>OX421475.1:24664488-25314488 GCA_949126895.1 Eilema caniola
GCTTTCCCGTGTTCGCGCCAAAATTCCGACGAGATCGTTAAAGAAATCATAGACAATCGCTCAATTATCATAGACTTTAGACAATTGGCTAATTCATTCGTTCATTTACACCTTCATTCGCTTTACTAGGCTTATCTTAAGTTAGGAATGCCCTTTCGTAAATATGTTGGTGCAATTGAAAATAAAGTTAAGATTATCTTAGACATAGGAGTCACTTTACAAGGATTAACCTAAGTAGAGTTTAGTGCAAACGGGCATAAGACTCGTTACTCCACTGAAAAATTTCATTTGGGGTTGCATTTATTAGAAGATGCGGAAGGCGTAGGATCGGACGAAATGACGAACATTGGGAGAGGCTTTTGTCCAGCATTGGACTGCAATAGGCTAATTGATGATTATTATCAGAGGAAGAATTTTCTTTTTAGATATCAAGGGGGAGGGGGGTCAGTTTTAAGTTAAAATCTAAGTTTGTGGGGTTGCATCCCTTGTCCCACAGCCGCCATCTTTAAAAGTATATACATGGTGGAACTTTTTGATCGTACCTGGAGGGAAAGTACTCTAAATTCTGGAGATAGCAAATGTCAGTCAAAGGAAATATTGCCTTATTTAAAAAAAGAAACATAACTGCTTCCTCTGAAAAATGCACGCTAAGCCCAAAAACTTTAAGATTTCAATGGACTATAGGTAACCAGCGGAGGGCGGTGGTTCAAATCCTTCAAGAGTCAGACAACTTTTTTTCACTTTTGATCATGTTTCATAACATTATTTCATAAATTGAGAGCAATTTGATAATTTTAATAGAAAATTAATTTATAAGTACCTACTGGTGCAATGCGAGGGTCGAACCTACAACAACCGAGGGGCCATCTCGGCACCAGAGATGGTCATAGGTCAGCCTGAGTTGCGAATTTCGAGAGATATTTCTTAGGCAACCTCACACCAAAGACAGTCCGACAGTCCCAATTCCGCCATGCCCTGCCTTATCCGAGGGGCTGTCCGTACTTACGAAAAAGGGTCAATCCTACCACAATACTTTATTATTTTAGGTATTACCACGTACGTAAAGATTATACCTACTAACAGATTAGCTGTATGGGACAAAAACAATGCTATGGCGAAATACTTAATGAACTATGTAAAATGTTCAACTTCTTGTTGATGACATTACAAAAAGGCGCAAATTAAATATACGATGAGGGTAGCTCACCCAGGAATACGGTTATTGGTCTGAATAATTTCTCTATTTAAAACGCGTTTTATATAATAATTATACCTAATTAATATCACAGAACAGATAATAACATGCGTTTGTCGCATAATTACCCTAATTTAATTTTTTTTGGTAAAAATCCTACAATTAACCAAATCACTTATATTAATATCTAATACAAAACATAAAATGAAAAGATTGCACTCACCATACTGAACGCAACGTCCCAACTTACTGCGCGCGTTCTTTTTACATCTTACATTTATAATCTGTGCAGGGACGCCGCGGCGCCATTGTTGTGGGTGAAAAGCGCGCAATTTTCCGCGCATGCGCTCATTGTTGGCCGCACGCAGTACGCGCGCTTTAATTATTTCCATGTCGTCAACGCAACTTTTGACGTAACTATACATCTAAAGCATTATGGGCCAGTCTTTTAAACCATTTTTGTTTCAAATTCAAATAATTTATTGCAGTCGTCAGTCCATAGACTTAGTTACAAAAGAAAACGCTATTGTTAGTAGTTTACATTAATATTCTTCTAATGCGTTAATCCCAGTCGCATCCAAAGCTGTCAACTTGGAGTCTGGGGTCCGCTTTTTACCAGTCCAACCGCGAATTTGGCTAAACTTAGACATTTTTCGTGAAGCGACTGCCATCTGACCTCCACAACCCATAGGCGATATCGAAGCATTGCAGTTAGACCAGTTATTGGACGACTGCCATATATAGATGTTTGTATGGCAACCGGGACCGACGGCATAACGTGCTCTCCGAGGCATGACCAGATCAATGCAAATACCCATATTCATGCATACAAATTGAGCGGGGATCGAACCCGCGCCTCCTGCGCATCGGCCGCGTTCACTACCGCTACGCCACGGAGTCTGTAATTTACATTAATATTAATTAGTACAATTAAAAGTTGTGTGGAGCTTCACCTACCGACCCAGCCAGGGTGATTCCCATCTATCTTTAAATACGCGCAGGAGATCATTGGCACTATGGCGTAGTCTCTCGAGCGTGGAAACGGTGCGCTTTCTTAATTTGGCGTAAAAGTCAGCTATTTGCGCCTGAGCACACATGCCTGATGCGCTGCAACACCGGGGCAGCCCCAGTAGTATCCTGAATGCATTATTATATTGAACGTGCAGCCTTTACGGGAACAACAGCTGCCTAAATAACCTTCCAACTCCGAGAGACAAGTCTGTGACAGAGTGATTATTCAACAGGTGATGTTTGTTTGGGCCCTGAAGATGTTAGTGACTATTATACTATTTAAAGGCTTGGTGATAGAGCGTCTATGTGGTCCCATCAAAATTTTCGGGGCACGAGCCAACTTTACTTGCAAGCTGGGTACCGCTATCTATCGGGTGTTGACGGTTGAACCTGGCTCTGGTGAAGGCTTTCGTCTAGATTGAGGTCAAATGGCAGTCTTTTATGTAAAAACTATGAGAAACTAATCCTTAACGCAAAAGGAGTAGGCGGACACCGGATCTGATTCAAAAGAACAAGTTCTGAAAGCAACCGGGATTGGTGTTCTGATATTTGGCAATTCGTAAAACAAACACTCGAAAAATATTTCGAAGAATAATTCGAGAGATAAATGTGTCCACTTTTAAACTATTGCTTTGTAAGTAGGTAACTTGCTAGTCTGAGGTATTTAAGTTCCTCATTAGCTACAATATTATCAAATTAGAAGTACACAAGAAACGTATTCTTAGAAACATTTATTTTCTTAAAAACAAAGTTATAAAATTCGATTTCTAGGGCTGGATTGGTCGCATATTACGTCGCATATACACCTCTCACATAATATTCAGAATATCATTCAATAGCTGTAAAATTTTATTTCTAGGAATATCATCTTTTTGGCATAACGTTCGAATTATGCAGTACTTTTATAAAAAAAATTACTACAAAGACTACAAAGTGACATGAATATAATTTTTTGATCAGATGATCCCGTAAAACTCAAAAATTCCAAAGTGCAACCAGTTTCAGATGATGATGATTACTTTTAAAATTATTATTAAAAAAAACACTTTTTATTAATCTGTGAACAAATATCTATCCATAAAGAATAGAAATACTCATGCCAAATAAAGTTACACCAAGTAAAATAACTTGGGTATTAAGTATATGCAATAAACTTTCTTCAAATATTATGCGAACAAGAAAATACCTTCGTAACTCCTTTCATTCCAGTCTCCAGAGAATAGTTCACTGGTCCTATTTAGCCTAACACAATTACTTTGGTTTAGCTTTTAATATTTATTTAACATACCTAAAATGAGGAGAATACTGATCAAAGGGTGAATACAGATAAAATGGTCATTCGATTTTTAAAGAATATCTTTTGCAAAATTTCAATTAAGTTTCTAACAAGAAATTTTATGATACTAAGTCATCATTACATTGAAAATAGCCGGTGGTTTCTTTAAAAGCAAAGAACTATTAAAAACAGCAAAATGTATTTTACCATCTTATTGCTATTCACCCTTTCAACGTTATTCAAATTTCAAATTTCAAATTTTTCAGCGAGACACTTGACATGTCACCCACTTATCAGTAAATATTTTCGTGCATTCCTTTTACAATAAAAACTAGTGTCACCAAACTCATGCATATAATAACTAATCTAAGTGAACATGACAAAATGCAAAATCAACATATATATTAATTTTATCGAATTCGTCCTCAAAATTGAAATAAATCGATAAGAATCGACTCATTCAAGAATTATGACCTTTTTTGTTCTGTTTAGCCCGTGGTTTAGCCTGATTATCTCTAATATACCTGTATGTCGCTGCCATCTAGCTTGATCAGCCGTTCAATTAACTGCCTAGGCTGGTAACTAAACGGCGCCATTTAATTAACGGTCTGAATGATATTCAGCCGTAACGTTTCTTACAATATTTAATTACTGGGCGACTAATGCTTAGGCCATTCGTAAGATGGGACACCATTCCAAAATAAGATAGAAAATTACATAGATACATATACTCACGCCTGTAAATCCCCGAGGAGGTAAATAGAGGTGTATTCACAGAAAATTAAAGATAGGTTTATAGAGATAGCTGTTGTTTTTTTATAACCATGCAGAAATAAGTCATTTTCTTACCTATTTGATCGATCCAAACCATTTGCCTAGCCGTTTAGCTAACTGGCTGAACACATTCAGGCCGCTAATTGAACGGCGCCGTTTAGTAAACAGCCTAGGCAGTTAATTGAACGGCTGATTAAGCCAGTTGGCTGCGACATATACATAGTTATTTTTGATCCAGAATACAAAAACTAATCCTAGGATTACTCAATTCAATATTTTTCGTGAAGCGACTGCCATCTGACCTCCACAACCAATTGGCAATATCGAGGTTCTGCAGTTAGATTAGTCGGACTTTTGTGGGCTCCAACTACCCGTAATGACTATGTCAGTCGTTATTATATGGCAACTGGGAACGACGGCTTAACGTGCTCTCCGAAGCACGAAAACACACTGACCAAAGTAAGTAGACATATTAATGCATACAAATATTTGCACTGAGCGGGAATCGAACCCGTCTCGTCTGTTTAGTAGTCACGTTCACTGCCGCCATGACACAGAAACTGATTATCCTAGGATTAAATTAACGTATCAAAATCATTTTGTAATAAAATTTTCACTGTTTGTTGAGTTCTGTCGTTCATTTTCATACACATTCTCCCTTTCTTAGTCTTATCTTCTTAGTCTAGTGGTGCAGTAGTTAGATGTAATAATACTGCGTCTTCGTATGTCGAAGGGTATGCTTCTCGGCCCAGTAGTTCTCCAGCACCAGCTCTTGGCGACGGCTGTTCACCACTGTGGCGGAGTATACCAGCAAAACTGAAATAACAGAAAAAATAATATACTATTGTGTGACCTGTAAATTTAACCCGGAAAGGGGTTAAGTAAGGTATGAATGTTTTTTTAAGGTTCACAAAACTGGTTAATACAATTAACAATTACGCTTACAATTTAACACATTGTGGTGTTCAATGTTTGTATGACCTACTAGATACGAACACAACATACACAACAAATTACAAGTTAGGTAAACTACTGAGAAAAATACAGAAATTATCCAATTATTTGTTCAAAACAGAGCTTCTTATAAATTATTGATTTTATTACTAAAAATGTCGGGTCTTTAGTCGTTTCGGACCGTGAGCGCCCAAGAGCTCTTCTTCAATGAGTCCTTTCGTACCGCGGTTCGAATCGCCCAAGAACTTTTGGTAATGGGTTGATTCGGACCACAGTATAGGGAACATTGTTTTACTTTGTGGATAGGTGAAGTCGGACAGAAAAGACATGCAGTTTTATTGTACATTCCTTACAGTACAACCAGGCACAAAATAACAAAAAATAATTTATCAATTACATTTGTCATAAGCTCGCTACATAAAATATTGGTGCTATTGCACTGTACATTTTTTACTGGTAACCTATTGAAATATCGAATTTCTGTTACCCGAATCCTACGAATAATGTAGGTATCCTATTATTCGTAGCCCGAATCTTAAAACCCCGAAAACGGTTGGTAGAACTTTTAAAAGACAGATGTTATGAATGACAACTTTCTATAATTCCGTTTTAAATTTCCCACATGAATCTATTTCCAGGTGCACTAAACACTTTTGTTTCCCATATTGTCATAATCCAGATTCTCAGAATATTTTTTTTTGTTTCCCATCGTACCATTTTCCAAATAAACTATTACCAAATTTTCATAATCTTTTTTTTGGTTGCCATACAATCGTGTTCCAGCTAAACTATATTCAGGTATAGTAAAACTCACAAATTTTTTACGATTCATTTATTAGGTACAGTAAGTAATTTAGAAATTTACTTTAATGTTTTAATTTCACTTAAATTTTCTTTTATTTTTATAAGTTTCTGCAGTTTTTCCTCCTTTTGTATATACTTTTTCCTCCTTTTCACTTGTGGTTCACCTAGTATCATTTTTTTAGTAGACGCCATATGAGGTGTAGTTTTAGGTTTAAAAATCTGGATATTGTTTGTCTGAATATCAATTAACTACATTTCAAAAATTTGTGTTATATAATCCAGAATATATACAGGGTGTATTTTTGAAACGGGGCAGTAAGGGCCAGTACCTTAACCGTTGCAGTTACAGCAAAACGTTCTTAAAAGACCTTCCCTAACTTTTTGGGACATTTTGAACTGCATTCACAGATTTTGTAAAAAACTTACAGTTAGCAAAAAAAATGCAAAAAAATCAAAATTTTTTTTTCATGCCAATCGATTCTATTTCATGTGGGGATCAAAAAACTCTATGGGACCATTTTAGCTTTCAGTACTAGAAAAGACAGAAATCGCCAAAGACCTTTCCCATACATTTCGTACGGAAATATGATAAATCAACTCGAAACTCATAGGTCAGGTAAAATTTTGAACTTTTTTAAATAAAAAAAATCATTTAAACATTTAAGAAATTGGTTTATGAAATAAATTGCTCAAAATGATTTCCATTTTCACGAATGCATAAGTCTATCCTTTTTTGCACTGAACGAATGGCGGCTAATAATGTTCTGGGATGAATATTACGTAAAATGGTCATTAATGCATCCTTGAGCTCTTGAACACTGGCGTACGTCGTCTTATACACCTCGTTTTTCACGAAGCCCCATAAAAAAAAATCAAGTGGTGTTAGATCGGGGCTACGAGGTGGCCACTGTGTTGGACCATGTGTACCTATCCACTGTGTACCGAATAGGCGGCTCAAATTGGAACTTGAAAGGTGACTGTTATGTGGCGGAGCACCATCTTGTTGAAAATGAACTTTTCGCAATTCCGACAGGGGCCATTCGTCCATCTCGTTTTCAAGATGGTGTAAAATGACTTCATTATACATGGCAGAATTCAGTTTCCCTTCATAAAATTCCACCATTATGACTCGATTGGACATTATACCACACCAACAGTTGAATGAGAAGCGAACCTGATTATGACTTGCCGTAACTCTTAGTGGATTTTCTTTGGACCAATAGTGGTGATTTTTTCTGTTGTACATACCGTTATTGGAAAAATTCGTTTCGTCTGACCACAGTATGTAATTTAAAAATTCATGATCTCTGCTTATTTTTCCTCTTAGCCATCTGCAAAAAGTAAGCCTTCGAACATCATCACCCGGATGTAACACTTGAACTATGCGCCCATATCGATAGCACTTGTAGCCGTATTTCTTCCATATCTTTATCACAAGGGAGTGGGATACACCTACTTCAAGGGCGACTTGCCTGGACGATACCTCTGGATATGCTTCGACATAAGTTAGAACCGCAATCTCCGTGTCCATGTCCACACGAGGCTGCCGCTTTCTTTTGAAAGAACCCTGCAATTCCAGGTTTTTCAAAAGATTTGTAATAACCTTTCTTGTTGGCACATGCCGCAACGGATACTTATTGCGGTACCACACTAATGCAGCTCCCGCATTTCGATTATTGACAAAATACGCTTCTAATAAGTCAATTTTTTCACGATTAGAAGACATTTTAGCGAAAATCCTTAATTAATAACTCATACGAAGTTTCTCAGCTGAAACTAAGAATAACACACAGATTTTCGAATCAAATTCGAAATTTCAGGGTAAAAATTCTTTTTATTTACTTTACAGTCAATTCTACCCACTTCCTGGCCATAACAAAAAGTTAGACCATCGTAGAAATTTGTTTCTGCCGAAATGTATGGGAAACGTTTTTGGCGACTTCTGTCTTTCCTAGTACTGAAAGCTAAAATGGTCTCATAGAGTTTTTTGATCCCCACATGAAATAGAATCGATTGGCATAAAAAAAATTTTTTGGACTTTTTGCATTTTTTTTTGCCAACTGTAAGTTTTTTACAAAATCTGTGAATGCAGTTCAAAATATGTCAAAAAGTTAGGGAAGGTCTTCTAAGAACGTTTTGCTGTAACTGCAACGGTTAAGGTACTTGCCCTTACTGCCCCGTTTCAAAAATACACCCTGTATATAATAGAATATATATAAAACGTCGAACAAATGAATAAATGGGCAAATGAAATTCGGAGTTGCGATTATATGGCAAATAAAACTTCGAAATCTACGTTTTTCTTTATTGAATTTTAAATTGATTTCTCTCGATCTTTCAAGTAAACGTTTTAACCTCTTATCGTGAATTTCCTTCTAAGAACCCCATATGTCTTCAATATAATTGATTGAATTTGTTGAAACTTCTTGATGGAACTTCATTTTACTATTTTTATATATATTAAAACACACTTTACCAGTTCCACACAATTATATTTAATTTTGTCACTGTATAATGCTAATATTTGATTTATACTAATACGACATGTTTCGATTAACTCATCTTCAGGTAAACATATTTATTTTGAATGAGGGTACTTATTAAAACTTCATGCTCTTGTTCAATTGAAGTGACCAAAGATATAAAGAAAAAGACACTGGGTGTGCCTTAGTGAGTACTTGAAATTATATACTTACGTTTTAATAAATTTGAATGATTTGAATAACACAATTTTTTAATATGAGATTAGATGTCAAAATATTAAATTAAATGTCGAAACTTAGTTAAATATGTCAAAATTAAGGTGAATTGGTCAAATTGTACAAAATAATTCAATAATGGTGAGGGAGATAAATCTTTTTGTTCATTCAATATACCATTTAAATATTAGATTAGATGTCAAAATATTAAATTAAATGTCGAAAATTAGTTAAATATGTCAAAATTAAGGTGAATTGGTTAAAATTGTACAAAATAATTCAATAATGGTGAGGGAGATAAATCTTTTTGTTCATTCAATATACCATTAGGTTGCCTGTGCTTTAGTTTATTTACTTCCAGTGCCTCCAATGCATCCAGTTTTCTACCTTTACCACACGTGTGTAGTATCTTGACATTATGCTTGGGGTCAAATTGATGGTTCTCGCTTATCAAGTGATCTGCAAACGTAGAATTGGATTTACTTCCTTTCCAGCTTCTTATGTGTTCTTTAATTCTGTAGTCAAAACGTCTTCCTGTTTGTCCTATGTAGATCTTGTTGCAACTATCTCATGTAAGGCTGTACACTCCACTTTTTTCTCTTGCTTCAAAACAAGTATAGGATATTGGCATAGGTACGTGGATGATGTAATATGTCTGTGGAAGGGAGATGATACAACACTAGATGAATTTCTAGTCTTTATTAACAGTTTGAACAGTAATATACGGTTTACCATGGAGGTAGGAGGAAAATCGCTAAACTTTCTAGATGTGACAGTTGATATAACCACAAATAAACATAAATTCAAAATATACAGGAAAGACACATACAGTGACAATACCATACATGCTTCGTCCCGTCATCCAGAAACACACAAACATGCAGCATTTCATGCATTCATTCAAAGACTACTGAACATCCCAATGGATCAATGTGATTTTGAGAAGGAGCTTAAAACAATTATAGAAATAGTGGTAGTAATGGGAATGTATAGGATTTGACGTTTGTGACAGTCGTTAACGCATGTCATAAACGTCAAATCCCATACATTCGTCATTCTATTCCATCAAACGCTGGCAAGCGAATTGCCACTTGTCTAGAAGGGCAGGTCTGCACTCTCATCACCCAGCTGTATAGTCCAAAACCACGCGTTGGCATCCAGCACCGAGAAGTACCGCGCACCATGCTGGCGGGTGGCTAGCTCCGCTATCCGCTACAGTGGCCAGTTGGAAGTGCGCGCGCTGTACCGCGCGGTTCAATTCACCTGAATCTAAACACACTCGAATACCATTATTCTTTTTGGCAACTAATACTAACGGATGTACCCAACGAGTGGGGTGACTAACCTTCCTGATGTCCCTATTCTGTTCCATGGCATTCAATTCACTTTTTAAACTGTCGCGTACCCCGTGAGGAACTTTGTGAGCACAAATAACAGGTGGAACCGATTTACCGATTACTATATTATGATTCTGAAACATATCTCCGACAAACGTTTCCCTGCCGAATGATCCACCGACAGAATGTTTCGCTTATGAGTTTTTCATCTACAGAACATTTCACATACAGGCAGTTCGCCGATAAAACGATTCATTTTTGGTTAAATCGACGACAGAACCTTTCCCCTACGAACGTTTCGCCGACAGAACGATTAAATAATGAGTGAACCGACGACAAGGTCGACGGAGCCCCGCTACGCGGGGCTCCTACTTCTGGGTGGTTTATAAAAAAAATAACCACGAAGGCCTAATGCGGGAGCTTCGCTACGCTCCGCTCCCGCATTAGCCTTCTAACCTAACCTATCCGAGTCGGGGTAATCTGAGTTGGGGTGTTAACTATATTGTAAATTGGTGAAAGATTCTGTCGTCGGTTCACTCATTATTTAATCGTTCTGTCGGCGAAACGTTCGTAGGGGAAAGGTTCTGTCGTCGATTTAACCAAAAATGAATCGTTTTATCGGCGAACTGCCTGTATGTGAAATGTTCTGTAGATGAAAAACTCATAAGCGAAACATTCTGTCGGTGGATCATTCGGCAGGGAAACGTTTGTCGGAGATATGTTTCAGACCGCTATATTATGATATTACCCTGGCAGACACCCTAAACCTTTAAATAGATCACTGTAATCTGAAATCTGCATAGATCTAAAACGTTTAACGAGCCCCATAGTCTCACACGATTCAAAGCCCTCTGTTCTATACCACCGAACTTGCCGCATTACGTGACCTCCGTGATGATAAGAGTGTTCTGGTATTGAAAGCCGACAAAGGAAATGCGACGGTAGTCATGAATGTCACTGCAAACGACAGGAAAATACGGGATTTATTGGGTGACGTGAATACCTACAAAAAGGTGACTTACAACCCGACGGCTAGGACGAACCCAAGCACCCTGAACCTGATCAAGAAATGCAGAGGGGCGATCGGCGAGGACATGACAGTACACTTACTGAGACCGCGAACCTGTCAACCGCCCAGGCTATATGGATTGCCTAAGGTCCACAAGAGAAACGTCCCTCTACGACCAATCGTGAGGCAAATTGACTCACCCACGTACGAACTGGCAAAACATGTAGCGGGTGTCCTGCAGCCACTGCTGGGTAAATCAACATCCTTTGTGAAAGACTCCCGCCATTTCATCGAAATCTTACGTCTGGAGAATGTGAACGACAACGAAGTGATGGTCAGTTTTGACGTAGAGTCACTGTTCACCAATGTGCCAATAGATGAGTGCTTGGACGTCATCAGAGATGTTATTAGGGACAACAACATTCCAGTGGAATATGCCGAACTTGTGCAGCACTGCATAGCCACGAATTACTTCGTATACCAAGGCGAGTACTACCTTCAAATAGACGGCGTGGCAATAGGCAGTCCAGTGGCTCCAGTGGTAGCCAACCTCTGGATGGAACACTTCGAAAACAGAGCCATTGCCACTGCACCTCATGTTGTCAAAGTTTGGAAGAGGTATGTCGATGACGTTTTTTGTATACTGGAGGGTGACGAAAGTGTTGTGAAGGGATACTTGGCACATCTCAATAGCATTCATAGGAAGATCCAGTTTACCCATGAAATGGAAAGGGAAAGAAGTCTAGCATTTCTTGACGTAAAGGTGGTAGTCCGAGAAGATGGTTCCCTGGGTCACACAGTCTACAGGAAGCCCACTCATACTGACCGATACCTGCACGCCAGCTCGCATCACCATCACCGTCAACTGAACTCTGTTGTGACGTCACTTACCGACCGTGCATATAGTCTATGCACGAGGAACATTTAAATGCTGAAATTGTACACCTAAGGGGCGTTCTACAGAGAAATGGTTACAAGAAGCGGATCATGCCAACTAGATACACACCAGCAACTAAGCGCCTGGACTATAAGGTTGAACGACAACCCGCGTACTTACCATACGTGAAAGGAGTGACAGATAAGGTCGCTAATATTTTAAAGAAGTTCTCAGTAAAAACTGTCTTCACTCCTTTTAAGGAACTGTCTCAATACCTACGCACACCCAAAGACAGTTTTCCCTTAGAACATCCAGGTGTTTATGAAGTTGACTGCAGCTGTGGGAGCTCCTATATAGGCCAGACCAAACGTACTGTCTCAAGCCGGATCAAGGAGCACATCAGGGCGGTCAAAAACAACGAGCCACAGAAATCGGCTATCGCTCAACATCTTTTGGAGGAGGGAACGAATCACTGGATTGAGTTACATAACCCTCAGATTCTCTCGACAGAACGCCACTACATACCCAGAATGGTGAAAGAAGCAATTGAAATAAAAAAAGACGGGTTGCACTCTGGGAGTGCCGGCAGAAGTGAAAACATTTTCTTTTTTTCTTTCTTCATTATATACATAGAAAAAGATAAAAAAGAACATACCATACCATACCATACCTATGATATAGCGCTAATCATATAACCTATCACTTATTTTCTGCTAATTTTCTGTCAGAAGAAATTAATAAATTATGAAAAGAAAAAATAAATACAAAAAGTAATAAATTACAGAAAGAAAAAATACTCATAAAAAGTAATAAATTACAAAAAGAAAAAATAATCACAAAAAGTTTCAGAAGGCCAGGTGGTTTGAACCCGATACTATCTGAAATTATAAGGACTTACAGTCGAAGTGCTTACCGTTTAAGCTACGACGCTATCTATGGTAAATTGCAAAATAGATAGTCTTTACCTAATCTTGTATGACGTCAGTCGTCGGTTACGGTTCAAAGGTCAACTAATCCTGACGCTTCCTTAACATTTTACACCCATCCAACGCCGCTAAAGAAGTTTTCACTTCAAAAAAAGTACAAGAACTTTAACCGGGAAGATGGGTTTCAACTGTCGAGTATCTGGCATCCAGTGATCCGTATGTTCACAAGGCCCAAACAAACTACAATTCCAAAAACCGCGCGAGCCGATACTGTGAGTGTTGTGTGTCGTGAACGTGATCGAGTGCGTATTGAGAACGCGGACAGTGGTAGTGGTGACGCGCGTCAGAAACGAGTGAGGAAGAGGGTAGACCGATACGGTTGGCCGAGTAACAACTAGCTTGCAGAACTTCAGTACATCCGTGATCATGGCACTTGTAACAGTGCCGAAATATCGGATTCTCCAAAAAGAAAATAAACATGGTAAATATCCCGTTTATAATTTTAATTTTAACACCCTTATTGCACCAATCTGTATTCGGTTCCACGTGAGCCTATTGCCGTATTCCGGGCACTATTGTTGATTCGAGCCATGAATTTGAGGCTGAGTCTGGGCTGTACACTGTCTGATGTTGAAGTTAATCGGTCCTATCCCTTAGTCGCCTTGTACGACACCACATGGGAAGAGAAGGGGTGGCCCAAATTCGACTCTGCCGGGAACCACACGGCCTTTAATTAGTAGTAAATCTGAAAATTAGTCGATACTGCGCGCTAGTCTCTGATTTATCTTGAAGTTTAATGTACATAAATTAGTAGAAGATTCATCACTGTTGTGCGATAACAACCTTGTATGTGCACAGGCCATGATCTTTGATCCAGAGACGGAATAACTACGAGATACTCATATCATTACGCGTTTACGATTTTGCACTATCCTCGAAACCAGCGAAGTCTATTTCAATAATAGTAGTTTATGATACTGTTGCATAATAAGGGTGCTTATAACACGAGTGTGTTTTACAGTGTCATATACACTACTTAATCTACTCTCATACTTTAATACATAAATTAATTTATTTTACAAACAAAACCAAACTTTGTTTAATTTTTTTAAATGTAAAATGTTGGCGCCAATTTTTTCTTTTTTTCTTCCTAATCGACGGATTCTTTTTTTAAAGTAGAGTTCAGTCCAGATGTAGGTTGTAGGTATAGGTGTATCGTTATGATTAAAAAGTTATTTAATGATATAGGTGTATCGTTATGATTAAAAAGTTATTTAATGATATAGGTGTATCGTTATGATTAAAAAGTTATTTAATGATACAAGACCTGTATCGTAATAAAACTTGGTTTTTAGCCTGGGTGTAATGTTTTAAACTTAACTCTTATGACGAGTTTTGATTTCATTTTTATAATCTTTGTATTAGGGGTTAAAGTATGAAATTGCCGATTTGTACTGACAAATTGAAATTAGTTTTTTTTTTTAATTTAACGTATTTATTTAATCAAAATAATTACCATTATTATCTATACATTGCAGCCATCTAGTAGGAAGGTCATTTATGCCTTTGCGATAGAACTCTGGTGATCTAGATTCGACAAACTGTGTGAAAGCATTTTGTACTGCCTCCTGAGAAGAAAACTTTTTATCACATAGAACATTGTCCAAATCACGAAAATATGGTAGTCTGTTGGAGCAAGGTCTGGCGAATACGGAGGGTAACGGATAGTTTCTAATTGCAGTTCCTGTAGAGTTAAAACGGTTTCTCGTGCTGTATGAGGTCTCGCGTTATCATGGAGCAATAATGGTGAAGATCGATTCATGAGTCGGGGCTGTTTTACTGCTAGTTTTGCTATCATTGTTTGGAGTTCGGCACAGTAGACATCTGCCTTTATTGCTTGACCAGATCGTAGAAAGCTATAGTGAATAACACCATGCTGAGACCACCAAACAGTTACCATTACCTTTTTATTGGTAAGCTTTGCTTTAGGACACTGTTGTGGCGTTTTACCTGGGGTCAGCCATTGCATTTTTCGCTTACGGTTATCGTAAAGAATCCACTTTTCATCACATGTCACAATTCAATCCAATATTCCTTCATTTCTGTATCGATTCAACAAGGCAACACAAGTTTCAACACGCATTTCTTTCTGCAGATCAGTCAAATCATGAGGTACCCATTTTTCACATTTTTTTATTTTATTGATTTGACGCAAATGAGTCAATATTGTTGGTAAGGTAACGTTAAACCATGCAGCTAATTCCTGGGTAGTTTGGCTTGGATCGGCTTCCACCATGTCTTTCAATTCATTGTTATTCACCTGTGTGGACGGCCTTCCTCGTGGTTCGTTCTTCAAATCAAAGTTTCCATCACGAAAGCGTTTAAACCAAAATCGCACGGTGCGTTCATTAGCAGTCCCCTCTCCAAACGCAACATTGATATTGCGAGCTGTTTCTGCCGCGTTAGTTCCGCGTCGGAACTCGTATTCAAAAATCACTCGAATTTTCGAAGTATCCATCTTTCTTGTCTAAACTGAATAAAAAAAACAACTGAAAGTCGATAATCGAATGTTGCACATTTTTAAATGAAGAACTACATAGGTACCATGTGGAAAAAGTTTCACTCAAAAATCTCAAACCATGAAGGTTCTATGTCAATTCGAAGTACCTATTACAATGAAACGGCAATTTCATACTTTAACCCCTATTATTATAGGATCAGAGTAGATAAAGTCTATTTAATTACATTTTGTGTCGTGCCACTGGTTTTTTTTACGTGCGGTAAATCCCCACGGACCCCGCCCCCCTTTCGGAGCCAGAAGAGGAGATTATGTCGGACTCGAAACGACTGAACCGCACGACGTCTGTGGATCTTTGTGCTAGGCTGAAGGTGAGGTTGTCGACGACATATCCTTCGCACCCCGGCCGACCCAGGGCCATCCCTCTCGGTCTGGCCCTCCTTGGAGTGCCGTGCCAGTGGTATGCCAGTGGATGATAATATAATTAGCTGAATCGAGGTTCTGTACCTTACTGTATTTTAATACCTAATAACCGGGTGGGTACCACCGTGCACATTTCCAAAAAAACCCTCCATAGTAGTCCAATCTCGGTTGGATTGTGTTCAGGGGTCAGCAAGTCCATCAGGAAAAGTCAAATTAATGTGTCCTATATAAATATATTAATAAAAAGTATTTAGATTTATAGATGTTTGTTGCTCTAACACGGCTAAACCCTCATTAGCCTCATTCACTCAAACACAAATACTCGTTATTATCGGTTAATAATATGGCACATGTTGTTTCAATTGCGACATAATAGCAGTGAGTAGCAAAATCGATATTCTCGTAACGCAATTTTCAAAATCGACCATTGACATCGTGTTTGTTCTTGATATTTAGTAGTTTGAAATTGGATCGAGACTAAATTTTTAACAGATTTTTATTAGGAGAATTGACCCTCAGAAGAAGGCTCCACAAGAAAACTAACCTGCGTATATAAAGTAGGCCGCTATGACAGGGCCAATCTCTGCAGTGAGCTCGAGCCTGGAGCTGATGGCCAGCATCACAACCCCCGCGATGCTCAGGAGTATCAGCGTCACGCCCTTCCACCACGCCAGCACTATCCATGGCCAGGTTAGCTGAGGTTTTCTCTGGAAAATAAAATGGTTGAACTGAAATTAATGTATTAAGAACTAATTATCTTTTAGACTTTTTGAATATGTCTCTTTTCTACCCTCGTATGGTATGATGGATATCAATGAGGTTCTAGCCAATCTAACCTACTAGTAGATGCACCTGTTGTTTAATGAATGAGGCTTCGGTTGATATACGAATCAAAAACAATAAGCAAACCTGGGCTAGAGCAAACTTTGAATGTTAATTGGAAAAAAAAAATCTCCTACTCCGAAAACCTATCCTATATAGGAATACATATTCTAATAACTCATTACATATGTACTACCAAATACTGTTGTTATGCATAATAATTTATCCATGGCTAATTCTCATTATCACGAAAGTCAAGGGTCCAAATGGTTAAAATCCAGATCGTAGTTACGTAATTTATCAGTGTCTCAGATAGTGTAATGACCTTCAAAAACTATTTCACTACAAATAACCCATTACAGAATCGTTGGTTAACACACAATAAAATTACAAAAAGTGTGTCAAGTAGAACGATATAATACAGCTAGTGATAACGTTCAAATGATACCACTGGAGAGCAGTAAACTATCATATCTGTACTTGCGGCTGAGTTAAAAGACCAAACCGAATCAATATCCGGGTTTTCCTGTAGGTATTAGTAGCAGATGGCATAGGATTAAGAAGCATCCAGGTGGTACTTGCTTTTCCTAGCCTGAATGCGTCCTAAAGTATCATTAAGTTCAGTTCAGTTAAGCTTCCCTTGGACCCGAAGTTACCTACTTTATAGGGAAGGCACATTGCAAGCGGGTAGGTACACCTGTTTGCTCGTGTTTGGAAGGTCAGACTTACGTCCGTTACTTCCGTAAAAGTAAACATTAATGAAAAGGTAAAGAGGATGGATGGTTTCGGTCTATTTTGCAAGTCTTGGGCGCTAGGATTGATATTCGGATGTAAAACTTAAAAGAGCTCCTTTTTTTAAAAGGGGCGTGAAAAAGCATTTATGATCTAAATTTAATTTCAAAATCTATCACTGGTCTGCTCGAGCCTTCATGCGATGGCGAGTGCAGTAGTCGAATCGTTTAGAAAAGAAAGCCTTTTGTCTAGGCCCCCTGTATCTATAGCACGAAAAACCATTGCAATAGTAGCGTAAACGTATCGAAAGAATGGAGCATTGTGATTGGCAGGTTTCGCACACGCATAGGTTCTCAGTAGGCAGGTGGCCAAGCGCAGTGCTAGTTTTTCGTGCTCGGGGCACTGGACTTCTGGGGCGCGGGTACCAATATAAAAAATGTACCTACCTTAAAAGCCCCTCGTATGAGCATCCCACCAATAGCGATCTCAAAGATAGCCAACACGGCGAGGCAAGCGTAAAAGTATAGCCTGGCTGGGGGCATGGCCTCGTTGAGAACAGCCAGGGGTCCGTACACCACCAAGATGCATACTGATGATATCTGCGGATTTAATTACGATTAACCTCATGATTCCTACATTACCACTTACGAACAGGTGAGATAATGGACCAACACGAGCCTATTATTAATACAAAAATCTACTAAGGCAGTAGCCATTTTTTTACTCTTGTCTTTCTTCTCATATTCTCGTACTAACATGACATAGGGTAACGCTAATGTTAATTCAGTGTCCAAAATTAATCCTTCCAACCGTTTGTGTCAAAAGTTTTTTTAGTGGACATGAAAATGTCAGTGTTATATTTAAGTTTCTTCACTAGCTAATCAGTATATAAATATTTGGAGTGAAGCGTCGGTCGGAGCCTTCAATCAGCAAGTGTACTGGCCAGCAAATAAGATAGTCTTGAGCTCCGAAGATCGCGGTCGCGGTCAAGAGCCAAAACATTAGATAATATTAGATTCCCACTTGGCCAAGCAAGTTAGGCACAGACTTCTGAAGTTTAATCGGTTTAATTTATTATATGAACAATCACGTATTCCGAGGATTTGCTTTAATCTGCTATTTCGATCAAACACAAGAGAGGTCTGAAAAACAATCAGCAACTATAGCAACAAACCATAGCAATAAGTATCTATAAAGATATACTTAGAAGCTGTTATAGTCTGGTAGTACGATGCTTACAATTTATTTTTACGACTTCTTAACTAAAGATATAATATTGCTCTTTTTTCCGGTTGACGCATTTCTTTGGCGTCAATATCTCGTAGCTGAAAATGAGTAAATACCCGCCCTCGTTTCAATTGCAATGATTTATTACAAGCTCCACAACATAACTTAATTGTGAAATGATTATAATACTTTAGTCCGTGTGTTATCTGAAATGATTCCATGCAATCACTGACATTCATTACATTCCTGATATTGGAGTGTCCTCTGATTTATTTTTATACACGCCATTACATATACACATAATTATGCTGTTATTACAATACTCAATTCAAATTGAAAAATATTTGTGAATCGATTTCGTTATAGAATCATCTTCATATTTTATAGCTGCTTTCATTAGACTCCTTGATGTACCTATGTTTGTTTTATATTGTTTAGAATAACAAATTGTAATGCTGTTATTAAAAGATAAACGTATCGTCATTTACAATTTTATTACAAATAATAGGCGTGTACTAGATTATTTATGTATCCATTATCTATCATATCATGTTGTTAGCTGACTGGTCACTAAACACTTGAAGTGGAGTACTGATTTGATATTTTCACACACGCTACTATATCGAACATAATAACAATTATAAACTCTATTTGATGAGTTATTTATGAGGCTAATATTAGTCTACTATTCGTTTTTTGATGAAGGACTGCTCTGTAAAATAACTACGTTTAAAAAAACCAACTTCAAAAACTGAAAAGCATAAAATGGCTTAGAGAAAAATAGCCACCTGTGAGGTATGCTAAACCCAATGCAACAAGAATTTTTGAAATCAGATTATAAACGACGGAAATGTGGTACAACATAAGTAATAAGTCGGTTAAACGTTTTAATTAAAATAATACAAAAATATTCATAAAATGAAACTATTGGAAAAGAATTACGTAAATCAGAAAATAAATCTCAGAGTAAGTAATCGGTGTACATAGGTACAAAAAAAAGATAGCGATCGAATTGAGAACCTCCTCAATTTGTGAACTCAGTTAAAAAAGCAGATATTAATGACACACGCTCGCAAGTTCCACGAATTAGAACTGTAGGAAGTTCTGTAATTCTCAATAATTTTGATTAGATCTTTAAATCTCAAGAATTCCATATTGTTTTCAGTTTTCCTAGAATAAGGCACTTAGTCACTGCATACTTATTTGTTCAGTTACATTAAAGGTTTTATCATAGACTTATAACGCAGATTTTATGCCCATTTTCGTATTCCGATAATATTTTTGATTGATTGGATGTGTTACCAAGTGCCTACTATGAACCATTGCTAAGTGAATTTTAAAGATATAAAGAAACATAAAGGTAACCAATTTTCCTTGTATGTGGAGGACTTTATACAGGCAGTTCAAAGAAAAGAATACTATTCTTGACAAACAAGTCTATCACGTTTTTTGGGACGTGCATTACGTCAAGCTAAAATACTAGTGAGGGAACATTTTCCAAAAAGTGTTTCTCCAAGATGGGAACCCATACATCCCCCTGCTATAATCTTGATACCTTCGTCCTCATACGTACAAATTGGTGGATAGATCTGATGTCAGAGGCGCCGTATGAATAGCAGAGTGCTCACTTAAATACTGGTTGAGATCGATTTGTTGCCGACTGTTTGCAAACCGAACAAGGATCGTTAATTGTTCGATGATTGTTAGTTAACCAGTGTTCACATTCGTACGCTTAGTGAGTAACCAGTCTGAAATGTGTAACAAAACGGAATATACATACATAAACTCACGCCTTTATCCCCGAAGGGGTAGGCAGAGGTGCTAGCACCCACGTTTCGCCGGTTTATGTCCCAATCTAATAGGTGGCGAGCCTATTGCCATTAACTGGGCACTTATAAACCTGCGATAAATACACACATAACTTCGAAAAACATCGAAAAGTCATTGGTGTGTGCCATGGAAAACCTAGGATCGAACCCTAGACCTCGTCTCAGCAGTCCATTACCCATAACACTAGGCTACCGCGGATACAAACGGAGTATATATACGATACGATATTCTTACATATGTTGCTAGGCTTAGTTTTTAAGTAGGTTAATAGCACTACCGACTTTAATATTGGACATCACACTTTGGACTTAAATCTTTAAGGTTTTTTGTCCCACCTCATATGAACCTACCTCACTTGCTTATTTACCAACATAATGTGGATTTTTTTCTTGGACTTCCTCAAATAGAAAAAGAGTGAGCAATAAATAGATAGATATACTCTAACTCTTTTACTGGCTTCTATTGCCAATTAACATTGTCGTGTTAATTTACTGTTTTATTGTCGTGTTATATACTGTAAGATTTTGCACGATGATTGTGATTGCAGGCCACACCAGTGAGAAAATCATTCAACTTTCGTTTAGTAAAATATTAATGCTGCAGTTTAGCAAGTACCTAGATACACCTTAACAGAGCTCAAATGTAACCCAAATCACGATAGAATTCATTAACATTGGATTTATTTCAATAGGTAGGTATGTAAAATTGGCAATGACAAATCATTATTACTTGTTATTTAAACATACTTACTGTGAATACTATACTGATAATCTTGGAGCCCGCATCCAAGCTGAGGCAGCCACAACAACTATTGGCCGAGAGACACATTGCAATAAAATTCTCTGATATGATAACAAACGATGAAAATCGTTATCACAACAAACTGTTAATATTTTAATTCACGTCTGTTATATTACGCGGACACAAGTACACTGATTAGATTCTTTTTACACACTATTATCTTAAGGCTATTGAGGTGATGGTAACAATTATCGGCCGACCAATAAAAATATAAATGTCTAGGAATTTGTATCCGAATTGAACAGTTGCGTGTTTCACTTGCAAGTGTTAAATGTTTTGTGGTTAGTACTTACCGGAAATTATCCAAGTGTTATATCTATACGTCACTGTATGCATAGTATAAATAATAGTACCAACCTAACCTATGGACAAATTAGTATCTGGATATTTGTCGCTGCGATGGTATTTTTACCATAGCCGATTCTACCATTTACATTACATAGATAAATGGATGAGCTTTAGCTAAGATTTGAGAATTTTAAGTCATTCGATTATTTACAATGAGTCAGACGTTTTGAAAAAAAAAACGTGCGATTTTTCAATGCTATAATAAAAAATAAAACGGTTTTGGTTTTAATTCAGCCAGTTTCGTAAGGCAGTAGGTAAAGTGTGTGAGTAAAAGAATCTGACAATGAAAATTAAAAGCCTCAGACTCTTTTTTGAGTCGTCAGTAATTAGGTACTTACACTAATTCCCTAGGATAGCCTACCTAACCTAATAATATATTTGAACAATTGAACCCATAACTGCAACTGCATTGCTGTGTTTAATTCATCAGATTCATCATATTTCTTTCTTTGTTTATACAACCGACGGGCCGCTATCGTACAGTTTACCCTAAAAAATTAATTTCAGATAAGCTTCAGGTACAAGAGTGCGGCGCGGCTATTTACAGATTAGCGAACTATGTGCACAAATTAACTTTGTGTGTTCAACGTCATTGCTAAATGTGCTGTCTGACTTGTGTCTTTATGCAGTTGGGAACACGTCGGATTTTTGACTGGGTTTGATAAACCTGGATTTCAATTAAATGCCTTGAGGTTGGGCGACGATTCAATAGAAGTGACATCCAACTTTTTAACTAGTTATTTCTTGAAAGATTGTCATTGGTCGGACTGGGTGTCATCACCGGAAATTGACCAATGACAGGGTCTATAGACGTCGGTCGCAGCACTGCGCTAGATGCTGAATGCTTAAAGAATTGTACAGCAGTACCATAGTATATACTGTGGCAGTAGGTACTTCACATTAATAACTACATCGAGAAAGTGCTAGGAACAGCTTCTCTAATGGCGTAAATTCTGAAGAAACTGGAGTTAATTCCGGAGCAGCGTTGTCTGTTATACCTACTCAGTACAAAGGTAAGACAGAAACTTGGCTTGAAATACTATTCCTACCTCTGGCATGACTCTGCATAGTCCTAGGCATCCTTGTCAGGCCGCAGTATGGGCTGCAGCTTCGTAACTGTATGTATTCTCTAATCTATTACATTTTTCAATAGTTTCGATAGAACCTCCAGTACCTCCACTTTGCAATACAAGCGCTTCCTTTTATCTTATAGAACCTGTGCGATTGAGCACCTTAAGAATCTGATAACCCACACCAAAACGCCATTCAGTTGTGAACTCGTATTGGTTAAGTTAGTTTTTTTTTTTGCTACGGTTAACTCATTAGATTCCGACATAGTCTCCTGCAGGCATAAGGGTGGTTATGAAAATCTTTTTGAAGTATTAAAATCATTGTAAAAGCAGGTGCATAGTGTTTTGTTGTTTTACCGATATATTATCAAAAGAACCTGCCTTAATGCCTGAAAACAAAGGTCTTCGACCAGTGCGTCCTACCTGTTACGCCTTACGGTGCTGAAACGTGGAGACTAATTCATGACCTACCTATGGAGCGAGTTAAGTGTACTTGGAGTATCTTTGCAGCATAGAATTCGAAATGAGGTCATCCGACAAAGAATTAAAAGTACCGACATAGCTCGCACAATAAGTAAGTTGACAGTAGGCTAGCCACGTCGTCTGTCGAAGGACCGATAGCCGTTGGAGCAAACGAGTCCTCTTGTGGAGACTGCGAGAAGGCAAGCGGAATGTGGAACACCCCCTAGCCAGATGAACTGACGACTTGAAAAAAGTGGCTGGGACAAACTCGATGCGGATGGCGATAGATCGGTAGAAATGGCGCGCATTGTGAGAGCCTATGTCCAGCAGTAGACTTCAATAGGCTAAAAGATTCATATCAAAAGTTACATTAAGGTAAGGTGAGTATTATTTTATTATAATAATTATTCCACAACATTGCATAGCATAGCTTAACTAGCTTGTGTTATGGAATCTAGATATAATGCGGATAAACATAGGTACTTTAACATAGGTAAATACATACATATTATACCTACATAGAAACACCCAGACCAATGCAAATATACATAATCATGCATACAAATATTTGCACTGAGCGGGGATCGAACCCGCGCCTCCTGCGTACCGGCCGCGTTTACTACCGCCACGCCACAAAGACTATATAAAGACTACTTCAATGTTTAAAAGGATAGGTCTTGAATGCCTACAAATGTTGAACATTGAAGTGCCTAGCCTAAAGGTAAGGCAATACACACAAAGATAACATTGCTCTGACAACCAAGCTTGTGCTTGCGCTCTGTGCCGATCGCAGAACTACTTGACCCAATAGATACCACATTTGTGTCATATTCTGTCTGGCACTATCTCACCTAAGATAGTGATTATGTAATCAACTTCGCTTACGTTGAAGAGATATATCTTCACCCGCAACTTGATTCCGATAACTACGTTGTCGGCACTTGGTTTTCGTAAACGGACATGATGAAAATGAATGTGAAGGATTTCGGGTATAAAATTATAGTTCTAACCAATAAATTTTAAACAATGATGATACGCTGCCGCTATGTGTCACAATGGTAGGCTAGCGAATCTCAGTTTTAGTCTATACCTACCTAGTCTTTGTAAGGAGATATTGAGTTTGAAAAGTGCCCAGTTTATAATATGATATTGCTGTAGTGCACACGACAGTATTTCCTTCCAATTGAGCAGTCCCACTGGGAAGGTACGTAACCTCGTGTTGTGTTCCCGGCGGTGAGTAGGGTAGCCAGAGCTCAGTGGAGAATATTTACGCTGTCAGTGGGAAGACCAAAGACTATTACAATACAGAAACTCTCTGTGTTTACAGGGTCGGCAGCACGAGTGTGACTCCCCTGCTGTTGCACACGTCCATAGGCCACGGTAACCACTTTCCATCGGGTGGACCGTGTGCTTGTCTGCCACCTCAGTGGTATTAAAAAATTCATACAGCTTATCCCTTCCTGGACACACATTAAAGAGTAGATACCTAATGTAATGACGGATGCGGTAACAGTTCCGCGTTAGCCATTAAGCTACCTTTAGGCAGGTATATCCTGCAAACTCGTGCTGCCGACCCTGTGTACGAAGAGTTTCTGTGCCGTCAGTGTAGAAGACAAAGCAGAAATAGCCCTTGGTCTTCCCACTGACAGCACAAAAACTCTCTAGTGAGCACTGGCTACCCTACTCACCGCCGGGAACACAACACGAGGTTATTATGGCCGCGATATTCTGTAGGGCGGAGGTACTTCCCCAGTCGGACTGCTCAATTGGACGGATATACCGTCGTGTCCTACCTCCTTCTGTCCTCACGAATTAGATGTACTCGTATGTTGCCGTATAAAACATTGCTTATTAGGTTCATCTATCAATACCTATATAGGTAAGATAAGATGTGATATAAGTATCTAGATATAATTACCCAACCTTCTTAGATCAAAAGATACTTATTTAAAATATTATTGTAGTATGTTACACTACCCGCGACTTTGCTCGCATTGGCTTTATCTGGGTTTCATTATGTGTATACGGAATCCAAGTAGGTATCTATTTTCTGAAGTAAAACGTTAGCCTCAGATAGGCTTTATAATATCAGCTATCTGCTGTAAAAAATATTATCCAAATCGACTGAGCCGTTTCAGAGACCCGAAACTTCTAAAGCGGCTGTGTCTAGACAGAATTTTTTAACAAACAAACGTACTTAAAGACGGATCAAGTGAAGAAAGTGGCATATAACGATTTTCACACCTAAATAATTATAAAGATTGTCAAGAATTCTAGATAAGGTGGTTAACGGTAGTAATACATTATCAGCTGCAAAATCATGGTCGCGATGTTATCATGCAAACAAAAGCAAATAGTCCAGTGATAACGTGCTTTTGATGCCGTGCAAACGTAATCTCACTAATTCTCTAAAATAGATTTACGTGTTTATATCTACATGGACGTTTCATAGTTTATTATTAATTTGTAGGTTAGTTGAAACAAAATGAGTGTTCCTATGGTAAATAAATGTTGTTTTTGTGCCAGTCTGCACACTGGCACGCTGATTATTGGATACGTTTATTCAGTGAGTATTAAAAAATTCAAATGTCATTTCTGAAAAAAATAGTTGTGTTTTTTTAAACAAAGAATGAAGACACTTAGGTACGTTCTTTTAAAAAGTGTTAGGTATCTTACTAAATATTCTTGTTTTCCTTAGTTAATAACAGTGTAAGACAACATTATTTATTATATTCAGCTGAGTTTCAGTCAAGAAAAGAAAGTGCTTTCAAGGTTTGTTTAGATTAGCGCCTGATGATTTTTTAATCTCAATTTGCAGTGAAATGAAATTTTACAATTCGTTTCAAACTTTTATGAAACTTTGACGTTAAAGAACTTGATGTTGCTTTATAATTCAGCGGAATATTACCTAGGTACTTCAAGTAGAAATGCCTGCGTTTCAAATACCTAGTTTAGTTGAGTTATTTCTTATTGGATATTAGGATTTAGGGGACCCATCAAATCAGTAGAACCAACCCAATCTCACCTGCATTACAAGCCGGTACGGTATACGCGGTAGGTGTTTGGCGGACGGCTTTCCCCTGGGAGTTAGATGGTCAGACACAGTCGCTTACATGAAAGCCGTACAAGCCAAATCAAATGGAGATAAGGTGTAGGTGGACTTCGGGCTCATGGGTGAAAGCTTAGATGCAACTGAGAACAATACCATGATGGGTTAATAATTGATAATTGAAAATTTATGTTCAGTGAAATTTTTAAACCAATTATTTAGCTAACTATTCAAATCGATTAAGATTGGGAAAAACTGAAACCCCACCCAAGATGTAAAGGAATTGGTTGATGTTGATGGTTGTACAGAAGAATTTTTTGTACTCAAGACTCGACTCGGTACTTCCGTGGTTTGAGCATTCTCCCTGTAAGAGAGTTGTGTCACTTTTTCCCATCTTAATCAAGATGAAAATGCCTTAACGTAATAACTATCTATAGTACTATCTATCTCACATCCAGGTCTGGGCGCTTGTGGAACTCGCAGTCTACTGCCTGCTGGTCACATTAGTACCTCTTGGCAAGGATGGCACCATCTCCACGCACAAGCTGGTGCTATTCATCACCGCAGCATCAGTGAGCGGCATTCACCTCATCAGCTCTATCCTTTTAGTAGTTGCAGCTTATAAGGTGAGCCTATTATTGCTCACCATAGTAGATCTGTACAGGCGACATTGAGACGTGGTATCGGAGAAAGAATACAACTATAACCACTAACCACCATATTTTATCCGAAGGGTGTCGTAAGAGGCGTCTAACGGAAAAATACGCAGACAATATCACTGCGAGAGAAGTAAAACTCGAAATAAAACCCTGTACTAACCCGTCTGGCCAGCGTGGAAACAGATGTCCGCCTCCACATTGTAACTTAATTGATTGACAGATTTGACAGGCGACATCGATAAAACATTGGTAACCCCTGCGCAAAGAATGAGGTATGGAGAATGGGGAAAAAAAAGACGGGTTGCACTCCGAGAGTGCCGGCAGAAGTGAAAACTTTTTCTTTCTTTCTTTATACAAAGAAAAAGATAAAAGAACATACTATACCATACCATACCTATAATATAGCGCCAATCATAGAACCTTTCACTAATTCTCTGTCAGAAGAAATTAATGAATTACAAAAAGAAAAAAGAATCACAAAAAGTAATAAATTACAAAAAGAAAAAATAATCTCTAAAAGAAATAAATTTTAAAAAGAAAAATAATCACAAAAAGTGTCAAAAGCCCAGGTACTATCTGAAACCATACGGACTTACAGTCGAAGCGCTTACCGCTAAGCTACGAAGCTTCTAAGCGTACCTAACAAAATAAACAATCTGTAGCTAATGTTGTATGACGTCAGTTGTCGGTTACGGTTCAAAGGTCAAGTGATCCTAACGCGAGTTTAACACTTTTTACCCATCCAACGCCGCTAAAGAAGTTTTCACTTCAAAAGTGGTCACGTTCAACTCATTGGAATACGCAAACTGAAAATGACAACTGGCACATTTTCAGGAATACTGTATTTCTGTTCTAGAAAATGCCTACCCTGACGCTGCCGTGGACGATAATAACTGGCATCATTACGGCTCTGTTCTTCCTGATGTCGTTCACAGGCGTCAGCCTCATAATCCAGGACGAGGGAGCCATGCTCGAGGTGGAAATCATCATTGTAGTTGTACATCTCACCAGGGCTTGTAAGTATAGCCACTATTTTTTATACCACTTAGGTGACAGAAAAGAATAGCTATGGACGTGTGCAACACCATTGGCATAGGAAGCTTAAATCCTGTTTCACAGGGTACTGATAAATAAAAAAATATATATTTAGTAATACTCAAAAATCAATAGGTGGCGCTAGTGGTCTCATTTAAAGAAATGAAAAAGTTAAAACGCTCATTTCCCTATTTAGAATCACGTTAATAATTTCAAAATTTAAACACATGATAATATAGGCATGTATGCTTATAAAACTTGTTGGTAATGTAATAAATTAAGATTTCGTGATACTGCTGCTATTTTACGAAGCCGCCATCTAGCGGCATGGTGCATTAGAATATTTATAGTCTTATTTAGTCATAATGCAATAATGTGTTTAGGGTATGATTTATTTTTGATAAAAAATATCATAGTAAAAATTAGAAATGTTTCTCACTAAAGAATGGCTTCGAAAAGAAACAGGAATTATTTAGGTGCCCATTGAGGTACCTACCTGCCAAGAAGAATGGGAGAATCTAAAGGGATGCCATATACTGAGGAAAAGTTACCCAAATGGGGCTAATGTGGCACTGGTCAATTTGTCAGATAGAGAAAACAAAAATCGTAATGGTTCTTTGATTTGACTTAAGTATTTCTCGAATAAAACAGCATTGGTAAAGATGATTTATGGAGATTTGTTTCCAGGTATTTCGGTGTACTGCATAGTCATAGTCCACAGTCGGCATAAACAAATTATGCATGAAGAAGACGAAAGCCGGTTTCAACATTCTGGTAGACTGTATCACCCTGTGAAGACAGACGATCACGCTGTCTAGTCTAAGTTGTATGTGTTTGCAAAGTAAGGGCTGTTATTTAATTTATATGAAATACCTATTTATTGTAATTACGTACCTAATTTATTTGAGTATTGTTTTGTAAATAAACTTTTATTAACTGATAATCTTGTTACTTGCTATTTTGCGCTTTGGAGTCCAAGGTCCAGGAGTCTTAGGTCCATTGGTTATCTTTTGCGTTGTCCACCTCGTGACCTTCACTGCTTTCAGATTCTTAATAGATTAACTTTTAAAGGTCAGGCATTCAAAGGTATGTGTACCTATACCATGATCGCGTTAATTCCCGTTCTTTAAACTATATATTATAATAGATTTCTTTTCCCCAAACCTTTGGTCTGTGTGGACAGTGCAAAAAGGAACACCCCTCGTCTGTGTGACGTTTTTGAGTATTTCCGCTATTGGCCTCATTTTACGACGCATCTTTACACGATGATTTACTCGCGAAAACTTAACATAAGATGATGTTGGTTGGTTATTACTTTAGAAAATATATTCGGTTACGTATTACTAAACAAGTCTTGTAACCAAGCCAAAAATATTCATTAAAAACACTGATAAGTGTGTTGTTAGTGTTTCCACATTAGGAGACTAAATATGCACTGTCCACACAGACCAAAGGTGCCATGTCTTCAATTATATATATGTCCGCCCACTAGCTTAATCAGCCGTCTAATTAAC
This sequence comes from Eilema caniola, assembly GCA_949126895.1. Classification (NCBI taxonomy): domain Eukaryota; kingdom Metazoa; phylum Arthropoda; class Insecta; order Lepidoptera; family Erebidae; genus Eilema; species Eilema caniola. The sequence goes on from OX421475.1 coordinate 24,693,841, forward strand.
TGCCTAGGCAGTTAACTAAACGACGCCATTCAAATAATGGCCTGAATGATATTCAGCCATCTCATTAATTAAATCATTTAATAACCTGGCTGGCTAATGCTTAGGCCAATCGTGAGATGGGGCACTACCTCGAAATAAGATAGAAAATTACATACATATACTTACACCTGTAAATCCCCGAGGGGGTAAATCATGGAGAAGGAAATGATTCATAGACAGAGATGTATTCATAGAAAATTAGTGATAATTTAATTGTGATAGCTGTGCAATCCGACTTGGTTAGGTCAGGTTAGAAAGATGATGCGGGAGCGGAGCGAAGCGTAGCTCCCGCATTAGGCCTTTGTGGTTATTTTTTTTAAACTATGTAAAAATAAGTCATTTTTATAACTGTTTAATTAAATGGCTAGGCAAGTAGATACTTAAACGTCATCGATTCAAGCTTTTTGCCTAGCCGTTTAATTAAATGGCTGAACACTAGTCAGGCCGTTAACTGAATGGCGCCGCGCGCCGTTTAGTAACTGGCTAGGCAGTTAATTGAACGGCTGCTTAAGCTAGTTGGCGACGACATATATAGGTAGGTAAGTATGTATTATGTATCTTCATTTTTTGATAACGATGATGATAATGACTTGATAATGTTGATGATGATGATGAAGATGAATGATGATTGCTGTCTCAGTAAAGTTGTGGGGACTTTACTAAATGCTCCCCAGGAAGATTTGGAACGAACACGAAATGTCTCAATTCACTGTAATATTCCACTTTCCTGCAGTTCTGTGAGTTGTCCAAGAAATTATGTCTATAAAACCACCATTTTATATGTACATAAAAACTTGAATTCACACCAATTTCGGAAAATAAAATAAAACTACGTTCGGGTTCGCGCCAAAACTCTTGTCGGTTAGAAAAAGTATTGTTGCCAGACATAATAAAATTTTATCAGATCTACTCACAGAACAGAAAAAACTATTAGAAGTGTCATAGGACCACAGAACAGAAAAAACTATTAGAAGTGTCATAGATTCAATAGCGGAACCAATGTCAGAACATTCCTTCAAGAACCAAGCGGTTCGGTGACTCTTTCCTTTGTCGCACAATTAAGACCTGGAATTCCTTGCCAGCTCACGTGTTTCCCTCTTCCTACAGTCCTGGGTCCTGTAAGCGGGGCGTGAAAAAGCATCTGATGAGGCCGTCAAGCTGAGTGCCACCATTGTTAACATGGCACGTGTGTATAATGGTGGCCCTCTCTCCTGAGACTTTGCCTTCAGCTTACCATCAGGCAAGGTAAAGTCAAATTGACGTGTCCTATATAAAAAAAAACTAACTTTTAAACTCTCGCGTTCCATGATATATAATTTAGAAAACGGGAATTAATGCGATCATGGTATAGGTACTTACATACCTTTGATTGCCTGACGTTTCGACCAGGTTACACCGGCCGTGGTCACAGGCTGACTGAGGTATATAAGTACCTATACCATGATCGCATTAATTCCCGTTTTTTAAATTAAAAAAAAAAATAAACCAGGAAATCAGCAGTAATTGCTGCAAACGCATATTATTGCTATGTCTATGCCACTACACATCATAACATCACGCCCGTATCCTTTGAATGGCTATGCAGAAGTGTTCAGAATGTTCCATGATATAAAAAAAACAATAAAACCATTTGACAAAAGTTTATAAATATTTCTAAAAAAAGTAGATATCGATAAAGTTTGACTACATCACTAAATGAATAGCGAAGAAAGTTCTAGAATAAATAACACAACATAACACAACAACAATAAATAACACACGGTCCAAAACTGTCAAATACACGTGATGACAGATACGACTGAAGGTTGAAATTGTAAGATCTTGCAAATCTCCGCATATCATTGACACGCGTGCCACGCCTACTTCACACTTCCATCGTTTTTTCTGTTCCGTGGATAGGACAGATTCAATAGCGGAACCAATGTCGCCAAACTCACACATACAACCAGATAATAATACGTTGCACTACTAGTAAACAATTGTTTTGATTGGTCGTATATCTTTAACACCAAACTAGCCTAAAATATGCACACTGCAAAACGAAAACATACCTTATTCAATCGTTTTAGTGATTACTTTTATATAGATAAAAAAAGGAATTTACGACGTTTTGTATCTGGATCAAACTTGCTTCTCACTCTAACTCTATTCCGAAAAAGTTCAACTACTCCCCAACAGATGTCCGTTTATTTCAAGAATGTTATTTAAAACCTTAAGCGTTAGGAATACGGTTGATATTACTTTGAAGTATTATCTCTCTCACTCTAACTCCTTAATATTAACGCTAGACCGGTGACATAAAATTTTGGCAATATCGATAGATTTGAAATTTGTTTTCGTAATGTCAAAGGATTCCAAACGCTGTTAGTAATTATAATCTAAGAGTACTAAAAAAGAGGGATTTTATAGCTTGTTGAACTGTTTTTTATTAACGATAAAAAATGTATGAAGACGTCAAACTACGTATGTACCTATTTAATTGAAATAAAACAAGTGTCCATTTATAGTAGATATTTTATGTAACTGTTGCAGAATAAAAACGTTTTCACACTATCCGGCGCATCCGATATCCGATATTAGTGTCGGCTCCGATATCGAAGGAAATAAAATAAAGTAGAAAAAGAACTTGATACTATGTTGAAAATAATTGCTATGATATTTTTTCTTTTTTTCATCCAGTCTGTGCGATCGAGCAAATGGCCGAATCGGACCGATTTTATTGAATATATGTGGAAACAGCACATGGTGACGGCTATTGGCGTCAGACACCCAATATCAGAAAATGTGAAATCGGGATACTTAAAATACAAGTGCGAGTATTTTACAGTATCAGACGGGTGTTTTAAGACCATATTACGAGCAGTTTCATACACTACTTTGAAATAATTAATTTAATTTGCATAAAATGAGAAAACGTAGAGCACCAAAATCTATTTGCTGATCGCGTATGCATGTTGCGCCGCGTTCACAAACTAGAAAATATCCAGCTGGAGTTGTTCAATTCGGAAGTTTATATTTTTGTATGTTTGTACGCGCATAGCTCCGTCATGTGTAGACAAATTTGCAAAATTCCTTCTTTGTTCGAAAGAAGACTATTCCGGAATGATACCATTTACTTTTTGTAAAGATCCGATAAAGGGTTTCAGAGAGAGACCACGAAACACTTCAATATTAGATGCTCTCGACAGGTTGCAGCGACGTACGGTCCGCATTATCGGAAATCCTGAAGTCACGAGTACCCTCGAGCCTTTGCAGCTGCGTAGAGATGTTGCTTCCTTGGCAGTATTTTACCGTCTCTACCATGGCGAATGTTCTGAAGGGCTATTCCAATTAGTCCCACCCTCTCCTTTCCTATACAGGACGACACGTGCAGGACTTAGATGTCACCCGCATACGGTGCAGGACATTCCTTCAAGAACCAAGCGGTTCGGTGACTCTTTCCTTTGTTGCACAATTAAGACCTGGAAATCCTTGCCAGCTCACGTGTTTCCCTCTTCCTACAGTCCCGGGTCCTTTAAGCGGGGCGTGAAAAAGCATCTGATGAGGCCGTCAAGCTGAGTGCCACCATTGTTAACATGGCACGTGTGTATAATGGTGGCCCTCTCTCCTGAGACTTTGCCTTCAGCTTACCATCAGGCAAGGTAAAGTCAAATTGACGTGTCCTATATAAAAAAAAACTAACTTATAAACTCTCGCGTTCCATGATATATAATTTAGAAAACGGGAATTAACGCGATCATGGTATAGGTACTTACATACCTTTGATTGCCTGACGTTTCGACCAGGTTACACCGGCCGTGGTCACAGGCTGACTGAGGACCGAGACTTAATTCCCGTTTTCTAAAATATAAAAAAAAAAAACCAGGAAATCAGCAGTAATTGCTGCAAACGCATATTATTGCTATGTGCTATGCCACTACACATCATAACATCACGCCCGTATCCTTTGAATGGGTATGCAGTGTTCAGAATGTTCCGTGATATAAAAAAAAAACAATAAAACCATTTGACAAAAGTTTATAAATATTTCTAAAAAAAGTAGATATCGATAAACTTTGACTACATCACTAAATGAATAGCGAAGAAAGTTCTAGAATAAATAAGTATGACATGTCTATTGTGTGTAATCAAAAACAAGCTTTATTGATATGTGGTAAGGTTGATTTTTTATTTTATTTTATTTCTTTGCATTTCAATAAGATTAGTTATAAATTCTGCTATATCCTGACTTATCGATGGTTTAAAACGCCTCCATTTCGAATATTTATGCTCCTACTATCATCGGTGCACTACAAAATGACCCAGTAAGGCATATTTCTATTAAATAGTATGAATAACACACGGTCCAAAACTGTCAAATACACGTGATGACAGATACGACTGAAGGTTGAAATTGTAAGGTCTTGCAAATCTCCGCATATCAATGACACGCGTGCCACGCCTACTTCACACTTCCATCGTTTTTTCTGTTCCGTGGATCTACTTACGTATTTTTCTACGGCCCGTTACTTTAGATTAAGTACTACTGTAAAACAGAATTTTATGGATAAGTAAGTACTTATGAGCAATTCAAATGTAATCCTCGAAGTCATAGAGAAAGAATATTTTAGACTTTATAGTATTTTGATCAAAAACATACTGTGGTCTTGAAAAACGTGTACGATGATGCACCTATACCTTGAATCTAGTTTTCAATTGTTATTTTCCCCGTGATTTTACTACATCGTTTTCCTAAATTGATTAATGTTTATACATAATCTACCAATTTCTTATTTATAAAGTTGGTAACATTTATTTCCAGCTGTCAAAATAAAAGTAGTTTTCTTGTTCTCGCACGCGGAAATCGAATTTTTCTATCCCGTTTTGATAAATATGTACATTATTGTCAATCGGAATGCTCGGATTGATCGAATACTTTGTATAGCACTCCAAGTCTAATTTATTTATACTATTTTGTATACAGTGTGTTTGTCGGTCTAACGCGTTTATACACTTCTGCGTGATACGCTCAATTTATTTAGCCGGAGTAACTGTAAATAATAATAAGTAACAGTGTGTTTAGTAGTGTTTTACATTCGTGCAAACAATCAACGAATTTCTAAGATTACGGACAATACAGAGAAAGGAGATTTAATCACTGGTAAGTTGTTTTTAATCAAGGTTACAAGCTATATCGGTCTATCGTTGTGTGATGACCTTGTTTTCATAATGTGCGATTATTACAATTTATGTATGAGATGTTGCTATTTTCAGTACACTCCTAACATATGCTAGCTGTGAGTGTTAGATGCCTACTTATTGCATATGTTTTTTTATTACATTCCACTATATTGGTAACAACATCAAGGAACCTATAAAATCAATAAACTTTACAATAAGAAAAATATTTCCAATTATGAGTTAGTATGAGGATATTTTCACATCATCTGTACATATCTTTTATCACCCAAATTTCTACCACCAGTACAAAAATGTTAATGGAGTCTGGTGTCCACTTACTACCGTTCCACCTTTTAGTTTGCCTTTTAACAACTGCTGTCTTACCTCCCAACCTCAAAAGGAAAACTTGCATCAGAGCTGCGTCTGTCAATCATTGGGTGTACTGAGTCTCATGTGAGTTTATCTTGGCCCTAAAGGTCTTTCAGGGCTTACCCAGAAGTAGCAGAAGGAAATGTTTAATACTGTTCATTGTAGAAAACAAGAGTGACAGGTCTAATTTAGGTGTAATTTAATAACACTTCAATTGCAAAAAATTGCAATCTAGTATAAATTATCTTGACCCAAATAGCATTTTTATGTAGTAGGTAATTAGCTGCTACTTGTGACTTTGTCCATGTGACATATCATTTCATGGGTTTTGAGGTCTTTAGGGAACGTTAATTCCTTTGTAAAGTATAAGTAGTTTAAATAACACCTGATGATATGCACTTTGGGCTAGTGAAATCCTGTTGAGATCAGCGCAAGTACTTCGGAGTTTGATTTAATGTCAGTTTCCTAGAGGTCTGCTTTGATCAGCAGAGTGTATAGATGCTGGCAAACTTCTTGAATTAAATTCAGAAATGGATGAAACAAAATCGGATGAAAGGATTGGAGAAATCAATCACAAGTGCATGAAGTCCATGCACTTGTGATTGGTTTTATTATATTATCTATGATTGACAGTCCATCAGTCCCTGTAGACAAGTGGCAAAATCATTTATAGAATAGAATAGAATAGAATAATACATGTATGGGAATGACATGCATTCTGATGTTTTTTATAGTTACAAGTACCCATTACAGTGGAAAAATAGCATACTGGCGATCTCTATATGTGGCGTTTACCATTTTATGCCCTATGCTTATTTCCTATATCAGTGTTAGCAACAAACATTTGAGCTTGTGCAAAAAAAAATGTCGCCTAGACGGCGCTTACCTCGTGACATCGACAGTGTGTAGTTCTGTATCTGCCCGCATCTGGTATGTGGTATACCTCAGGACACATATCTTGGACCTAAATCTTCTACCGCCGTAGTACCTCTTGCTATCCTCAGGCAGCCAAGAACGGTGTACTGCGCGTATAGAACACATTTTAGGTTCAAGAAATTTGTTCCAAGTTATGCAGAGGAGTGGCGGCGCCCGCCCGTCCATAGCAGTTATTAGTGAATAGTTCGGCCGAGTGACCGGTTTTGCGGTTTGCTCTTGTTGATCTTTCATTCATCTGCAGCTCTAAGGATATACAGAGTGTTTTACTATTGTGGACGTCGTAAAAGGTAATTACTTTTTATACCGGGCTAAAAAACACGCGCTTGACGCCATTTGTTTTTTTCCAGTAGTGATGTTTTTTTTATTAAATTGTTGTTTCATTGAGCTTTCCTAATACGATAGAGACTAAATATTTTTTATTAAAAGGAAAAATTAAATAAAATAAAAAAGAAAAAACATTTCATCAAATCGAAAAATATGCCAAAATGTAGTGTATCCGGAGTAGGTACTACATATTGGCCACTATTGGCATTCCTCCGGCTTCGAGAGCTATCGCTATGGCTATTTTGAGCGTCAATTGTTGTGTGCGCAAAACTTACCAATGTTTGCATAAAAATGTAAACATTTCAAAATAGTTTGTGCAACGTCGACAGAGTTCGGAAACAGCGGAAATTAAGCTCTAACTAGGTACGAACAATACCTAATTAAATTACTATTATTTATTCTGTGCTATGGGGCACCTACTCACCTAGCAACTAGCATCGTGTGGTGGGTAGGTATTCAACCGCGGGTTCAAGTCCTAATTAGGTCTGTTATAGTAGGTAGGTAGGTATTTGATGAAATTGGCTCCGTTGTCAAAATTTTATCCTCATTCGTGAGGCTTTTATAATAGCGGAAGTTCATTACAAATTAATGGTTTTAGAGGTGAATCACTGACCAATTCTCACTTTTTAACCGACTTCTAAAAAGGAGGAGGTTTTCAATTCGAATGTTTGTATTTTTTTAAATCCTATGACAGTGAACGCTTCGGAAAGGAGCCTTAATGTGATCATGTAATGCAATAGAAAGACTTGTCAAACTGAACTGGTCAGTAAATAAAATGTCTGAATTGGATAATTTTCTAAATTATAAATTCTCGAAGGTGCAGGCAGGGGTGTCTTAGCACCTATAATAAAATTTAATGATATAATATTCATATTTATTAAATTCACATAAATAAAAGTCATACATACATAAAATTCATATCACTGAAAAAAATATTGACCTCCTGGGTAACACACCCTGTACACGCTCCACATCCATAATAAGTAAGGCAAGGTTCGACCTTGATCAGTTCATTATCGGCCCTAGCGGGATATTGGAGTGTGGCCCAAGACACAAGATGTAGAGTACACCTGGACTAAAAAGTCAAATCATCACTCAAAATCAAACCTTTCAAAATTCTACCTTTTACGCTCCTAATTCTTCGCCCCAAAGAGATATTGCTTATTTACCTTTCAATACAAATTTTAATGACGAAGTTTAGCCATGTTTACACATTTACGTTTCCTAGAATGCCACTTCAGCTGAATTTGGATTTGTCTGGGAAAAGATTGTATACACATTGTCAAATTTGACAGGTTGTCTGGCTTTTTTTTTTTTTTACGTGCGGGAAATCCCCAATCCGGAGCCAGAGGGGTAGGTTATGTCGGACTCGAACCGACTAAACCGCTCGCCGTCTCTGGGTCGTAGTGCTAGGCCGAAGGTGAGGTTGTCATGCGACATATCCCTCGCACCCCGGCTGACCCAGGGCCATCCCTCTCGGTCTGGCCCTCCGCGGGACAGGTTGTCTGGCAGGATGTCTATACAATTTATCCTTAGATAAATCGCGATTTAACTGAGTGACATATAAGAATATGGGCCTTAAACTTAGAATACGGACCCCGGACTCTGAGGTGAAAGCTTTGGATTTGACCGAGATTAACGCTAGGAGGATGATGAATCCCAAAGTGATGTTAGCAAGCTTATTGGACTGATTTGTAACGGGTTGGTTACTCTCATAACTTGCCTTAAACTTTAATTTTACTTGGCACGGAAGACCGCTAATACAGTTTACCCGAACACGCCTCTCGCTTGCACCGTTGCTAGGTAAAATAAATCATTTTAGACATGACATGGTCACAGGTTACATGCGGAAACCGGAAATCATACCTATATGTATAGCTATAATAAACGCTATTGCTTCAATAAAAGAAAAAAGACCAACTCAAACGGTTAGACAGAGCTACAAGACAATGTTTTCCATACCTACAAAGAAGTTGATTTTAAACAAACAAATAATCTGCTTTGGTGTTGAAATCGCGATTCACTTTTACCTTGAACCGCTGTATGATTACACTGTGGGAAATTGTATAGTGATTATCCTAAAAAAGTTACAAGTTAACCTGTCCAGTAGGAGCCTGTTGGCCCTTGTCCTGGGCCAGTATCGTGGGGACCATGGACCTGGACGATAGGCAGTAAGTCACTTCTTGTATTTCGTCACTTTAATATTTGAATACATTTATGTATTTATTATTTATTTATATAGTATGGAGGACTAACAGCTAATATTTCAGGATAATATTAATGAAGTACATCACAGAGAGCCAATTATAAATCCTCACTTCTAGTGACACAATAAAAAATTTGCGTTTTGAGCTTAGGAAAAAAATACAAATAATAAACTAAGTTAAAAATACAAGATTAGTACAACATACATTCCATGCACTGACAACTATCAATTAGTCACCTGCGAAAAAGTTCAGGCTTAGACACCTCTTCAACATGGGTACACTCACAGTAAAAGGGTCTATATTATACTGTTTACAGATTTCATTAAACTTACTACTCACTCGCACCATGTAACTATTTTGACTGATTTTGAAGATAGTTTGTTGTTGCTCTTGGTACATTGATAGGGCGATTGATCCGAAGTAGTTTACTAGGTACATTAAATTGGAGTATTCCTAAAATTTCAGGGCTGTCGATTTTGTTATTCAGTATTTTTACCAAAAATATTAAATCCGCTATCATTCGACGGTCTAAAAGTGGGAGTAAATGAAATCGTTTGCAAAGTTGCAAGTAATTTCCAGGGTGATATGGAATCCTTTGGTGGTAGCACAAGTATTTAATAAAACGTTTTTGAATATTTTCTATTCGATCTATATAAATTAGGTATCGTGGATTCCATATTTGTGAGGCATATTCCAAGTGACTTCTTACGTACGTGCAGTATAATATTTTAAGTGTTTTCTCTTCATTGAAGCACTTGGAGATTCGCAACACAAACCCGAGTGATTTAGATGCTTTTTTAATAACTAAATATTGCTTTGTTCATGTTTAGTAATTCACTACTGTTTAGTAGATCATTGAAAATTTTTGTGGTTGTATTTATCAGAGGATGCAATTTTCTTTTTCTGATATAAAGGAAGAAGGGTCAGTTTATAGTTTAATCCAATTTTGTGGGGATGCAACCTTTGTCCCACGGCCACCATCTTAGAAAAAGAGGTTCAAATTCTCTGACACATGCACGCTAAGCGTTGGCTCTTAAACCTTTCCTAAGTAAAAAAACAAAACTTTGCATTAGCGTTCAACAACTTTCTAGCTGAATTATCATTCTTTTTTTTAATCAGCTAATTTTATGTTTAAATAAATTCGCATAGCATACTGTTAACACTATCAAAAAAACATTAAATGTTTATTTTGTTAGACCACATTGCAATTGAGAGCAATGTAAACCATTAGGTGTTGCCAACAAACATAATATTTCCACCACTGGGAATAAACAACTGGAACTAATAAATATATTGGTGTAAAGTAATAAGCATTCGATTCATAAACATTGTTTTTTCTTTTAACTATTTCACATAATTTGACTATTTAATTTGGTTGTTTGATTATACTTCACTAGCTTTTACCCGCGGCTCCGCCCGTATGGATGTCGGGTATCGCGACCAAACGTAACCTATGTCCTTTCTCAAGGTTTAATCTACCCCTATACCAAATTTTATCAAAATCGGTTCAGTGGTTTAGGCGTAATGGCGTGACCAAGAGAAATAGGGATGCATTTTTAAATACCTATATATATTTATGTTTATATGAAGTCATAATAATGACAAAAATATTCATCATATTAGCGTTCTTTTTTGGTTGAATGCGAGGCTTTCACCTCGGAGCTCGGATATGCTTTAATCCTTTTGTTCCTTGTGATTGGGTATATACGGCTTTTACGGGAGCGTCTGTCGTCTGAGCCCTTAATACCAAGAGAAAAACTTTGCAGACAATCAGCAGGTGCACAAGCTTGTAGGTGAAGTTAGCTTGGCCCGGAAGTCTTAGTGGGGCTCTACATCGATTACTAATATTAGTATTCTGGTCTAATCGACTAAATTTAAATCTTTTTCGGTATGTTAGGTGTGCGTTTCTCCCTGTTTAGTATTCAGGGTGTGTCAGTGTCAATGACCAGACGAATAATGCATAGAATGTAACGATGAAGAGCGTTCCTCGTTCAATGAGGAGCAAGTAGCAACTGTGTTCGGTCAATGAAATTGTGACTAAGCCCGGTTCCAGGCCATTGATTTAGACTAGGCTAAGTGAACCGAGCGTGGTTTTACTGACGCCATGATGACGTCATGCTAGCGATTTGGCGATAACGCTCAATGTTAAGATGAATCGTTTCAATCGCGTCTGTCGGCTCAATTCGACATTTTTGTGTGTCTCTCGATTGGCTAGGTGGAATGTACACAGGAACGCAGAAGGCTCGGATAGTTATAATATACTAAATGGCTTAGAGCGTTTTCACATTGTATGTCCGATATCCGATATCTGACATCCTTTTTTTTGATACCCACCCCTCCGGAGCCGGAGGGGGAGGTTATGTCGGACTCGAACCGACTAAACCGCACGCCGTCTCTGGGTCGTAGTGCTAGGCCGAAGGTGAGGTTGTCATGCGACATATCCCTCGCACCCCGGCTGACCCAGGGCCATCCCTCTCGGTCTGGCCCTCCTCGGGAAGGGGGGGACCACGCGGTCCCCGACTCTACCCCGGTGTGGGGAGGCGCGCATCGTCCTACGATGCGCGCCGCCGCCGTGGCCTGCTTCTGCTAGGATGACGGGCGGCTCCACCCGACACCCTCAGGCCCGCGCTCATGGGGGGCGGAGGTCAGTTTGCGCCCTCCGACGCCCGAGCCGCCTTCGGGCGCGTGCAGCGATGTCAGCGAGCCTTTCTCGCTCATCGCGCCGCGCCCGCTCTGCTGTCTCCTTCGCGAGCATGACCTGCTCGCAGAAGGAGGCGCTGGCTGCCCACGCATCCGCGCAGCGGACCATCGCCGCGAGCAGGGTGGAGAGCGTGAGCACTCTCACCCCCAGGGCCGCCACAAGCTCCCGCCTCGGCGTCTCAAACGCCGGGCACTCGGTGAGCGTGTGCAGCCCCGAGTCCACGCTCGCGTCGCAGTGATGGCACTCGGGCGTTGGCTCAATACCCATCAGATGCAGATACCGCCCGAAGCTACCGTGCCCGGTGATAATCTGCGTATATCTGACATCCGATAACGGAGGAAGTCAAATGCATGACAAATGTATAATGTCTTTCACATTGTTCGGCCTGATATCGGTTATCGGAGCCAACACCACTGTTTTGGCCCGATATCGGATCAAAAAGAGACTAAAACAGCAATTTCGACCTTAAAGACATTTTCTTAGTTACGTGTCTATTCGCTTCAATAGATGACGCTGATCACGAATAATTAGATAAAATTCGTTACTGCCATGTCAATAAGATCGAAAATTGCTTACACTATTTTTCTTTTTTAAGCATTCCTAACTAGTCTGTGCTTTCGAGCAAACGGCAATCGGAGGTAGGTCCGACACCGACATCGAATACCTATCGAATGAATGTGAAAACGCTAACAGTGGCCTAAACTACACTTGATTTGACGCGGATCCTCTCCACGTTGGAACTCCAATACCATGCATCTTATTCATACTTAATATTCTGTCTGTCTGTTCCGCTTTCACCTCTACACCTTTGAACTGATTGTGATGAAATTTGGCAAATAGGTGTCCTTTTATCGCGAAACAAAGGCTAGAAAACGATCAAATAGGGGATAAAAGTTCGTCATTTTCGACGACAACCTGATGGAATTTGGTACTAAATCTGATCTGTGTTCCCTACTGTCACAAACTAATTACAAAGAGTACATAGGTGCGCTCCTAGCGCCAAACCTACTGCAGTAGTTAGTGAAACTAATTACTTGATAATGCTACAACATTTATGAGTTTATGGCAAAGTAACCGCGATGTCTGTAACGGTAACATTATAATTCATTTAAAAATATTTAAATGAAATTATGTAACATTATCTAAAATGTATTGGTCATCAATATATTATAAGTTTTATATTTATGTTAATCTGTTTTGTGTGCTGCAGTAAGCCGAAATAAACGCCTTTTTCTTTTCTTTTCTTTCTAATTGAGACTTATTTTATGCAAGCCTGTAGGAGAAGCTGTCTTGGGCCTAACACATACTTACAATTAAGGCATATCTTGGGCCCTTATTGCCATCCAGTTTTGAGCACCTGGCATCCATTTAAGTGGGCTGTAAAAGTATTTATCGAACCTGTGTGTATAAATAACCTGCCGTTCTCACGTGAAGCGTAAAAGTGGACATAATGATACTGATTACGGTTACCGTTGTGTAGTTCTGAAGATAAGCATTCACTTCAGTGCCCTGAGCACGAAAATTATTTTGTATTCGTAACGTAGACGTATCGACAGAACGGAGCATTGCGATTGGCAGGCTTCACACATAGGTCCACAGTAGGCAGGCGGCTAATCGTAATGCTCCGTACACCGAGCACGAATAATATTCGAATTCGTAACGTAAACGTATCGAGTGAACGGAGCAATGCGATTGGCAGGCTTCACACATAGGCTCACAGTAGGCAGGCGGCCAATCGCAATGCTCCGTACACCGAGCACGAATAATATTCGAATTCGTAACGTAAACGTATCGAGAGAACGGAGCAATGCGATTGGCAGGCTTCATACATAGGCTCACAGTAGGCTGGCGGCCAATCGCAATGCTCCGTACCCCGAGCACGAATAATATTCGAATTCGTAACGTAAACGTATCGAGAGAACGGAGCAATGCGATTGGCAGGCTTCACACATAGGCTCACAGTAGGCAGGCGGCCAATCGCAATGCTCCGTACACCGAGCACGAATAATATTCGAATTCGTAACGTAAACGTATCGAGAGAACGGAGCATTGCGATTGGCAGGCTTCACACATAGGCTCACAGTAGGCAGAAGGCCAATCGCAATGCTCCGTACCCCGAGCACGAATAATATTCGAATTCGTAACGTAAACGTATCGAGAGAACGGAACAATGCGATTGGCAGGCTTCATACATAGGCTCACAGTAGGCTGGCGGCCAATCGCAATGCTCCGTACCCCGAGCACGAATAATATTCGAATTCGTAACGTAAACGTATCGAGAGAACGGAGCATTGCGATTGGCAGGCTTCACCCATAGGCTCACAGTAGGCAGAAGGCCAATCGCAATGCTCCGTACCCCGAGCACGAATAATATTCGAATTCGTAACGTAAACGTATCGAGAGAACGGAGCAATGCGATTGGCAGGCTTCATACATAAGCTCACAGTAGGCTGGCGGCCAATCGCAATGCTCCGAACCCCGAGCACGAATAATATTCGAATTCGTAACGTAAACGTATCGAGAGAACGGAGCAATGCGATTGGCAGGCGTCATACATAGGCTCACAGTAGGCTGGCGGCCAATCGCAATGCTCCGTACACCGAGCACGAATAATATTCGAATTCGTAACGTAAACGTATCGAGAGAACGGAGCATTGCGATTGGCCGCCTGCCTACTGTGAACCAATCGCAATGTTCCGTTCTCTCGATACGTTTACGTTACGAATTCGAATATTAATCGTGCCCGGGGAAAAGGTCTATGATTTCAACTTATTATTCAAATTTATTTAATAGAAAACATTTAATCGGTCTAGGCGGGGTTTGAACCCGCGATCTTTGCTTACAGAGGCAATGCTTTGACCACTAAGCTACCAGACCTCGCCCTAACCAATTCCTATCTATATCTGTCTATGAGGCGACAGTGGAGCCGTCTGCTGATATTCTTACGAACTATCGAAACCAATGATTGATTTCTCAAACATTTTTAAACATTGATTTTTGATTACTCCGTCCATACAATTTGAATTAATTTTTTAAGCATTTTTCATGCTTAATCTTTCTCCTTGTTTCGATTTTGAGTTACCTTGACTTCCATGGGGTGGACATCTGATCATCCAACCCAAGGGCAAGAGACCGTACTAGAGCTTCACCCGCTATTCCGTTTATCTATAGCAGGGAAGGGACCATTACTTTTTCTTTCTTTCTATATTACCTAGTACTTACTTATTCAACTAGAAATTCAAAAGAACTTTGTAATAGTAACTAGTTGTGTGTTATAATCAAGCTGTGTTCAATTAATTAATCAAATTCGCGCCATGGAGATCGCCACAGGCTGAAACTGTTTCAGCCTTGACCTAGCTCGTTCAAATAAACTACACGCTAATAGTATTTAATCGCTCCAGTTTCTTCTCTAGCCATTGCTATCATTATTTGCCTGCGTTTATAGAGGACTTTAATCTGGGGACCATTACTGGGAAATTACAAACAGAACCATCATTCTTGTCCCCGGCAGAGAATAGTCATATTGTTGTGCATTATATTATTATGTATATAAATTTTCTGTTTTCATCTGAATTTCTTGTCTTTGGCTTCTTTTTCATCCTAGCGTTAATCCCAGTCACATCCGAGGGGTTTCCGAGGGAGTCCGGGGTTCACTTTTTCCAGTCTTAACGGCGGGTTTGGCTGAACTGCGATATTTTCCAACCATTGGCGATATCTATTGGTAATTTCTATATTCATCTTGTGAGATTATTTTCGATGAGAGATATTTGGCCAAGGCTCTTTGTCCAAGAGTAGCACCTCATCAGAATGACCTCGCGGCCAAGAGCATAATCGAATTATTGTTTGATTTTAGGATTTATTTAGTATTCAGTTATTGTTTGATATTGTCCATGAATTGCATGGTTTTGTAATAATAAAACGAAAATGTTTCGAATAAACCGAAATTCAAAACTACTATAGTTTTTATATTGGACGCTAAGTTAAGTTTCTTAAGCCCGCGGTTTTATGGCTGGTCGGTAAAGCTCGCCGGTGTATCATTGCAAAACCGCGGTTTTAAATACCGCCGAGCCTGGCTCGCGGCTCGTCGTCATGCAATATTTTTTACTCGGCTCGCCATGCAAAATGTATATGTAATTTAATGTATATGTGACAGAGCTTGCCTTTTTTCAATCCAATTTCTAACCCACACTTTAGGGCGTTTTCTTTTTTTTTCTTAATTTCGTAATATCCTATGGCGAGATAACACAAGGCTTCAGACTCGTAACAAGACATGTTTACGACTGTTTTGCTCGCTAGTCGATCAGCACCAACGACCCGCGAGTAGGGTTACCATTTAGGATTCTGAAAAGTCCTGACAAAAAGCCTGACATTTCGATAAAAGTCCGGACACTTAGTTGCAATGGCATGGTTGCTCGGGACATAATATATATCTAGGACCGAATGTGCTCTAAAGGCGCATTACACGTTTCTTGGGTGTCTATTGAGGATAGCAAGGGGTGCTGCTGCGGTGGACGAGCTGTAATTCACCAAACATAGATTATTACAAAACGATCCGTGCGCGTCACGACTTCATTTGTCTCGCGATTTAGGCCCAATATACGTGTCCCGGGGTATAGGCTAGCGTCCGCGGATTGTTTTGTTATAATCTATGCATGGTACATTTGAGTTCGTCTTCCGAAGCAGCACCCCGTGCTATCTTTAAAAGACACCCAAAACACGTGTACTGCGCGTATAGAGCACATTTTGTGGTACTCAAGAGTTGCTATACTCTCGCGCAAATACTAATTTTCTACCGCTAAAGGTACGAGAATTGCTTGGACAATGCACCCCAGAAAATCAAAGAGCTTTTCGAGAAGACGTGAAAATTATGTAGAGAACTTGACACCGTTGTCTGACTTTAACTTTGACTAGATCCAGTTAAAAAAGAACGAACTGATTGAGTTTTATAAGCTCATGGATTCAGTTGTATCAATGGAAGGCAAAGCAGTCGTTGTCGATGACGTAAAGCTGTTCGATGAAATAACCGCCGTCAATTCTTTTTTGTCCCAACAAAACGATGCGTTTTTCAGTATGATGCTCCATAAAAGATGGGTTACCATTTTTAAAAGCTTCACAATCTCCAGACTGCCCATTTTATTGAGAATTTGCGAGTTTATTTTTGCTATCCATGCTCAAAACGCAAATGCTAATGGGAGCACAATGAACAAAAGAGCGAAACAGATTAACTGTACCCTCAGTTAAAATATGAGTTGCGAAGAATTCCACAAGAAAACTTTAATGAACCCGAGTTGCTCAGTAAAGTATCTAGTGTTGAAAAGTATAAACATTAATATACTTACCAAAAATTTGCGTTAAAGTAGAATTTTTTTTTAAAGAAAGTACCTATTTAACGTTTGAACTAGTTGATTGTTTGCAAAAATACAAAAGATTTATGGTTTGATCTCTTAAGTTGATTGTTAAAGAGGATTTTTTGTTTTTGGATAAATGACAAGTTAATAAAAATTAAAGACTTATTTGATATAACATAATATGTAGTTTTATTATTCATATTCCACATATTCCATCTAATAAAAAGAAATCCGGACAAAGTCCGGACAAGTGGCTAAATGTCCGGACATGTCCGGATTAATCCGGACGGATGGTAACCCTACCCGCGAGCCAGGCTCGTCGGTATTTAAAACCGCGGTCTTTACTCGCCCGTCGATCAGTGGCTTTAGTTACAATCAATAATACAAACAATAAATGGAGATCTATTTGTTATTTCCAAGAATAATATCAAATGAGTGGAGAATACATACATTAAAAATAAAACGTCACTATCGTTATCAACCGTTTAAATATAGGTACTAGGTACCTACGCAATGTAATTAAGTTACTTGTAAGTATGTTTTACTTACTTATAGTTAATCACTGAACAATACTAGGAAGCTATACCTAGCCCTTGTTGGCAGTCGGGTAATAAATTAGCACCTACCTATGTAATTTAATTTTCTAATTTCTTGCCGATTGTGCTTATTTGGCAGTGAGGGAGGCGATGATTTCACAGTTCTGCGGCCTTACTAATACATTTAGCCAGCTATAGAGATTAAATAATGGAGAAACCCGTTTCATATCATTATTCCGAATTAACGTAAATCAAAAGTGATACTTATAATAAATATTCGATACCATTCGATACGCCCAACATTCATTAGCCATGCTATCTGTCCACTTAAGCTGAATCAATAATTGTCTGATGTGATGACGTACCTAGTTCGTGACCGGTATTTGCTTCGCAAAATTATCCACACCTCATCACAACACGACGTCACAGTGACGTTTGACTGCAACCCTTGAGTCATTCGGTCTGGTTCAGCAATTAATTAGATATGTGTAATCAAAATAATATAAGATCCGTGTGGTGACGAAGGAAGAATACAAGTATCACTACCCCATCTCATCCGCGACTTGCGGAGAAATACGCAGAAGATATCACCACGAGAGAAGGAAAACTTGAAATAAAACCCGGTACCAACCCATCTGGCCAGTGTGGAAACTGTAGGCTAAAGCCTCGCAACATTGGGAGAGGCCTATGTTCAGCAGTGGATTGCTAGGCTAATAGGTTAGTGCCCTTAGTCACGGATCACCACCAATCCTGCTTAATATCCTGGTTTTTTCTCAACAAATAGGTATGCATACTAAACTTAGGATGTTGCCTAACTAGGTACTGAACTGAAACTATGACTTCATTATTTTTATTTCATTCATTATTATTATTTTCGCAGAACACTGTGACGTCACAGTGTGCTGCGATTTTGTATGGAGCGTTTTCGGGCGGTTCGGCAAATTAAAATTTCAAAATCAAATATCTTTAAAACTATTGATATGAGAATATTACACTTTAACTGTTCAATATACTATTGTAATAGGCACAGTTTACTATAAAAGATAATAAATAGGACACAAACCTATTGAAGAGTCAAAATAGTACCTACCTACCTACTTATTACTATTTTGACCGACTATAAACGAAGGAGTCTACAAAATCGACAATGTACCAAGTTGACGATTTGATTAAAACTTTTGGTCCTTCAAGTAACCTCCCAAAGGATAATAAAAGCTAAAACATGTCCAAGGTTTCAACTCTCTAAACGGCTCAAAACTAGGCCACAACTACAGCGTTTTCTGTAGCCCCACAAAAGTCCTCAGTAGTATCTACAGGTCGAAGGGCGAATTGGGCAAATGAGCTAATCCTACATGGACTGGTAATCACAGGGCTATAGTACAACTGTCATCACAAAGGAAGCTGGGTCAAATAATTAAGTTCTTAAGGCGCCCACTCACTATCAGTTTACCGGACGACGGCCGGACGATAAAAATCTGTCAGTTAATCGCAATAACCCACACACTAATAGTTTCGTTAACGATTTTGGTCTGACGACTAATAAGATCCGATAGTGTGTGGCCGCCGAACGATTTCGGACAGTTCTAAACCGGACAGTCCTAGGCCGTCAGGGCGAACGAGCACAACGGGCCTGTCGATCGACGTTTCTTGTCAGTTTTTACTAAGATTTTATTCATTTTTTGTACATACTCGTCTATATTTCTTATACACATAGTCCATAAGGTTCAAAATAGCTAACACCTATTTCCCACAATGATTAGCATGTACTTATATAAGAATAACGTAGTGCAAGCTATTTTCAACCTTATTGACATCTTAACAAATCTAGATGTTTTTCTTATATTCGTGATCAGCAGCATTTATTTATGCGAAAAAACATGTAATTAAGAAAATGTCAATAAGGTCGAAAATCGCTTGCACTGTTTCGTACTCTCTATGTAACTGATATTAGACCATTACCGGCAGGCGCTCGTACGACCTAAAACTGACGACTCACAACTGCTAGTGTGTGGTCGCAAAACTGACAACAGGGAATTGCCGGCGGGCCAAAATCGCTTTAGTGTGTGGGCTAAGGACTGCAGGCCGCCGGACAGATCAGGAACTGCAGGCGGACTGTTAGTGAGTGGGCGCCTTTACTGTGTGTGTGTGGTCTTGATACTTGCAATTTATTTATTCAAGTCAGTAACGGTCTGACTGACTGTTTATTCTTTAACCAAATTATAGAATCCGTTAGTCGAAATGCGACGTTTTAATCCGTTAGGTTTGTAGTATTTGAATAACAAATAGCAACATTGGCATAATTGACTAGATAATAACAAACTTTAGACTTTTCGGGGTAATTCTTGGTCATAGGTATAATATTTCCTTGACAAGATTCGTAGCATTATTATACCTCGAACCAAATCTAATGGCGGCTCGCAAGTTTGTTCGAGTGCGGGTGCAGGCCAATGGCGTTTGAAAAAATAGAGCGAGTCAAACGCCGATTGGCCTGAACCCTCCGTCATTAACTGTTGTTCGAGGTACTATAATATAGGTACAATACGTTGATTCATAGCAACGATCCACACGTACAAAAGTGCTTCGACAGGCAACCTAATGGCTATTTAACAGGTTTTGTATTTTTATCTTAATTAGTTACTAGCTGATGCCCGCAGCTTCGCCCGCGTGGAATTCTGTCCCTGTTTACCTGACGGCGTAACCCTTTTTTTAAATTTTTCTCTGCGTAAGAACCATCCTCGTACTGCATGTAATATTCTATAAAAAGAATTATCGAAATCGGTCCAGCCGTTCACGAGTGATGGCGTGACCAACGGAAATAGCGATTCATTTTTATATATTAGTTATAACTTGAATTGAAGAAACCTTGTATCATGTGGCAGTTATTTAAATAGATACGAAGTGACGGAAAACTTATCTCATTATGTACCTATTCATAACATCTTTCGTAACTTTTGTTCCGTTTTAATTTTGCAAAAATACCAATGTAATCCAGTGTAACATTTAAAACGGACCTCACTAAAAGGAAACTAAATCCTAGTTTAGTTGAATAGATTTTCACTAGTGAAATCCGTTCTTAATATGATATAACCCAAGAGCCTTTGCGCCCGTAGGCGTAAGCGTAACATCACTTATGAAACTATGTGTGTTGAGATACTTCCTCACAAAATATTGCAAGTTATAATATATCCAGGTTCTCCGAATACACAAATCTGACGTCAAACGTAAACACGCTGACGTCAGAGCCACGCTCTCCAACTCGTATAACGCATATCTTTATGTTTTGTTGTTCAGTCGTCGCGAGCGCGTCGAGGAGGCTAGCACCATGGGTATGCCGCACATCACTTCCTTCTGCTGGTGCATGGGGCTGGAAATTGGCTCCAAGTGCGTTGGACTCGTACATCTGGTGAGTTAACACTTCCATTTAATAACGGAAATCCTTGTGTCGACAGTTTCGATATAAATATTCATTAGGTTACACAAGTGTAGCAAGTGTTATAGCTATGTACTTATTATACTTTTTGATAACAATAGACCTTACGTTTTGTGGGGTTTTTAAAAGTATTTGGTTTTTTTACCGGTTTAATTCTCATTTAGTTTCAAGGTTATCTCGTCTCCGTATTTGTTACGGTAATCTATTAAGTACCTACTTTTCAATCAAATCGTAAAATATGTGTAGAATATAGTTTTATCTTTCTACCTATCTCTGTCTTCTTAGGATAAGGCTAGTTGCGTATTTACAAAAGTCTTTAGTTGGTTGATAACGAAGTAACTCACTTTTTGCACTTCAATAGGTAGGTATTAGAGTAGATTTCACCTTTCGTGCAGATAATTTCTCCAGTGAAAATCAGTATAGACGTAAAAATATGCCTTAAATTAGAGAATTCCGCTCTTAGTTTGTTCTACGAAGAGAATTCCTTAACTCAAGGTTAAATGGACGAATTTTTCGTTCTATGTTTTGGTGCGTTTGCCACTAACGACCTTCAGTCTTCTATATGTCTGTCACTATCCTTTCGGGAATATATGAACGAGATGCAATGCCCATGTCGTGCGATTTGAGACTGGCGCCAAGGGGGCACCTTTGCCGGCCGGCGTATTTGCAATTTATGTATATTGGACTGTGAAATAAAAGAGATTCTAATCGTGACCATTTTGCCTTGGTTTCTATAAATATACTTAATGATTTTAGAGCTTTCAATTTTCATGAAAGTGCTGCTAAAATATTTTTCGTTGAGAATTTTGATAAGATATCATACCTACATGCTAGGTTTATAATGGCAGAGAAATATTATTCTTACATACCTACGGACTGCCATAATAACAATACGCATAATCTTAGGAGTTAGGTATGATATGAATATGATAATATTATAAAAGTGAAAGCTTAGATATTTCTTTTCTTAGTTTTCTTACCTACTCAAACACAAAGATAGGTACCTACCTAGTTATCAATTTGAATTAAACACAGTACCTATTTTTTTAATATTTCTGCAGGGTTAACGGTGTTCGAGTCATTGTTGATGGTCCATTGTGTTTGTGTACTCTTTGGCGATACCTACCAAAAAATCGTAAAAGTCACTGCAATAGATTAATATTGTTGTTTAAAAAACTAGAGCCACGTAAAGCGAGGGTCACTTGGCGTTATGTCTTGCGATATTGTCAGTTTATTAAGCGGTAACAGTTCACGCATGGCTGCTCCGCTCACATGAATGCGCACATAATCATCAGCTGATCTACATTGTGTCACTGCTCACGAACTCAGACTTTTGGCGCGAATGATAATACCTATACAATATTGTTAAATAAACTATACCTAATACGGTTTAGCGAAATATTTAGATATACCTAAGTAGGTATATGCATCAATTGAGTGTTATGCTGTTTTTAAATAGAAACAGTACCTATGTAGGTACCTACGTGTTAAGTTATTTTGATTAATTTTCGACTCAGTGTAAAGTAAGGATCATTTCATCGTAGGTACCTACCTATCGGAAAAAAATATAAGAAATAGCAGAAGTTAGTTATTATTATTTAATACAAAGTTGAAAACAAGAAATAGTACAAGGAAACAATTTTAAAAACGATTGGCTCTTTATTTGTAAAAACTATTTGTGATTCAGATTTTGCCTTAGTAGAAAAAAACACGTGGAATCTTTCATTTTCAGAGCGTTTAAAATAAGTATTCCATACCAGATAAACATTCCAATCATAAACATGAGTCCATCTGAAGCGAGCCTCTTGCATCGAATTACCTACATTTGATGATATTCAAATGTAATTCGATGCAAGAGCATTCGAGAATACCTTGCGATGATAATGATACTCTTTTCATCACTAGGCTTCTGTTATTTGACCAATTACTATGTGACTATGAAACTAACAATATATTTCTGACTTCTCCACAGTTGGTGTCCCTTGCGTTGATGATACTATGCTCAATCTACGCGGTGGAGGCCGGTGCCTTCGTGGGCACGACCGAGGACATAGACCACTTGTACTCTACAGTTTACAAAGTGTCGGTGGGCGTGGCTGTGTTCTCCGTGGTCCACGTTCTACTGGCCTTGATGCTTCTTTACTCTGTGTTCAAGGTAAGATTTTAAATGAAATGAAATGTTATTTATTCAAGTAACTGAGACTCATTTAGGTTAGTAACAATGTTTGCTTATTTCTATGTTAGTATGACATAAGTACTTAATATAATTTTAAAATTCAAAAATTGTCACCGCTTCAACATACCTGAGGAGATTCTGGAGCAGCGGTTAATAATACAGCAGTCATATCTATTTGCAATCATACTCAGGATGCCATTGGTGCTGGCTCGCACCCGGCGCACCAGTGATGCACATCTTTTTCGCATCAAAGCATAAAAACAGTCGACCTGTCTCTCTGCAAACATTTGCGATGCGCTGCAATAACGAGGCAGCCGCAATAGCATCCTGAAGGCATCATTGTACTGTACACGAAGGGCGCTGTACGACTTCTGCGTATAATGCACCCACAGGCTACTGGTGCAGAACGAACTGCAGTAAGCTTTAAAAAGTAACACTTTTACACTGTCCGAGGCACGTGCAAACCTGCGGGTAATCATATTAGCCCTCACCGACAGCGCCCTTCGCTCACGCTCAATGTCATCATCATCCCTGAGACTAGTCGTCAATGTGTGCCCGAGGTACTTGAAATTGTGCACCCTTGCTAGGGGCACTCCATTCAGTTTGTAATTGTAAATGAAGTGGTATTTTATGACATACCTAGTATACCTGACAAAATTGACGCGTCTTTAAACACGAAATGGCTATGTTGCAAGGCTAAAAACCTAGTGGTGATACCAAAAATCCATACTAAAAGGGCGATACTCTTAAGCCTTTGCAGGGAGACGGTGCCTCTTGGGCAATATTTTTCAATCAAATTGTGTTCTAATGGGTGCTTTAAATTATACTAATCCTCTCCTCTCCATTCCTGTTTTACAATACTCTCTACTGAGATATCTTTTCTTTCATCATCATCATCATCATCATCATCATATCAGCCATACACAGTCCACTGCTGAACATAGGCCTCTCCCATAGACTTCCAGAATGACCGATCCAAAGCAGCCCGCATCCAGCGCTTCCCGGCGACCTTGATGAGGTCGTCCTTCCACCTAGCCGTTGGGCGTCCTACACTGCGTTTGCCCGTACGCGGTCGCCATTCCAGAACTCTTTTGCTCCATCGGCCATCTGTTCTGCGCGCTATGTGTCCCGCCCACTGCCACTTCAACGAGCTAATCCGCTGGGCTATGTCGGTTACTTTTGTTCTCCTACGGATATCATCATTTCTGACGCGATCACGTAGGGAAATACCGAGCATAGCCCTTTCCATAGCTCGTTGAGCGACTCTGAGCTTGTTTAAGAGACCCATAGTGAGGGACCACGTTTCCGATCCATAAGTCATCACTGGTAACACACATTGGTTAAAGACTTTCGTCTTCAGGCACTGAGGTATGTCGGACGAGAAGACATCTCGTAGCTTCCCGAACGCCGCCCAGCCGAGTCGGATTCGTCGATTTACCTCGTCTTCGAAGCTGGAATTGCCTACCTGGATCAGTTGACCCAAGTAGACGTACTCGTCAACAGCTTCTAAGACTGAGTCCCCAACATGAACCGGTAGAGGCGCAACATGGACATTTGACATAACCTTTGTCTTGTCCATGTTCATCTTAAGGCCCACCTGTTGGGATACTCTGTTGAGGTCTTCGAGCATGGTGTTCAAGTCTTCCAGCGATTCTGCCATAATGACAATATCGTCGGCAAACCGAAGGTGAGTGATATACTCGCCGTTTATGTTGATGCCACGTCCTTTCCAGTTCAGTAGCTTGAAGACGTCTTCCAAGGCAGCGGTAAACAGTTTCGGAGAGATCACGTCTCCCTGTCTAACGCCCCTTTTCAGTGGAATTGGTTTCGTGCTCTGTTCCTGTACTCGGACCGACATAGTGGCGTTCTGGTATAAACACTTCAACACTTCGATATACCGGTGATCTATCCGGCACCGCTGGAGAGACTGTAGCACGGCCCATATTTCGATCGAATCGAAGGCTTTCTCAAAGTCCACGAATCCTAAGCAGAGAGGCCGGTTATACTCTTTGGTCTTCTGTATAACCTGCCGCAGCGTGTGGATGTGGTCTATGGTACTGTAGCCTTTACGGAATCCGGCTTGTTCGGGAGGTTGGAAGTCATCGAGCCTATTGGCGAGACGGTTCGTAATAACCCTCGAAAACAACTTATAAATGTGGCTCAGGAGCGTGATGGGCCTATAATTCTTCAACAAAGTATTATCACCTTTCTTAAAGAAAAGGACCACCTTACCCCCGTTTCCCGCTTTCGGCGTTATGCCTTCGTGTAGAACGGAATTGAAGAGCTTCTGAAGGACCTTCAGTACCGGCGTTCCGCCCGCTTTCAAAAGCTCTGCTGTAATTCCGTCCTCACCCGCCGCTTTGTTGTTCTTTAGCTGTTTGAGGGCCATCCTAATCTCGTACAGGCTGATGTCCGGGATGTCTTCGGTATAATGTCGGGTAAGCTTGGCTCTTGGATCTTTAGCCATGCCAACGGGCTGTGTTACTGATGTATATAGCTGTGCATAAAACCTTTCGACCTCCCTAAGTACCTCTGCCGTTGTCGTTGCCATGCCGCCATCCTCCGTCTTCAGCTTCGTCAACCGGCTTTGTCCAACGGACGCATTCCTCGCAAACACTTTGGAGCCTTTGTTTCGCTCTATCGTCTCCTTAATAGTTTTTGTATTATAGGAGCGAATGTCGTGTCGCAAAGATTTCTGTATGCGTCCGTTGAGCCGCCTATATGCCTCAGCGTCGTCGGAGGTCTGTAGTGGCATAAATCGACGTTTGGCCATGAGATCAAGGGTCTGGGTCGAAATTTTTTGAGGTTTTTGTTTAGGGCGAGACCTAAAGAATTTAGATCCCACCGTTTGGACAGCTTCTACCAGCACGTTGTTTACCTCGTCCACTGAAACGCGATCCTGTAGACAATCGAAACGATTGGATAGTTCGAGCTGAAAGCTCTCGGAGTCCCGGACATCGGCATATGACGGTCTGAGTGTTGACTTCATCAGACGTGACCTTTCTAGTCTAGGGCTAATATTCAATGTGCCTCTTACGATACGGTGATCGCTACCGGTTTTTACACGGCTGATCACAGAGACATCATTGAATACTTGCCTCTTTGTCGTCAAGATGTAGTCAATCTCATACGCCATGTTAGCCGGGCTTAGCCAGGTCCACTTTCTCTGGGGTGGCTTTTTGAAGAAAGAGTTCATCGCGTAGAGACTCTCTTTCTCCATAAAGTCCGCCAGCATGTGGCCCCGGTCATTCCGCTGCCCATATCCAAAAGGCCCCACCCTCAACTCCCCATCGCCCCGTTCGCCCAGTCTCGCGTTGAAGTCCCCCATAACAACAGTGAAATAGGTTTTGGAAGCATGTATGGCCCTACTTATGTCCTCATACACTTCCTCGACCTCTTCATCGGAGTATGACTTGGCGGGCATGTACACCTGGATGACCTTCAACGAGTATCTTTTGGATACGCTGAGTATCAGGTATACCACCCGCCTCGAGATACTCTCGATGGATATGACGTTGCTAATAAGGGACCTGTGGACGAGGAACCCGACACCATGCAGTGACTTTCTGTCACCCTCCCGGTGGTAGAGTAGGTGACCAGACTTCAGGGTTGTCGTGCCTTCCCCCGCTCTTCGCACTTCGGACAACCCAACAATGTCCCAGTGTAACCTACTCATTTCCTCTTC
Organism: Eilema caniola; assembly: GCA_949126895.1. Lineage (NCBI taxonomy): Eukaryota > Metazoa > Arthropoda > Insecta > Lepidoptera > Erebidae > Eilema > Eilema caniola. The sequence goes on from OX421475.1 coordinate 24,720,752, forward strand.
CACCTCGAGCAGCTTCTCGTCAGTCCTCATCGTGCTGACGTTGTGTGTTACCAGGGCCAGTTTCCGTCTGGGGTGGTAGCCGAATCTCTGCCGGGGATTCTTCGCACCCCCTGCCCCGCCGTTACCATGACCGCTACCGGAGCCAGGAATAGCGGGGCTGCCGGGGACTAGGGGCCTGGTCTTTTTTTGTCCGTTCATTTGGGAGGTTTCTTGCCATACTCGCCACGCTTGGCAAACGGGTTGGCGAGCGCGGTATTAAAGTTTTTATAAGGATGCATCACAAAAGACGCCGCTGCCCATCCTTTGGTGTTCTCTTAGTCGCCTCTTACGACATCCACGAGAAGAGATGGAGTGGTCCTATTCTATGCCGGGAACCACACAGACAATCTTTTCTTTACTGCGACATAAATACCTACTTGGAATTCTTTACCTGCTCATTTGTTTCCTTTCTATAATTTCGAGTTCCTGAAATAGGAATTGTATATGGTATCTCTCAAGGATGACCTCGATTTTAGGGTTTAGTATCTGGAATTGTGAATTTTATCATAGAATTTCTCCTCACAACTTTCCATTAAGTAGGTTTCTTTAGCGAATTACAATAATGTAAACATGAGTTCTAATCTTTTTGTTCAAGTTTTAAGGCATTTAAATTCAACATCTGATACACATCGGAATTTAATTATTTATTTGTGTAGATGTGTAAATGAGTACGCAATTGCTATTGCGAGGACGTTCCCATGCTATTGAAATAGATGACTCTAATTTTTTTGCTCTTAAAAGAGTTCGCTTTAAGTACAATACTCGTTATAAGTATTTGGAGTTATAAACCTGGACTCCTTGATAAGTGGCAATACGTTAGTAAAATAGAATAGACTGATCAATGTATGGGATTGTCATACGACGACGATTATAATAAACTTCTAAATACGTGTTAATGGCAATTATCGAACTTCAACATTGCCAGTAAACTGGGGGTGTTGGGTGGAGCCACCTGGCACCCTAACAGAAGCAGGCCGCGGCGGCCCTGTGGTCCCTCAATCAGAAGAGGACCACCTCAAGAGAGATGGTTCTGTGTCGACGAGATTATATTGAAGATGTCTCTGCCAATCTTATCTGCGGCAACCTAGGATCCACAGACAGTGTACGTTTTAGACGGTTCGTGTCCGACATAGCCACCCTCGCTAGTTAGACCAGCTGTACCCTGACAGCTGGTCTAACTAGCGAACTTCGATATCGCCAGTAGACTGCGGTGGTTTGATGGCTGTCGCTTCGCGGAAAAGAAAGTTCAGTCGTTCATAGTTCTACTGAAAGCCGCAACCGAGTTGGCAAAATGCTAGGAATGACTAATGACTGTTTTGTTTTTTTTTTCAGCGTAACATAGTAGGCGTGCGCGTGTGGGTGATCCTGATGTCTCTGCTGCTGGTGGGTGCGCTCGCGTGCGTCCTCGTCATGTGCATCACCAGCGGCTTCTCCGGCTCCGGCTCCGAGATCTTCCTCTCATTCCTTGAGGGACTCGTGTTCTTTGGTGAGTTGGCAACACTTGTTTACGTACAGTCAGCCTCGTAAGTGGATTAACACTAACATATTTGAAAATCTTTTTAAAGTTGTAAAATATGTATTCATTTTTCATGTTTAATGTAGTTTTGTAGTCCCCATAGCACTAAGTAAATATTTTTATTGTTAAATTTCATTAAATTATGAGAGGATTGCAACCACAGTGATCAATAAATTAGAATTTGTTAAGCTAATTTTGGAGTTGACTGTACATAGTAGTGTGTGAAAAGGCGGCCCCACTAAAACCTTCAAAAGCCAAGGCACCCGCTGGTTAATGGACGAGACTCTCATCGCTTACGGAGTAGGGAGGATATTTTTTTTAAATTAGCAGTTGAATACTAGCCATTATAATAATATATTCCTACATTATACGTTACCCGGTATAAAGGGGCAGGATTTACATTACAAACGACTAACAATAGCTTAGGAGCATTCATATTTTTTCTCTCTTTTTTTTTTAAAGAATATTAGCAATCGAAATTATCGAAATGACTAATATTCCCTCTAACCCCTCCAACTAAGCTAAATCGCTTGTGCTTGGAGTGGGTTCACGTCGGTTGTGTAGTGGCCAGGATTCGAAGAATTGAGACTTTGATGTTGCTAGTGTCATGGACAGCACTCGCCCGCATCGAGCGCCATCTACCAAAGAGAAACTAAATTATTTCGTCAAGCATCGAGCTAATGTTAGGCGATTGGCACATTCTGCTCCGCGCAGGACACCGCGGGGAACAGAACTGCGTCCGCGCGCAGATTTGTCTGCTATCACGCGCGGGGATGCTTTTAGTACACATTTTTAGTTAGGTAAACTAAAATTTTATTTAAAGTAAATTTAAATATCGAATACTAAAGAAAATAACTAAGGATTCTATTTACAATTGATTTTCAAACTGCTCCTGGCTTGCTAACCTATACCTATACTTGCCTGCTGCTCCGCCCGCGTCGATATCGTTTATCGCGATCAAACATAGCCTATGTCCTTTCTCAAGGTCTACTCTACCCCTATACCAAATTTCATCAAAATCGGTTCAATAGTTTAGGCGTGAAAGACGACAAACAGACACACACACACACTTTCCATATTTATAATATTAGTATGGATGTCGGAGTACATGAAAGTTCTTCGAAACAATATTGATTATCGATCAGCTTCTTCAGTCATGGCTGGAACTTAAAAAAAACAACATTCACATTGATAGACTGTCTTATTTGCACATTTTACACTTTAGTACACAATCAAACGTTATATACAAGAACAAACTCTACTAAGGGCCAATAGCTTACACACTTCCGCCTCTTGCAATGGTTGGCTCTCGACTGCCCAAGTCGCATTGCATTTGACACACTAAGTACCTACCCAATTTGGGTGGAGCCAACCACTTTTAAATAAAAGTACCCTCGGTATAAAAAATCATAATTAAATAAAATTTGAATGTCCATTATTTTTATAAATTCCAGGAGTACTCAGCTACTGCATCCTGTGCGTGTACAGCTACTATCTGATGCTGAGGAGCGCTGAGGACATGGAGGGGCCCAACAAGACCAACTATTGAGCTCCCACCGCGTGCATCAGTGGACACGTGCCCGCCAAGGGACGTGCCTCAGTGGATACGTGCCCTGTAAGGTACGTGCCCCCGCGGACACGTGCCTTGTAAGGTACGTACCCCAACGGATACGTGCCTTGTAAGGGACGTGCCCCAGCGGACACGTGCCCTTTAAGGTACAATCACTAACGGGATTACTGGCAAGACTCGACAAACTGTTTACTAGACGAAAAAGTCTTTTTCTTTTGTTATACATTGCTAAAAGAATAATATAATTATAGATATGTATGTCTATAAATATGAATATAATTTTATTCGAGATCATACGATATTACCGTTCAAGATAATTTTGTTATATCCTAAATCAAAGAATTGTTTTTAAAATTATTCTATTTTGTGATAGTTATTAGAAATATATTTTTTGGTTAAAATCGATTCAATCAATTTGTTGTTCTATATCGTATGCTTTTGATGATAAATTTTCATCATCGGATTATTCAAAGCAGTACTTAAATCGGCAAGAAACGCCACATGGCAAGCATATACGTGGTCAATGTAAAACATAGATTTTCAACCGCAAAAGCAATAATTGCAGATCATTCCCTCTCAAAGGGACGGGTCGAGTGTTCAAATCCTGTCTTAATGTTGCCTTTCACAGATATTCATCTTGATTTTAAAATGTAATCTTTGCTCTGTTTCTTAATCCAATAAGTTATGAATAGTGCCATTCTACTTAACATAATAAAGACGAGTACTATACACTGCTACATGTAACAAAGATTAGACGTTATAAGGTTTTACTTTAGGCTGGATTTCACCGAAGAATGTAAAACGCGTTTTGTAAAATTTTGTATGATCGCCCTGCTGTGGTATTTCTAAGTGACTACAATATGGGGTTCTTCAAGAATGACATTAGAAGGTTCTCATTTGGGTCGGCAGCATTCGCATCAGGTGGGCCATGTGTTTTACTGCCACCTTTTTTAATTATTAAAAACAAATGTGTATTTTAAACAATGAATTTCATCGAGTAGTACTTCAATAAGCCTGTCAGTATAGGTCTCTCCTAATGTGCGCCATTGCTTCCGATCCTCCGCCTTCCGCATCCAGAGTAGTGAAAAACGTGTAAACTCACATAAACATATTCCTTGGTGAAATCCAGCTTTAGTTTTGTAAGTAAGGGAAGGTAATGAGTTCATTCCTTTTCTTTTTGATATGATCTTTTTATTATTATTGTCTTAAAAGGTGCTTTTTGATATTTGTGTATTATCTAACGGCAGCGAAACATTTACTGTAATGTAGTTGAAGAATTTTGTACTATTTACACATACAGGTGGCAACAAAAGTAGCTGAACTCGAAACTCGTAATATGTTGTGAGGTGGTAATTAGCAGAAAGTCATTAGTATCTCTTACAGCTCACTTTATTGTATATCACGCTTTTCTTATTCTAGTTCAGAATGTCTAATACAATATTCTTGCCTTTCAGAGAAACTTTATTATAATTTCTGAATCTGACAGCATAGTTTGAGGTTGTCTTGTTCAATAAGATAATATATGTTAAAAAACGAATCAAAATGATTTCGTTTTCTACTAGAAGAAACCACGGCCTGTCCAGATTATTTTATTATTTTGTCGGATTTTATTCTACTCATTTGTAGAATGCATCCCTCAAATACATAATACTGAGCGGCAAGATTTTGACGCACAATTTGTAATCTTAGTTTTCAATTACAACGTGTTTAGTGATTTTTGTTGCTAGTGTATGTAAAACTTTGCCAAACTGCTCTATACTACTCTGTGTACTGGGGTATCTGTTATATTATTAAACTGTGTCTCAATTATTATACCAAGGAGTATATATAAAAATATTTATTTGTATTATAATAATACCTTAATTATTAATCATCTTTAATTCTTATGATTATCATAATACTATAGACGCCCAGAGACATTCTAGAAATTCCTTTTGTTAAACTTTTATCTTAATATATATTTAGGTATATACGGTGTTAACTCTATATTTACTGCATAGACTCTAAGAGGCCTTGTTTTTAATGTTGTGAACAGTGTAGTGTTAATGTAAGAATATTAATGTTTTGATATAAATTGTAGTTGTAACCTGATGGGGTTCGGTAGAGTACAAACTATTCACTAAATGCCTGAGCCGTCAATACGACTGACTCAAATCGTCTTTATACCAAAACGCCTAAAGCCCAAATTCATATGTCATAGAACTAAATTGCCTGATTTTCGAATAAACCTTCCTAAAATAATCAAATTCCAAATGGACTAAATCAAAATAACCAAATAACAATATGACTGAATTTGGTGGTCGCGGATATTTTCAGTTCATAGTATGTTCAAGCATTAACTTTATTTGATAATTAAACATCAAATAGTTATAATATCTACAAATACGTTACATATATTCGATTTCAAGATACACTCGACTTTGTTTAATCGATTTTACGCGATTGTCTCACATTGAAATAAGAGCATTTTTATCGAATTCTAAGATTATTATATATAAAGACATAAACATTCCATTATCATAGTCATGTGCAAAGAGGTTATAAAATAAAATTATGCACCAGTATTTTACCGTTGGTCTCTTCCAAGCAGCCTCTGTCCTATCCTATACAGGACAACACGTGCAGGTATAGATGTCACCCGCATACGGTGCAAAATATTATGTAAAAATAGTAGTTTTCTGTTCTTTTATGAATAAGGCATTATGAATTTCTGTCATTGTGAGAAGACGTTTTAAGATTCAAAGAATCAATTCCGTTTATTAAGTATAGGCATATAAAGAGCACATATGAACCTTAATACTTTGGAATTATGTCAAAAAATAATTTAAATAATATTAAATAAAGTAAATAAATCATTTCACAATGATTCTTTTGCTGGTTCGGTAAGTCGGTTCTGCAGAGAAGATACCAGCAATAATTCAGTGAACAAGATATCTCAATTTAGGCGAATTGGGCTTAAGTCACATTGAATTCAGACATCTAAGAAAACAGACGTTTTGACAATCGTTTATTTTGCAATCAGGCATTTCGGGATTAGCGTGTACTCGACCGAACCCGCCTGTTGCATGATGCTAGCGGTTGAGACCTGTTACATGTATCGCATGATTGATATTTGTGGAGTAAAGAATGGTATAAGCGCTAGTTGATATTTTCTAAAGTGTACGCGAATATCACTTATTAAAAATAAAACCATTTTTTAACTAATCCGTTCGAATTCGCGGTTTGACTAACGATGGTACTTGTCATATAGTTTGAAGTGTAAATTATCTCAAAGTACTCTAATCATGACGAATTGTTGGTGTTACTATTTACGCAGAATGAACTCACTGTGTCGTCGTTAAGTCTTGCTGTATTTTGCTGAGGTTTGATTAAGTGGGTGACTGGTACGTTCCAACCATCCTCTCTATTAAAATTTGGGTTTTGTTTTAATTTCAATAGCCTCGCGGATCATTATTGGTATATATCTATGCTCTTTAGCGAGTATCTGTGGTTTGTCAAACCTTAAGTACTGGGTGGTGGTGGTAAAAGTAACAATTAAATCGTGGTAGAACCCGTTAAAACGTGGTTTGATTTCAATAAGCGTTCAATTAGTGTTATAAATTCAGCTACAATATTGACAATTAATCTTTGTACAGAAATTTGATATCGTCAGTGGGTTATGAAGGTCAGGTGGCAGTTGCTTGTTTGAAAATATTGAATTACGGCTATTTTGTTAGGCTAACAGCCGATCGATCCGAACTGAGTTGGAGAGAGGCTTGCAGGATGATGACTCATTATATGAGGGTGCCGTACTGATTGTTATTTTTTAAGTTTAACTGAATAAAATAGTTACATATTTTTGAAAGTGTTGTGTGATTAAGAAAATTATGTTATTACAAAAACTTACACCTATTATTTATTTCAATAGATTCAAGTCTCATCCCGGTAGCCTCCTAGTCGTGAAAAGCCTCCAAAAATAATATTTCTAGCCGGTAGTGGCGTTAATACCATTTTAACCTCCCAGTGTCGACAATGGCAAGATATTTGTTTGCATTTAAGTGAAACGCGCTATAAAAGACACTAACGAGGCAGCATTTAATACCGCATCACGCAACAGGAAGTAATATATAAGTTATATAATACCCTATATAGCCGATCTCGGCACTAACTGTAAAAAAAAACGGCCAACTGGTAGTCGGATTCGCGCACGAAGATTTCTATACCATATTTTTTTTATGTTTTCTAGTGTTTGTCGTTATAGTGGCAACAGATATACAATCATCTATAAAAATTACAACTGTATAGCTGTTTCATAAGATGAGATGGACAGCCCCTAGACTCGTGGCACAAATGAATATACGTGTATTGACGTTAATGACATTAATAAACATAGTGTTGCAAACATAATATAGAACTTTTTTGCCAGTTGACTAGAAGGGCTGGTGACAGACAGTGGAGTCATATAGGATTCCGTTTTTACCATTTGAGTACGGAACTCTAAAAAATAATTATTTTTGTTACACTTTTATTGATAAACTGCAACTGTATTATGGTAGGATTAATATTGTTGCATGCGGTCCATGATAAAAAAATATAAAACTAGCTTTTGCCCGCGGTTCCGCCCGCGTGGATGTCGGTAATCGCGACCAAACATAGCCTATGTCCTTTCTCAGGGTCTAATCTACCCCTATACCAAATTTCATCAAAATCGGTTCAGTGGTTTTGGCGTGAAAGTGTAACATACAGACAGACAGAGTTACTTTCGCATTTATAATTATGGATTGTGAAACCCTTGGTGTTACACACGTCTATAGGCCACGGTAACCACTTCCCATCAGGTGGGTCGTGTGCTTATCTGCTACCTAAGTGGCATTATAAGTATGTACTACTGTAGTTCAGCATATATATTTTTGAATGCCATGTTAAATTTATGTGTCACTATACGGACCAATTTTTGTGAATCCGCACATTTGCCAATCTTCAGCTAATAGGGTACCTTAATGTGTCCTTTTTTAAGCAAGTAGATATATTTATAATTGATATATTAATGATATATTGCCAAACTGCAGCCATGAGAACGTTATCCGATAATAATATGAAGTATATATGTAATGATTGAATTATAGTTCTAGTCAATATGTTGAATCGTCCGTCTGTTGTGAATTGAAATAATATATATTTTTCTGCATCTTAAAGTATTTTTATTTATTATTTTATGTTACGTTGCGTCAGTTTCCGCTGTCAAGGTGTGGGTAATGTTATACATGTATAATATTCTACAAAGGTAACAAATATACACTCACTTTTTAATTTCGATTCTTAGATATATAGTAGTCTATAGAACATAAGTCCACTTAAGCTTGTTCCATTTGTAGTTTCACTCAAAGTCGTTGAGCAATATAACCTCGACGGGGAATAAATATGCGAACAAAATTATATTGTAACACCTTTCTATCTACCATATTCTTGCAAATAAATTAAATTTGAATTAAATTTAAATTTGAAAAAAAAAGAAGAATGAGAGACCTAAGAGCGGGTTGCTTTTTTGTAATTGTAAACCGAATAATTGGGTATTTGACTGACCAGTCAAATTAGTTACTTTTTTCTAAACGTCAAAACGGTAATTTATAAGGAAAATTGTATGAAAACTATATTTGTGACGTCATAATATTTAATAGTCAAATCATATACTATTAAACGTTGGATGGATGATTAAAAATAAATAAGAACGAAAAAATAAGAACCGACGCAACTGTTTTCACTCTTTTACCATTATTAATTTAATAAGTCCAGCTAAATAATTTATTTTAACTACAGGAAAGTACCCAATTGTAGACTTTTAAGAATTATATAAACTCAATAGTAAATTGTGCCTAAATCTTAGAAAATGCGGTGTCAACATGAAAATGGCTCATTGCTTAGAAATTGTTAAGTGTTCCTTGATTGTGGCCTCAAAGATATTTTGATGTTTCTATAATATGCTTTAGAAATATATTAATCTTCATTATATTGTAGAAATTTTACGCGAATCATATTGCAATAAAATAATTTTACATGTGCATTTTTTTTTACTTGCGTTTTATCCCTACGGGTACTTCTCCCCACCTCCCTCCCCGCCCTCCGTCGGAGCCGGACTCCAACCGACTAAGGCGCGGTTTATACAGAAGAGACGTATAGCGGTGGCGGACAATTTAAGCAATGTAAACCTTATGTAGTGAAGATAACAGTGAAGATATCGCATCGAGTCTCGCGTGTCACGTTATTGACGTTATTGTACACTGCATAAGGTTTATTTTGTGTTATTTAAATTGTAAGCGCCGGCCGGTGCACCATCGCTCCCTCTCCCATGTCCGCCGGCAGCTCCCGTCTCCAACCCCGGACGCTCGGTGAGCGTGTGCAGCCCCAGCCCATTAATTCTAGGTCTTGATTTTCATTCGTCGATGTTTTGGTGTAAACGCTGAACGAGGTTCGACCACCGCCACCGGTGCCCGGCGACAAGCAGTTCACACGAGTTTTCATACATTTTATATTTTATGCGGCGGACACGTGTGGTGGTGACCAGCTACTTGTGGTCGCTACGGGTCACAGACACCGATATGCGCCACTTTCGCGCTTGTCCGAACAGGGACTGTAGACAAGTGGCAATTCGCTAACCGGCGTTTGGTGTAGAATGACGAATGTATGGGATTTGACGTAAATGACAGTCGTTAACGCATGTCTAATACGTCAAATCCTATACATTCCTCATTCTATTCCATCAAACGTCTGCTAGCGAATTGCCACTTGTCTAGAGGGGCAGAACGGGTTATAAAAAGTAGTGACTTCCGACCACCGGTGTCTGTCGCTCACTTGTGACACTTACAAAATTATATAGATATAGTGGGATTACACGCTCGTTGTCACAAACGCTATTCGTCATATACGCAGTTGGTCATCAGCGATCTGATTTACTCAGTTAGACACATTCGCTATTAGTCTTATACGCTGTTCGTCACTATTGCCTTTCGTCATACACGCGGTTTGTCATATACGCAGTTCGTCTTAAACGCGATTTGTCACGACCCAGTAAGTACACAAGTACAATATGTAATACTACAAATGCTTATTATATTATGGTGATAAAAACTATGCTGTGAATAACCCTAAATATTAATAAATGATGATTTTCAAAGTGTAGTGTTTTTTTTTCAGTGAGACAATTAAGGATTGCACCCGGGATTTCCCGGTTCTCGAAATCCCTGGATTTTCCAGGATTTTTGACCTTTTACACCATCCCGGTTCTGAACAACAAGTCCCGGGACTTCCCGTCCCGGTTATTATATTATTTCATCACTATTAATGTCAAAGAATCGCGTCATTATTACGTTAAAGTTTCGTTCTAACCAAGGTCGCGGTACAGCAAAAGCTGTGTTCGGCTGTTTTCGACTAGGTTCGGCTGTACTCGTACATCGTCATAGTTGCGAAGTAGCTGGAACAACTGGGGGGTGAAATGCTACACAGCCTAAATGGAGCTTCTCGACGTATCGGCCTCCGTGTAAACATGGAAAAAACCAAGATTATGTTCAACGAATATGTTCCACCGAGACCGATTGCGATTGAAGGGGCGGGCGATGCTCGAAGTTGTCCAAAAATATATCTACCTGGGCCAGGTTATTCAGCTAGGTAAAAACAATTTCGAGAAAGAACTAGCCAGAAGGATCCAACTGGGTTGGGCAGCGTTTCGTAAACTATGTCTAGTTCTCTTCTCCTCTCCCACAATGCCTGAACATAAAGGTCTTTAACCAGTGCGGCTTACCTGTTATGACTTACGGTGCCGAAACGTGTACACTCACGGCAGGGCTAGTCCATAAACTAAAAGTCGCGCAGCGGGCTATGGAGCGAGCCAAACGAGTTACTCTGAAGGATAGAATTCGAAACGAGGTCATCCGACAAAGAATCAAAGTTACCGACACTTACCGACATAGCTCGTGGAATAAGCAAGCTGAAGTGGCAATGGGCTACCCACATCTGTCGAGGGACTGTAGCCACTGGAGCAGACGAGTCCTAGAGTGGAGACCGCGAGAAAGCAGGCGGAAGGTAGGATACCCTAGCCAGATGGACTGACGACCTGAAAATGGTGGCTGGCACAGACTGGATGCGGAAGGCGGAGGACCGGTCGAAGTGGTGAGCATTGGGAGAGGCCTATGTTCAACAGTGGATTGCAGTGGGCTAATTGATTGATTGATAAATAAACTAAACTGATTATCATGACTTGATACCGTTATTAGGTATTATTTTACATGGTGATATGCCCAATTTTCTTGGAATACACATAAATGGGGAAGTTCAGTTATATAGGACTCAAACCAACTAAAAGCGCACACACTTTCGAGTCTAGAGTGCCGAGGTGTAAGGTGGCCAAGTAAAACGTGTTTTTCCACCTTCGCAATACTCATTTAATCTATTTGTGTCCGGTACCGAATTTCCCGGGACGTGCAGGTCTGGAACCGGGAAATCTGTATCCCTCCTCAGAACCGGGAATCGCAAACAGCTAGAGGGCGGTAATTCTCCAGTTCAAGCCGGTCCGGTCCATTCATGCTGTAAACAGCTTGGCTCGATCACTACAAAATTAATTATGTGAAAGTTTGACAAAATCGAGTGACAAACTGCGTTTATGACAAAATGCGTGTGTGACGAAATGCGTGTGTGACGAAATGCGTGTGTGACGAATTGCGTTTAAGACAAACGGCGTTAGTGGCGAACTGCGTTCGTGACCTATAGCGATGGTGTCAAATCGCGTATTATGTCGAACTGCGTATACGACGAATCGCGTTCGTGACAAGCAGCGTGTAATCCATATAGTGGTAGCGCGGCGCGACCACCACATGTGACTGGTGGGTGGCCCGTTTGCGTCGAGCATTACACTTCAAGATTTAAAAAAGCATACGCTTGTTCTAGCTCTAGCTCTATGTTTGTTTGGTCTAAATCCACCTTAACTCGACGCCGCGCCGCGCTTGCGATTTTAGCTATGATGCGCCGCCACTGAATGATCCAATCGATACCGCATTTCTATCACATTGTCTGGTATTATCTTACTATAATAGTGATTATGTAATCACCTGCGATTACCTTGAGCAAGATATCTCTTCACCCGCTACTTAGGCAGTTATCGGCCAATTTAGATTCCGACTGTACGTAGCCGCACTTCAGCAGGCATGATGGCAATTCGGTATTTCGTGCCTAAATTCAAAAGTTTCAACTTATAAAATGGTAGGTAACCAATGATAAAACTGTACCGGTGTAGACACGACGGTAGACTAACGACCGAGAACGGTGGAGAACTCAGTTTCGATTCGCGCATAGAGCAAAACGTTGTTAGTTTTTTTTAGAGAATATTTTGAGGACCAAGTTAGCGGCAAGGAGCCGGAAAACGTGCTAAGATGATAAAATAATTGCTGTTGTGAAGAACCAAACCGAACGGTTGCAGTCACACAATTCTGCCTGTCCCTTCTTGGTCACATATTAAAATAAAAAGTAATGTAGGCTAGCAAGCACTTGTGTAACGTAGCGGTTTAGGTACCCACTATGTTATCTGTGGTTTAGGTAATAGTTTCTCTTTAGCCATAAAATTTCTATGTACTAGTACATAGAAATAATCGTTGGTACCTATATTTTTTTCTGATAACTTTCCATTCGGATTTTTTAAACATCTGATGAATTTTTGGATTGCATTTTAGAAAGGGAGGGAGAGATTGAAATTTCATGTCGTTATTTCAACCACGTTAATTCAATTTTGTAAGAAAAATTGCCGTAGAAGACTCCTCTAATCATTTTTTGAGATTAATAAGACCAAATATAATGATTAGAATTGAAATAAAAACAATTTTTTAATCAAGTTTACCTGTTGGAATCGTAATTTTAACCACCCGCGAGAACGACCCTTATCTAGAATTCTTGGCAATCGTTCCTATAATTATTTAGGTGTGAAAATCTTATTTAAGCCAGTTTCTTTACTTTTTCTGTCTTTGTGTTTGTTTGCTCTCAATAATCGCCGAACTGACCGGGTCGACCTAGACTAGATTTTTACAGCAGGTACCTGATATTATAAGGCGTAACTTAGCGTAGCCCCTGCATTAAACCTTCGTGGTTATTTTTTGCGACATATACAGGGTGTAATCGTTAAGTGTGTCCAGGCGATTATTCCGTAACTATTACAGATATCAAAAAACTTTAAACTGATATCGAAAGTACGTTACCTAATGAATAAAATGACATCAATAACTTTTTTTAAATCAAACGAGAGGTATCTAATATTTTGACATTAAACACTCCCATACATTTAGTATGAGATTAGTAGAAAGGTTTTAGGTACGTACACCAGAAGGGACTTCTCTATCTGGGTACTCTCTTCTGTAGGCGATAATGGCCGCTCTTTTGTTACAATCATATTTCTAGTCAATTTTTAGCATATCTCTCTTTTCTCTTTTGGAATATGCCATTTTGCAATCAATAAATGAAACAATCACGATTATTAACGAAAATTAAAAAAAAACAACGATAAATTGGCGGGATCAACAACCCGAGATAAAAGTTTTGAATTTAGAACGAACACCAAAGAGTATCTTCTTTTTTGTAGTGTGTTGCTTTTCAGTTAGCTCAAATTACTTAATGCGATATTAAAACACGGTTTATTGCTAATTTCAAGTGGTACCTAAGATAATTATTTTACACATGTATCTATTTGAAAATCATCATTGTCATATTATACGTAATCATAAAATATGATTAAGGTAAAATGGGTACTAGATCACTTAAAATAAGGAAACTAAAACCTTTCTTCTTATCTCATACTAAATGTATGGGAGTGTTTAATGTCAAAAATTTTAGATACATCTCGTTTGATTTTTAAAAAGTTATTGATGTCATTTTACTCATTAGGTAACGTATCTACTTTCGATATCAGTTTAAAGTTTTTTGATATCAGTAATAGTTACGGAATAATCGCCTGGAGACACTTAACGATTACACCCTGTATACAGCACGGTAACATATGAGGAAGTAGGGTGACGTACATATCTATTTATGGGTAAGTGAAAAAAATAATATTAAAATAGGTATCCCAACTGAGGACGCATTAGGTTATCTCGAAGAGTTATTCCTTCAAGAACCAAGCGGTTCAGTGACTCTGTTCTTTGTCGCAACATAGACTTAGAACGCCTTGCCAGCTCACGTGTTTCCTTCTTCCTATAGCCAAATTATACGCCCTGCTTAATGGATCCCCATTAAGCGGGGCGTATAATTTCTTTGAATTAGTTTATAATAAGATATAATGCTGTGGTGTGTTATTTAGGTATTTATTGATATAAATTTAAGTCGCTCCTTTATTGGATATTTGAATTCACTGGCATTTACTGATAATATCTCATTCAACTCCATTTCATTACCTTCCGCACCTTCCAAATTTTTAATGGATGGCAATGATGGCGTTTGGATGGTAATGACGACTTGGTTTAGAAGTGAATCATACGATACTGTTTTTATATTTGTATATAGTTATAATAGTCGTACAGCGCGCTATGGAACGAGTCATCATCATCATCATCATCATCATCAGGCTATATTAGTCCACTGCTGGACATAGCCCTCCCCCAATGAGTCGAACGAGTCATGCTTGGAGTCTATTTGAAGGATAGGATTTGGAACGAGGCCATGCGACAAAGAACTTAAGTTATCGACATAGGTCACATAATAAGCAAGCAGAAGTGTCAGTGGGCTGGTCACATCTTTAAAAGGAACGGGTGCCGTTTGAGCAAAGGAGCCTTAGAGTGGTGACCGAGAGAGGGCAAACGGAAGGTGGGGCGCCCCCAGCCCGGTGGAAGGACCTGAATAAGGTGGCTGGCATGGACTGGATACGGAAGGTGGACGATTGGAAGCAATGTCGCACATTGGGAGTGGCCTATGTCCAGCAGTGGACTGTGATAGGCTAATTGATTGATATATAGTGATAAATGCTACAATAATTATAGCGATATCCGCGTTTGCATTCAACGTTTGCACTTTGAACGCGAAGCATTTCCCAAGAATTAAAAATAGTCTCCCAATCTGGAGACACCAGACTTGTCAGTGACAGAAAGCATTGTTGCCAGTCGTGCTGGGTCTACTTGTTTTTCTACCTATCTACCATATTCTGAGTTAATCTCATAATAGAAGTCTATCAAGTTTATCTCAGTATTTTTTAATCTGAAAAATCTGAAACAAACTTGGAAATAGACATTAAGTATAAGATTATATATAATTAAGTGGTAGAATGTTAGACAGCCTCCGTGGCGTGGCGGTAGTGAACGCGGCCGCTACGCAGGAGGCGCGGGTTCGATCCCCGCTCAGTGCAAATATTTGTATGCATGAATATGGGTATTTGCATTGGTCTGGCTGTTTCTATGTATAATATGTATGTATTTACAAAAAAAAAGTATCTAAGTATGTTTATCCGCATTCTAGATTCCATAACACAAGCTAGTTAAGCTATGCTTACCATGGGTCTAGATAGCGTTGTGTGAAATGTTGTGGAATATTTATTTATTTATTTATTATTTATGTTGTTTACTGAATTACATTAGTCAGGTATGTTAAAGTTTTGTGAATAGAGTTAATATAAATCAGTTCCCAGTGAGCGATTGACCTGTGATACCCATCTAGATAGAATATTTTGGATAATGATCATAATTATGTAAAATCTACAATGGATTAATGTTTATAATAAAAATGTACCAATTTTTACAATTTCCCTGTGTTGCCCCTCATCGCTGTCACTGTGGAGAAGCAGTCGACAGCTTCGGGCATCACGGCCTATCATGCGGCACGAGCGCAGGACGCATGTTACGTCAAGGTCATTTAAACGACATTATCCGCCGGGCTGTTGTCACCGCCGGCGTCCCAGCCATACTTGATATACAACCCAGTTGGTTTGGTGCGCGACGATGGCAAGAGACCGGACGGTATGTCTTGGGTGCCTTGGAAGATGGCCTTTGGTGTGGGACGCAACATGCGTAAACACCCTTGCGCCTTCCCATCTTCTAAGTACGACGTTCTGCGCTTGTGCTGCTGCGGCATCTGCGGAGGTCCTCAGACGGCGAAAATATTATAATATTACCAGCAATTATTTGAGCCGTTTGGGATCGAGATGCTGGGTTGTGGGGTCCAAGCGCGCGGTCGCTTTACAAAGAAATTGCAAAGCGACTGGTCGATGCTTCGCGTGACCAAAGGGCTGGCCTGTTTTTTGTACAATGGATTGGCATGGCCATCCAACGGGGCAATGCCGCCAGTCTTTTGGGCACGTTACCAGTCGACATCGATGGGTAGGAATTCTTCGACGCCTAAACTTTTTGGCCTTTTTTATTTTCTCTATTTTGTTATTCTTGTAAATATTTCGTTTATACGTTTTAGTTTTAGTTTAACTTTAAAAATAATCCTTTCTTTTACAATAAATAAGGTTGATAAGATAACACTTAATTCCAGCTGTCAAAATGTCAAAACAGTAGTGGTTTTCCTTCTTGTACTAGCCGCAAAAGCCATAAACATCGCCATAGAAAAAATAAAAAAAGCCATAAACCAAAAGTTGAAGTTGAAGTTCTTGTACTAGCAAAATTGCAGCGATTTGCTGCAGAGGCCATTTTGAAGAAGTTGAAAATCTTGTACTGGCCTCGCGGCAAAGCCTTTATAAATTAGTTACTATATAACTTTTTGTAAATATGTTTAGTTCGGGTTGATTATACACTTTGTATAGCACTTCAAGTTAATTTATTTATACTTTTCTGTATATTTGTCAAATTGACACGTATTTACACTTTTACGTGATACGCTCAATTTATTTAGTCGGTGTAACTTTAAATAAGTATAAAAATAAACGTGTCTGTGTTTTTATAGTGTTTATTTAACATTACATTCGTGCAAACAACGAGCGTATTTGTAAGATTACGGACAATATATAGAAAGGAGATTAAATCACTGGTAAGTTTGTTAAATCAAGGTTATAAAAGTCAATCACACAAAGGTAAAGGTCACAGGGGTCATTGAGGTTAAGGTCACACGCCGTCAAATGCAATGCGACCACGGGGCCATGCAACTCCGGTGGCAAGGTCGATGACTCCAAGGCCAAGGTCAATGACCTGTGTAGTGCACCCTTGTTACGGAAGGTATGATGAGGCGAAGCTTTTTGGGTGAAATTTTTCGTTACAATTTTTCTATAGCGTCTCGTCACGTACACTCTAACCGCAGGCTGACGACGATGGTCACTCAGTAAGCCTTCTGTTCCCACCGCAGTCATCATCAAAGGTCCGGTCCGCCAATTAGCCAGTGCACTGAAAGAGCTGATTGTCACGACAGCAGCCACCAGCCATGCTACCGACTTACTCAGTCGCGTCAGTACGACATGAGAACTCCCGATTTTCTCTGCTGGCCCTATGGACCGATGATATTAAAACAGGCCGTGGGTCCCAAGCTTTAAGAGGCTGTGTCAGCCCTCCTAATCAGCACTACGTCGCCTGAAACAGTGATGTCCACGCTAGAATTAATGTTTGGGAGCCCGAAATCATACTATCAAGAAATATACAAGATAAAAAGTTGCAACCCTTATCGGCAGTATACCAGAAAGTATTATATTTAGAAAGAATTTCGTCGCGTGACAGCCTCCGTGGCGTAGCGGTAGTGAACGCAGCCACTGCACAGGAGGCGCGGGTTCGATTCCTGCTCAGTGCAAATATTTGTATGCATGAATATGGGTATTTGCATTGGTCTGGTCGTGCCTCGGAGAGCACGTTAAGCCGTCGGTCTCGGTTGTCATACAAACATCTATGGCAGTCGTTACGGGTAGTTGGAGCCCTCAAAAATTCAACAACTGGTCTAGCTGCAATGCTTCGATATCACCTGTGGAGGTCAGGTGGTCACCGCGCAGCCCACCATGTTTTTCCTGACAGCGATGCAAATATAATGCCCGGACAATACAGCCTATCTAATGTACCCGGCATACAAACTCGAGCACAACATCTTGAGTCGCGCTGGGGATACGTATAAATCACAGCAGCCACACCACTGACTTGGGCACCGCTCAACTGTTTAAGCACCTGCAGCGGTCCGAGGACAGGGTAATTGAGCAGTACCCTACCGTGGCATTAGTATTTTAGGGGGATTTCAATGCTCACCACGTGGAGTGGTTGGGGTCTCCCAAAACAAATTTTGCGGGAAGGGCTGCTCACGACTTCGCTCTGACCTATGGGTTCTCTCAACTGGTGCATTCTATCAACTGAGCATCAGATATGGAGACCCACAGAAGCTCTATACTGAACCTTCTGCTAACTACGCGCCCGGATGAGTACTCCATAAGGGTGGAAGCACCCCTCGGCACCTCTCGGCACTTCGGACCACAGCCTCGTCCGGGCGCAGGTGACTCTCGCGCGACCTGAACCACCACGGCCTCCTCAGTGGCGGCATGTATGACACTATAAGTCAGCAGACTGGGACGGATTGCGAGAAACGGATTCGCGTAGTCATGGAGGCAGCTTTGCTTCACCTCAGATGATCCAAGCTTCTGTACAACAGCAGTTGCTGACGTGATTGTAACGGGCATGGAGTGCTATATCCCTAACCACTTGGTCGCGACAGGAGCGAGAATGCGCCCGTGGTTCAATAGGTCTTCTCTCGGTAATCTGCCTATAAGGATTGGACCACGGCGTTTGCCAACAAGGAATGCTGCCACAAAGTCCAGTAAGCAGGCAACGGCCAGGGCTCACTACATCTGCCGAGGGAAAATTTTGCAAGTTATTGTATATATTAACTAAATGAATTCGTAAGCATAATTCGTTTATTTATAGTTTTTTTTTTAATTTTATTTATTTATTTATACAGATACTGATTATTAAATTACATCAATCAACAACATATTACACTTAATATTAATACGAGAATAATTACAAAATATATGAATATGATTAATATTTACCATATGTGCAAGTACACCCATGACATGAAATTTATACCATGACATACCGCCAATTACTTCGTTCAGTGCATCCTCTGTGTCCGAACTAGATAAATTAATATATGTGCCTCAGACATCAGCTTTTCCCCATAACTATGATCCCAAGCAATTACCCAAATATATCACGAGTTCATGTGACGTTATATAAAAAAAA
The DNA here is from genome assembly GCA_949126895.1 of Eilema caniola. Lineage (NCBI taxonomy): Eukaryota > Metazoa > Arthropoda > Insecta > Lepidoptera > Erebidae > Eilema > Eilema caniola. The sequence continues at coordinate 24,740,022 of OX421475.1, forward strand.
AGACACGTGAAACAAAAAAATAGAGTAAAGTAGGTACATTAAATTAAACATAAAATTAATATTATACAAATCGATTAAAATAGAATTAGCATGAAGCATTGTTAAAGATTTAATTCAACTTAATATTGTACAGTTTGTGTAGTGTGGGGTGTTAGCCTCCTTGCGTGTCATGTAAGTGTATGTGCATGTGTGTGTGTATAGGAGGGTGAGTTATACAGTGACAGTGACAAGATCAATATGAAAAAGTAAAACTATGGTATAGACACGACACCTCCGCCGCAATTTTACACGAAATGGCTTCTTCATCAGCCACTTATTGGTCCTTTACTTAGCTTCATGTATGTTTCTAATCTTTTAACAAAGTTGTTAAAGCTTTCCCTGTCCTGTAGCGGTTGAAAATTTATTTTAGGTATGTGGATAGCCACGGCAGTATTTTCAGGTGTACCTTCATAGCTCCGGGCCGTGACGTAAGTCGAAGGAGCTTCCGGTGGTATCGGGCGTAAGCCGTGTAACTTCAGTTTTAAACTGTAGAATGTTTTCCTCGGTAATATGTCGTTGTTCAATGTCCTCTTCGATATCTGTCGAATGTGATTCTATATCGCTTTGAACGGCATCGAATTTTCTATCGTAATTTTCCAGGCTTGTTAGCCGTTGACTTACTTCATATTCAGTGGGCGATTGCAACTGCGTAAGTTGTTGCTGTAGTTTTGTTAGTTGTCCGCGTATTGATGCGCGTAAGCGCGTAAGACGCGTCAGTTCTTCGTCCCTCGTCGCCATTATTGTATATATTAACTAAATGAATTCGTAAGCATAATGAGATCGTTTATTGCACATAAGAATCTCTATTTTTATACAGTGACAGTGACAAGATCTACATGAAAAGTAAAACTATGGCATAGACACGACACAAGTCTTGCCTTCCTTCACTGCAAAAACTTGACGGCAGTCAAGCCCGCGGCGCCAAAGAGAAGGCCGATCTTTTAGGTAATCTCTTTGCGTCAAACTCGACTATGAACGATGGGAATGCCGAGCCACCTATTATACCCTGGTGTGTAACTTCAATGCGCGAATTAATAATTATTACCCAGCAGAATAATTACCCGGGGTGCTGGTTGGGTAACCTCCACGTCGGCTTCTCCGTTTCTTCCCCCTTTGGACCGCGGTCCTGGGGAGCGGAAGCGGGGGGGCTGGTGCACCCTGGACAACGGCTAACAGACTCCTACTTTGGGAGTTCTGTTGGCCGTTGACAAATAACCCAACGGCTGACCTCACGAGGAGGTCGTGGGATGGCGGGCCTTCAAGGCCCGCGGGAAGGGGTCCGTAGGACACCCTTCCATTCCAACAGCCCTTTTAAGGGCTAGCTGACCCCATTGCACGAGGGGGTCGTGGTATGGCGGGCCTGCAAGGCCCGCGGGGAGGGATCCGTAGGGTTCCTCCCACCTCAACAGCCCTTTTCAGGGCTAGCCGTCGCTCCCAGTACCCCTCTGCTTTAGCAGAGGAGACATGGGAGAGGCGACGGGATCCATAGGATCCGGGGACGGGTCGGCCCACTGCTCGCGCAGGGGCTGACGGGCATTCGTGCCTCCGTCGGCGTTGGGAGAGTTGGCTACTCCCCCGCATCGCGTAACCTCCGAGATATCGACAACGACCTGAGTGCTAGCCACACTCGGGAACGCCGATATCCTGGAGGCCGTGGGGCTTGCCTTAATCGGCCGGCCCGCGACAAGGAAAAGTCTGAAAACCCGACAGCGAAGTCGCTTAAAACCTGTGGATACCTGGGGACCTCCACAGTATATACCCCGCTTCCTGGAATGGCCGTCACCCAGGAAGTGTCTTTAGTACGGTTCTACTCGTGGGACATGATGGAAGAACTTATTGAAAACAAAACCCCCCCCCAACCAAGCGAAACAGTCTGCGCGGAGGTCGCGCAGCACCAAGACGCGGAGGTCGCGTCCCAAGCGGTGTCAGACCACCTTGACACCGCCGCCCAGAGCAGGGCTAGCAGTCCGGGCGTAGCAACCCGGAGCTCAGCCGGAAAGAGGAACCAGGTTCCTCCCCTTCGGCCTTATGAGCCGGACCCGGAGGTCAGCATGACCGACGGGTCCACGTCCAGCAGCGGACAGGAGGGAGAATATCTTTCTCCCCCGCCCAAGTTTGCGGCGCTCGGTCGCCGAAAGACGCGGGGTGGCAAGAGGGCTGCCCCTCAAAAGCGTGCCCCAGCCCCAGTCCCGAAGGGTGTCATGGCGCCGCCGAGTTCCTCCTCCTCGGCGGCGCCCTTGCCTTGTGCCGGCGACACCACCTCTAACCAGGTGGTGGAGGCCCTTAAAGGCCTTGCTGAGGCCCGAACTGGGGCTATGACGCCGGAGGAGGACCGGCTCATGCGGTCGACGCTCCGCCTAGTGGAGCAATACAATCTGCTCAGGGCGGAGCTAGGCCGTGCGCAGCAGGAGCGGGCTGACCTCGGCAGGCGTCAGGAGGCCTTGCTCGGGGAAACCGAGCGGCAGGCGGCGGAATACCGCGGGGAGATGGCCAAGATGGCGGCTGAGTTGGCGGCGCTTCAAGACCGTGTGGCCCGCACAGAGAGGCGGAGGGTCGGAGCGCAGCCGGAACCGCCATCGCCACCATCTCGGTCCAGGTCGCCGGTGCGGCCGGGGACGCCGCCTTCTCCTCCGGTGCAGCCGGCGCCACCGACGTCACCGGCACCACCGCGTTTGCCACCGCCGCCGCTCCCGCCGCGCTTAGCGGTCCCGCGGCCGCCGTTGCCGGCGCAGCCGAGGCCGACGTTGCGGCTCGCCCAGCCGCAGCCCTGGCAGGCGCAGGCGCCTGTGCCGGCGGGGTCCGCGAACGCGCTGGAGGCCTGCATGGCGGCAATGGCCGCCATGGAAGCGCGGCAGGCGGCGCACGAGGAGCGGACGCGGATTTGTCTGGAGGCCATCATGGACTCCATCCGCCGTCCGCCCCTGGCGCCGCCCACTACTGGAGGGTACGCCGGAGCTGTGAAGAGGGGCACCACGCGCAGTGCTACCACTGCGGCTGTCGTTGCTCCTGCTGCTGCTCCGGCACCTATCGCCGCGCCAGCCGGGGGTGCCCAGAGTGCGCGGGGCGCCCAGGTTAAGGGCAAGGGAAAGGGGAAGGGCAAGGGGAAGTCGTCCCCAGCCCCAGCCCCAGCCCCAGCCAAGGTTCTGGCCACGGCACCAACATCGGCGGGTCCGGCTGCCTCCACAAGCTCCGCACCGGCAGGGGGCTGGGAGGTAGTGGGCGAAGCCAAAAAAAGGCGGAACGCCCGCAAAAAAGCAGCCAAAAGGGCCAAGAAGGCCCAGGCTGCTGCGAGGGGAGCGCCAGGAGCGCTGCGCGTCCCCCGCACCACCGCTGTCGTCTTAACGATGACACCGGAGGCTGCGGAGAGGGGCGTGCAGTACACTGCACTGGTGAAGCAGGCGAGGGGCCTCATCGATATGAGGGCCCTCGACGTGGCGGGGACCCTCCGAGTGACACACACTCGGACGGGTGCCCGGCTTATCCACGTCCCTGGCGCTTCGAGCGGTCCCAAGGCTGATGCCATAGCGGCTAAGCTGAGGGAGACGCTGGATGCAGCCGACGTCCGGGTGTCCAGGCCCACCAAATGCGCAGAACTGCGCATTTCGGACCTGGATGACTCCATCACGGCCGAAGAGATTCGGGTCACCGTGGCGGAGGCCGGAGGCTGCCCCCTGGAGGCGGTTAAGGTCGGAGCTATACGCTACGGCCGTCGCGGACAGGGGGCAGCAGTTGTCGGCTGCCCCATCGCAGCAGCTGCAAAGGCTGCCGAAAGACGGGTCCTCGCGGTAGGCGGCGTTGTGGGAGTCCGGGTACGGCTCCTGCAGGCTCGGCCGGACAGGTGCTTTAGGTGCCTGTCGGCCGGCCACGTAGGCGTGCAGTGCAAGGCGGAGGTGACGGTCGGCAACCGTTGCTTCCGCTGCAGCCAACCCGGTCATAGGGCCGGTAATTGCGAAGCTCCGCCGCACTGCTTCAGGTGTGCGGCGGAGGGCAAGCCGGCCGACCATAGGGTTGGCAGCAAGGCCTGCACCCGCGGGGAGCCGCTGCCGCGAGGCGGGCGTTCCGCCAACGGTTCGGTGCGGGATGCGGAGATGGTTCCATAATGGATCCCCAGCTCCGCATCCTGCAGGCGAACGTGGGCCACGGTGTCGATGCTCAGGCCCTTCTGCTCCAGAGCATGGCACAGTGGTCCATACACGTCGCCGCTGTCGCCGATCCATACACTCACCGGCCCCTCGGGCCCGCCTGGGTGGTCGACCTGGATGGATCGGCGGCACTGGTGCATAACGCCGCTGCGGGTGCCCCTCCCCTTGTAGTGATCGCAAGGGAGCATGGCATCGTAGCGGCGCGTGTAGGGGAGATTGCGGTCGTGGCCGTTTATCTCACGCCGGGGTCACACCGACTCATCGGGCAGTATCGGCGGTCGCTGGAGCGGCTGACCGACGTCGTCAATGCCTGTACGCCTCGTCCGGTTCTTGTGCTCGGGGACTTCAACGCCTGGTCTCAGGCTTGGGGTTCCCGGCGCACAAACGCGCGGGGCAGGGCTCTGGAGAGCTGGGCCGATTCTCTCGGCTTAGTTCTCCAGAATCGCGGGGCCGAAGCCACGTATGTGGGCACCTTTGTGGCGGGGGAGCGCAGGTCGATCATAGACCTTTCGTTCGCGAGCGCTTCCCTGTCACTCCGCGTGCGGGACTGGCGTGTCGCCGTGGAGGTGGAGACACTATCGGATCACCGATACGTTCGGTTCGATGTCTCCCCTCCCGCGGGTGATGCGCCGGTCATATCGGCCCAACGCGAGCCGCGCTGGGTGTTGGGGCGACTGAATCGGGAGGACCTCCTGGAGGCCGCCATCGTACAGGCCTGGGCCATTGCGCCGGACAGGCCTGTCGACATAGACGATGAAGCGGCCTGGTTCCGGGAGGCCATGACGCGGGTCTGCGATGCGGGTATGCCTAGGGCTCCAGCCTATAATCCGAGGCGTCGGGTCTACTGGTGGAATGCGGAGATCGCGAGGCTGCGTCAAGCCTGCGTGATCACGCACCGCCGGTGGGCTCGACTCCGTAGGAGGCGTAGCCGTACCGCAGATTCGGAGCCTCGACTGGCGGAGCTTCACGAGGGATACAGGGAGGCCCGGAATGCCCTCCGAGCGGAGATCAAGCGGTCTAAGGCCGCTTGCTACCGGGAGCTCCTGGAGACGCTGGAGCGGGACCCATGGGGGCGGCCTTATCTTATGGTAAGAGAAAAGCTGCGCCCCCGGGCCCCTCCGCTGACCCAGGTGCTCGAACCGGCTCTGCTCGGAGGAGTGGTGGAATCCCTGTTCCCGGCGCGAGCGGAACATGTTCCGCCGCAGATGGCTCCGCCGCCTCGGTCGCCTACGGCGCCCAGTGCGGTGATTGACGACGACGTGCCCGAGGTCACTTGGGTAGAACTAGAGCTGGCGGTGCGAAGGCTGAGAGCCAAGAAAAACACCGCCCCGGGACCCGACGGCATTCCAGGCCGCGCGTGGGTCCTAGCTCTAGGGGAAGACGGTCTCGAACCCCGACTGAGAGGGTTCCTCAGCGCATGTTTGGAGCGGGGCCAGTTTCCGAAGATGTGGAGGACGGGGAAACTGGTCCTCATCCGCAAGAAGGGACGCCCGGCGGACGAGCCGTCCGGGTACCGGCCCATAGTGCTGCTCGACGAGGTGGGCAAACTCTTCGAAAGAGTAATTGCCAAGCGCCTCGTCGAGCATCTCTCTAGAGTGGGGCCGGACCTGGCGAATACCCAGTTTGGGTTCCGCCGGTGGCGTTCCACTGTGGATGCCATCATGCGTGTGAGGACTCTGGCGGAGGATGCGGTTGCCCGGGGCGAGGTGATGTTGGCGGTGTCCTTGGACATCTCCAACGCCTTCAACACCTTGCCCTGGAGTTGCATCAGGGAGGCACTCGTGTACCACGGTGTGCCTCTCTACCTCCGCCGCATAGTCGGGGCTTACCTGACGGAGAGAGCCGTCGTCTACCCGAGTTCGACCGGAGTCGGTAGGCGTGAGATGTCGTGCGGTGTTCCACAGGGATCGGTCCTGGGGCCGTTACTGTGGAACATCGGTTACGACTGGGTGCTTCGCGGTGACTTCGCGTACGGTGCCACCGTCACGTGTTATGCGGACGACACGCTGGTGACGGTGAGCGGGGCTACGCACCGCGAGGCAACCCTGAGGGCCACGACCGCGGTTGGCCAAGTCGTCGAGCGGATCCGGCGGCTGGGTCTCGAGGTGGCTCTGCACAAGTCCGAGGCCATGTTCTTTCATGGTCCTCGGCGCGGGCCAGGCCCGGGAGCCAGCCTTACAGTGGGAGGCACTCCCATCGACATCAAGCCCCAGCTGAAATACCTGGGGCTCGTGCTTGACGGTCGATGGGACTTCGGACAACATCTCCGAAGCCTGCGCCCCAAGTTGGTCACCACGGCGAATGCCCTGAGTCGGCTGTTGCCCAACTTGAAGGGCCCAGGGGCCTCCTGCAGGAGACTCTACGCGGGTGTCGTGCGGTCCATGGCCCTATATGGGTGCCCCGTGTGGGCGGACACCCTGGGGGCCAGATTCCTGCCTCTGCTCCGTACGGCGCAGAGGACGATGGCCTCCAGGGCCATCAGGGGATACCACACGATATCCTTCGAAGCGGCGAGTCTCCTGGCCGGATCGCCACCGTGGATCCTGGAAGCGAGGGCCCTTTCGGCACTATACCAGTTCCGAAAGGAGGCGCGGGAGCGGGGATTCGATCCCGAGCCCGAGGACATTCGGGCCGAGAAATCCCGGCTCCACCAGGTCATGGTGGCCGAGTGGGAGCGACGACTTGGGCAACCACGCGCAGGGCACGCCGTCATTGCGGCGGTAAGGCCCATCATGGGGGAGTGGCTAGAGAGGCCACACGGGAGCCTCTCGTACCGTCAGACGCAGATGATAACCGGGCACGGTTACTTCGGGCGGTATCTGCATCTGATGGGTATTGAGCCAACGCCCGAGTGCCATCACTGCGACGCGAGCGTGGACTCGGGGCTGCACACGCTCACCGAGTGTCCGGCGTTTGAGACGCCGAGGCGGGAGCTTGTGCAGGCCCTGGGGGTGAGAGTGCTCACGCTCTCCACCCTGCTCGCGGCGATGGTCCGCTGCGCGGATGCGTGGGCGGCCAGCGCCTCTTTCTGCGAGCAGGTCATGCTCGCGAAGGAGACAGCAGAGCGGGCGCGGCGCGGTGAGCGAGAAAGACTCGCTGACATCGCTGCTCGCGCCCGAAGGCGGCTCGGGCGTCGGAGGGCGCTTACAGACCTCCGCCCCCCATGAGCGCGGGCCTGAGGGTGACGGGTGGAGCCACCCGTCACCCTAGCAGAAGCAGGCCACGGCGGCGGCGCGCATCGTAGGACGATGCGCGCCTCCCCACACCGGGGTTGAGTCGGGGACGGCGTGGTCCCCACCTCCCGAGGAGGGCCAGACCGAAAGGGATGGCCCTGGGTCAGCCGGGGTGCGAGGGATATGTCGCAAGACAACCTCACCTTCGGCCTAGCACCACGACCCACAGACGGCGTGCGGTTTAGTCGGTTCGAGTCCGACATAACCCACCCCTCCGGCTCCGGAGGGGCGGGTATCCGTGGGGATTTCCCGCACGTAAAAAAAAAAAAAAAAAAAAAAACAGAATAATTACCCAGCGGATGGTTCTATGTCCCTAGATATTCGAAAGTCGAGTGGGTCGGATGGCATACCGGCGATGGTGCTTAAGCACTGTACTCTAGAGTTGTGTCCTTTACTTACACGACTTTTCACGCTTTCATTCTCGTGGATGACCGGCTACGTGCATCCTGTGCCTAAGAAAAGGCGATAGGACAGACCCGTCCAATTACATGCCTATCGTTATCACCTCCCTGAAGGTTACGGAGCGTGTTATTAATACACAGCTCCTGGGATACTCTGAAGGTAACGATCTACTGAGCGACCGACAGTACGGCGTCCGCCACCGTCGCTCAACCGGTGACCTTCTTGTGTATCTCACAAACCGGTGGGCGCAAGACTCGACAAGACAAGACTCGAGGTGAGGCACTAGCGATCAGCCTTGATATAGCGAAGGCCTTCGATCGGGTCTGGTACAGAGGTCTTCTTGCGAAACTACCATCCTATGGACTCCCTAAGGGACTGTGCGATTGGATTGCCAGCTTTTTGTACAACAGAAGCATCCAAGCCGTCGTGGACGGCAGCCGCTCGGATCGCATGGATATAAACGATGGTGTCCCACAAGGTTCTATGTAGTCTCCGACCCTGTTTCTGCTACATAACAATGACATGCTATCGGACGTCTCCATTCATTGCTATGCAGATGACAGTACTGGACACGCACGTTACACGGGCCGTGTGAACATCACTCAATCCGAGGTGGAGGAGAATCGCAAACAATTTGTGTCCGAAATCGAGACTATACTCTCTCGGGATAGAAACCTGTCATCATAGTCTATTTGATCTATAAGCGTATTAATTTGACGGCACAGAGATGCAGAATTAAGACATTTAAGAACAAATGAACATTTTTTATTTTGATTACAAATGATGTAGCATATAATTTCGTTTATAATCATTAAACCAGATATTCCATTTACACCTACAATTATTACTGGCATTGTACTGCCAGCAAAAGTAAATACAATTCAGTGGTCATTTGTAGGCTATTTTGACCATTCTGCCCTACAGACAGTATCAGCTTGTCGGCTGAGGTGATATTAAACAGTTTAGTACTATTTAGAATCTCCCAAGTCGAGGCATTTAGTTTTACTATTGATGTGAATTGATAGTTGTTATTCGAACCATTTACTGTCAACTTAACAAGTCTGGAAGTGGCAAGTGGTAGCGTGCGTAGCTTGTTTATCGTCTATCATCTGTTCATTTGGATTTGCATCACTTAGTTGCACAGGTGACATTTGGAAACCTTTGGAGTCTCGGCGTCGCACATTTTTTTCATACTGGATGACATTTTTAGTCTAGACGTACTTAATGGGTTCTTGCATAATTGTTTTGCTAAACAATTACACACTAATCTCTTGGCTCATATTGCATATTTGCTTTTTCAGATCCATAGTTTTAGGTACCTCACTACTCAGCTCTACAGAGATAGTCACTTACCTACTTACTGTGAGCCAATTGTTCATACTAAGATATTTGCTCAAAGTGCATCAAAGGATTATACATTCTAAGCAATAGGATTAATACTTACGTCCCGGCTTTCAATTTCTCCGCCAAAGTACACCATTGTTTTAAGGTGTCCCCATGAATAAAAGTCCAGAGGTGTTGTCTGGTGACCACGCATGAGGTCCAGCACGTCCTGTTCAACGGCCGGGATAAGTCCTATTTAAAAGGTCTCTGACCTGCCGTGAATGATGGACTGGTGCGCCGTCGTGTTGATAATACATATCCCGTAAGTCTGCAAGCGGTATGTCTTCTTCTAACTCTGGTAACGTTTCGGTAAGAAATTGTAGGAATGTTTATACTGGAGATTGATGGCACTTGGTGGAATCTACTACACATATTGAATAATGATAGCACTTGTACTTTTCCACACACCGACCATTGAGTCGATCTAAAAAAACGGGGTCCAGTAACGTGGTATTTGTTATTCCCGCCCAAACATTTACACTGAAACAGTGTTGAAAATCATGTGGTCTGGGTTCGTGAGGATTTTCATAACACCACAAATGTTCATTGTGGGTATTGAATAAACCCACTCTACCAAAGGTAGCTTCATCAGTCCACAGAACTCACGGATGTTCAGCCAGCAACAAACTGCAAAAATCCACACGCGCAGGTTTGTCTGGGTTGGTGAGCACGATGAAGATGGATTGGCTATTTGCCTTCGTTGTGAATGACACTCCACGCGCAGAACTGCGATGCATTAAACCGTAGCGCGGCATCATTGGTACTTGCGGTGGGATTATCCTCAAAAAACTCCAGTATACTTTCTTGTTCCTGAACCTGGGCTGGAACTGTCCGTATTGACGACCGAGCTTCATAGCACCCACAGTACAGGCTTGCCTAGTGTGGGGTCAACGGATATAATAATTTTTTTTATAATGTTTTCCATTTCATTCTGTGTACTCTGTAGGTTCATTTTTAGTTTATTTATTTCTGTTTTAAGCTCAGCCATGTAAGCAGGCCCCCGATTCTGCTAATTTTATGACATAACTACACCAGTGTCATACCGCTGACATTGCATAAAATGTCATTAAATTTTAGACTTTATGTCTTAGGCTGAGATTCAGAGACGAGTCTAAGCTTGAACTTACGCTTCCATCTGTCAAAATCAACGGCTTACCCTTAAATTTGTATTCAGAGACGTTCGGAACACGACTTAAACTTAGCGTAAACTAAGATAAGCCAAGTAGTCAATATCGACTACTTAAGACGGAAGTAGCGCCACCAAGTGGGCTAAGGTGTAATTAATATCGACAATAGATATCTATCTGTGATTAAAAAGTTGTCAAGTCTGAATAAACTTCATCATTTAATCGCACGCGGGCTATTATTTTCTATTTTGATATGTTTATTGATTTGTTAATAATATTTTATTTGTGTATAATTTGCTGTATGAAATTTTGTGTTTATTACATAGGCATTCGCCGTTGGCATCTGTAACGATGCTCTAATTGGTCATTTTAAATAAATAGGTAAATAAATGTTAAGCTATTCAAAAAAAATGTTGTGCTTAATTTATTCCGCCCAGTAATTCATTAATAATTATGTATAGGTAGAACAATAAACTTAATTCTTGGCATCTCGGCGAGTTACTACATTTTTACATATTACATATTTAAGTAATTATTTTTCGTAAGATGAAAAAGGAGCCTTTTAAGTTCGCTCACTCACTTGTCAAACTTTCATAACTCCCGCGGTTTACAGAGGTTGTAACATAAATAAATAGATCTGTGTCTCAGATATTTTGTTTCACTCACTCCAATAGCAATTTGTATTTATTGCGATCCTGCTTTAATTTTTAGTAACGCCTGGCTACATAGTTTCATAAAAACCGTAACTCACCGATGAACGTTTTGCTTTTAAAAATGGCCATAGAGAAGAGAGTGTAAACTTAGCTAAGACCAACGTAGGTTTGACAGGGACTGTGTCTCTGAATATGAATTTTGAAGATGCGCTTAGCCACGACTTGGCTTAGACCGGTCTTCGCCCGTCTTATGTTCATGTCTCTGAATCTCAGCCTTAGACTTAAAGTCCAAAATCGAAAGAGTTTATAACATTTTTCATTCACTCTACAAGATTGTCATTTAATTTTAGACTTTAACAATATAGAGGTAAAGTCCAAAGTTAAATGGCATCGGTTACAGTGTCTGTGGCACCGCAATGGTTTTGCCATGAATAAAATAATAGCAGAATCAGGGCCCAGAACACATATTTGTGGATAGATCAAGGCTTTTGCTTAGCAAATGTTCACATTGAACATGAAAAATGAGTTTGAACATAAAATAATATGCTCTTTTCTAAGGGATTCGACTGATCTTGATTTAGGTTGTAATTGTTGTTTATTTCGCAATGTAACATTGTTGCGCCCCATACTGAATTAACTAAAAACTAAATTTTGATATTGTTTCGTTATTGTATTTTGTCATTACTTTTATTTATCTTATGTGATTACTGAATTGCTTAGGTAAGTTCGTATGAGTTCATGTCTAGGGTACAGTTGAGTACTCATTTTTTGTATATGGCTGTTTTATTCATATTCCTATTATTTAAGCTTGGATAACACTACACTTCTAATTTATATTTAATTACGGAGCCGATGTTAACATGACGGTAGCGCCATCTATCTTTTTTAGTATTAGATACTTATTTCAATAAGATTCAGATTGGCTTATTGTGTAAACATAGGTAGCCAAGTCGTTGACCAAAACCCGAAAAAAAACCTATTGTGTATAAATAGTAACTATATTAATTTGATTTTATTTAAAGTTAGTTAAGTTGTTGTAGACAGCCTCCGTGGCGTAGCGATAGTGAACGCGGGAGGCTCGGTTGTTATACAAACATCTATGGCAGTCGTTACGGGTAGTTGGAGCCCTCAAAAATCCAACAACTGGTCTAGCTGCAATGCTTCGATATCGCCTTTGGGTTGTCGAGGTCAGATAGCAGTCGCTTCACGGAAAATATCGAAGTTTAGCCAAGTCCGCAGTTAGACTGGTAAAAAGCGGACCCCAGACTCCAAGTTGAAAAGCGTCGGATGCGACTGGGATTAACGCTAGGATGAAGAGGAACTTGTTGTAAAGCTTTCAACTGGATAAAGAAAAATTTACTGTTAAAAAAATCATAAATACATTATATCTTAAACAAATTACTTGGCAAAACAAGTTTTACCCTTAAATTATTATGTTGAACAGTCAAAGCTTGTGTGAAGTTAGTGACAGAAATGAATCGTTGCAAATCCGACTTCACATACCTAGTAGGTACCCCTAGAGTGTTATTTAAGAGCGCGCAGGCAAAGAGGGGCGAGCCGCCTACTGACTGTATGCTACGAGTACATGCCTACTACACGTGTGGTTTAATGCTTGCTTGTTTGACTGTTTATTAACTGACTTAGTTTAGTCAAATAAATATTTTTAAAAATATTTTTTTAAATATTGAAACCTGTATTTGCGAAACCTGTATTATGTGTAAGTAGGTATGTAAGTGGCGAAATGAATGTTTGTCAAATGATTACTTTTTCAAACGCTGTTGCAAAATGATCGTTTGTCAAATGTTTTTTTTAAACAATATTTAACCTTAAAATACATCCAAGAAACGTGTGCTGCGCGTATAGAGCACATTTTAGGTATAGATAGAAGATATATGTTGCGAGCAATATGACGCGCGTCTTTATGTTTTGTTGTTCATTTTTTCAGACGTCGCGAGCGCGTCGAGGAGGTTTGCGCCAAGGGTATGCCATGCCACAAATCAAGACATGCTGCTGGTGCTTCAACCTGGAGGTTGGCACCGAATGCGTTGGATTCTTACATCTGGTGAGTTAACACTTCCTTTCATATTTATATTGTAATCTTTGTGTCGCCAATTTATATGCGTAGGTAAATAGACTCCGCTCCATCTGTCGCTAGTATCTCTCATCGAAGAATATTTGACAACATTCGAAGACATTGCACAGCATTCGGAAACACTTTGCAAGGTTCATAATACTCTTTTTATTACTAGCTAGCAGTTGACGCTTTGATTCAGTTATTTGAATAGTTTCTGGATGGTACGCCATGAAATTAACAATAATTATTTTTGTGACTTCTCCGCAGCTCTCTGGCCTTTCGGTGCTGGTAGTGTGCATATACTTCTTGGTGGCTCCCGATGATTCAAAGACCGAAGACGCGCAAATGAGCGCCAGAGTGTTAAGAGTTTACGTGGCATGTGTTGTGTCCGCCGTGGTCAACGTTTTACTGGCCGTCATGCTATTGTACTGTGCGTTCAAGGTAAGATATTAAGTGAGGTGGTCTAGTGGTGTTCTTTTACGACAGACGGGTATAGGAGAACTTTGATGGATTCAGGAATGGTTCGGTGGCTCAGTGGTTAGAGCATTCTCCCTGTAAGAGAGGGATCGCGGGTTCTGATCTTGCCTGAACCGATTTAATTTTTTCTATCTAAATTAGAAGGGTGCTTGTACTCTTGAGCCTTTCCTTGGGCAGTATTTTCATAGCCTGTATAATAAATCTTATCCTCTCTTTTTCTATCCAAGGTAACACAACATGCTGAGATGTGACCTTTGTACGATGCAAACAATTACATCTTTACCAAAATGGTTCAGTACCGTTTCTTTGCTGCAGCAAAAAAGTTGGTACTATTTACCACCCATGCGTTTCCTTCCTAAACACAACAACATGGTTTAGGGATATAGACCGGGGCCGATAATTTTTAAAACCAAAAAAAATAATAGTAGGATGAAACCCATTAGAAAAGGAGGGGGGAATATTATAAAACTGAAAGGAAAAATAATTTACGGGCGATCTGAGGTCGGGAAGGGGATGGGAGAGAGTTTTAAGGGTAAAAAACGGTTTTTCTCGATTTCCGGCAAAACTAAAAGTTCTATGGAAAAAAGTCAAATGTCAAAGTTGTAGGTAATAAAAAGATCTAAAACTTTTGTATTTACACTTTTTTCACATAACCTCAAAATTTATGTGAAAAATTCAAAAAACCAAGTTTTTGGTTTTTTATTTTTATCTTTTTCAAATATTTTTGTTTTGCACGAAATTTGGTGAAAACTTACCTTTTTATGTCCCAAATACGCTGTAATTTATTTGATTAGAAATATTTATTTTTTCACCTTATTTTGAATTAATATCGAAAAAGCACCCTAATTTTCAATCGAAAATTCACCCGTCAAAATATCAGCTTTTTCAAAAAGTTGGTATGTTTTCTGTTCGCTGAAATCTCTATCTTCCGATGGTGAAAAAAAAGTGTCACTATAGTAAATCTTCTCAGAAAATGCAAACAATCGAAAATGACTCGATTTCGAAATTTCTTTTTTAATTATTATATACACTTTTGAGCTATTTATTAAAATATACACTTTAATTACTACTACACTTTAATAACTCGATTACATGTTACAAGTTTACTTAAAAAAAAAAAGAAAACTGTTCGAATCTGCATAGGAAGGTAAATACTATCTCTATTTTTATCTGTATAAATCAATTCAAACAAAAAAATAGTAATATTTAAAAAGAAAAATAGTATGCTTAACTATCAACCTTTGATAATGCCGTAGGGCGAAACCGGTCAGGATAATAATAAATAATGTGGAATAGAACAAGTGTTTTCATTGAAGATGTGTAGCAAGTTCCACCAAGTGCCATCAATCAACAGTATAAGCAACACAAGTGACCATTGAGAATGGTGCCAGTTTCCGTGTGCAAATAGCCCATTGTAATCTTCTTCCTCGATTGCCTCTCCTTAGCGCTGGTACCCGAAGTGGCCTACGAGCACATAGGTTGACTTCATGCAGTCATTTTTTCAAAGTTTGACCGTTTACCAGCAAACTATACTCTCTCTGTAGCCTTATTGAACCAATTGCATCACCGTAACATTTGGTTGACTTCTTGCAGCATTTACTATGAATCGGTCCTGTACATGTGTTGTAATGCGTTGAGGATCTCGGTGCCGTTCCACCACTTCCGCCGTGACACGATAACGTGACCTAAGCCTGGATGTAACGCTCTGACTAGTCCTCATGGCTCAGACACCGCAAATTGGGTAGCGCCAGCTTGCATTATGCCCACTGCTCTTAACATTTCGTTCCTGGTCAAGTGTCTACGTAGCAAGATTAAATGAACACCGGAGATACGTTTGACAAAGATTTATATAAATTTATTGAGTTTTAATCAAGTTAAAAATTCGTGAAGATTTACTTCTTTGGAAGAAATTTAATAAATGCGAATTTCATCTTAAAACAAAAGCTATTATATACAAATTTATGTGAAAAATGTTTTTATAATCTGTCATCAATGGTTTTTATGTAAGTTATTTTAAAAAAGTTTTATATATTAGACCAGGGTAGAAGCCTTTAAAAATAATAAAAAGTGAAAAAAAAATTAGTAGGATGAAACCCATTAGAAAAGGAGGAGAATATTAAAATGAAAGAAAAAAAATTTACGGGCGATCTGAGGTCGGGAAGTGGATGGGGGTGAGTTTTTAAAGGTAAAAAACGGTTTTTCTCGATTTCCGGCAAAACTAAAAGTTCTATGGAAAAAGTCAAATGGCAAAGTTGTAGGTCAATAAAAAGTTGTAAAGATCTAAAACTTTAGTATTTACACTTTTTTCACATAACCTCAAATGTGAAAAATTCAAAAAACCAAGTTTTTGTTTTTTATTTTTATCTTTTTCAAATATTTTTTTTTTCACGAAATTTGGTGAAAGCTTACCTTTTTATGTCCCAAATACGCTGTAATTTATTTGATTAGAAATATTTATTTTTTCACCTTATTTTGAATTAATATCGAAAAAGCACCCTAATTTTCAATTGAAAATTCACCCGTCAAAATATCAGCTTTTTTCAAAAAGTTGGTATGTTTTCTGTTCGTTGAAATCTCTACTTTCCGATGGTGAAAAATAAATGTTACTATAGTAAATCTTCTCAGAAAATGCAAACAATCGAAAAAGACTCGAATTCGAAATTTCTTTTTTAATTATTATATACAATTTTGAGCTATTTATTAAAATTTACACTTTAATTACTCGAAAAACGTAAGATTACATGTTACAAGTTTACTTAAAAAAAAAAGAAAACTGTTCGTATCTGCATAGGAAGGTAAATACTATCTCTACTTTTATCTGTATAAATCAACTCAAACATAAAAAAAGCCTTCTAAAATGAAACCTAGAATTATAATTCTGGGTGATGAACAGGTACGTGGACTGGCTCAAATAATGATAAAAAGCAGACAAAATAAATGGAATAACTGTTACTCGGTCACAGCTATGGTTAAACCAGGTGCTAACTGCTCACAATTTCAATACAATTCCGATATTTTTGAATCCGTTACTAAGGAAGATATTGTCATCATCTCCGTCGGAACAAATGAAAAGAGTCCTTTACTGTTTAATAAGGAACTATGTACTCTATTGAATAGATTTTAAATATGTAAACAAATAATTTTACTTGGTGTGCAATACAATAAACATTTAAATGAGCATATGTTAAACCAAAGTATGAAATTATTAGTTCAGAATTACACAAACTGTAAATTTGTTGATATTTTGGATTTTGTGCAATATCCTCATTTGAGTTACCAACAAAATAGTATAATAAATCTGAAAAATCTTAGTTATAAATTTAATATTGAAATTGACTATCTGAAATATGAGCAAAAGTTTCTAAAGAATGAGGAATTGTATGGAAGAAAAAATAAATATAGTATAAATAGATCCCTAAGATCTACTAAGGTTTGTCAAAAAAGTATATTGCATTACTTTAAACCAAAAAAAAGGAATCTGAACATACCAGCAATTCCTATGTCTAATACTGAACCTAAGCCTGTTTGTAATGAAACATTTTTTCGTAAATAATCACAGTATTACCATACTACACCAAAATTTAAATGGACTTATTAGTAAATGAAACCTACTGAGCGTACATTTGAATAATTTGACAGAGGAAGGTAAATCTGTAGATGTAGTCTGCGTAACAGAAACAAACATGAGAAACGGCGACCACGTTCATCTCAATTTATCTGACTATTATTTAGGTGCATACTATGCTAGAGAGAATAGACATGGTGGCTCCTGTATACTTCTAAAAAATTGTCTTGAATGTCAACAACTTGACATTGAAAAATGGTGCAAGCCTACTATAATTGAGTGTTGTGCGGTCGAATTAGTAAACACTCCCATCGTTATCATCTGCCTATATAGACCACCTAGGGGGATAGATTGTCCTTGAACACGTTTCAAATGAACCTCGACAACATTTTGAACTACATTTGTTTATCTCGTAAAAAGAAAACCATATTGTGTGGAGATTTTAATGTGGACATATTGAAGAAGACAGAGAGTTCTCAATATTTCCTTAACTTAATGTCTAGCTATAGGCTGATCACAGGTGTACATGAACCTACCAGACTATGTAATTTGTAACATTACAGGTAGCAAGTGTGAGGTGATAGAGTTATCAGTATCACACCACACTGCACAACTCATCCGATGTCCTATAAAAAAGAAGTGGATTATACCATACTGGTTTATCTACAGACGTAATTACTGTAAAGAAAATATTATAAAGTTTAAGGAATGTCTACAGAATCTTTCATTCAATGATGTGTATGAATGTAATGAGCCAAATGAAGCATTTAATAGATTTCACGATATGTAGAATATACTGCTTCCGGGCTGATTGGCCGTGGTCCATGTGAAACTTGCGTTCCAGACGTTTCGTCGATCACTGCGGTCGACATCTTCAGTGGCGCAGGGCCGGGCGACGACAACTTCGGAGACCTTGCCTCGCCGGCGGCTGACGTGCGACTGACGCGATGCCTTGAATCACGGCTGTATTTATAGGCACGGTCGGAGCGGGGAATCGACTCACTCGATTCTGATTGGTCAAGCGCTGTGGTGCGGAGTTGAGAAGAACGGGGAGCTACCATTCCTAGATGTCCTAGTATCCAAAAAATAAGATGGCAGTCTTGGTCACCGAGTCTATCGAAAGCCGACACACACAGACCGTTACCTACACAAGGACTCTAACCACCATCCCAGACAAAAAATGTCAGTTATCAAGACACTGGTCCACCGAGCTAAGACCATCTGTGAATTTCAACACCTACAAAACGAGTTACGCCACTTGGACTCGGCCTTCCAAGCTAATGGATTCTCTGCACATGAGATACGGAGAGCTCTTCACCTAAAGAAAGCTTCGCAGACAAACCAGGATGAGGAAAAACCTGCTCCGATAGGGAAGGCTTTCTTGCCATACATTCGTGGCATTACGGATCGTATCGGAAGACTGCTAGAAGCTTATAACATCAAGCCGATATTCAAGCCCACGACGCAGCTACGGAATTTTCACCTTTCGGTCAAGGACCCACGTGATCCACTATCGTCAGCTGGAGTTTACAGAATCCCCTGCTCATGTGGCTCGGTATACGTGGGCACCACCCAAAAGGATGGGAATCATACCATCGAATTTCAGAACACGAAAGTTCTAGCTACCACAACACATTTTTTCCCACGTATACTTCGAGAAGCCATCGAAATATTCAAGCATCCCAACAACTTCAACCGGAAAAACGAGGGATTTCAGCTCCAAAAAGATTGGTACCCAGCACTGAGAGCCACTCGGTATCACAGTGCAAACAACCAATCAGGATCGAGTACGTCCGCACCACAGCGCTTGACCAATCAGAATCGAGTGAGTCGATTCCCCGCTCCGACCGTGCCTATAAATACAGCCGTGATTCAAGGCATCGCGTTAGTCGCAAGTCAGCCGCCGGCGAGGCAAGGTCTCCGAAGTTGTCGTCGCCCGGCCCTGCGCCACTGAAGATGTCGACCGCAGTGATCGACGAAACGTCTGAAACGCAAGTTTCACATGGACCACGGCCAATCAGCCCGGAAGCAGTATATTCTACATGCAACGCCGGCCGTGAAAGCCTGAAGACTTAAATTTCACGATACTTTTCAGTTGATTTATAATATATGCTTCCCTCTTAAAAAATAATAATTGCCTTAGTACGAAAGCCACAATGGATTAATAAAGGAATAAAAGTATGTTGCAAATGTAAGCGCGGTATGCTGTGGGAGTTTCGTAAAAAGCCTACCCCCAATAACAAACAACTATACAAATGCTACTCTAAAAGGCTAAAAACTATAATTCGCTTGACACAAAAAGCACAAAATAGTAACTATATATACAAGGCTAAAAATAAGAGTGAAGCTACATGGAAAATAATTAATAAAGGTAAAAATAATAAACCAATGGACGGTATAAATAAAATCAAAACAAACAATAATATTTTAACAGACCCAAAATGCATAGCTCAAACGTTTAATGACTATTTTATTGACGAAATAGAAAGCTTAAGTGATAGTAATGACGATAATTAATATTTGAAATTTGACATACATTGTAATTCTTTATTTTTAATACCTACAATTCCTAATGACATTATAAAAATAATAAATTCATTAAATAATACAAATAGCTATGGACATGACGAAATTGCTACTCATATTATTAAATCGGTGGCTATTGACGTTGCACCAATCCTCAGCCATGTTATGAATATGTGCATGGAAGGGGGCGTATTTCCAGAGAGATTAAAGCTGTCTGTGATTAAACCTGTATACAAGAAAGGTGACAAAGAAAGTCTCAGCAATTATAGACTAATTGCTCTATTGTCAATTTTTTCTAAAATCTTTGAAAAGGTAATATATAACTGTTTGTATTCCTTTTTAGAACAAAATAAAATCTTAGTAGAAGAACAGTATGGTTTTAGAAAAAATAAAAATATTAACATGGCTATATAAACTGAATGAAAAAATCATGCAAGAAATCCTGTAGCGGCTCTGTTCATAGACATGAGCAAGGCATTTGATTTTGTGGCTCGGTCTAGACTCCTACAAAAGCTAGAAAGGTATGGTATCAGAGGTAATGCTCATGCCCTCATAAAAAGCTATTTGACAGACAGAAAACAAGTTACTACTCTAAGTAAAGTCTGTATGGAATCAAAAACAGAAGTAAAATACGTCTCAGATCAAAGAGTAACAAAATATGCTGTACCACAAGGGAGTATTTTGGGGCCACTACTATTTCTCCTGTACATAAATGATATATATAATGATATGAGCTATATGTGGCATAAAAAGTACCGATAGCTGTAAACCTCATTTTTTGAGCCTTGGAATTTTAACATTACCTTGTTTATATATATTTGAAATGGCGACATTCATAAAAAAGAATTTTCATCTATTCGATACTCTGAATAGTTCACGGTATAGTTATAAAATTAGATGCATACAACATAAAAAAACTGTATTCCATCAAAATTTTCTTGGAATGGTGCCTAAAATATATAATAAAATACCAAAATCTATCCTTCAAATTACTAACATTATGTTATTTAAAAGGGAACTAAAGAAAATGTTAATAAATAAGGTATATTATACAGTAAAAGAGTATCTTGAAGATAAAACTGTGGGGTACACATTAGTATTCACACACCGTACACCATACGTGTTACACACATAATACATATACACAATAGATTACATATTATACATTTACAATCACACCAATAATACACAAACCGATATACAATAATAACATAAATCTTCACTACCTATAATATATACATTCGTTATTTATTTATCACACTAACATTCCTACACAAAAGTTTGCCTCCGTAGTAGCGAGCTTTTGTGTCGACAATGTTGTGCTATGGAAACGCGCACTGAATGAACGAGGGAACTATTTCGTTCGGCCGGCGGCGCTGCGCCAGCGCCACATAGTGGCCGCCCCCGAGCATCAGTCTAGCCGCACCCATCTACTCGGTACACTGTGTCGCTCGATGCAAATTTCTTTTACCGCCTACCGCGTATCGCTAATTGTAAATATAGACTATTAAGTTTTTGCTTTCTATCGCTGTGCTATCCTCGCTTTTCTACTTCTTGTGCCTTCTGTGTTATTTCTAACTTCTGTGTTGTGTATACTCTGTGCTTACTGACTATTATATCTTCTTTCAAACTTCTACGAACTTTTATTGCCATCGAACGTAAGTACCATCTACCTTACACCGCAAATAATAATATAGTGGAAGACACCTATAACTGGTGACCCCAAACTGAGCACTACAATGAGTGATAGCAGCAGCAGCAGTGAGGCAGCCCAAACAGCGGGTTCAGGCGAAAAGAATGTTACCATGCGAAGGAAAATGAAAAAGTTCACCATCGCACCATCCCGACCGACAATCAAGGTGGCTAAATTCTCAGCCGAAGACCCAGAGCTGTGGTTCGCACTCTTGGAGAGCCAATTTGAAACCCATGGCATTACTGACGACGACATGAAGTACAGCACCGTCATCACCAACCTGGGTATACAGCACGCGAAGACAGTGAAGGATGTCGTCCTGAAACCTCCTGTCAATCACCGGTATGTAAAGCTCAAGTCCGAACTCCTCCGGCGTCTGTCAGCCTCGCAGGAGATGAAGGTGAAACAGCTGCTTACCCAAGAGACACTGGGTGACCGCAAACCGTCCCAATTCCTGCGGCACCTACAGGATTTAGCCGGTTCGTCGGCTGCCGACGATATAGTCAAGCAGATTTGGAGCAACCAGCTGCCTATCGGTATCCAGACTGTGCTGGCGTCTCAACCCACGCATACACTGGAACGGTTAGCAGACCTCGCGGACCGCATTCACGAGTTAACAGCACCTCCCGTGGTGGCTTCTACTGCTGTAGCGAGCAGCAGCTCATCAGGCGAGATCGCGGAGCTGAGGACCATGGTGGAAAAACTCGCGTTGAAGATCGACGACCAGTCACGTAGGTATAATCAGCCACACGACCGTTCTAGGCACCAGAGACGACGAACACCTTCACGATCTAGATCCAGGTTCAGATCCAATGCCAGCTACGAGAAGTATCCAATTTGCAGGATTCACTATCGGTATGGATCTCGGGCCCGTCAGTGCATTAAGCCTTGCGACTTCAACAAGGCGGGAAAAGACACGGGCAGTCGCTAATGGCGACGGACGATTGCCCAGCTGTTACTGGTCGCCTTTTCATCCCCGACCGTAATACTCAGTTGCAGTTCCTGGTGGACACCGGGAGTGATTTGTGCGTCTACCCACATTCTGCACTTCGTGAGCGTCGCCCAAGAACCGACTTCCAATTGTGCGCGGCCAACGGTACCAATATAGACACTTATGGTTATATAGAACTTAATTTAAACATAGGTCTCAGACGTAACTTTCCGTGGCGCTTTACAGTTGCGAATGTAACGAAACCAATAATCGGTGTCGACTTTCTGTGCCATTACAATTTAATTGTTGACTGTCGTAATCAACGTTTAATTGACAACACTACGACCTTGTGAAACTAATATTTCTTCTGTGAAGGTTGTATCCGGCGACACAAGGTACCACGAGCTGCTCGGTAAGTTTCCCGAAATTACTCGCCCTTCTGGCACACCTTGGTCTCCAAAGCATGACACTGTACACTACATTCGCACCACACCCGGCCCTCCCATTTACTGCACGCCCCGCAGGCTCGCCCCAGACAAGTTGAAAATAGCCAGACAAGAGTTCGACCTCATGCTGGCTAATGGAACAGCTCGCCCGTCCGAAAGTTCCTGGGCTTCACCTCTGCACCTGGCGCCTAAACGGGACAACGGCTGGAGGCCGTGTGGCGATTATAGGATGCTCAACGCCCGGACTATACCTGACCGCTATCCTATCAGGCACATCCAGGACTTTGCCCATGCTATGGCTGGTTGTAAAGTCTTTAGTACTATAGACCTAGTAAAGGCATACAACCAGATCAAAGTTCATGAGCCTGACACACAGAAGACGGCAATAACGACCCACTTCGGTCTTTACGAGTTCGGTTTCATGTCCTTTGGTCTGCGAAACGCTGGCCAGACGTTCCAGAGGTTCGTGGACGAAATGACGAGAGGGCTGGACTTTGTCTATCTGTGCAGGAACGAGGTGTGATGTTCCTCCAACACAAAGGGAGGATCCTCCGACCAGGCAAGGTGATCACGCCTGGCGGGCCGCGGCCCAACGATTGTCGTTGGGATGTTGTATATGTATTGTACCAGCGCAGGAACTTCACTTTCGCGATACAGGATTTGTATTATCGTAGTAGTTCTGCTTGATGTCGCTAGATGGCGCTGGGTACATGTGGTATCGCCACATCACTCCCCTCCAAGACCGGAGGTTGATTGCGATGAGTCAGCTGTCTTAGCTCTCTTGAGGAGCGTGCCACTGCCAGTCTTGAGTAGTTCCGTTTCGTCGGATCTGGACGCCGCTTATTCCATTGACGGAACAGTCATCCACGCTAGTCCCAGTGAGTCGGGACTACCACTGGTCCCGAAGATGCGGGGGCAAGTGCGGTCCTGCGTTGAATGCCCAGCGAGTTGGGGCTCGAAGCGACGAGATGAAACCTCGGCGAGCCGCTAGTTAGGCGAGGCGAATCCTCGGTGAGTTGAGGTGAGTCCTCGGCAGTGACGGGGCGAATCCTCGATTAGGCGAGGTAGTCCCCCGTGTATTGGGGCGAAATGGCTGAGTTACTACGTAGACAGGAGAGATGTCCTCTTCTTACGTGACCGTATGAACGTGTACTGTGTGTCGTAGATGCAGGCGTGGCCGAAGGGTAACCAGGCTGCAGCGATCGCTGCATGCTATGGTAGCCTTGTAAGGGCCGAAGGTGCTGGATGGCGAAGACTTGATCACCGCTCATACGGAAGAAGTGAATAGGATGTGACGATGAGAATGCTGCCGATATGCTCAGCGAAGGTTACGTGATCAGATCACGTCGGGGTCACCACTATGGAGGAACGAGGTGTGATGTTCCTCCAACACAAAGGGAGGATCCTCCGACCAGGCAAGGTGATCACGCCTGGCGGGCCGCGGCCCAACGATTGTCGTTGGGATGTTGTATATGTATTGTACCAGCGCAGGAATTTCACTTTCGCGATGCAGGATTTGTATTATCGTAGTAGTTCTGCTTGATGTCGCTAGATGGCGCTGGGTACATGTGGTATCGCCACAAAACATTATAATTGATGTAATAAATAATAATAATTAATATGATGGATACTTCATTTAACCAAATGTATGGTGAATGATTATTGACATTTGTGATTTGTTCTGTGTTATTATGTTGATTTTTTCTTTTTTATTATGTATGGTAATTAGTGACAGTTTTTTATTTTTTAATTTCTTAATTATTGTGGTATTTTGTGACATTATTATTTTGGATCTTTAATTTTAATATTTATTTACCTACTGCCAATGTTCCAATATTGCATGCCGAAATTGGTAGAACATGTATTTCTTTAACATCATACAATACCTTAGATGTACAATTAATATTACATGTTCAGCAATAAAATGATTTGATTTGATTTGATTCTTTAAAAAATAGTATGCTTAACGTAACATAACGTTGTGTTTTTCACTGATGAATCCAGGTTTAGATTTTATCCTGATTCGCGAAGAGTATGCGTTTGGAGAGAACCTGGACGTTGGAATCGACTGCAACACCCATAACAAGTTCATGCATATCAAGGTGGCACAGTTATGGTTTGGGCAGGAATTCGTCTCGGCGGTAGAGTGGACCTCGTTTGGATACAAGGAGACGAGACGATATTCTTAGCAATCCATGGATTCTCCTTGCAGGTGCCGGGTCCATCGCGTTGCTGAGTTGGGAACTCTGGACAGTGCCTGGGACTTGCGACCCAAGTGTAGGTTTAGAAGGGGCCCCTTTTGTTGATGTACATCAACACTCACCTTCACTACCCAAGTTCCCCTCCCTGCCTAACCAAATTTTATACGAACCTACTAGTGCCGCTTTAGACATTCGTCCTACTAATGAGCTTATTGTAGCTCTCGATAGACCTAAATTTTTAAGTAGGTTATAGAGAGATTTTGCTGGTATACCTCTCGCTCCCACTTCTACTGCATACAAATTAACCACGTAACCGTTTTTGATTAATTCGTTTGTGAGATCATAGTATTTATTTTTCTTAAGTGTGTGGTCGTTCGGTATATTTGTTTCCCACGGTACAGTAAGTTAGTAGTTAGGTAGTAAGGACCAAATATTTAGTCGTTTTCGAGTAGAGATGTCTGGTCTAGATGACGAAACCCCAACATCCTCCGGAATTTTATAGTGCTTTTCATACGTGTCGATTAAGAGAGTCCAATTTGGGGCAGTATCTAAGATTGAATATGGTTTGTTCCTGGATTTTATGGATGAACCTTCAGATACAAAGTTGATATGACGTCTGTTAGTAGTCAATCCTTTTTGGGCTCTAGCTACTGCCAGACTCATTGCTTCGCGTACGATGAAAAGCACCTTATCGTGGCGGCGTGAGTATCGCCCTCTATCAAGAAGCACCCTACTAATATGTGCTTCGGGGAAATGGATGAAATGACCCGCAGAAGCTGCGGATGGATCGTCCGTCCGGTCGTCCGGCGTCCCCAAATTGAAATAATAATAATAATATGTGCCTAGCCGTCCCTATTGCCTCACCACAAGTATAACATTGTTTTTCTGTGGCCTTCCCCCACCTTACCAGGTTACTCTGGTCTGGAAGGGTCATCTGAAAGGCGTTAAGATAGAATTTTAACAGGGCCGGCGACCACTCATAGATCAAGGTGCGCCAAAGCCTTTTTGGATTTCCAAATTCATCGCGTGCACTCGATATTTATCATTTTCGTCTTGCTTCAGAAAGGACCTAAGTATATCCTGGTCCCTTTTTGGCTCTCGTACTCCCAACCCCACTTTGTTCGACTGGGCTCCTATCATAAATCGTTTATGGAATTAATAACAATAGATAACAACGCGTCCGAGCTTGAATCTAGACTAATGTCTAGATTCAAGCTCGGACGCGTTATTATCTTTCGGGAGTGCCCTGACCTTGTCATCTTGGGATTTACCTAAGATGCGGGCTTTGGTAACTCTAAGGTGTTTATAGAGCTCCGATGGTTTCTTTAATTTCATCCTAAAATTCAGTCCAAGCCACGATTTTAGTGATTTTATGACAGTTGCATCTATTTTCGCGAGTAAGGTTTTGCCGAAATCATATACCAGAAAAGGCCAAGTCAGACGTGATGTTAGGTAGTTGTCATATATCCAAGCTTTTCTGATATTATTCAGTGGTAGCTGATCTATCTTATTTAGGTCAATTATAAACATATTGACAACTTCATCTAAGGATGGTGTGCGTCCTTGATGTTCTATCTTTCTCCCAAGAAATTTAAATGGGACCGATTCAGCGACTATGGAAACTGGTTTACCCCCTATGAAGAGTCCCGGGTCGTAGGAGGTAAATTTGGTGTCCCGTCTACCCAGACACAGACAGTGACACTTACTGGGCTTCGTTCTCAGTCCATTTGTCCACGAACAGAACTCATCGATTTCCTGACGTTGATTTAGATTACGCGTCAGTATTGCGAGGTCGTCGGTGACTGCTCTAAAATACCGAGATAAGGTGCTAGAGCCTGTAATCTGGCCCCACAGACAGCAAATGGGACAAAATTTCCAGCTATTGCACGTCAATGCCCGTCCACATACGGCGCGTATCGTTACAAGTTGGTTACAACAGCATGATATCCAAGCTTTACACTGGCCTGCACAAACCCCTGACTTAAATCCTATTGAGCATACCTGGGATATGCTTCCGAGAAGAGCTATTAGGAATTTCCCTGAAGATATTGTGCATGAAAACCAGCTTTTCTTGTATCCTAGCAGGACTTGGGACAGTACTCCACAACATTATATTGACACCCTTTTTTTTGAGTATGCAGAACCGCTGCAGGTGTGTCAGGAGAGTCTTAGGTGGATTATTGTGGCGGATTATTAATTTTAGGTTTTCAACAATTTTTATAAAAAATAAGTAGTCGTTTTGTTTAGGTTTTGATGTTTTAAAAATAAAGTTAAGATTGAAATTTGACGAGGTGGGCAAACTGACGAGGTGGGCAAACTCTTCGAAAGAGTAATTGCCAAGCGCCTCGTCGAGCATCTCTCTAGAGTGGGGCCGGACCTGGCGAATACCCAGTTTGGGTTCCGCCGGTGGCGTTCCACTGTGGATGCCATCATGCGTGTGAGGACTCTGGCGGAGGATGCGGTTGCCCGGGGCGAGGTGATGTTGGCGGTGTCCTTGGACATCTCCAACGCCTTCAACACCTTGCCCTGGAGTTGCATCAGGGAGGCACTCGTGTACCACGGTGTGCCTCTCTACCTCCGCCGCATAGTCGGGGCTTACCTGACGGAGAGAGCCGTCGTCTACCCGAGTTCGACCGGAGTCGGTAGGCGTGAGATGTCGTGCGGTGTTCCGCAGGGATCGGTCCTGGGGCCGTTACTGTGGAACATCGGTTACGACTGGGTGCTTCGCGGTGACTTCGCGTACGGTGCCACCGTCACGTGTTATGCGGACGACACGCTGGTGACGGTGAGCGGGGCTACGCACCGCGAGGCAACCCTGAGGGCCACGACCGCGGTTGGCCAAGTCGTCGAGCGGATCCGGCGGCTGGGTCTCGAGGTGGCTCTGCACAAGTCCGAGGCCATGTTCTTTCATGGTCCTCGGCGCAGGCCAGGCCCGGGAGCCAGCCTTACAGTGGGAGGCACTCCCATCGACATCAAGCCCCAGCTGAAATACCTGGGGCTCGTGCTTGACGGT
This sequence comes from Eilema caniola, assembly GCA_949126895.1. Taxonomy (NCBI): domain Eukaryota; kingdom Metazoa; phylum Arthropoda; class Insecta; order Lepidoptera; family Erebidae; genus Eilema; species Eilema caniola. The sequence goes on from OX421475.1 coordinate 24,767,927, forward strand.
CGATGGGACTTCGGACAACATCTCCGAAGCCTGCGCCCCAAGTTGGTCACCACGGCGAATGCCCTGAGTCGGCTGTTGCCCAACTTGAAGGGCCCAGGGGCCTCCTGCAGGAGACTCTACGCGGGTGTCGTGCGGTCCATGGCCCTATATGGTTGCCCCGTGTGGGCGGACACCCTGGGGGCCAGATTCCTGCCTCTGCTCCGTACGGCGCAGAGGACGATGGCCTCCAGGGCCATCAGGGGATACCGCACGATATCCTTCGAAGCGGCGAGTCTCCTGGCCGGATCGCCACCGTGGATCCTGGAAGCGAGGGCCCTTTCGGCACTATACCAGTTCCGAAAGGAGGCGCGGGAGCGGGGATTCGATCCCGAGCCCGAGGACATTCGGGCCGAGAAATCCCGGCTCCACCAGGTCATGGTGGCCGAGTGGGAGCGACGACTTGGGCAACCACGCGCAGGGCACGCCGTCATTGCGGCGGTAAGGCCCATCATGGGGGAGTGGCTAGAGAGGCCACACGGGAGCCTCTCGTACCGTCAGACGCAGATGATAACCGGGCACGGTTACTTCGGGCGGTATCTGCATCTGATGGGTATTGAGCCAACGCCCGAGTGCCATCACTGCGACGCGAGCGTGGACTCGGGGCTGCACACGCTCACCGAGTGTCCGGCGTTTGAGACGCCGAGGCGGGAGCTTGTGCAGGCCCTGGGGGTGAGAGTGCTCACGCTCTCCACCCTGCTCGCGGCGATGGTCCGCTGCGCGGATGCGTGGGCGGCCAGCGCCTCTTTCTGCGAGCAGGTCATGCTCGCGAAGGAGACAGCAGAGCGGGCGCGGCGCGGTGAGCGAGAAAGACTCGCTGACATCGCTGCTCGCGCCCGAAGGCGGCTCGGGCGTCGGAGGGCGCTTACAGACCTCCGCCCCCCATGAGCGCGGGCCTGAGGGTGACGGGTGGAGCCACCCGTCACCCTAGCAGAAGCAGGCCACGGCGGCGGCGCGCATCGTAGGACGATGCGCGCCTCCCCACACCGGGGTTGAGTCGGGGACGGCGTGGTCCCCACCTCCCGAGGAGGGCCAGACCGAAAGGGATGGCCCTGGGTCAGCCGGGGTGCGAGGGATATGTCGCAAGACAACCTCACCTTCGGCCTAGCACCACGACCCACAGACGGCGTGCGGTTTAGTCGGTTCGAGTCCGACATAACCCACCCCTCCGGCTCCGGAGGGGCGGGTATCCGTGGGGATTTCCCGCACGTAAAAAAAAAAAAAAAAAAAAAAAGATTGAAATTTCGTCCGAGGTTTTCCTCTTCTTCAAAAGGATTTTTCAATGTAACTTTATCTAAAAGTTTATTATCAGATTAGATAAGGTATGAAACAACAAGGTTTATTTTAATGTGTAGGGGTCTTATCAAAAAGTTAATAGAATTTTAGTTATTTAGGTTTAATTGAAACTGAAATTGAAAACTGGTGCGGGCCAGTCCCAACAGCGTCCTGAGCATGGTTGCAGGCACATGCCATGTGCATGTGCAAGTATACTTTCGCAAACTGCTTTTTTTGTTCTATAGACCGTTTAAATCCTTTGCTTGTCTTGTCCATGGGAACGAACGCAATATTTTGAAGAATATTCTATTTAAGACACATGGTAGGTATTCATAATTATTGTGGCTTTATTTTACTTGAACTTAACTGAACTGAAAATCTTATTGTTATATGTGGTAACCTATTGAAATATCGAATTTCTGTTACCCGAATCTTAAAACCCCGAAAACGGTTGGTAGAACTTTTAAAAGACAGATGTAATGAATGACAACTTTCTATAATTCCGTTTTTCATTTCCCAGATGAATCAATTTCCAGGTGCACTAAAACCAAATTTTCAAATAGTATTTTTTTGTTTTCCATATTGTCATAATCCAAAATATAGTTATACCAGATTCTCAGAATATTTTTTTTTGTTTTCCATCGTACCATTTTCCAAATAAACTATTACCAAATTTTCAAAATCTTTTTATTTGGTTCCCATACAAATCGTGTTCCAGCTAAACTATATACAGGTATAGTAAAAATCAGTAAATTTATACGATTCATTTAGGGTGTGTAACGGTTGATATAATAATAAAAAATCTAACGTTCACTTAAGACATAAATAATTTCACTTAATATAATGAAAGCCTGAAGACTTATAAATATAATATAATTTTGTTTAAATTATTGTTTTCCATGTCATGCATGAACAGTTTTGTATGCAGGTATAATCAATGAATCAGGAAAGCGAGCTCGTGAACACTGCGTACCACACCCGACCCGACTCGCCGTGGTACTTGTCTGCCCTACACTAGAGTGTTATTTAAGAACCGGAGGCGCGGAGGGAGGGGAGCCCCTTATTTCGTAGAAAGAAATTTCATAGAATTTCGTTTCACAGAAAATGCTTCATATAATATTTGGTTCTTATATTTTTATTTCGTATATTATTGTTTCAAAAACAATTTCCTACAATGAAACATATTTCACAGAAACACAATTTTTAATCAAATTTTTATGTTTAACAAACTTATCAAACTGTAGAATTATTTTTAAAGAATATTAAACCACCTTTATAATTTTCCAAATCACATTTTTAACTGTAACATTTACAATTTTAACACCCCGACTCAGATTACCCCGACTCGGATAGGTTAGGTTAGAAGGCTAATGCGGGAGCGGAGCGTAGCGAAGCTCCCGCATTAGGCCTTCGTGGTTATTTTTTTATAAACCACCCAGAAGTAGGAGCCCCGCGTAGCGGGGCGCCGTCGACCTTGTAGACGCATCAATTGTTTAGTTCATAGAAACCATATATATGATAATATGTTATTCTTTGTAATAAGTTTCTATTAAATAAACAATATAATGATTAAGAATAGTTGATTTGATATTCTATGAAATGATTATTCTAATGTTTAACTTGATATGAAACAAAATTCAATGATTTAAAATTATTTTAATTAAATATAATGATTATATTGATTATTCTATGAAACGAAATTATGCGACACATTTTCTGTTATACGAAATTATATTAAACAATTGTCTATAAAACAACGCACACCTGCGGAGGGCGGGCAGTCCTCGCCCGCAGTAACGAAGCTCGGGCGCCCGGGCGAGCTGGAACGGCTGAGGCCTGAGAAAGCCGAAGCTGCGGAAGCGAGCATGGGTGCCCGAACTTTGTTACGCAAGGGCGGAAGGACTGCACTTCCCGCAGCGCCGGAGAAGAGCAACACTAATGCTTGCCTGCTTGCCTGCATGCTTGCCTGCTTGCCTGCATGCATGCATGCCTGCATGCCTGCATGCTTGCCGGTTTGATTGCGAGCTTGCCTGCATGCATGCTTGTTTGCTTACATGCATACATATATTTTTTAAGGCAACGTGTGTTTTGTTCAGTAGATCTCCAATTGTAGTTAGTAGACGCCATATGAGGTTTAGTTTTAGGTTTAGAAATCTGGATATTGTTTGTCTGGATATCAATTAACTGGATATCAATTAATTGCATTTCAAAAATTTGTGTTTTAAAAATTGGGCTTTCGTGCATATGGATTACGGTCATCTGGATTTTGTGCATTTAGATTTCGTGTGTCTGGAACTCGTTCGTCTGGATTATAAAACGTCGTACAAATGAATAAATGGGCAAATGAAATTCGGAGTTGCGATTATATTAAAACCGGGGTTATGAAAAATTGGCCAAACGTTTTCTGGATTATGATATGATATTCGAAATGTTAAAATTTGGGATTAAGATAGGTAACCGTTATATGTAGATAGAAACTAGGTAATTTTGTATAAGAATCCTTTTAATAATTAATTGTGGTTCGTACGTTACGTTTAACGAAAATCAAATCTGTAATGTGATCTTGTGTTAATATAATAATTTTAATTAGGGTAATCTTACGTTGTATTCGTGTCATATCTTGGTTTAAGATAATAATGCCCGTTTGCACTTAACTCTACTCAGGTTAATCCTTGTTTTCTGGGTGGTAGAAATTTGATGGCACAAATTTGTCACAAATTTCGACCGGGTGAGTACTACCGTGCACTTTTGCGAAAAACCCTCCATAGTAATCCAATCTCGGTTGGATTGCGTTCAGGGGTCAGCAAGTGCATAGCCGGGCAGGGGGGATTGAGGTCGCAGCACAAGTGGGACCGGTGGGTTTTGGCGTAGTCTAGTGGTGGTGGCGCGGGGCGACGCGCCGATCAGGGAGACCTGTAGAAACGGTGGTGCCGCTGGCCGCCCGCGGCATAGTACAGGGGCCCAACCGGGACTAACCACCCTGGGAGGCTGCCCCACCAGGTCGCGCATAATCCCGATATGGCTCGTCGTGCCGGTTGGTGACCGGACGAGGGAGCCCGGCGACCATACTCAAAGGGGAGGGGGGGGGGGCCTCCTTCCGTTCGGCTCGTCGTTCATCCTCATGGCAGCGCACAATAACAGTAGATTGGTCTACACAGCGGCAAAAAACTCTCCCTCGGGCTCGCTATTTGAGGTGGAGTCCACGAACATCTGTGGGCTCCATACAAACCTCAACGCCGTCCACCAACACCTGGAGACGGCGAAACCAGCAATGCTGTTTCTTACGGAGACACAAATACACCGCCCTGATGACACGACCTACTTGCTCTACCCCGGCTAGTCCTTGAGGAGAATTTCCGCGCAAAAACCGGGGTGTGTGTTTATGTCAGGCCGGATGTTTGTTGTCGCCGTTTGCCCTGCCTAGAGGACCCGTCCTTTTTCACCCTTTGGGTACACAATAGACGATGGCTCTACGAGTCAGATCTATGTATGCCTCTACCGCTCCCATACAGGAGATACCGAGACAACTCGACTCTTTGAATACCTGAGTCAGGCGGCAGATGATGCGCAGGAGCGGTCTCCGAACAGTGCCAGTACAGTGTTTCGGTGAGTGCCGCTTTAGGTGAATCCGACCATTGTCTGGTCCGTTCCGAGGTGCCCATTATAGCGCCCCCACGACCCGCGCAGGGGAAGCGGCGTCTCTGGCACTACTCGTCAGCGGACTGGGATGGACTGCGTGATTATTTTGCGTCCGTCCCGTGGGTTGAAGAACCCATCTGAGGCCGCAACTGTTGTCGCCGGTGAGATCAGTCTGGGCATGGAATATTATATCCCCTACACTGATGTCACCGGTGTACGCAGAGCGCGCCCCCTGGTTCGGGCGCGAGTGCGCGGCGGCTGTTAATCATAAACAGTCTTCGCACCGCGCTTGGATGAGGGCGCGCGCTACGTGCGATCCCAGCGTGGGCCACTTCAAGGCGGCGTACAACAGAGCCACAAAGGTCTGCAAGAGGGCTTACAGTGGCAGATCAAGAGTTCTGACCGCCCTAGGCTAATTAAGAGGACGCGCCCCCGCCAGGTGTGTTACAGACGGCCTAAAAGTAGTGAGAATAGTAGTGTGAAAATGTCAACATGGCACAACTAGGCTGCACTGTTTAAATTCCGAGTTTAACATAAAAAATGAGATAAACTTACGGCCGTTATTGCGAGGCGAATTAAACAAAACTCGCACTAGGTACTCTGTTGCCAGCTCACCCACTCGCTCGACCACCGACCGATTCGAGTAACAAGTCAGTGTTTGATGTACGCGCGCTTCTGAAAATTTCTAATTTATTGTTAAAATTAGTGACTCGCGCATTTAATTTTAGTGTTTTGTCTCGGTCTAGTTGAAATATGTAGAGTAGTTGCAATAATGGTAGGTTAGTGCATGCGAAGACACGATTTCACCGGGCGCCCCTCCCGATCCTCGCGCCCTAGGCTGCAGCCTAATTAGCCTAAGGGTTAATCAGGCCCTGAGGGCTTATGTCAGAGCGGATGCCCAGCGCATAGCTCGGCTTGGTCAGGAGCTAGTAGCGCATCCCACGGGCAGCCGTGGTTACTGGAGACTGGCCAAAGCCGTGCAAGCCAACTTCTAGCCTTCGCTGCCCCCGCTGCGCAATCCCGATGGATCCTTGGCCGATGAGCCGCAAGAGAAAGCAAATTTGCTGGTTAATCTCTTTGCGGCCAACTCCCGAGTCGATGATTGTGGTATGGTGCCGCCGAGACTGCCATCAGTGACCATGCAATGCCTGATATTCGTATCAGGCAACGCGATGTCCGAGCAGTGCTGCAGTCACTCGATGTCCGGAAAGCCAGTGGTCCGGACGGTATTCCGGCGGTGGTTCTGCAAAAATATGCAGCGGAGTTGACCCCAATGCTTGCGCGGCTGTACCGGCTGTCCTACAGCTCTGGTACAGTGCCTTCGTCTTGGAAAGAGGCGAATGTACAGCCGATCCCCAAGAGGGGGGATCGCTCAGACCCAAACAACTATCGACCCATAGCCGTCACCTCAGTGCCGTGCAAGGAGTTCGAGCACATTATTAACAATCAGCTCATGGGTCACCTTGAAGATCACTCCCTAATTAATGACCGGCAATATGGCTTCAGGTCGAAACGGTCAGGGGGTGATCTTCTGGCGTATGTTAACCATATTTGGGGTGAGGCTATGGACAAGCACGGCGAGTCATTGGCAATTAGTCTTGACATCGCCAAAGCTTTCGATAGATTTTGGCACAAATCGCTTCTTTCCAAGCTACCAGCCTTTGGTCTGCCTCCTAGACTGTGCGACTGGGTTGCCGGCTTCTTGCAGGAGCGCCGTATTCGCGTCCTTTGTGATGGACGAGCCTCGGAGTTCTTGCAGGTAAATGCCGGCGTACCGCAGGGATCTGTCCTGTCGCCAACTCTCTTTCTTCTGCATATCAATGACATGCTGTCGACCGGCAGCATTCATTGCTATGCGGATGATAGCACCTTACACGGGAGTTATCATGGACGTCCTGCGGATAAGCAGACGCATATCGCGGAAAAAAGGCAGTTTCTTGTCACTGAGCTTGACCGGATCCTGAACCACATTTCCCAATGAGGCTCTGAGAACTTGGTCTTGTTCAATGCCAAGAAGACGCAGGCATGTTGCGTTTACAGCAAAGGTATCTTCTTTCCTTCCCCTTCCCACTCTTCAGAGCACGCCACTGCCACTGCAGGACAACCTCAACATCCTCGGTATGGATGTTCGCTATAAACTAAATAACAAAAACTACATCGAGAGTATCATCAAAACAGCCTCGCGTAAACTCGGAGTCCTGAACAGAGTGAGACTGTTTTTCACGCCGGAGCAACTCGTTCCTGCGTGGAATACTGCTCGCATCTCTGGGATGGATCCGCAAAGTACTTATTAGATGCTCTCGACAGGTTGCAGCGACGTGCGGTCCGCATTATCGGAAATCCTGAGGTCACGAGTACCCTCGAGCCTTTGCAGTTGCGTAGAGATGTTGCTTCCTTGGCAGTATTTTACCGTCTCTACCATGGTGAATGTTCTGAAGAGCTATTCCAATTAGTCCCACCCTGTCCTTTCCTATACAGGACGACACGTGCATTACTTAGATGTCACCCCTATACGGTGCAGAACATTCCTTCAAGAACCAAGCGGTTTGGTGACTCTTTCCTTTGTCGCACCATTAAGACCTGGAATTCCTTGCCAGCTCACGTGTTTCCCTCTTCCTACAGTCCCGGGTCCTTTAAGCGGGGTATGTAAAAGCATCTGATGAGGCCGTCAAGCTGAGTGCCACCATATATTTATTTTTTATTTATTTATTTATGTATTATTTTGTGAAACATAGGTAATACAAAAGATCTTAATATTAAATATCAGTGCACTATGTCCTACCATTAAACATGGTGTACAAATTAAATTTAAAGTATGGTTAGTTTTGGACTTAAACAATATGGTTAGTAACTACATATGAATCATTGAATTATTGATTTATTTCTATCAAAATTCATAATTATTAATAACCTTTATCTGTGACTTTATTCATATTTTTAACTTGTCTAATTTAAAGTCATGAGAAATTATAACAATAGAAGGTTTGAATATCAAAGTACTATAATGTCAAATTTAAAATAATCCACTTCAACAATACCAGTAAAATATTAATATATCCATAATGTCATCAATACTAATATAATATATTAGAAGATTTGAATGTCAACGTTAAATAATTTAAAACTAAAAACCAATGCATTTCAATAATAACAGTAAAATTTTAATATTTCCATAATGTCGTCGATAAAAAAATTAAATAATAGGAGTTCGAATGTCAATGTAAAATAATGTCAATCTAAAAATAAATAACGTTCAATCATAACTGTAATATTAAAATTTGTCATTCACGTAATCATTAATGGAATTGTATGTTTTTTCTAACAGTAAAACAAACTACTCACAGTTTGTTTTTGAATTCTTGTATATCTATTGTCTATCTATCCATTGTTAACATGGCACGTGTGTATAATGGTGGCCCTCTCTCCTGAGACTTTGCCTTCAGCTTACCATCAGGCAAGGTAAAGTAAAATTGACGTGTCATATATAAAAAAAAGTGACTCCTAAGTCTAAGATAATCTCTTATTTTCAATTGCACCAACCTATTTACGAAGGGCATATCTAACTTAAGATAGGCCTAGTAAAGCGAATGAAGGTGTAAATGAACGAATGAATTAGCCAATTATAAAATACATCAATGGAGACATATCGCTTTATACGCGATTTCATTCATTCTGCGTAGGACAAAATTTCTTCTAATGTAAACAAAGACATGTCCTAAAATAACATTATTAGGATTGTTTTTATTAAAAACTAGGGTAATAATTGAAAATTATTAATTGTTAAGTAACAATCTTCTTTTCATGAAAATAATAAGTACTTGTAGTCTCATTGAAGTAGGAACTAAACATTAAAATCACAGATAACTAAAATTATGTAATAGTTAACAATTTTTAATTAAGCTCAGCCTCAGCTTAATTATCTATCGAACAATGTAATTGGTAATATTTAATTATCATAACACCTTTATTTATGTATGAGCCTCAGTTTCATTATTTATCTACCTAATTGCAAATAAACATCACAGCACTATTCCAGTCTGACCTCGTCTATCTACCTGATTGGTATTATTAAATAATCATCACAGCTTTATTCAGACTGATCTTATTACTATTAAAGTGTTCTTAATAGTTAAAAGCAAAATAAAACTTTAGACAAAAAGTAAGTACCTAAGATAAATTTAACAATCTTCTTCGTTATTACCCTGTTCTTCCTTACTATGCTTAAGGTTATTATATTAGGTCCTTACGTATGAAATTAGCGTTTTGTCGTACTGATCAATTTGCTCTGAAATATCTCCTCTTTGGTTAAGAATTCCAAATTCAAATTAATAAATTCATTTATCTGTTTTTTTCTTCTTTGGAATACAGTCATTCATTTGTTATTTTCCTCATTATTTATTCTTTGGCGTCGCTTATTACCGCGCAATGGAAAACATAAAATATCGGTATATTTACGAGTACGAGTTCTACCGTGGCACCCGTGCTGCAGAAATAATCAGGTTTAAAACTGCATCAATAGTTTTTGTTCAATCTATAATAGCAATCATATTTAGGTAGGGGCCATCGAAACCTAATCTCTAAGGTGGGCCAATAGATGTGTCCACAAGTGTATTATACCTAACGCATAATAAAAAGATTAGTGATGATAAGTAAACCAACCTTTGCCGATGGTGAGTACTTCATTTCTATGAAAGAACTGATGTACAATTCGTCTAATAACGGCGACTGTGAAATCATCAAGTTTTTCTTTAAATGTAAGTTTTGGGTCAGGTTTTTCGGAAGGTTTTTGATGATTCACAGTCGTTCACCTCGCGCTCCTATAAAATGGAATAAATAGTGCGGACGGATATTCCCAAGACTTCAGCCACCTTGTTGACGCATTCACTTGTTTTTGGAACTTCAATGTTTGATTCTGTAGATTTCACTTCAAACACATATTTGTAAACGTTTCTGACTTAAAGTTTCTCGGTTGCACTTAGAGCTACACGATGCCTTTTTCGAGTCAAAAATGTATCTCCATCTTGTGATGTGCTCAATTGAGGATCCATGTCTTCGATGTAAATAAATAAAATAAATAAAAAAGCCTTATATTTCTTGCAACAAGTTACAATAAGTAAATCAGTACTAATCCTGTTCCTAACCTAGTTTGTATATATAGATGTAAGTTTAGTAATGTAACTTTAAATTCTTTTAAAAAAAAAAGACGGGTTGCACTCCGGGAGTGCCGGCAGAAGTGAAAACTTTTTCCTTTCTTTATTTCTTCGTTATATACAGAGAAAAAGAACATACCATACCATACCTATAATATAGCGCCAATAATAGAACCTATCACTAATTTTTTGTCAGAAGAAATTAATGAATTACATAAAGAAAAAATAACTACAAAAAGTAATAAATTACAAAAAGAAAAAATAATCACAAAAAGTGTCAGAAGCCCAGGTTCGAACCCGGTACTATCTGAAACCATAAAGACTTACAGTCGAAACGCTAACGGCGAAGCTACGATGCTTCATAACAAACTTGACAAAATAAACAATCTTTTGCTAATGTTGTATGACGTCAGTCGTCGGTTACGGTTCAAAGGTCAAGCGATCCTGACGCAAGTTTAATACTTTTTACCCATCCAACGCCGCTAAAGAAGTTTCCACTTCAAAAACATGAAAAAACTATGATGTTAGGTATACATCAATTTGGTCTGCAAGAACCCCTTTTCGGGTGAAGGCCTCCTCCAATGAGGTTCCACTTGTCCCTGTCTTGGGCGACGTGTAGCCACAGAGCGCCAGCCGTCTTTCTTATGTCATCGTCCCATTTCGTGTGCGGTCTACCTCTGCGACGTTTGCCAATTGGGCCGGTCCATGACGTCACTCTCTTGGTCCATCTCTCGTCTTGTAGACGCGCCACATGTCCCGCCCATTTCCATTTTAGTCTCTGGGAGTGATATAGAGCGTCTGTGGCTTTCGTTGTTTCTCTTATTTTTGAGTGACGTATTTTTTGTATCCTTCTTATATTTAGCATACTCCGCTCCATTCCTCGTTGGCAGGTAGTTATTTTATTTCTAACTTCATTTGTATACTTCCAGGTCTGACAGCCATACAATAGACACGGTAGGAGACAGGTCATCATAACTATAGATTTAATTTGTATTGTTAAATTACTTTTAAAGTACTTCTCTCAGACTCCAATATTTGTTTCAAGTCAGTTGAATTCTTCTCTCTATTTCTATTACACCGCTTCTGTTTTCAAAACCAATTTGTTTCTCAAGGTATATGTATTCTTTTGTATATTTGAGATTTTCATTGTTAACTATCTACTATACTTCGATATATACTTCGATGTAACAAACCAAAAATAGCTGACACGATTAACAAAAATAAGTAGGTAACGAAAAACAAAATTTAACAATAATGTTTACTAAAACAACTCGCAGTGGGCAAAGAAAAGTTATTCGTACACTCAAAACAGAAGTAAGAAGCCGAATGAGCGAATGACAAATGAAATAAAATGGCGGACAAGCGTCATCGTACCACCGTAACTAAAAACCAGTACCAACTTGAGATTTAATACAACCTTTTATTTAAGTATATGAATAATAAGTATGATCATTTTCATGCGTTAGTTATGGAACGATTAGATTTTCTGTGAACCTAATCACATCCTTATTGAAATTAGGCGGTCAACATTATTTTACGGAATGACATTTTGAAACGTCATTTTACTGCAGCTAATAAAAAGTTCTACTTTAGGTTTAAGCGGCGACATATACATTTTTAAAATAATAAAATAGTTTGAATTCTTAAGTTATTGTATATTTTGAAAATTGTATTTGTTGTATGTTTAAAGAGTAAAATTGAATATGGTCATTTAAAATGAAAGGTGAAGTTTAGTACCAACATTTTGTAGTTTTTAAATCTTTTGAATTGGTAGTTCAGTGCACGGAGCACCTAAGGTACGGCCGCCCTTAGTGAGGGTGTACTCCCTGCCAATGGCGCACGGTGCAATGATAGAATTTAGTAGCGGACATCATGTCAAACAACTCCTCTGAACACAAATCATTGTACAATAGAAGTGGGTTAAAAATTAATTATGGTAATACAATAATTGTGTAAGCTGTAAAATTCACACGCTCACCTATAGACTGCGATGTCACTAATGGCCGGTCTTTTCGTGTCGCCAGAACAAAGTATCAGGCCTTCGCTGGTGGGTGTACATCTCGTTGTATCTGACGGCGGTTGGAATCACGTGCCAGGTCTTTACGTACCTCATTCTCGGCTTCCCCAGCGTCGTCGAATGCCTCGTTGCACTCGTCGAGATGCTCTTGGGATTAGGTGAGTTTCCAACATTTGTTTACGTGAGTATATCTGGGTGCAGGGGGCTCCACTAAAGCCTTCAAGGTCAAGGCAATCTGACCTGCGAGCTGATACACCTGCCAAGAGAGGGACGAGACTGTCGCATACTTTACGGGGCTGAGAGACGTTTGGACGATATTATACTGTACGACAGACATAGATGGGCATCGACATCGCGCGCCATTTCATGCGCTCATAAACAAATTCCCCTTTTCATTATTTCTGATTACAGTTGGAATATTTTTTACTTATCAAGCTAACCATTGTATATAATGTTCATACTCTATACATTTACCTGAACTACCTTGCTGGCTTTACCCAAGAATAAAAATTAGGAACGCCCATAGCAAATCCTTGCCTCGTTTGCCTCTCTACAGCTAGTGACAGGCGAGTGGTACCTTGGTATTGCAAGCGTTATATGAATAGCACCCATCTGCATCCAACGCCATTTACCTACGAAAAGTTAACTCGCCGAACTATAGAGCAGGAACAACATTTTTAATGTTATTTTTGTTACTTCCAGCATTCTCACTCTACTGCATCCTGTGCGTGCACAGCTACATGCTCACTCTCACGGGCTCGAGCACGGCTCAGAGAGTATGACACATTGGCCTGGTCCTTTTTTTTCACTGTATTTCAAAATTTCAATATATTATAATACATATTTCAAAGGCACCAATTTGTACCTAGTGGTTTATGATTTAAATTAGATCGATTACTTATAATATTGGACCAGATTTATGAGAAATTAAGGCAGAGTAATGAGATATTGCACCAATCACCTTACCAGTGAACTTCAATATGTAATTATTAATTTAACATGTGTTTTTTGATTAAATTATAATAATCTATCAGACTTTCATTGGCACATTGGTATAGTAGCTTGAAATTTAAAATTAGCAAAAACAAATTTCATTTGCTACATAGTTTTAATTAGTATATAACTATAGAATATAAAATTGTTCATAACAGATTACTTTATTTTTGCACGCTAAACACGTTCGGTGCAATTCACGTCATATACATCATAAATAACTATTAAACTGTGTTAATGATGTGTTCGAGTAAGTTGCACAGCACTGTGGTCACTATGGGTCGGTAGTTGCTTGGGTCTGAGAGAGCCACCTTCTTGGGGATCGGCTGTACATTCGCCTCTTTCCAAGCCGATGGCACTGCACCCGGGTGTATCCCATCTGCCCCGGTGATTTGGCCCGGTGCCGGGCCACATGGGAAAAAAAGTTTTAACTGGCCCGTTGATATGTTTAGCGGGCCAGATGACACAAATCAAGTGCCATCGTCCCCGGTAAGGGGAAAATAGAGGATACGCCACGTGATTTGTGAAATACTAACAACTTGCATCTATGAAAGGGATTGAACTTATAAATCAAACTGCTTAGTACACAAAAATCAGTTTTTATTGTGTATGACGCGATATCAACTTGTGTCATAAATCTCAACATGAAACATACTAATTATAAGTAGATCCTTAACATAACAACAATACTTGTGTATTATTAATTAACGAAGCCAAATAAAAAAATATATTAATATAACATACAACTTATCTACTAACCTCTTATCCATACTACAAAAAAAAATTGTTTGATTTATAGCATTTTGGCTTCGTTAATTAATAATACAAAAATATTGTTATTATGTTAAGGATCTACTTATAATTAGTATATTTCATGTTGAGATTTATGACACAAGTTGATATCGCGTCATACACAATAAAAACAGATTTTTGTGTACTAAGCAGTTTGATTTATAAGTTCAATCCCTTTCATAGATGGAAGTTGTTAGTATTTCACAAATCACGTGGCGTATCCTCTATTTTCCCCTTACCGGGGACGATGGCACTTGATTTGTGTCATCTGGCCCGCTAAACATATCAACGGGCCAGTTAAAACTTTTTTCCCATGTGGCCCGGCACCGGGCCACGTCACCGGGGCAGATGGGATACACCCCACCCGAGATGTAGGAGAGTCGGTACAGTCGCGTAGGAATATCAGCCTCGGATTTTCATCTGTTTTTAGGCGGGGCCAAAGCTGAAAATGCCGCCCCCATACACTTTCTTTTTGTGTGGATTTTGGATAAGGGGGGAGGAATGTGCGCATTATGCCGCTTCTACTAGGATGATAGACATCCTGTTACCCACAGGCTTGCGCTTATGAATAATGAAGATCCTCGAGTGCCTTCGGACGTCTTAGTCACCTCTGCGACTCACTAGCCAGAGCTCGTGAGTCGTGGCGCAGGCCCGGAAGGTATCTCCCAAACCTTCCGGGCCTGCTTAACCATCTCCTTCTCGAGAAGGAGGCAGTGACAGCGCACGCGGTTGCGCTTCGCACTATCGCTGAGAGCAAAGCACTGAGCGCGAGGACTTCTATGAGGGTCACCTTGAGGGCCGCCCCAGTGCCTGCCATACCTCTACACAGTGACGGTATACAGACGTTAACTCCTTCCTGATCCGAAAAGGTGGTCCCGGAAAATGCCTCACCTAGAGATTACCTGCAAAAGTCGGTACGATAGCATTGGCACAGCCAGCCATAGCTGCAGAAGCTGCTGCAGCATCGGCACAGCCAGCCGTACCAGATATATGGGTAGAAGCAATGTTGTCGACGCATGCCAAACCGTTTGGTTCAAGCACAGCTGGAACACCAGCGCTTACAAGAGCACGGCGGATTATGCCGTGCTCTTGTAAGGCTCGGCGGATTATTATGCATGTGCTGAAATAATAAAAATATTATAGTGTACCTAAACTAATATTGATACCTCATGTATAATATAATGTTTGCCTGCCATAAAATGGTAAATGTGCTGCACAAAAGTTAATAATAACACCTGTATAACCACATTTAAGCAAATAAAATGAATTTGAATGTCTTTGAGGCTGGCGTGCCGTGGAATGCATTCAGCGCTCCTGCAGCACGACAGGCCATGGCGTCCGAGTCGGTCAACTGCTTCTCCACAACGGCATTGATGCGGAGAAACACACGGCGCACCTAAGCGGAGGCACGTTGCGATGCGGAAAGTTACTTGTAAGCGGGAAGAGCTTGTAACCAAACACCCGATTCCCACACTCCAACTGCCAGTAAACGGGCACGCTCAGCAGCATTAGTGCAAGTATTTAATAAATTGTGTCTTACTAAGTTGGAGAGCGGCCCGTCCCACTGACGCTGTGAGAAAAGGTTCCTTGGGAGATCAGTGTTTGGACAAGCAATTTTTCAAGCGTTCAATGATCTAGTATTACACAATATTTCAGAATTATTTAGTCTAGGTGCAAGGATTTTTCTAGTTAATTCTTTAGAACTGTGGACCGAAGACAGAAACGCTGGACTATCGGACGACGCGACGCCCTGGCGCCGGCTTCCCTCTCAAGGTTAGAACGTCAGATGGCGGTCGCTTCTGTAACAGCCGCATTACGAGAACAAATAGTACGGGGATCTCGGACTCCAAGTGCCTCGGTTACATTCGTGAATAAAGTTAAAATGATGCTAATAATAATAATAATGAGATAGAGAGATAATAATGAGAGAGGGTGAGGTTATTAGTCATCTGTTGTACATGGATGACCTCAAACTTTTCACACCGAAGCTACCTGACCTGGTGGAGCTGCTGAAAATCACGCAGGATTTTAGCAACGCCATTGGGATGGAATTCGGTATGGATAAGTGTGCGGTCTTACATGTGCAGCGGGGGAAAGTAGTGAATTCAATAAATTTGTAACTTTCCGAGACTATGACTCTCAGATCTCTTTCTGAAACCGAAACGTACAAGTATCTCGATATGTCAGAGTCTTTGGGTATCTCAGTAGTGGATATCAAGAGATCGGTGAAGGAACGCTTCTTCTGCCGCTTCACGAAAGTACTCAACAGTCTTGTCGGGCGGCAACAAGGTGCGAGCCTTCAACGGTTGGGTGATGCCTTTACTGACTTACTCCTTTGGCATACTGAGATGGACTCAGACTGAGCTGGACGCCCTGGATAGAAAGGTCCGTCAACTGCTTACCACTCATCGCATGCTACACCCGCGCTCGTCGGTGATGAAACTGTACATCCCACGGAGGTGGGGGGGTCGAGGCTTTTTAAATGCCAAGAACCTCCACAACCGTGAGGTGTGCAGACTCAGGGATTATTCCCAGAGCAACGAGTGCGGGATGCATCGTGATGTGGTGGCAGAAGACAAGGGTCTCACTCCGCTCTCCTTGGCGAACGAGAACTGGCGCAGACCGACGGTACTGAGCGTCACGGACCGCAAGGCCGTATGGGAGGGCAAGGAGCTGCATGGGAGATTCTATCGTGCCTTAACAGGGCCCGATGTGGACCACCTGGCCTCAGTCTTCGGGGACCTCTTTGGGGAAACTGAAGGGTTTGCCTGTGCAATTGCTGACGAGGTCATGATGACGAATAACTATCGGAAATATATCCTGAAGGACGGTACGGTCGACATCTGTCGGGCATGCCGCCGTCCCGGAGAGTCACTCAGGCATATTATTTCCGGTTGTGCTCATCTGGCCAATGGCGAGTACTTGCACAGGCATAACCTAGTGGCCAGGATCATCCACCAGCAACTTGCTCTTCGATATGGCCATGTTAAGTCTGAGGTGCCGTACTATCGGTACACACAGGTGTCGGTTCTTGAAAATAGTCATGCATTGCTCTACTGGGACCGCTCTATTATCACAGACAGGACTATTGCTTGCAATAAGCCTGATATCGTGGTGATCGATCGGCCCCAGCGTCGGGTAATGATCGTTGACATTACCATTCAGCATGACGAGAACCTCGTGAAGGCTGAGAAGGACAAAATCAGCAAGTACCTTGACTTGGCTCACGAGGTAACCGCCATGTGGGATGTTGATTCAACGATCATTGTCCTGATAGTCATTTCGGCGAACGGGCTGATAGCGAAAAGCCTCGACCAACACCTCAAGAGGCTCTCGCTAGATGGTTGGGTCAAGGGTCAGATGCAAAAGGCGGTCATCCTCGACACGGCACGTATTGTCCGGAGGTTTCTCTCTCTGTGACTCCGACCACCGGTAGCTTGGGCCCTGCCCCGCTATCGGTGGCCTTCTATTTTCTATATTTTTAAATAGATGTTTTCTTTTTGATATGTATTTAAAAATGTAATTTATAAGTAGTTTTTAAAAGAATAAAGAGAATAATAATGAACGAAATCTCGCGCTAAGGCTGGATTTCATCAGTGAAATATCTTCCACCATCTTAACTGAAATCTAACGTTTTGTTCCATAAATTTCATTAAATAAACGAAAGTTAGGTTGTTTTGCTTCAGTTTCTCTCATTGGTGAGATAATTATACCTTGTAGACTCGAAAACCGTTGAAAATGTAATTTAAGGTACGTTTAGACTATGAAAAAATTATTGTGACACGAAAATTAGTGTCGCATCGTGTTCATAGACACTTCGATGTATACACTGAGTGTATCGTGTATAGTGTCATAGTCTAAACGTACCATTAGACTAAACTGTGCCAATAAAGCTATTATAAAATCCAAGAATACCTATTTAGATGATAAACAAGCTTGGAAATGAGCTGTTCGCAAAACTATGCTACTCAAGCAACCATTGTATTTAGACTATGTAGACTTCTAGTAAAATGTTTGTAGGTAAATAGACAAAAAAAATGCCCGCTGAGTACCTTGCCGGAGTCTTCTCAGGTCAGGGCCGCGTTTCGAACCGGTGGTCCATTTGCTAAACTACTCTAGATTTTTTATTTGACATTTTGTAATTTTAAATGGTGTACACAGAATAAATGATTTTTCACTTCTCATGCTCTTAAAATGTTACTTTAGTCTCTGCATATCGGGAATAAAGTTCCTTATTAATCTCTAGGGACTAAAGTATTTTTTTTAAATTTACTTTGATAACTCCTAAACAGCCAATCACGGTGTTTGTGAATGGGAGGATTATCACCTTTTTAGTGATTGTGTATAGAAATAACCTTAAATTGACATTTGAAAAAATCTTTAAAACCCATTGAATTTCGTGAAACACGATTAATGATATTAATTTAATTAATTATTATATAAGTATTAAGGATTAATTCATTTTATTATGCATTTACAATTAGATTTGAATTATTTTTCAAGTTTGAATCTGTTGGCTAATACAACCATTTAAAGCGTACGTCACTTAACAAAAAAAAAGCCGCAGGACAAATTTATTTGCAATTTTAAATTTAAATAGATTATTCGTATTAAGGTTGCGTTGTAATCACCAATTACCTACACCAATTAATTGTGCAACTTAGAAACATTGTTATTATAAATATTTTAATGTTGTATAGAAGGTCGTTTTTTTTCCTCGCATTCAAAATGAAAAGTAGAGTGTTTAACGTGGGACTAAACAACCATAATGACACTCGAACTATTAGCCACCCTCGCTTCGCTCGGGTGGCTAAAACGTCTCGTGTCATTATGGCTTGTTTTAGTCCCTTGTTGAACAATCTACTATTTGACTAGTTGCGTTCAAAGTTAACGCTCCAAAGGACAGCTTATTGTTTTTGATTGGTATGTCGGCTTTTCAGGGTGTTACTACCGTCTAACCTTCCAACTTTGAGCAGAAAGCCTTCTTCACCAGAGACTTTTTATTTGAATAGCAAGTGTATAGAGTTGCAGTTTAGGTTGGTAGGAGCCTTAAGGATATTTTTAGAGTCGTTTCTGTAGCAAATGTTTTAAAATACTAGCTGTCGCCCGCGGCTCCGCCCGCGTGGATGTCGGTTATCGCGAATCGGGGTATGAAAAATAGATGTTGGCCGATTCTCAGACCTACCCGATATGCCCACAAAATTTCATGAGAATCGGTCGAGCCGTTTCGGAGGAATTTGGGAACGAAAACTGTGACACGAGATTTTTATATATTAGATTAGGATAGAACGGCTATACGCAATGTTCACCTGAATGTCTTTTTCACTGTAAATAAATACTCACAAGTGATAAGAAATACCGTTTTTATTTTTTACTTTAGTTCTCCATTATTATTCTACAGTTGAAAATAGCACAATATGGCTATATATATATATTTTATTAACGGTATTTTTAACGATGTTATTACAAGCTAGTCTTAACAGTACCGAGTAAGCGTTCGAAAGTTCCGGTCTCTTAGGGCAGAAATTTACAAAAAAGTTGTAGCGGGAAGCTCACATGGCCGTTATATCCCAATAGTTCCTGTGCCCACTATGAGTTGAGGTACGATGGACATCCCCAAAATAAAGAAATAAAAAAAGGATCGTGTTTTCAAATGGGTAAAATAGGTAAAATAAAACCACACAAATAAATTTATGCATGTTGTATATTCATCGGAATAACGTGAATTACGATGACTCCACATTACTTGTCACTTTATTTGTTTAGTTCAATAAATATATTACAGATCTATGGTTTAAGTACGGATACGATAGCATGCTAGTTACACTTACAACTTAATTACACAAACTATACTGGTTTTGGGTAGCCCTAGGGAACGGTCGTTACGTCAATGTGCCGTCATGACTTCAAACCAGGGTTTAGGTACAGTTGGCGGCAAAGGTAGCTGACTGACAACAGAAATCAGGAGTTTTGACATGATTTTTTAATCAGCTGCTTTGACTGCTAAGTATACCTTACAGACTGGTGTAATCCACCTTTCTTTGACCTTTGATACCGGGTAAAACGGGGTGAATGGAGATCGTTGGGTGAATAGAAATAAAATTGTCAGCTAAATTCTGTAATTATTTTCTTTCATGAGAAGCTATGGACAAGTGCAATGTACTAAAGAACAGATACCAAATATCTGGTTGGATACTTACAATTTAGTATAATTAAAAAATGATTAATAATAAAAATCCGACTGATGCTGAAAAGATCGAAACAAGCTTTATAGCGGGCGGTACCCATTAATTTTCATCGTATTTGAGATCTGCAAATGGGTACCGCTTGCTATAAAGCTTTTTTCGATCTTTTCAGCATCAGTCGGGTTGTTTATTTAAAAAAATTATTTTATGCTTTTTAGTTATGACATATATATATTTATATTATATATATGTGTAATCGTCGTCTTCATTTTGATACCCCATTTTATAAATATGAGTGAAATATTGTTTTGACCACATACATTTTGGCGCCAAAAAACCAACATATAGCTTTTTCAATTCTCATGCTCTTAAAATGCTACTTTAGTCTCTGCATATCGGGACTAAACTTCCTCATTAATCTCTAGGGACTAAAGTAAATTTTTATTCACCCATTGAGCTCTATTCGTTCCGTTTTACGATAAGTGTAAGTATTAATTAAGCCAATGTATGGGAGCTTGACAAAGTGCC
Source organism: Eilema caniola (assembly GCA_949126895.1). Classification (NCBI taxonomy): domain Eukaryota; kingdom Metazoa; phylum Arthropoda; class Insecta; order Lepidoptera; family Erebidae; genus Eilema; species Eilema caniola. The sequence continues at coordinate 24,788,542 of OX421475.1, forward strand.
CAATTGAGGACATTACACTCGACCCGTTTCGGGGACCAATAATCATAGTATATGAACCACACCTGTGTACCCCATCGGGGATGGACCGGCGTGAATATGATGTATGGGAAATAATTTAAAATGACGAATTTATAGGTGCTTGTGTCATTTGCTAAGTATGAAATCTTGTTAACTCATCTAATTTAGTAGATAGAGTTATTAAAGATGTTGTAAGCAAGTATGAATAATTTTTGAATGGTTGGAATAAAAATAATGTTACCAGAAGAGCTTTGTTTTTGCCGTTTTTCTATGGTACATAGGACGATGGTTTTGGCTCTAATAGTTTTTAAGAAGTAAATAGGCCTTTACATAATTTAAACTCTCAAATAGTTACAGACATTCGATTTCGTCGCTAATATAGTCTTAGCTGGAATGTATTCGATGTGCATTCGATTTTAATTGAAATAAGGCCAGTCCAAGAACGTTATGTCCCATCCACGTCAAAACAGTGTGAGTAGGCACTTATAGTTGTACCTTTTTTGGTAATTAGGTACATTAGTTTTCATTGGATTTTTTTTCTTTTTAAGATTGCAGTTGCCTCCTTAAGGTGTTATAAAAGTCGTGGTTGGGCATAACCCGGCCCTCGATTCTGTTAAAACAAAACCACTGTCACAACACAGACACTACAAAAAATGGCATTAAATTTCAGATATTATTGTTATGATGTTAAAATTCCAAATGAAATGAAAAGAGTTTCGTTACATTTTTCATTCACTCAAAAAAATTGATATTCAATTTCAGACTTTAAAAACTTTGGTTTAAAGTTTGAAATTAAATGGATTTTCTTGCAGTGTCGTTGTATGACAGTGGTTTGCTTTTGCAAAATCCATGGGCCTGGTCTCTTGGACCGTTCTTATTCAGTGTACACCCACCTGCACCAATGGTGGTAGCTGGGTGTATGGTCAATCACAATGGGCTTTCTTTTCGTTGTTGCCAATAATATAAAGGCACAGGGCCGTACCGTCTTCACAATAATGTTCTGCATCACGTGCTAAATTATTTACAAGAGATTTGGGTTTTCCGTACATAATGAACTTTTTCATATTTTTCACATAGGAGATAGATAAATTAAAGATTAAATTGAGAATAATATAAAATTTATAGGTAAGTATCACAAAGACAGAGAATTGAAAATTACCTATAATAAGAAATATTGTCTAATTTACGTCGAGAAAAAAGAATCTACCTGATAAAAAGATGAAATTTTTTTAACAACCTTTCTGTAATCTTTCCGTTTTTTCTAAACGAAGAAATTTACAAAAAAATCCAATACAATTGAAATGGTTCATGGTTTTACTATACCGATAGAAATATGAAAAAAAAACAAAAAAGATAAGCACCTGAAATCTCTTTAACACAATAAGTATCTCGAAAATATTTAATATTTTTATTAACAATTAAATAAGTTAGATTTAGATTCCGAAGTACGGCCCTGCACAGTTCACAAATATAATATTTACTTACAGATTAAGTACACAGAGGAGACATCATAGCCGAACATTAAGTCAACAGTTAGACCGCAGGATAACATCAATACTTTACAATTACAACTAGTTCGATTTACATAGTCTTTTCCTTGCCTCCAAATAAATCTTACTTACAGCTAGGGCACAGTTTAATGTCTAAGTAATAATAAGGAGTCAATAAACAATATCTTTGAGTGGTGCGAGACAGCAAGTGTATTGAAAATTATAATAGTTTGTTATAGATCTTAGAGATTCTGCTGTTCTGAGCTATGTCACTAGTTTACAGGATTTCGAGGAAAGAACTTCACATTTAAAAAAAACTCTTATAAAACTTCTATTATCCTAGCAGTTTCGTTATTCGCTAATACCCCTGCGTCAGTTCTTAAAAGACGAACTATTAACAGAAAATTTAGATTTGTAAGATAATATTTTTATAAATAAGGACAATCATCATAAAGTAATAGGTATTGTTGTGCTCATAGTAGAAGAGTCAGACATTAAGATAGTGAAAGGAATATAAAAGAGGGTGAAACACTGGGCTTACCACGATTGAACATAAATGATTTCATTTGATTTGAAAAATGAGGCGAAATTGAATGGGTAACCTAGTAAGGTTCGACCTAAACAATTGGATGGCTAGTGGATAAAATAATGTGGCTTAGGCCTATCCCACTAACAGAAATCTCTGACCTGAATGAGGTGTTCTCCAAGTTGCTGTCTCGCACCACCATTACACCTAAGTGCTGGAAATTTATACACTAAGAGGCTACGGAGATAAATACTTAACTATGGTATTGCACTCGACTGGACAGCTAGTAATGTACATAATTACAGTGTGGGGGCGCGGGAGGGGGCGGGGGCGGGGGCGCGGCGCGTCAGTAGAGGTGCGCGTGCGCCGGCGGGGGCGCCTCCGTGCCCACGTCGATGTCGGCCGGCCCGTCCTCGTCCGCGCTGGCGGGCCGCGGCATGCCTCGCACCTGCAGACAAACAGTCCTTAATATAGCTTATAAAATTTACATCACCTATAGGTAGGTAAAGAGTCCAAGCCTCATCTAGTAGTATACCTACCTGCTGATTATCAGACGAGGTGAATAGTACAACAGTAAAACTTTGGCTGGCTGTGCTTGGAAGATAACTATTGCCAGTAAGCGGCCGAACTTTTGTGGTCAGAAGATTGATCAGCCTAGATGCTGCGCTACGGAGTCTAGCTGATTTTAGTTACGTTGTGCGGAGACTCCTTTACTCGAGGCTTATCTAGGATCTGTGTAGGGTGATACAGTCGTTGTGTTGAGTCGATAAAATATAACCAGAAGCCAGAATATTAACATCCATTGACTAAGAACCAATGGATAAAACCAGTCCATTCTAATCTAATCTAGGAAAAAATGAATTGGTTCAGAAGGGATTCGAACCCGCCATCTATCGATTACAGGGCGAATGCTCTGACCACTGAGCTGAACCGCGCGTAATAATAGATTTTTTTCCTCATAATTCCGTCTTTAGGGTGACGGTGGAACCACCTACCGACACTCTTATGAATGAATGATTTTCCAATCATTTTTTAATATTGATTTTTTTATTACTTCGCCCAAATAATCCAGCCTGAACCAATCCAATTTTTTTCCTATCTTAATCGATTTGAATAGTTGCATGGTAATGCTTTAAAAATTTTTTCAGTCCTTTCTACTTCTGTTAAGTCGACGGCAATTCATGTCATATTTTCTTTGCCCAGTGTGCAGCCACCCTGAGAGCGTATACTCAGAGGCACTTATGAGTTCCTAAGGTATGTCCTACGTGTCTAGGCAAAGAGCAGGTGAGTCAGCGGCGTAGCACCGCATTCGCACCGCGGGTACACCCCATGTGAGTAAACGAGCGGCCGACCTGTGTCCGAAGTCTATTTAAGAACTTCCAGGTGATCTATTGACTGGCTATTGCAGGGAGGTCCTTACCTGCAGTAACAGGTTGTTGTTGAGTATCCTCGCCTGGTGCTCCTGCGCTTTGGCTCGCAGGCACGCGATGCTGTTGTTGCGGAAAGCCTCAGCGTCCTCGTACATAGGGCCCGGCTCCGGGGACGCGCGACCCTTGGCTGAGGAGGAGGCCGTCGTTGAACTGGCTGGGGAACTTTGAGCCTGGAATGTTGAAGGTTGATAATAAATTTAGGGTTATATACTCGTATACACGCGGGAGTAAGGTGACGGTTCTGAGTATCTGCAACCTAGCAGAAACAGGCCGGAGGTGGTGGTGTGGCATATGTCCTCACGCGCTTAGGCTTTTAAGGATATGATTTTAATAACAGATCGAGCTTGACAACGGTATATAAAAGGAGGTAAAGAAACACCATGTAGTTTTAGTCGGCTCGAGTCGGATATTACCCACCTCATCGTTCTCTCTGAAGAGATGAGGTCTGTACCTAATTTTTTAACTTGAGTAACTAACTACCTACTACTAACTTAAATTGTTGTCCCCAAACTTTGAATTGAAATAATTTGATCATATGTCAGTAGCTAAGTAAAATAGCTGAAATATTTCACTACTCCCAATCATACTTATCAAGTCAATACTATAGTCCCTTTTTGCTACAACGCGACTCAACCCGCTAGTTATTAATACTTTCGCTCTTTGTATTACATAATATTTCACATTTTTGTAAAATTGAATAAGTAAACATGCTATCTTACGAATAAACATTTCATTACAAAATCGAGCATACCTGGTTTTCATGGTTGTCGTGGTGGTGCGGCGAGGCGGACGAGGCGCGCTCGGGCTCCGCCTCCGAGCCCTCGCGCTCCGACCCTGACTCCTTGAGGTGGCGCGACGCCTCGATGGACTTGCGATGCATACCTGCGCAACAGAGAGTGGGAATTCAGTGGAAATGTTGGTAGAATTATAATAATTACAGTTGAGCTAGACACATGACATATTCATCTTAGCATTGTTCAATTCCGCTGACATCTTTCTGTTGTTTTGATCTGGTTTTTATTGGAGTGATTGCCGTCTGACCTATCAACTCCAAAGTCAAAGTTAAAAGTAATAAATCATTTATGAGATCATTAAATCGGCACTAACAAAACGTCAAAAGAAATATTAAAGACTAGTTTAGCCAATGGATCACCGGTTCGAATCGCGGCCCCGACCTATAAGACTCCGGCAAGAAACTCGGTGGGATTTTTGTTGGGTTTATTTACATACATTTACCGGCTTTTCTTTTTTTTTACGTACGGGAAATCCCCACGGATACCCACCCCTCCGAAGCCGGAGGGGTAGGTTATGTCGGACTCGAACCGACTAAACCGCACGCCGTCTCTGGGTCGTAGTGCTAGGCCGAAGGTGAGGTTGTCATGCGACATATCCCTCGCACCCCGGCTGACCCAGGGCCATCCCTCTCGGTCTGGACCTCCTCGGGACATACATTTACCGGCTTAGTCTACTTTGTCTAAATATAATCATTTGCTTGTTTATCATCTAAATATTCTTGGATTTTATGATAGTTTTTCCGGCACAGTTTACTCTTGACTTCATTTTTAAACTTAGTCACAGGTTAATCCCTAATTTTATTAAGGAGCTTGTTAAAAAGCATATACAGTTGCCCCGGAATGAATTACTATTCCAAAAGAAAAGGTTACGAGCGAGCCTATTCTAGCAATGTGCAGATGTACCTAATGACTTGCGGGGGAATATGGCTTGAATCCTGAATATTATGGTTGGGCACTAAAAAATCTTCAAATATGAAGACTAAACGCCTGAACTATTACATGTCATAAGTACCTAGGTTTTTATATCTAAAAATATTAGCCAGTATAAAGTACATTTATCTATTTTTTGCAAGTGCGTAAAGATGCAGTCGCCAGCCCTGCAGCGCCCGAGATCGTCTCGCATCAGTCAGTCCACAGCACATAAAATGTTAATGAGTGACGTGCCTCACTGCATTATCAACTCTGGGACTATGACGGACGAGGCGTTTGCAAATGCCGGGATTGCTAATATATGCTGACATTACGTATGAGAAAGACGTGCAGGTTCGACGCCAGCGATTGTAGGGCACTCGGTATGATTTATAGCTGACATAGAACTGAAATGTGTGAAGTATATTGACCTCTAGATGGCATGCTAACTTATTGAATTGTTGGCTTTGAGGTTGAATTCTGTAGGGTATTTTTATTTGAAGATCGTTATATAGGAAATTCTAGATTTTGTTAATGTGAAAGTGGTTGCTCCCTGTTTGTCAATAACATAAATTTTATTAAAAATAAAAAACCCGACTGGTGTTAAAAAAGACCGAAACAAGCTTTATAGCAACTTGCGTTTCTCAAACCCGATGAAAATTAATGTGTACCGCCCCATTAATTTTCATCGGGTTTGAGAAACGCAAATACCTTCACTTTGAGATGTAAATCATTAAAATCCGTACGGTGGTTCAGAAGATATGAGCCTGCATGGGTGTCGGTTATCGCGACCAAACATAACCTATGTACTTTCTCAAGGTCTAATCTACACCTAAATCAAATTTCCTCAAAGGTTCAGTGGTTTAGCTGTGAAAAGCGGACAAACAGACACACACACACACTTTCTCATTTGTAATATTAGTATGGATGTAACAGTTTTGTGGTGTAGGACCGAAATCGTCATTTCTGCGATTCCATTTTATTGGTACGTCTGCATACGACAAACTTACCAAGTGTAACACAATTTTTTGTTTGTTAGACTTGTAGCACACATATCGCTCTTTACACAGAAAATGTAACAAGCTCTTCGTTCGTTCGTTTAACAGAATAATATGTCACGTCTGCGGTCATTTCCCCAACATTGAAGCACAGCCCTGGTTTAATATGAGTGCCGGCAGTATTTTTACGAGTTCTTTAGTACTGCTCGCGCTGAATATCTAATCTCTGTGCGGTTATTTATTACCCCTAGCCCCGGCCCCGGGCCCTGAGCGCCAGTCTCTGGTGGTGATATACTTACTACATTCTTGCACTGCTCGTGATATATTCGTTTGTTGTTTAAAATACTTGGCAGTACGTGGTTCGTGTTGAGTTATGAGTTATGAAGCGCTGGCTATATGAAGTCGATATGGAGGAAATTTTAGTTCATGAAATTATATCTACTAATAGATATTTAGTTGGTAGAGCAACGGTGCATGCTTGCCATGAGGTTTCGTGTAGGGTTCCAGGATGGGTGAAGTGTTATTATTTTCTGTATCGAAATTCACAGTATATAACTACTTGATAAATAACAACCTTCAGTAGATACCTTTATACGTGTCTCATTTAATAAATGAGGAAAATATAAAAAATATGTTTTGTCGTCCGTCAAGTTGACTGCATACCTACCTAAACCCCTGATGGTAGGTTTGGCTAAACCCCAAAAAGGCCACTGTGCCAAAAGATATAAAAAAAGTAAATTTGAAAGTTTATGAAAATGTTTCTTATTCAATCACGTTCTAACGACTGAACGAATCTGAAATGCATATTATCATCTCCGGCAACCTACGACCCACAAATGGCGTGCGTTTTAGTCGGTTCGAGTCCGAAATAACCAGCACCGTCTGTAATTCGTGCTGATTGCGCACGCCAATAAAAGACATCAATATACTTAAACAGATTTAGACAGAAAAGATTTCAACAGTGTCATCATACCTAAGCTTAATGTTGTGCAGCATTGCTCAGGTGTACCTACAAGCTTACATGGTCTTTAATAAACTACCTACTGAATTAAAAGTTATTCATGATGTTAAAATTTTTAAGATAAAACTAAAAGGATATTTGTTGGATAAATGTTATAACGACATTGATGAATTTTTGAACAGTAAAATAAGTAAGTTTGTAAAAGTCATGGCTTATATTTTAATGAATTATGTTTTAATTAATAGATTGTATGTATGATTGACTCCTGTAATTTAACGTGACTTAACCAATGATATTCACTATGTTTGTACCTATACATTTCATATTTTACTATTGACATTTTCATTCTTTGCATTTACGTATTATTAATAATTTAGATTCTAACACAAATTATGTTTGTTAAAAAATAAATTTGAATTTGAATATATACTTGTTCGTTTTGATGGAGAATTTATATAAGAATGAAAGATTCCGATATTAAAATCTATGAGTACCTAATTGAACTTACTTATTAAGAAATGACCTTTCCACCCCTGAATTAAAACAACTTAACCATTACATTCCGATTAATTGTACGTCTCGTTTAGTTATCTCACTACAACTACGTAATTCTAAATTCCAGGTGTCAATGTCCAATTAGCGATCGCATACACCCTAATCAATCACCAGCCAACTTGGCTGGCCATTAGGCAAGCGCGGCGCGGCGCGATACCACGTGATTTGTACACATTATCGAACTTTATCCATTAACGCGTGTAGTTGCAACCGCGACCCACCGCGACCCACCACCGACCCACCGCCGACCCACCTCCTACCCACCCGCTGTAAATCCACTTGATTTAGAATCTAACAACTACTTTGTACTTGTGTCGCGAAGATTCATTAAGAATATGTTCTGTACCACGCACGGATTAAATTTAGCTAGTAATTTCAATTGTAAGAATTGTGTGACAAGGTGATAGGAGTTAAATTAATTACGTGGTTGATTATTTTATTCATGAGATTCACCAAAAAATTTAAGCTTCAATTGAAGCCGCTACCCACGACGACGTAGTAATAGCACTATTTGGAATATGATATTGAATAGAGTTGGGTATTTGACTGACTAGTCAAATTAGTTACTTTTTACTAAATAGCAAAATGGTAAGTTATAAAGAAATTTGTACGAAATTTTTATTTATGACGTCATAATATTTATTAGTCAAATTATTTACTATTACAGGTTGGGTGAATTATTAAATATACATAAAAATGTTACAATTAGAACCGATGCAACTTTTACAGCTATTTTAACATTCTTTATTTCATTAGCTCGCTTCAATATCTTGTTTTAACTACAGAGCATATATACCCAATTTTTGTCTGTGACCTGTAGCCAGCTCGTTATCGAGGTCAGTTTAACCGTGGAGCCCAAACATGGTACCTAATATTAAATTACTGTCCTAAAGCGCTCACTATGAATGACTATGCTCTTCAAACTGCATCTCACAAATACCACAAGTAGGTGCTTGTGAGATGCACAGTTTTATGAAATTCATTACATATCAAAAATTGAAGGAGTCAAGATCACTGATAAAATAACTTATTCTGTTTTGTATTACACTATAGAGGCATGGTGTTGAGATTTATTTCTTGGGTTAGTAGTGAAAGAAGGAAGAGGAAGAAGAATATGGGGATAGCTTTATTATATTTCTGGCTCGCCCTCGCCCCGATGGACTGCGGTGTCACCCACATACATACATTCATCCCAGTCTTGCAGTCCGCTTGGAGTCTGGGATCCGTTTTACCAGACTAATTGCGGATTTGGCTGAACTTCGATATTTTCCGTGAAACGACTGCCTTATGACCTCCACAACCCAAAGATGATATCGAAGCATTGCAGCTGAACCAGTTGTTGGATTTTTTTAGGGCTCTGCAACCGGGACCAAAGGGTTAACGTGCTCTCCGAAATACCCACATATACCCATATTCATGCATATAATTATTCACACTGAACGGGGATCGAACCCGCATGTTCTACGTATAGGCCGCGTTCTTTACCACGCCACAAAGGCTGCCACATACTTCACATAGATAAAATATCGTCTCGAACTAAGCAGTTCTATGCTTCATTAGATGTACATCTTTAGATAATAATAAATAGCAATAAAAATTATGAGCGAGTTCAAAAGAATCGAAATCAGTGTTAAATAACTGTGACGTACTTATTTTTACTTAATTTAGAGTTCTAAAATATTATCAAAAGTCATTTGAATTAATCCAGATGTGAGTAGAAATTTCTACATTTCTTGTGAAGCATTAGTTTTTGAAATAGATGTTTCTCGTAATATGCTTTTATGAGAATTTAATCTTAATTATTTAGCATTAGCCTACTCTACACCAAGTTTAAAAAAGTTCTTGACAAGACGATACATTGTTTACGTCTCCTCTACGCGTCTCCTAAAATAACAATTAATTAATAAATATTTTAGATTGATTTCATATTCAGGTGTAATCAAAACTTCATGTAATTTTAGGTTACTGTTTTCAAGTATATTTCATTGCGTTTTTCGACTAGAAATATGGAGATTGCAACATTCAGATTTCCTTGCAATTGTGAGGTCTTGTTGAGCTACGAACAAATTATTGCAATTTTCAATCAACTAACGCAAGAAAATCCAGGTTTATCATATTTTATTGTCCTCTAAAACCGATGAGAACATTACTGCCCCATACACAACTTATCATCAAAGAGATATATCTCTTAACTAACTCGCACGTACCCCATAGTGCTGCTGGGGTAGTAGATACGACAATGGCATGTCATTCCTGCGATGTCCTTTTGCACGCTTTTCACTTTAGATAATGGTTTGGTGGCGTCACATGTAGCCGTCACACGAGGTCCCTGCAACGATGTACATCGTACGGCACAAAGCAAGTGGGTAATCGCCAGATAATTCCATGATGCACTCGTGGTACATTAGAATGCATTTGCTGGAGATGTCGGAGTGAACAACTCCAGGGCATGGAGTGGTGGAAGTTCTTTGATATCAGAATCTATTCGCAATTTAGTTGAGTAGTTAATTGTTAATTGATTGTCTGCGCGTTTGATGTTAAAGAGAAAAGTTTGGAATTAAAATAATTGTCTTGTAAGAGTTTTTATTCTAGTTGCCAACTAGTGTTAAGTGATTGTTGTAGGGATGCTATGAACTGAGAACTTAAAAGTAAGATTTGAGTGATAATAGTGAAGATTTTATTGACCCATCGTAGATAACTTTAGATATTGAATATGTAATTTTATACTACAAAAATTGATGTATTATTGTATGAAATTTAAAGTATTTTTTTTATGCTAACTTCTTCTTCTTAGACGTTCACTTTTCCAATCTAAAACGATATTGTTTTATTATGTAGTTATAATAAATCAATACAATGATTTCATTACAAAAAATTCTGTAATTTATATTCATATTGCTTTTAACTTTTTACAAAGTTGTGTCAAGTAAAGTAACAAAGTGTTGTCCTATATGTGAATAATTTAATCATATTTCAACCAAACTATTGAAGAAATATATAAAATATATTATTATTATAGTATACCTATATAAAAATATAAAATACTGTAATAATTTAAAGTACCTATTTAACATCTCAAAACGAAATTAAATAATTACAAGTTTAATGCTGTAATTCATTTCATGCCACAAAAATGAGTATCCTTAAGTAGTACGTTATTTAAGTACAATATAGCGAACAGCCCACCTGCAGGCAAACCCGCGCCATTACAATATGCCCACACAGCCTGTGAACACAAGAGGCAGGTAGAAAAACAGCCGGGAACACCGCTAAGTATATAATTAATATGTGCGCGGCGGTGGCAGCCCTTAAATCAACGTTAATCAACGCTTAGACAATGCGGCCGCCATCTTGCCGCCCCCTGGTGAGGCTCGCCCCCTACCCCCTCCCCGCCGCGCCCCACCCTTTCCCCTCCTCCATCCCGGGCTTCCCCCGCGCAGGCTTTAGGGGAGAACTTAGCCTTTATTAATTCATATCTCTAGATCGCGTTTCAGTTTTTATGTCTTTATAATTCAAATTTCGAAATCGGAGGTGGGAATGGTTGGTTGGTTAATGTGTGTGGGCGTGACGTTGTGTTTGTTTGTTTTTTAATTTGTGTAGCTGTTGTAGCTTTATTCTACGAGTGCTACGGTATGTCTACGACGTTTGAGTATAACGTAGCATGCTGATTACAGTATATAATATTTGGGCTATTAATACTAAATATATTATTTTTGGTTTTCGAATTAAAATGCATAAAATACATCAAGAATATTCTTACGAATGTACCTATAAATAAAATACACAAACAAAATTATCAGTCAGACCACGAACAACAAACAAACAGCTCCCATACAAATACTGTTCTCCACAGCTCCACTGAAACAAATAAAGCCTCCTCATAAGCTGTCAACAGATTCTTGTTTTCATACAAAACACCAACTTACAAAATACTCTTTATTTCACCTTATTTTTGCGAAAATAAGGTCCAAATTCGCTTGTTCTGTCGTCAAAGTATTTTTGCATGAGCTAGAAGGCTTTCCGCAGTGAAAAATGAACATCTCTTGTTGTTGGGATTAAAAATTATACATCGCTTTGTTTTGGTCGGGGCTCGGTACTCGCTAGTGGCTCCCACTTGTACAGCCAACAAACAAAGTCGCTTAACTTAACTAAATTTATGGTAGACATTAGCACTTGACTCGTTGGCGCAGTTATAGCGAGAGGTGATTTTGCATAGGGGCTTGCGTTTGATTCCCGTGCCATGCTAACTGTTTTCTACTTATATATTTTCAATTACAACATGGTACATGGTTACACACTTAATATTACATGAGACCAAACAGAAGTAATAATATATAATAATAGGTAGACATAATCTTTAGGAGTCCAAGCCAATCTCAATTGCTAGCCGGTAAGTACACCTGACTGTACACATCAATTGATTAACAGAGGAGGCATAGAAATATATTAGAATAGGACGGCCAACACGTGCCAACTCTTTAGACGATTCCTGCCCTATGAGACAGGAACTTTCGAACGCTTACTCATTACTGTTAAGAATAGCTTTTTTTATGACATAGGAGGCAAACGAGCAGACGGATCACCGCCGCCCATGGACACCTGAAACACCAGAAGTGTTCTAGGTACGTTGCCGGCCTTTGAGGTGGGAGTACGCCTTCTTCTTGAAGGTTTGAAGCTCGTATCGGTCCGGAAATACCGCAGGCGACAGTTTATTCCACAGTTTAGCCGCGAGGCGGAAGTTTCTGGAGAAACGCACAGTTGAGGACTGCTAACCATCCAAGTGCTTGTAATAAAATCGTTAAAAAAAACCACGAATATGTCCTATTGTGCTATTTCCAACTGTAGTATGAAAACAGAGAAGTAAATTTGAAAAATAAAGTTATTTCTTATCTCTCGTGAGTATTTTATTTACAGCGAAAAAGTCACCACGCGCGACATTGGGCTGAGCACTGCTTATGGCCGATCTATCCTTATATTATTTTGTGGACGAGGCTCTAAAGCGTGCTTACTTTACGAGTTTGAGAAGTCAGACGGCTGTAATTTCCTTAAAAGTCGAAACAAATCAAACCCATAAGTAAAAGAGATGGTAGTGTACCCCAGACATCTAAATAGAGGCCCGAAACCAAGTGGGTAGGACGCTCTGGTGATGATGATGATTATTCAATTCAATTGCCTTACTTTTAATTTCTGCTTTATTCCTTCTCCCTCTCTTCTTAAAGACATCAGGACAGGCGTGACACTTCTGAAGCATTTCCTATTGGTATAAACCACGGCACCACTTAACATTGGAAAAGCCTCCTCGTGGCCAAATTAGTGCCTATCAGCTGGCAAAGAACCTCATACGGCAATCACTAACTATATGAGTCAACTGAAGAGCGAGAGAGATATATAAACTTACAAATGTTAATCTCATTTCGTTGCTGACTGTACAGTCATGACAGTTGTGATTAGTTTCGAAATAAAACTGCCATAGCGACCCAGTTTTATGTAGTTTGATGAAATATGGAGGTGCAACACACCGTGCACGGAACGGTTAGGGAAATATTGATGGGGCATACTACAGAGTACAGGTATATGGTATAAATATATTATACTTTTTGTTTGATGACTCATAATATTCCTCTTAAATATTAAGTATGAGCAACTGTGCATTGCACCATCCCGGTAAAATGTTGGGTATGGTATCTGTCAATACCTCAATATTATTCTCCTAGTGATTTAAAAGTTGAGTCCAAAGTTTGTACTTTGGAGTACGAGTTTCGCATAGGTATTGTTTTTGATTGGAATGTTGACTTTTTGAGAGCATCTGACCTGCCCATCCCGAGAAGAAAGTACTAGAGCCACGTCTTGTGTTAACAAATTCATGGTCTGCATGTGAGGTAGGTTGCACTTACTATTCTTAATCGGTATTTACTCATGGCCAAACTATGTTGGCAAACTAGTATCTATTAGATGGCAACGAACTTTAGACGGCAATCGCTCCCTTGAAACTAATAAATGAGTCTAGCAATAGAAAGAAGGAGTAAGAACGCGGACCTCGGGCTCCAAAATGCAAGCTTTGGATGTAAACAGAACTGGAGCGGGAGGATAATGTGAGAGAAACCCTACTTTTAATAAATCACATGCAAGGAGGAATATGAGATTTGACAAAGTAATGTTGTACTAAATAGGGAAAAATGCACAAGATATACCTATTAGTTTAGAAAGGATAAATATTGAATCAGTCCAGATAGAGAATTTAAAATAAAATGATATTTTTTTAGGTTCACACCGAAAATAATAGACAGTTTCAATAGTTAATCTAATTAAATAAAACATAACCCTTCTTAGCAGTCGGGTATAAATTGAAACCAGAAACGTAAGCAATCACTTCAAAGATGTAAGCAAAATAACCTGAATTATCGGTGTTACAAGCGTTCATACATCACTGCATAGAGAAACAAGCATCGAACCCACTTACCACCCCATGTCCCATCTAAAAATACTTGATATTCTGAAATATAAATGAAAACTAAGCAAAACATGTAGATATAACGAACCATAACAACAAAACTTGCAAGACATTCTTGAATACTTGGCAACTGTTGCACTAGACTAATTATGTCTCACGCTGCGCCCATAGTGATTTTGTTCAAGACTCTAGCTAATTAGGGACATAGTGTGCTGACAAGCACTTAGAACAAAATATGTAGATGTATGTATGTTTGTGTGACTCACCAGGGCTCGGTGGTCGGGGGAGGGGCGAGGGAGAGGGCGAGGCGCGCCGCTACGGGCGCCCCCCATCGGCCAAGGCTCGCGACTCTTGAACAAAATCAGCATGGTCAGATACGAGCCCCAAAGTCTTTTAAAGACTTATGGTTATGAGACTTAAGGATATATAACTGTCTCATAGATATTAAATTGACTTTTTATTATGCTTTTAGAGGAAAAAGGCTCATCTTACACAGCAATACAGCCTAGTGCCCAAATTCTTGAAGTTGTGATCGAGAGGATGGTAATTATATTCACCGGCATAAAGTAATTGAAGAAAACTCACTCCCAACATAAGCATTCAGGGGGTATCTAAAGAAATGCTAAGTAGTAATTTTCTTTAGAACCAGTATTACATAATAATACAACAAATTGGTTGCCAGTAATACCTAAGACTTTACAGTTCAATTCAAGTGGTTTAAGTTGCTCTAACTCGACCAACCTCGATTTCTACAGAGATGAACCTAACACTAACACAAGCATTAACAAAGCAACATTTAGTTTGGTTAGAATGGTTATAGAGAATACTAGTAGTCTTAATTAAAAAAATAAAAATTGTATGTCATAGTTTGAATGGAAGGATGTTATTCCTACTCTTATTTGTGAGATAAGAATGGAATTTTAATTGAAAATAAGATGTTTATGTATATTGTTATAAGAACGCAGTCACATATAACAACAATCTCTTAACTTAAAAACTTACCTTATTTCAATATTTATATGTTTTCTTGCTTACTCTAAACTAGGTCCCGAATAACAAAAGCTCTAGAACTATTTTTACCAAGCCCACTGCTGGGCCTTTATCCCACCCCCAAATCATTCCACTTCTCTCTCTCTCCATTGCTTTATCACCCTACCATTACAGGTGCGCCAAGGCCACCAAAAGCAGTGTTTCACCGCTACACTTATATTGGCAAGATGCTTTAAAATTTACAATAAAGTCCTTAAGAATTTGGCGATGAATAGTCACAGTCATTTTTTTCTAAATGCCATTAAAATAAGAAATTATATCGACAAGGAAGATGCTAAAACTAGATCCCCAAACAAGGAATCACTTCATATAGGTGCCTTCATGTTTTGATCGAGTTTAGTGCCAAGAATACTAAATCATACGTGTAAAACTGTTTACTCTATTTCCTTCCTCCACCAATAAATCGGAACACAACGAAGAAGTAGAATGCTGCACCCACACATCACGCACACCTGCTTCTGTGTTCTTATAACCCCGGACTCTTATAGAGCGGAAATGATAGCATAATGGAATGGCTGCAGCTGACTACAGCTTAGCTTTCCATCAGGCGGGGTGGAGTCTTATTTGGTTTTATATTCGTTAGATATTAAGGCGTACAGGGCCCTTCTAAGATCCAGGAGAATCAAGTCTACCTCACCCACAAGTCAGTGCGCCTGCTAAACCACGGATGAGATGTGTGTGTGTGTGTTCTTTGGCGTATATTTTCCTCTAAGGGTTGCAAGTTGAGGTGGCAGTCAGTCCCGAAAAAGCCGACGTACCAATCAAACACAATAAACAGACCTCAGGATTGGACTTGGACGCCATTGGAAAAGGTTATGAGGATGAAGATGAGGTATCAGCTCTCTTAAACAAGTGGCAATTCGTTGGCCGCCGTCGTATTACAGAACAGTATAACGAATGTATGGGATTGACACGTATATTGACTTTTATTAAATACGTTGACGACTGTTATAAACGACGAAACAATACCTTGTACTCTTTGTTCTAATTCAGTGTTCTGAGCCTAAATTTTGGGTGAATCTGCTCAGAGCATTTACAATAAAGAATACATATTTGGTCGAGTACTTTGAGCCACATACAGTAATAATACCCAGACAGCTATTAATGCTCAGTTTTATAGTAGACACATGGATTTGTTTTCGATTGTAGCATTCCCAACCCGAGTACAACATTGTTCATTTTGATGTATCATAATCGGCTGGTCGGCCAACGAATTGCTACGTGCCTAGACTGGTAGGTTGTCTTTCAGTGTACTAGTGCGTAAGTGACAAAATCAGTCTCACCGAACTCACCGAGTAGCCAGGGCGCGACGGAGTCGTTCTCCTTGGCGCTGTTGAGGATGGTCTCCGGCAGTGGCAGCGAGTGGCGCACCATGGCGCCGTACAGCCCATACTCCGCCATTATGGTGGACCGCCCCCAGCACTTTTCCGTCTTCCGCCATTTCGCCCGTCTGTTTTGGAACCAGACCTGTTGGACAAATAAACAAATCATTGTAAAAAGTTCACGAAATATTGATTTTTGGATAGGTTTTTTTACGTACCATAAATTGAAATTGCTATAGAACCTCGGGATAAATATCTTAGAACTAAGTCGTGTGTAAGAGTTTTGAAATGATCTATACTTGGTGAATTTAAGCTTTTCCCCCGCCGTTGCACCCCGTGCTATCCTCAATAGATACCCAAGAATCGTGTACTGCACGTATTGAGCACATTTTGAGCACACAAAAGATATAAGATAAATGTCCTAGGTACATATACATTACAGCTGACTGCGCTGCGCTTCATTATATAATGAAAGTATCTTGTAATTTTGTATTCAAATTTAGTCAGTTGATAGGTAAATAAAATATTTTGAATTTACCGTATGATGTAAGAGAAGCAAATACACTTTTGGCTTGAATTTTACGTAGAAAATGACTCAACTTTTCAAACATGTTTCCAGTGAAACATTTCTCACTCTTCTGAGGCCTATTGATTTTCTTGCGTTATAAACAAAGACTATTGATCAATTGAAGAAGCTACATCTAACGCATTCCTAGCACAAGCGATTTAGCTTAGTTGGAGGGATTAGAGGGAATATTAGTAATTTCGATAAATTCGAATGCTAATATTCCTTAAAAAAAAGTAAAAGTCAAATCAATTAGTACTTGAATATTTTTATGTACTGAAGAGCCTAATAAAAAGCTTCACAACGCAAATCGTTGTGTACATCATAAAGGCTTAGTTAGTAATTAGAGCATTGATCAGTTCCAGATAGATCCCCCTCTCTCCCTCCCACACTCCGAGAGGGCGCCGGGATAACTAAGCGTGGAAACAAACCAATTATCGCGAACAAAACGCAACTAGATTAAATTTTCAAATTCTACGGCGCTCGCTGTTTGTACACACAGCTAGCGGTAGGGCTGCCACCGGCTAGGAATTATTTTGATTTTAGTGGGGTTGACTGTGGCTTGGCCCACTGTTACAAATTTTTTATCTCACTTTTCAGTATGGAAATCTGAAATATAAGTTAATGTATTGCGCTAGTATGAAAATAAATTCATAATCTAATACAAATAGTTTAATATGTGTTTATTTGTATATCCAAGTAACAGAAAAATCTGATGAAAAATATAATTTAGGATTGAACCCAATACGACTAATGGAATTCAATGAATACCTACTTAATTACTAATTAAATGTAACAAGACACAGTGGTTCGTCCAAGTTCTGTTAGTAGATATTGATTATTTCTTTTTATTGTATATATAATTGATTATTTTAATTTAAAAACGAATATAGTGAATTCTACAATATTTAGTTATTGACGTAAGTATATGTCCAGTCCCTCGCAATCTGTCCTAAGCATTAATTCAATGTATCACCATTATCGCAAAAATGAAACTAAGTTACACATTTACTGAAACAATTCAGCATAAAACCAGTGATTACCAAACGAATATTACCTCCAGCAAGTAGTGGCAGCCCTAGTGGGCACGGGCCGACCGCACGGCGCTCAACAAAACGGTTAATTTCTAATTAAATTTGTTAATTAAACCCGATAGGAACGTACTCCGCGCAAATTAATACACCGGCGTCGGCCGGCTTGCATTACTTTCCAGTATCTGGCGGCGGCTTCCGACCGCGCTGGGTGCCTCACTACCACATAGTGTGGGTATCTATTCCTTGTATATAACAGGATTGAATACCTAGTCGATGTGTTTCTACTTTCTTGTTACTTGATACACAGGAGTACTTACTTACCTAGGCAGGACTAACTGAAGAAACGTCTTTTGGAAATTAGTAGGACAAAAAATATACTGCATTTTTTCACATTTTTAAGTAACTGGAAAATGCTCATTATACTAGTTATCTTAATAAATATAAGTGGTGAGTAATCTGAGTAATCACTAGCACAGAATAAATAATAGTACTAGTCACTAGGCATATTCAAATTAGCGTAAGAACAAACAATCTACTTTTTTATATTTTTTTTTTTTATGCTCACGCCTGTTCGTCCCTTCTGGGATAGGTGGAAGAGTATTAAACATAATATGAATATACGACTGTGAAACGATTAGTCCATTAACTTATAACATGCACACAACTCTCTTCATCCTAGTGTCAATCCCAGTCACATTCGAAGTTTTCATTTCTGAGTCTGGAGTCTGCTTTTTTCAGTCCTATATTTTTCGTGAAGTGACTGCTGTCTGACCTTCACAACCCACTGACGACATCAAAGCCTTATAGTTAGACCATTTATTGGACAACTATAAAGTAATAAGTCTCTCTGTACCACAGAGATGACCAAGTTCCGCAGACACGCCTCTTGCAAAGTGTACAATCTGTGAGATTTATTAGTAGCTTAGCTGAGAGGGTTGTGTCCAATAATTCCACTACAAACACGCAAATATATTTGTCTGTGTGGTTTTTGGGAGTGTTTTTATATTTACATACATACATATACACACGCCTGTAAATCTCCGAAGAGGTAGGTAGAGGTGTATTGAGACCCACGTTCCGCCAAGTATGATCAAGTGAGCCTATTGCCGACTAGTGGGCACTTTGTTTTAGGCTGTATGTTCACTGTCGGATTTGAGAACAGCCCTTTCCCATAGTCAACTTCTATGACTTCCACGGGAACTCCACCGGGAACCGATACGGTGAAGAATTGATGAAATAATATTATTATTTAATCGGCAGATTTATACGGAAAGGGGTGTCATATTTAAAGGACATATTAATGTGATATAAATAAAATATACCGTCAGAGTTATCAAATCTGATTGGTAATTATTGTGATGGCGTAGAAAAATAGTTGTATTTTAATCGATCTAGTGTAATCTAGTCGAAATTGCCGATAGACGCACAGCGCAAGTGATGGTATGTACCGTTAAACCTACGAGTTTATGAAATGGCGAAAATAAGGACTATGGTTGTTACTGTTGAATAATTGATTAAAGATAAAGATAATTTAGCACGTTTTGACAACCAACATTGAAGGGATGGGACAAGTAAGATACATTAACTTTTACTGAATATTTGCAGGAACGGATATTGCACTGCAATACATTCGACAATGTGTGTATCGATGTAGTGTACTTTCGCGGTAACTTGCATCGCGGTGACAAACATTTGAAAATAAGTATACCGATTTAGCGTACTTTCGCGGTTACGTGCATCGCAGTGATAAACATTCGACAATGCGTGTCGCATTGCCGAACTTTCGAACTTCCGTTCATTAAATTGCGATTCTGAACTTTTCAGTGGGACAGTCAAGGGATGGGGGTAGCCTTTTTCAGTTCATGAAATTGATTCTGATACAAATGATAATCAAAATGTCAAAGTACAATAGTGTTGTGACCTACCCCTTTTAATCCGATGATAAAATTAACGATGGTTTCTATTCCTACTTTGATTAGTGCATATGCATACGTTATCGAGCTTGTGTACAAAATTATATGATTACACCCTTCTGTAACACGCTGTATATTAAGCTCAAGAATATTTTAAATATAAAGATTTCGCTTACCGGATACACCCACGCTAAACACTTATATTACATACAGTAGTAATGTGTTATAGCAACACAGCTAAGTATTGTGTGAGCCAACAACAGGAAATTGCCGTCAACCTCTTATCCTGTTCACATCATTACCCCGCCATTAAGGCTGTACCCAATGAGATGGCGTAATCACAAATACATTGAAGCAACTAACCTTAACTCATACGATTGAGTAATCAGTACATATAAACTACCTAAATGTTATTATATTTAGAGATTAGGGTTCTCGTCAGAGATAAATCTTTTATTATGTGGGTGTAGTATTTCTAAGATTATCGTGGGCCAAGTCAATGACACTTTTAAGGCAGTACTACTGCTGATTGACGGATGATACTATAGCGCTGTTGGTGTTGGGGAGCCGGCAGAAGTGCTCCAGCAAATCCAATGCTTTGCATGTATTTATGATAATCAATTAAATATGATGGTTTTTTTTATACTACTGAAGTGAAGTGCAGACTAGTAAACGGTCCTAATGGAAAGTGGTTACCGTGGCCTATGGACGCGTGCAACGATCCTTTAAACACAGAGAGTTTCTGTGCCGTCAGTGAAGAAGACAAAGCAGGAATAGCCTTTGGTCTTCCCACTGACAGCACAAAAACTCTCCAGTGGGCTCTCTTGACTTATACTTAATAAAAACGAATCAAATGATATAGGTCATTCACTGAACTCTGTACTTCCTTTTAGTAGTTATGGTGAATAATACGGTAAGACAATTGGATATAGAATAAATTTCAAAAAAAAAAATCGTAGATAAATCTCTACATAATCTCATTACTTTTTGTAATTTCTTCCAATAGGCAGTAAGCCTACTAAAGTTAAGTGTCCCCTCTAAGCCTTAGGCCGGTATTAGAGACTATCTTGAGATTAGGGCGTGATTGTCCCGGACAAGTGAATTAGTGGCCGGGATTGGGTGTATTTGGGCCGAGTTGGGAAGCTTAGCGGCATCACTCGGCGAGATCAACCGATGGTCGAAGTAAAGCCGTGAAGACTGATTGCTATTTGTTACTTGTAGTATCAAAATTCTGTGAGAGCCTCGAGTGTGACTGGGAATCGAAGCTTAGATGATGGTGGTGATGAGTTCAATGATTCTCTCTGGTGCAGTCTTTACTCTCGGTATTAGGAGATCAATCAGTAGTCGCTTGAGTTGAGATTGAAGCCCATGTTTCAAAGTGCAAGTTCATAAACTGTCAGAAAATCGTTAAAAGTTGAAATTGTCGAAAACAGGCATTATTCATAAGTTTTTGATGATACAAAATCTTTTTCATCGTGTTTAGTTAAGTATGATACTTTACTGTTCTGTATAAAGTAGGTTTACTTAGACCAGATCTTCTGCAAGGTTCACGTTTTTGACTTTTGCTATACCAACCTATCTCCATTGTACACTTGTAGAGGATAGGAAACATTGACGTGCAATGTCAAAATTAATTCAACTTAAATCCATGCGATGCGCTGACCCATCTAAAAATAACTTTGCTGATCCTACCTTTTTGTTATTAATTTAGAAAAGTATCTAAAGAAACAATTCTATACTGAGTGTATACTGAAATGTTACAACTACCGAGAATACAGTTAAGTTTAAATGCCCTTAAACCTCGTTAGCAATGAAACCATTGTAGTTAATCACACCACCACTGACGTGATTGGCATTAATTTTCAACAGAGAACACGCCTAAGCCATCAGTTAGTAGCTAATTGAGTTGCGAATTATGTTGAACATCTTTCCAGCATTGTGGCCTACGACCAATAACTGGCAGGGCTCATGAAAACAAAGATCACATGCCCAGTTGTTCAATTATCGAATATCTCACTCAGCAGGTACAAGAGGAAATGCTCGTTTTAATTAATTCGGGTGTACCTACCGGCGGAGGGTCGCCGGCATGCCGACGGATCTCCGAATTTACTAATTAACATACGCGCACAAAGGTTTCGTATAATTGTTAATTTGGCAGCACATTCGTGTTCGTTAATGATGCGTAACGCTCTGGCGGGGAATTGCTCCAGCCCGACAATTTATTACTCGTATGTGGCAGGTGCCAGTTTGAGCAGACCTCCCTCACCCTGCTCATGTGGAAGTAAGGTGGAGTGTTCCGGGGGTGGGTGTTGCCGGGCCTGGGGTCAAGGTGAGCCGGACACATATAGGGGTAGTATTTGTAATGTTGCTTGTGAAACAATTTATCTGCGCCCGTGTGATTGCGTACGCTCGTATGTTTTGAGTGCTACTTTAACCTTTGGAAACTAATTTTAAAATTACATTTGCTGGTTGTTTTGCTCGGGAAAGTTTACTGGCTGATTACCTATTTGGTGGATGTGTATTGATTGTCATTCCTGACTTCTCAATAGTATCTGTATTCTATCTTCTTGGCTGAACGTAAACAAACGTCTAATGTCAGCAATTAGGTTTAGATAACGATACTAATAGTATCTTGTGACCTTGATGTAACCTTAATTACATGCCAGATTCTGCAACCCCGAAAGTCAAAGTAACAAGTCGTTTTTTTGTACACTAGACCATATTATAAACGATTACAATATGAGGATCTGTAAAAGGTCTTGATACTTAGAATTGGAACCGTGAGTGTGACGACGCCCATGAATTTCATGGCTCTAATATAAAAATCTTATAAACCCTCTAAAAAAATTTAATACTTCAATAAGTTGATGCCAACTATATATTTATATATTCAAACACTATATTTACCCGACTGCCAAGAAGAGTTATGTTTTTCGCATTTGTTTAGAAGACTAGAGACATTATTATAGCTTAGTAATTCAGGATATGTCCATGCAAAATATTTCTCTCAAATTTCCAAGACAAATGTTGACATTTAGTTTTTTAAAGTTTAAAAGAAGCCAGCATAGCCAGGTATACTTAGGTAATGTCTTCACAATTTCATTTAATATTACTCGACACTAGTATAAAATTGACACCATATTAAAACAAAGATAATCTAAAAAACTATAGGCGATTATCGAACCTATCATCAAACACTTGAAGTAATTATCGTCAAACTGTTGCGAGCAGTCGCCTTCTCGCCCCTCTGACCGCGGGCCCTCGCTCGGCGGATACTGTGCCCGTCTACCCGCGTACTGTGTACCCGCGGTGCGCGCTAATCCCCACAACAAGTGTTTAGCGCGGATAATGCGTGTACCCCGGGGAACGCCGGGGCGCGACATTTGTGTCCATTAACGCTTTTATTGCAAACAGCTTCAATTGATTTAAGCGCCTGTTCGTCCGAAGTTTCTTTGAGCGAATACCCCCTCATATTTGTAATTGATGTCTTTAGATCACTGTAATATTGTCTATTTGTTTTGGTCGAAAGTAATTCTGATTGATATATTAGCTAGATATGTTAGGTAGAGATTAGTGGTCATCCAAAATCTTTCCTTTTAGGATTGAGAATAGAGAACTTAGTTACATGTTACCCTAGATATGTACTACCTAATCTTAGTATTGGCACAGAGTCTAGAAAGTAGAGATTAAACTGTACCTAATATTTTAGTAAGTAAGTATCTATACTTAGGTACTTTATAAAATACCTATACTTTTGCGAAACATGATGAAAATGAATGCCTGGTAGATACTCACCAAGCAGATTAAGGAGAAGGATATAGTCAAACAACGAATGTGAATAAACAGCGTGTTCTTTTGCTCATCGCTGTGTTTTCATATTGGAATGGCCTTCCTCTAAAACGGCATACGGTATTGGTCGACGACTGTCACTTGTTTAGAAGCAAGTAGTACCCAAGATTGTGCCTAATATAAATACTCATAATCATTAAAGCATGAAACATAATTTCGCGTTGATTTTATAAGTTAAGCGTGAGCTCGAACAAGAGTCACAAAGGCATCTTATTTACACGAGGCGAGGCGAGGCGAGGTACGAGGTGCATAATTTCATTTCTTTGAGCGCGGCGTCGCGCGGCTGGGCGGGGCGACCAATCCCGTGCAGTCGCGCGCTAAATAGAGCTGCGATTGCGAGTCTGTTCCCAATTTGGCGGCAATTTGCTCAACAATGACGTCACACGGCATGTTCAGACTCGCCTTAACAGGTTATTATTCAATCTGGGGTGTGTCGGACACATTCTGATTAGTTGATAGCGTAATGTGTGGTTACAGCGCGGCGCCGAGTGAACCGGTGTGTGCGCGAGATCGCCAATTATTGTTACACTTAATTGAAGATATAATGCGAGCGTAATCATACGGACTAACAAATCACTTTTGCGTGGATGCGATGTCAATGGTAAAGGTAGTAAGGTAATGTTATACTAAATAGTTTGCAGCTGTTGAGGTAATTTACATGGTTATACGCGGTTCTGTTAGTTGAGTCGTTGGAATAAGATATACCTAGGTATGGAGTAGCCGTCAGCACCTGAGATGACCATTCGGAAACACTGATAATAACGCAGATCAGTATGGTCTATGACATGCACCTGCCTAAGGATAATAAGAGCAATCGAGACAGATGACAACAGAACTGCCTTCATACAATACCTTCAATCTATAAGTTTTGAGTCTGTACTGTTTTCCCTGGTCTTATGGTGTACAAAGCGAATAGAGATGCAGCTTCAGTATCTACCTACCTACTAGTTTATCGTAGAGGGTAGGAAACGACGGTATTTCCGTCCAATTGAGCAGTCCGACTGGGAAAGTACCTCCGCCTTACAGAATACCGCGACCAGCGCAACCTCGTGTTGTGTTTCCGGCAGTGAGTAGGGTAGCCAGAGCTCACTGGAGAGTTCTTTTGCTGTCAGTGGGAAGACCAAAGGCTATTCCCACTTTGTCTTCTACACTGACAGCACAGAAACTCTCTGTGTTTACAGGGTCGGCAGTACGAGTGTGACTCTCCTGGTGTTGCACACGTTCATAGGCCACGGTAACTACTTTCCATCAGATGAAACGTGTGCTTGTCTGCCACCACAATGTTATAAAAAAAAAATACCAAAATTAATTCCAAAACTGTTGTAAGAGGCCGCAGAGGCTATGCAACATAACTCTACTTTCTCTGAATGTTGAGTCTGTGCTTACTCAAATGAAGTGTGTATGAATGAATAATCTAGTTTAAGACCAAAAACGCTTGCCCTGTCCGTTCTTGATATCTGAATCTTTGAGTTAGATGTTATATAGATGGTCTATTCCTTCCGACTCTTTCCAAAATGGAGCACGAATTTTGATCTAATAATCTCCTCTTGTATAGATTCTAAATTACTTTTTATGAAAGATCTACATTTTTTATCCCCTAGAAAACTTTTTACCGGGAATCATAACCAATCTCACAAATAGAATATTAAAATATCTCCTGATCTTAAAGGAGCCAATTCGCCGGTACAAACGGATCGCTGTCAGCGGATAGCCGGTACAAAATCAATACCGGGTACCGGTTTCATACTTCATAACCGACTTTTATTTCTATCCCTATCCCCTCCCTCCCCCCGTCACCGTGGCTAACCCCCTCCGGCGCCGTCGTGTGTCGTAACGACCAATAGATTCAAGTTGGTCGAGATATTCAATTATATTGGGGTCCTGGAGGATCCGGATGCATTCAGCCGGGGTTTCTTTATAATCGCTTTAAGATTTACGTTGATTTTATTATTGTGAGGTTTTTGAGAGTTCGCTGAAAGTTGAGGAAGTAACTATTGATGTTATAATTCATTTGGGTGAGTGACTTCTAGTTTGAACGACGTGTTACAATATTAATATCTTATTCAAAAGGCAAATAATAATTGGTCCGAATAATAGTAGCCTGCATCTTAGTAGTACGCCCTAATACCTAATTATATTTATAGTAAAAAAACTGTACACATATTTTGTCTCAAATTGCGTTTATGTTCGCATGTGATTGCAGGGTTTAAGTTTAGGAGCATGCGAAGTAGATTAAGCTTTGACATTGGGAAATTCATCAGTAGTTGTCGTTAGACAAAGTAGACACTAACTACAAATTACAGCTGACGAAATGTGGTCGATACTTCCCACTGCCTGCTTCAAATATACTAACAGGCATCTCTCCTGCCATGTTGCTATCCCCTGCCTACCCACACCTGGCTCCCACATTTAATACCGTATTTTTAGGCTCGTTATACGTCCCGATATTAAACAAATTAGCACTAAACAAACTATGAAAAAAAAACACGCGTTCAACTTGATGAGAGGAAACGGAAACGAGTGAAGTATTAATATTATAGTTATAGTGCAAGTCACGCACTCGCGGGAGTCACAGTGGTGCGCAAATGTAACGTGCGGAGGACTTGACTTGTACCTACTGTCGGTGGTGCGGAACATAAACATGTAGCTATGGGCGAGTGTACTGTACATATGGGTACCACAATATACTTGTACCACCAGAATAAACACTGTGCCTCCATCTCTATAGCTACTGGGTAGGTAGTTACCAGAGGATGGCGAATTAATCCATTATACGACATTATTATTTCACAGATAGTGGCGGTAAGATACCTACCTACTTATTCCAATTAATATTAGAAGATGAATTAATTTTTATATTGACACTTAGGTACAGACGACAAAATCGATAGTATCCCACCTTTACATATAAAGTTGTATGTAAAGATGGGATACTATCGATTTTGTCGACTGTACAGTCAGCGTCAAAAATATCTTGACAACAAACTCTCAAAATGCTCCTAAAATTCTTGTATTAGGAGCAAATCAAACTGTTTTATTGATTTAAATTGTATTATTGTCCAAATTAAAGGTCCAAACTAAATATCAGAACAATCAGTCAACAGAAAGCTGGAAAAACAAGGAATTAAGATCATAAAATGAGATACATACTCGTACTGACATCTTATTATAATTTTGAACACTTTGTTCATCAAGATCGTTCTGATGCTGACTGTACCTACCTGCCACTTACCTACATATTTACTTAAAAATAACTTGCTTGTTATTAATTGAAAAAATCTATAGATGTTTTCAATCAAATAAATCAATGGAGGCTAGGTTGTTTAAAAGGTTGTAAGTAATATAATAATAGCACATTTATAATATTGAAGGCTTCTCATAAAGTCGATTGGTTGCAGCACCTTTCTTTAAGACTCGTTAATAAAAAACATTATAATCCGAAAAGCAATATATGACTGCCAGAATAGACAATTTTATTTGTCAACTAGCTGTCGCCCGCGGCTCCGCCCGCGTGGATGTCGGTTATCGCGTATCGGGGTATGTAAAATAGATGTTGGCCGATTCTCAGACCTACCCGATATGCCCACAAAATTTCATGAGAATCGGTCGAGCCGGTTCGGAGGAGTTTGGCAACGAAAACTGCGACAAGAGAATTTTATATATTAGATATTAAGAATGTTATATTACACTCATCTCAGATAGGTATCCAATAATTAATTTTGGCTACAAACTAGCTACCGTGAGGCCAGCCAGCTAGCTAATTAATAATAAAACACAAACATCTTTTACTTAATTGAGTGTAACATACAGCAACCGTAAAAAAATATAAACTTTTATAATATTGTATAATTTCCTTCGACAGCTGCGCGCTGAGGCAACTAACGGCCGTGAATAGGCGCTTTCGGGCAATTGGCGTACTGACCGGCTCCGGTCGACAGCCGGTCATTTGTCCGGACATAATTACTTGCGACCGGCAATTTTACCACTGTCTGAACGTCTAATCATCATGTTTGTTTGAAGAATCTAAACGAGATCGCGCGTAATAAAGCCAAATTGGGCGGTGAGTAATTGGACATCGTTTTTAGTTATTTCTACCTCGTGAAGCTTAATTGACAGGCTTGTTTCAAGAGATCATCTAATGCAAAAAACGTTTTTGGATGTTGAGTGTTGTAGTAACTCGGGTTTTGTTTGTGGCGTGGCGTCGAGCCGGCGCACGCAGAATCATCATGACAAGCTTTATCTCGCTAATTTCGCTTATATAAAACGTTAGTTTGATAATGTAAATGATAATGTAAATGTAAATAAAAATATCAACAGCCCGAAAATTGAACAATTGATCAAACCTTTCTAGGAGGACTATGAAAGTCTCGTCTACATACCTATGTATTAGGGCCAAGAAAGAAGCACAAGGAAAAAAGGAGGAAAGAGAATTTGTTTTCTTATTACTGTACGACAATAAATTAATATTTCCCCTAAAAAAACTCTAAAAGCTTCCAAGATCCGCCTTGGATGTTATTTCTTCGAATTAAATTTATGGGAGAATTCACTTGCATCAAAAATGCATACACTTAATTAAGCATACTATATCTAAAATATTACCTATATTCCAAATTAAAATCACTCAAGAGGTAAACCAGTCTCAAAACCAAATTACACTTAAAATTAGTCGCCATATGTTACCCTTCTTAAACATACAAAGTTTTTATCAATAGCCCGCCCACTCAGCATTTCCATAATCTTGTTTTAAAAAGGTACTAGAAACCGCATTCCGCCAATGGGATTACTCAACTCTAAGTAAATTGAGTCGGTAGCCCGGCTGGCGACCGGCGGCCATGTCTAATATGTTTTTTAATTACTTGCCGGCCAGCAATAATACTCGTGCGCGATTATCATATTCAGTGAGGATTTGCCTTATTGCAAACGTTTCAATAGTTCGAATCAGATTATGGGAATTAATATCGTGATATAATTAATAGAGATTATTGCGATTGCTCGTTTCGAATGAAATTGGAAACTACCGCTGGTGCACAAATTGGTTTATTACTGTGGCGTGCGGTCCCAATCGTGCTTGATACTTGGTAGGTGTGATTTTGGAGAATTTCTAGATAGTTTTCGTGATTACCTTGAGTTCATTTTTGATTGTTTGCGATACTGCTTATTACCTTTTTGCCCGGGACCGAACAACTTAATTAGCACAATTTTAATGTTAGTAAAATCACCCGCCAAAATTATACCTAGTCAGTAGGTACCCTTCGGGAATGTGTGCGTGCCGTGGAAGCAAGCCAACCTGTTTGTACGACTGCTCTCATTCATAAACAGTTACATAAACATCAGCTACACGGCCTAGACAGTGGAAGTTCAACATTAGTGTAATTCAGGGTTACCTATCTTAATCCCGAATTTCAATATTCCGAATATCATAATCCAGAAAACGTTTGGCCAATTTTTCATAATCCCGGTTTTTCAAATTCCGAAGTTTTATTTGCTATATAATCGCAACTCCGAATTTCATTTGCTGATTTATTCATTTGTAAGACGTTTTATAATCCAGACGAACGAGTTCCAGACACACGAAATCTAAATGCACAAAATCCAGATGACCGTAATCCATATGCACGAAAGCCCAATTTTTACAACACTAATTTTTGAAATGCAATTAATTGATATCCAGTTAATTGATATCCAGTTAATTGATATCCAGACAAACAATATCCAGATTTATAAACCTAAAACTAAACCTCATATGGCGTCTACTAACTACAATTGGAGACCTACTGAACAAAACACACGTTGCCTTGAAAAATATATGTATGCATGTAAGCAAACAAGCATGCATGCAGGCAAGCTGGCAATCAAACCGGCAAGCATGCAGGCATGCAGACAAGCAGGCAAGCATACAGGCAAGCAGGCAACGCTCGCTTCCGCAGCTTTGGCGACCAGCCTCAGCCGTTCCAGCTCGCCCGGGCGCCCGAGCTTGCGTCTACAAGGTCGACGGAGCCCCGCTACGCGGGGCTCCTACTTCTGGGTGGTTTATAAAAAAATAACCACGAAGGCCTAATGCGGGAGCTTCGCTACGCTCCGCTCCCGCATTAGCCTTCTAACCTAACCTATCCGAGTCGGGGTAATCTGAGTCGGGGTGTTAAAATTTTAAATGTTACAGTTAAAAATAAATGTGATTTGGAACATTATAAAGGTGGTTTGATATTCTTTAAAAAATAATTCTACAGTTTGATAAGTTTGTTAAACAAAAAAAGGTGATTAAAAATTCGTTCAATTGTGTTTCTGTGAAATATGTTTCATTGTAGGAAATTGTTTTTGAAACAATAATATTCGAAATAAAAATATAAGAACCAAATATTATCTAAAGCATTTTCTGTGAAACGAAATTCTATGAAATTTCTTTCTACGAAATAAGGGGCTCCTGTCCCTCCGCGCCTCCGGTTCTTAAATAACACTCTAGTGTAGGGCAGACAAGTACCACGGCGAGTCGGGTCAGGTGTGGTACGCAGTGTTCACGAGCTCGCTTTCCTGATTCATTGATTATACCTGCATACAAAACTGTTCATGCATGACATGGAAAACAATAATTTAAACAAAATTATATTATAAGTCTTCAGGCTTTCATTATATTAAGTGAAATTATTTATGTCTTAAGTGAACGTTAGATTTTTTATTATTATATCAACCGTTACACACCCTAAATGAATCGTATAAATTTACTGATTTTTACTATACCTGTATAAAGTTTAGCTGGAACACGATTTGTATGGGAACCAAATAAAAAGATTATGAAAATTTGGTAATAGTTTATTTGGAAAATGGTACGATGGGAACCAAAAAAGAATATTCTGAGAATCTGGTATAACTATATTTGGATTAGGACAATATGGGAAACAAAAAAATACTATTTGAAAATTTGGTTTTAGTGCACCTGGAAATTGATTCATCTGGGAAATGAAAAACGGAATTATAGAAAGTTGTCATTCATTACATCTGTCTTTTAAAAGTTCTACCAACCGTTTTCGGGGTTTTAAGATTCGGGTAACAGAAATTCGATATTTCAATAGGTTACCGTAATTCAGGGAAAGCGTCACGCGTCACGCCCGTAACGATATCCAAACATCACGCCATAATGTTCGTCAAACAGAGAGCGTAGGCAGGAATGTTGGCTGCAAACACGATTGTCACGGCCAACACTTGTGCCAACATAATCACGCGCATTGTTCCACCTCGCCAGTATTAGCCTAACTGCGTCTGTTTGTGGACAAACCCACGCTTTTTAGTTAAGCTTTTATGTGACAAGTTACGTTGGCATATTGGCTTAAGTGTCTGCTGAATACGTCTGATTGTGGGAGAGTTTCCTTGAAAGAGTAGCTGTCTTACATTGTTACACAATCAACATCTTAAAATTCGACTTAAATCACTAATTAATGCACAATGATGAGTATACTTATTAAAAAGCTATCGAGTTGTACCACTATCAGGGTTGCTGGCAAGAAAGACGATGATTCGCTTGCTTAGAAGTAACTCATTTACCGATTCGAATACTTTCAGATTATAGCTTTCTGAAAACACGCACTCAGGCAATGCACAATGACTGTGAAATGAAAATATTTAGTCTTATGAAGGTAATATCTATCATTCATAGCGTTGGCGTATCCCATGCTTTTGAGCGTTAGGTGATGGAATGAGCTTTGAAGGAATTAAGTGCAATTCATGAATAATTAGGCTTGCAATCGTATGTCGATACTCCAAGCTATGAAACTTATCATCGACTAGTTAATGAAGAGAATGAACCTCTTGGCGCGTTTCTCAGTACACTCAAGCGCAGCTAGTATTTAGTCGAGGCCTTTTTAATGATTTTTATTATAATATTTAAATAGTGTCGGGTCGCGGACCCGTGGCTGCATTGTGCGCCGATACCCGCGTCACTCGCCCAACAAAGCGCCTTATTATCTTCATATTATTTTAATATTGTTGCAATACTGTAACAATAACTGACGTGCATTATTTATCCTACACACTAATGAGCGTGTAGGCACCTTATCCAAACACAATCTTACGTTTGCACCCCGGCCAATCGATTCGGAGCCCTATTCAGAGGGTGTTAAAGTTGTATTGTTGTTTGGAAATTTTGTTATTATGTTTGTATTGTCAGACAAAAGAGTGACACGGGGTGCATCTCGAGCTGTCAGTGAAGTTTTCAATGAAAATAAATGTGTAATTATTATTAGTGGAATATTGTCGAGTGTTTCGAGGAACGGGCGTGTGTGGTCACCGTGGTCCCCGTGGGCACATGAGTGTTTTGTTATTAGGTGTCGAGCTGCGTGTGTAATTGTCAAGAGTACCTACAGTGTTCTCAATGAAGCTCATAGGAAGAATTTTTGATACTGATTATTCCCTTGTAGCAACAAAGACTGTTTCTTTAGTGAGTACTGCCGTCGTCGCCAGGAAGGGCTTTTTGAGTTGATACTCAGACAAGTCTTGACGAATGCCGATACACCTTGTAAGTGCTATTTTATGTCCAAACACAGAAATGTTAGTTAGCCTAATTATAAAGATTTTTATGATCGCAAAGAAAAAAGCCATGAACCTAATTAACTGATTCTGGATTGATTCACACCGCGGTAGCCTAGTGGTATGGGTAATGGACTGCTGAGACGAGGTCTCGGGTTCGATCCCAGGTTTTCCATGGCACACACCAATGACTTTTCGATGCTTTTCGAAGTTATGTGTGTATTTATCGCAGGTTTATAAGTGCCCAGTTAATGGCAATAGGCTCGCCACCTATTACATTGGGACCTAAACATAAACCGGCGAAATGTGGGTGTTAGCACCTACCCCTTCGGGGATAAAGGCGTGAGTTTATGTTTATGTGGATTGATTCATATTCAGGATTGAGTTAGTTACCTACAAATAAAATTAATACAGGTTTTAAGGAGTTTTGTTTCCATTTAGGATAAATATTGTCTCGTGTTTCTCCTTCCGAGGTAAGCAGAGATGTACAACATCCTGGTATTTGTTCTGTTGTTGAGGTCCGTAAAATAATCAACCGTGACTAAAGTACAACTCCTGTAGATACAAGAGAAGGGCTATGAATAGAACATGAGAAAATTCAATTGAGCCATTATTTTCCATACATGGGAGTATTTGGAGCGTGGTGGTTCTCCAACCACCACGCTCCAAATACTCACAACACAACAACACAGTCACGCTCGTGGGACCTGGTAATGGTTGCATTGCTAATAATTGCAGGAACTGCAATTGCAGGTATGTACCTACATGTATTATGTAGTCGTTACGCAGTTTTGTTGGGCAAACGTTCTGTGTGGGAAATTGGAAAATCGTTAAATCTAAAACTCAAAAGAAGTAATCAGCATTCCGGACACATCTTAGTGTTTTATGGTCGACTTATATTATTATAAATTTATGTAAATGTTTAATGAATAAAAAAAAAAAATGGTGAGTATACCATAAATTAAAATATTGATAGTTACCTATGTTTAAAAGTCAATCCCGCAACTTTTTTGGTTTATTCTCTAGTTTGATTTGTTTCAATCTAAGTTGAAATGGGTTTAAGGTCTCAACACGCTAAAATTGCATTTTCATTTCAACACACCACTCACTTCACCATGCTTAGGTACCTTTCTTACTGGCAACCCTGATTTAGGGCTTGGTGCGGAGTTTTAGACCAGTTAGGACAATCAAGGAACAACTTAACTTTTACCATTACACCATCAGGGCTCAAACGAACATTTAACAATGCATCTATGTAGCTAGCAGTCCGAGTTGGAACTCAGAAACAGTTCCACAACTGACGCAAGCAGCTGAGTAAACTGGTAGCCGATGGCAGCAAAATACTATGTGTGTTTATTTGGTCGAGCAACTTACACTGCCCGCCGTTAATAAGCGGGAAATATTGTGTCGAATTAGTCTATAACATATTGAGATGTACTACAGCATGGCTTCCTTTCATTTTTAAATAGTTTGCGTGTAATGCTGTATACCTACTTAATAGGAATAAGGTTTTAAGCTTTAATCTATACTTTTGGTGCTATAACTCCAAGGAGTCAGCGCTAAAAGTGTATATGTTCGAAAATATAAAAATAAATTGTAAAATCATTGTGGAATTTTCCTTATAACCTAGTATTCGTACCTACCTACCAAGATCAAACAGTACCTATCTGAAGTGTTAGTGTACCTATGTATGCAGATATATCTACACCCTTATTATGTGTACAGTTTTAACTGAACGAACGGATAAGTTCCAAGAATTTTCAGCAAACAAACCCATCTTGAGGTGAAGTGCGTGCCGCGGAGTGATGAGAAAATAGAATAATGACCGTCGTGGTCCCTCCGGGCTCCGGGCCGAGGACTCCAATCGCGAATAGTTTTGCGGGCCAAACAACCCTTCACTCGCCCGTCCAATTTGGGCTGCTCACCACCACTGACAAATTGGAGATGACCTTTTTTGTAAGCACGAGACGGGTTGAATGTTCACAAGGGCTTTTCACAATGGCGTGTAAGCAATTGACGGGTTGGAGCGCTGTTTACTGTGTTCCACATAGAATTTACGTGAAAAACACTAACAACATTATTTCACTCACGTCAGTGTATTCGCAAAAGGGTACGCAGATGTTTATTTAATATAGTAGTAGACGCAATACTGACTGACAATTAGGGTGCTACCTACATTTGGAATACACATATAAGCATATGCCACTGAGGAGACAAACAAGCTCACGGTCCACCTGATGTAATCTGGTTACCGTGGCCGATGGACGTGTGCAACACCAGAGGAGCCGCACTCGTGCTGCCGACTCTGAACTCCAGTGAGCTCTGGCTACCCTACTCACCGCCGCCGGGAACACAACACAAGGTTATTATGAATGCGGTATTCTGTAGGGCGGAGTTACTTCTCCTGTCAAACTACTTTATTGATCGTATTTAAATGCTTAGAAAAATAATGATTTAGCGTCAACTGTGACTTCAACACAGATAGTCCCAAGTTCCATTCAACCTTGTTTCCCAATATCTACAAACGATTACACTTTACAACCGTTCTCCGTCGCCGCAGTCACCTCGGTACACACCGGTGAGTCGGTGAAGTTGTTTGTTATAAAAAGGCGTAGATGTCCGCTTGCAAACATCTTCACAGAACGGCCCTCGAGACGGCCGCGGCTCGCGCTCGTGTCGCCGCCGTGTCGTGCCGCCGTCGGCACACAGACACTTTGGGAGTCTGCAAGTGTACACAACACTACCACTTCAGCGGTAGATACACTCGAGTTAGATCGGAATATAGAGCTATAAAAGGGATAAACCCTTTTACAGTTTTATATTGAGTATCGTTCAGATAAAAACGGTTGTAAAACTTGTAAACGTGAAAGACGATGCTAGATGGAAGCTATTAGATTTAGTCCTCAGTTATAAATCGAGAGTAAGGACTAAGTTTCGTTCTGGAATATAGAACAAAGAGTGACCAAACACTATCAGCTTATTATTAGGCATGATGAAGGCATGTGATAGATATTGCCTTGCCTAAAGGTATATGTCAGTGGGAAGACCAAAGGCGATTCCTGGTTTGTATTCTACACTGACGGTACAGAAACTCTCTGTTCTAACAGGGTCTTCAGCACGAGTGTGAGGCCCCTTGTGTTGCACACAACCATAATTCTACGGGTACGGTAACCACTTTACATCAGGTAGACCGCGTGCTTGTCTGGCACCTAAAAGGTATAATTATTTTTTTTCTGCAAGCTCTCGTTTCGATGTCCAACTTCTACCACCGAACTTGGATGTAGTGGACTTTCCTAAATATATCGCTGTAATGGTATTACTACATACTAAACTGAAAAAGTTCATAACTCTTCCCAATCCACGCCATTCTTCTCCCATAACTGCAATCGAACAGCCATAAGTCACAGCAATATTCTCACTCCCACATTAGAAGGCTAGCCCATAAACCACGCGCTGTCCACAAATCTCGCCGCGGGGCGTGGCCACATCATACGTAACTAGATTACGGCCGTACTAGAAGGCTGTTAGTCACCGCCAACGGACGACAATTGGTATCGGATGGCTAGAGTTGTTTATGCCGTCTTTATTCGCAATGTGGGGCAGTAGATGATATTGATAGCTTTCGATTTAGAAGTTATGGGGCTATTAAGGAATTGATATTTATTTCTTTATGTGAGTTAAGTCCAATGTTAGTGCGTGTGATTGACGGACTTATTAATCAATTACTAAGAACTTTGTGATTTTCGAAATTATACAATAATGAAAACACTAAGACCCATATTCTAGATTGGAAGGTACCTACGTAGTCTGAATCTCAATTATATGAAAATATGTCAATCTGTCTTAGTCTAGAATACGGGCCAAACTATTTAAATGTAGGCTGTGTAGGTCTGCTGGTAAGCCTTAAGGGATAAAAAAGTAAACAGCGTAAATCTAAGGGAACGTAGTACCTCCTCTCATTCAAAAAGCCATGAATATTCACTCGCAAATTATTCCATATGAATGGGCGATGCGCTGCCAGCAGTACATGTGTAGTTACTTATATATCTATGTAGATCAACATACGTTTTAGAAACTAGATTATAATGATAGCTTGCAAAATCGTTAACTTCAAAGAACGATTAGTTTATTCTTCTCATAAGCCGGCTACTGCTGAATTCATTGATCACAACCACACTATAGTATACTGTAATAATGACTGTGACTGTCATGATGACTGCCACTCATGATGATAATGGTATCATCACGAATACAAGTCATCATCATTACAGCGGTTCCATCCAACGCTTGAACTTTGGGGTGCGAGGTTCCGGCTTATCACAGCCATCTAACCCGCCTATCTCGAAACGAAAACCTGCGTTAGAGCCTCGATTTTCAGTCAGTTGGTGTACAGGCTTGTACTTGAAGATCTTGTAGTCCCATACTCCTTAAGAATGACAGTTTGCACAGACTCAAGGTCACTCTCTCGGAGGGAATGCCCTCAAACGACATTGATATCACAATAACAATTTTTTCCTTTCATCAGTTATGTAAATAAGTATGAAATTTTATGAATAATTGTTTAATTATAATATGCTTAAGTGTAATTAGCGTATTGTCGCCTGCTGAACAAAACAACATAATATATATTGTTGGCGTTCATAATTTATAATTAACTGCGTATGATAATAACTGCAGGTGACGATAATGTTAATTGTTATATAGAGTAATGCATTTGAGATCGTTTGTCTGTACTGTTTGTACGTAACTAAGTGCTTACAGTCACTTCTCTATACCACTGGAGTAGGCAGAGAAAGCAAGCTGGCAAAAAAAGTTATTTCGTAATTTCTTCCATTGTATTTTTCCAAGTGCTTTACTTCTACACTTTAGAAAAACCTGGACTTTTTCTCCAGTGGCTATTGTGCAAGTCATTAAATCGTATTCTGTTTCCAATTGGCCACTGCAAGGAAAACATGGGTACGCTGTGATTGCGGAACCCGATCACGCGGTATTGCCTCTCGCATTTGCGCTCTTGCTCACTGTATTCCTCCACCTGAACGAATGAATATCTGTATAAAGCAACAGACAAGTGGACAATGGCCATGACTATAGCCCAAAAGAATTGCATTCCACTCCTTGCTGTCAAATGGAAAATAGACCTATCCTTTAAATGCCTTCTACAACATACATGGAAGAGATAATAAGGTATTTAACTTCTCCAGGAATTAAACAGTAACATTACCTATAACCAGTCAAGCCCCATGAGCGATTAGTACATAATAACACTAATAATATAATCGATTCGTGTCGCTGGCAGCGCTGTTTGCGCAGTTGCTGCGCGCAATCAATTACTGCAGCCTGCTGCCCGCTGCGCCCGCGCCGGTGTATTGTCAATATGTGCACTGTGTCTGGAACGAACCAATGACACCTATGCATCGTTCACTGGTACCAGTTATTGTTGTACTATTGTGGTAGTAAACAAGCGATAATTTATCAGACGTCATCTGTTCAGTCAATCCTTTCCTTTATGATCGCAATCAATGCGTTAGTCTCGGTTATAGACATAGATTACTTTTTCTCTTGATTTGGCTTATCTTGGCTTTTGTGGGAATGACTGTCGACTAACAAAAGAGTTAAGCCTGCGGCAGTACATCAAAGTTTATTAACG
This sequence comes from Eilema caniola, assembly GCA_949126895.1. Lineage (NCBI taxonomy): Eukaryota > Metazoa > Arthropoda > Insecta > Lepidoptera > Erebidae > Eilema > Eilema caniola. The sequence goes on from OX421475.1 coordinate 24,826,571, forward strand.
AGTATACCATTAAGCAGGTAAGGTTTGCGTCCCAAGCTCAAATCTTATCTCAATGCTCCTAAAGTCCTGTACATTTATACCCTGAACCTGTATCACACCACTGCTCCTACTAATATCCTAATTAAGCCTACAGGCCGGCGCACTTGCTCAACGATGGACGAGAATCGGGCGCATATTTCCTCTCAGAGATGTGAAGTCAGATAGCAGTCGCTTTCCAATCAAAAAATATAAAGCAACAGTGCTTTAAAGTTCAAACTGTGGACGCAACAGAGAAAACGCTTAGATAATGATGATACTAGGTCCATAGGTAGGTATATAGTACGACAGTCCACTGCTAGTCAACTTATTTATTCACTGGGGCAGTTTTCAAACTTCAACATCTATTAACTACATCATTGAGAGCAATGCACCAGTACTTGCCAAGTGTGAGCGTTGACCTCATCAGCGAGGTTCCTGCCTTTGTAAGCGTTTGGTGATTTAATTAGTTCTGCAAGGCGAGCAGGTGTAATCAACACGGATTCAAATCATCCAGAATTTCGGTCTCCGCATTTATAGAGATCGAAACGAGAGGAATAAGAGTAACCAGATTAATTTGAAATTCTTTTTAAAAATGGGTGATTGATAAAGTTTAAACTTGAAAACGTTCTACCTACAATGAAATGAAATAGTTCACAAACACTTAGTCGTAGATCGTACACATTTTTCAACACGAATGAGTGGGCTGAACCCCGTCTTCCCTTCATCCCCTCTTTACGTTGGTAATGCGCACAGATCTTACATAGGTTGTGGCTATTAACAAAAAGACAATAGGTTTAAGTTTAAGGTATACTGTTAATATCCTTTTCCTTGTTTTTTGGTTAGGCTCATACGGCTTTCATGTGAGTGACTGCCATTTGACCTCTTAATCCCGACATGAAAACCTGCATCAGACCTCGACTATCTATCATCGTATGCACCGGTTTGCATTTGAGGTTGGCTCCATCACGTAGGCCTTAGTGGCGAGCCAAACCTACACTCCGTCTACTTACCGCACCACCCGAGTAGTTTGTATTAGGAATATTTTTTTATAAACTCCGGTATGTCTACAAAGACACAAACAAACCAACGTTACTACTTATAACATTACCAATCTCACGTAACTACTACATTTACCTTACTCAGGCATCGTACCCGGGAACTCGCGTACCGACACAAGAAATTAGTAGCAAATCAATAACCAACCATAATTGGTGACAAGCGAAGCCGATAGTCTCCCACCGACGGCTTGCGACCTAGCGGCTTGCGGCTTGCGTCTGGTGCATTAGCGTAATTAAACATAGGACACGCGACGGCCGCCATTGTGAGCGACGTGCCCTGGCTGATCGATTGTAAGCTATTGTTCACCACTAATCAAATTATAAGCTTATGAGTTAATCACTCAGGTTTATGAATTGATATTTTTGTAGTTATAAGGTAGGAAATACGCATAGGCCTGTGTTATCCGTATTAATAATGCCTACAAAAAGTACGTGTTAATTAATGTGATTGATTAATGAGGGTCTGGCCCAGACTTTAGTCTAGAGATTGATAGGACAGATGGCAAGCGTTCCTACAAAATCCTAGATAAGCCAAATTAAGATTTTTTTTTAGGTATATAGGACACTTCAATTTGACTTCTCCTCGCCTGATGGTAAGTTGAAGGAAAAGTCTCAGGAAAGAGGGCCACCATTACATACACGTACCATGTTAACAATGGTGGCCCTCAAGTTGACGGCCTCATGAGATGCTTTTTCACGCCCCGCTTAAAGGACCTGGGACTGTAGGAAGAAGGAAACACGTGAGCTGGCAAGGAATACCAGGTCTTAATGGTGCGACAAAGGCAAGGGTTTCTTGAAGAAATATTCTGCACCGTATACGGGTGACATCTAAGCCCTGCTCGTGTTGTCCTGTGTAGGAAGGAATAGAAGAGCAAATTCCGGGCTTCGAGGTACAAAAGGATATAACCGGGACAAACGCTGTGATGGTCATGATGATGAAGATAGGTATTAGGACAGGTAGGACAGGTAACCTCAGGGTACATATCTTGAAACTTAGTTGCTAGCCAAACGAGGCTCTAGCGCGTATAGAGCACATTTTGAACACCTTTTAGGGATATACCCCGAGGTAGGATATTATAAATCCTTACCCACAGAACAACATCTATGTCCTGACTGTCCCAAACCACGCATCATTGCCCCAAAATCTTAGCGAGAACTATCAGATCAATTGTGCATCATCATTTGTCTCATAACGCGGCGCTCCACGGCACACCCCGCTAAGGGGGGGGGGGGGGGTCAGGGGGTGAGGGGCTCCATACAGGGGGCTATTATCAAGTTAGTGTCGAGTCATTTGCCTGCTGCTTAGCATAAATGATTCAATAAACGATACAACAGCCTGTATAATGATATTTATGCTTTTTGTTTTAAATTGTAATGTTTATTTTAGCTATTTGATTTGGAGGGTAGCTATCAATGTGCATTGGCCGGGTATTCCTTCATATAGCATATGCTTGTTATATTATACCTGTCGAGGAGCGTTACTATGTTGTTTTTTTGTTATCCTTGCCTAGCTAAGCCATGCCTGCAGCCTGCTATCAGATACTGCTGACAGGTCTTTTCTGTAAATCCATAGGCATGTGCTCCTAGAAATATTTCAATTGGAACATCTTATACCCAGTGGCACAGGTAGACCTTGATTTCATAGTTCTATTTGCTAATCCATTACCATTTAGTTGAGAGGGTTATACCTAGTTATAATAGTGGGTGTCATGGCGCTGGGGACAGCTCGTGAGTGGCACAAAGGAGCCAGTAAACAGTCTGGGAACTTGCCTCGTTCGAGCGCCTGTTAAAACTTTGTCTGGGAACTATGCTACTTTTATTCTAGGCGCTTTTATATTTGTAGATGAGTGAATGGATCAAAAACCTGTCGACAATACGCAAATAATGTTACAATTTCATTGAAAATAACTGAACTACTATCTCAATAGGTACTTACTTATGTATGTTAAGACCGCAAAATTAAGTTTCCAACTGCAAAACGTTAGTGATAGTTTTAAAATCAGTACTTTATTCACGAAGTAAAAAAGCTAATATGGACTCTATAATACGAGTAAGTAACTATACTTAGATACATTTTGTGTATAAACTGGAATCGAATATATGCTTTCTGATTTAGCAGTCGAACTGAAACCGAAACTCTCTGTTAGAACAGAGAGTTTTTGTGCCGTCAGTGTAGAAGATAAAGCAGGACAAGCCTTTGGTCTTCCCACTGTCAGCACAAAAACTCTCCAGTGAGCTCTGGCTGCCCTACTCACCGCCGAGAACACAATGCAAGGTTATTATGGCCGCGGTATTCTGTAGGGGAGGTACTTCCTCAGTCGGACTGCTCAATTGTACAGAAATACCTTTCTACCGCTACGCCACAGAATGTTCACACTTATTCATTCAGGCCTATCCAATTTTTTATCCAAGCCCTAGCAATAACATTCATTCCATTAGTGAATACACTCAAATCAGTAGTTCTTCTTAATTATATATCTGTTCGGGACTTTCCGCGATAAATTATAGAACTTACTATTTTTGCCGACGTTTCGGATGCGTCAAACAGTTATATAATTATGAGTTCACACCGCGGTGGTTTAAAAATAACAGTAGTTCTTCTTCTAGCGTTGATCTCAGTCGCATCCACTTTCACAGTGTAGTCGAGGGTCCGATCTTCGATATTTTCTGTTAAGCAACCGCCATCTGACCTTCACAACCCAAGTGCAGTAGTTATATACGGTTTAAAATGCCTAACTGTTTATACTCAAGGCCAAACTTACACCAGATTAGGTAATTTCATCCCGCATTGTACCGATGTCAGTTGCACCGAGACGCGTAGGAGAAAATGGAAAAGTATTATCTACATCTTCTCATATAAGTTTGTATGAAGAGGTGTATGTGTAGTGTATACTTATCTCTTTTACCGTCTGTACCCAGACAATCGTTCAACTTTCCACCTACCCACGTCCAAGTTATATTGCCTAGTGCGAGCGCATTACTCACCGCGTACCTCCGCTATTGAACGAATATGAACTTAGTCATTCTTAAGGAGTTCAATTAGTGTTAATCCACTTTAATGAATATTCTAGGATATTCTAAGACATTCTACATACACACTACAGTCAATAAGCACAATTAATGCATGTAAATATTTGCACTAGTAAAAGAACTGTAGGAGATAGACGACGACGGTATTCCCGTCCAATTGAGCAGTCCGACTGGGGAAGTACCACCGCGCTACAGAATACCGCGGCCATAATAACCTCGTGTTGTGTTCCCGGCGGTGAGTAGGGTAGCCAGAGCTCACTGGAGAGGTTTTGTACTGTCAGTGGGAAGACCAAAGGCTATTCCTGCTTTGTCTCCTTCACTGTCGGCACAGAAACTCTGTGTTTATGTTGGAATATAAACATATGTATTGACGGGTTTCGTTTTATTTGTGAAGTGACAAAAATATTTCTTTACTTTTTATAAGTAGATTAGTCAAAACAACCAGTATTACAACAGTTTACAAGGTCGGCAGCACGAGTGTGACTTCCCTGGTGTTGCACACGTCCATAGGCCACGGTAACCACTTACCATCAGGTGCTTGTCTGTCACCTCAGTTGTATAAAAAAAACTCGTCCCTCTTGTGTTTTAGTTAAACACTATGCTGCTACGCCACAGAGGCCGTCTATATTGCAATGTTTGTTATAATGATACAGAAAAGCTATGCAAAATAAACGCAGTTTTTCTTTTTCTTTTTAAAAAGAGAGAAAACTAATGAGACAAAAAGTTTTGCTTATTTAACCTAGTGCTACATCTCATTGTAATGTCTCAAGTTTCTTGGAAAAGATCTAGTAGGATAAAAATATGATTTATATAGAAGAAGGGTGTAGAGGACCAACCCCAAGTCAAGTCCAACGACCAACCAAAGAACGGACAAGGCTTTGACGCAGGCTTTTCTCTCAAGATTTAAGATCTTACAGCAGTCATTTACGACGTCCATGACAGTCGTCAACTTCACAAATTCGTCAAACAATCTATTCTATTCACATATTGCCACTTGCCCAAAGGGGCAGGAAAATCACCACTAGATAATAGATATTCCCACTAACCGATGGACACGCCCACCACTCGTTCCCATTCAATAATGAATGGCGTGGCAATCGTCTAACTACATTGCGTACAATTTAGTGTTATTGCTCGCAGATCGGCGACTCATCGCCAATTCACTTAAGTGACCGATAAGTTAAATCAAAAGGCGTGATACTTGCCGGGGGACATGTTGTTTGAATAAGTGACGTTATATGTGAGTATGGATTTGTTTTAAGTATATTGAGTAATACTTATTGACTGATGGGAAGTGAGACTGCAATCTTAGTAAGTAGTAGGTATTGCATAAATCAAATCGCGTAATTTCAATTCCATTAAAAAGTACAATGAAAAAAGAACCGAGGGTGTATTATTCAAACCTATCTAGCCTCTGTAGCTTGGCGGTAGTTAACGCGGCCGCTACGCAGGAGGCGCAAGTTTGATCCCTGCTCAGTGCAAATATTCCTATGCATGAATATTTGCATTGCTCTGGTGCTCTATGTATATTATGTATTTACAAAAAAAAGTAACTAAGTATGTTTAACCGCATTCTAGATTCCATAACACAAGCTAGTTAAGCTATGTTTACCATGGGTCTAGATAGCGTTGTGTAGAATGTTGTGGAATATGTACCTAGTATTTATTAATTTATTAAATCTTCAAAATGACTTGAAAAGTTGATTGCGTTTTAATTCGATTTTGAAATTTAAATTACAAAAGTTTTTGTATGTTTAGAAATCACACGTATTAGAAACATGATTTAACTGAATCTGGCGCCTGGTGGCAAGCGGTTATCATGACTTATGAACGCTGGCAACATCAGCGGTATTAAAATGGATAGGCAGGGAATAATTTCACAATGTCTGATCTATCTGTGCGTATAAACAGCGGATATTGTAACAGATACGGTATTAAAAATACAACGCAGAACACCCATTCTCCGTTTTGTGCTATCTTCTTTTTTAATGTAGATTTTTATCTAAATACCTATGGTATGCTATGGATTATTCAAACGAATACGAGTGTGAATTCCCTGGTACCGCACACGTCCATAGGCCACGGTAACCACTTTCTATCAGCAGGGCCTTGTGCTTCACCTAAATGATATAAATAAAATGACAATAACAACATATTTCTTATCCATATGCAATCCTCATTCCATTACCAATGGGAGAAATCTTTCATTTTAGTAATAACTTTATTGTACACTTTCATTATAGTATTGACAATGTGGTCTAGCGAGCATTATTGCGAGCCGGCCAGTTGTCGAGGCCACAATGTTGCCAGAGTTTAAGTAATGTGAGGGATATTGTGAGGAGATACTGTTGATTTGATGCAATAACGTTAGTGGTTGGATCAGTATTGTTCGGAAATGTTGTAATCGGAAATATTGGATTACTGTATTTACTGATAACTAAATAGATATCCTTGTTATAGAATATAAACTGTCTTTTTAGTTATTTCTTTTGGTTATAGGTACTTCGGTAGCTCAGTGGTTTAGAAGACGGCCTTACGATCGAGTGGGTTCGAATTCTGGTTATTACATTGCCGAAGTGACACAAGCAATAGCGTAGCTAGAAGGATTAGTGTGAATTCTTATTAATTTATTAGTAATTTGGTGAAACGTAGCTGTTGATACACCTCGGCCAATCCCTTCGGGGATTTACAAGAGTGAATAAACTTTCAATTGCTAGGTAAAATAATTATACAGACTTTTTTCTTGTTACGTTTTGATTATTTTATTTATCTATACTTTTTTACCAAACCATTAAATAGATAAGCTGATAAAATTTCAATTAATTTACCTACCTAATTGTCATTACAATATAATAACTTTTAAACCCACTATTCTATCTATAGTTACCTTATAATATAAACATTGCCTACTAAATCCGCGAGTCCACCCTACGGATCACTTACAAACAAACTGACACGCAACAATAGCTAAAAATAGAGATAACGCAACAAAACATAGCGCAGCGGGTGTCCGGGAACGGTCCTCGTTAGCCAGCTCCGTACCGGGTCCGTGCCGGACTGGCCCGGACGGCCCGGCACGCGCCAATTACAACAAATGAGCACTTTTTAGTGATAGTGTTGCGCGTAATCGCGTTAGCCGCGGGCCATGCTTAGATTCGGCGTTAGATTCGTCCTTGCTCATTCTCTTGAAAATGTTTTTTTGTTATTGTTTTTAGAATAAGGGTCTTCTTAGTGCAGTTATTATGTTGTGTAATCATTATGCAGTGTGCATGTGGGTTTATTTAAGCAAACTTATTTGACATTGTCGTTATTTCATCATAAAGTTTAATTAACTATATATTATATAATATTAACAATAATTGATGATCGATGATACCTATATTGTCTTCGTTATTGGTTAAAGTGTTGTATTAGCAATTACGATGTTATTATTTCGAACGAGCTCATGATTATAAGTATGTATGTAAGGGCAGTTTGCCCTGATTCAGCCTGCAAAGAAGTATCGGTCAAGTTAGTGTCGGTATTAAAGCTCGCGGGCCTTTTTTAATCACTATCTAGTAATATTATGAACAAACATATATTCGTGTTAAGTACATATCCAATGACACACAATAAGCCGGACCAGTACATATATTATTCAAATGACCAAATAGTTTTAACATGTACTTACCAATAGCTAAACTTCGTCAAATCTACAAGCCAATACAAGAGCAACTTTTTAGATAATTTGTGACAACAGTCCAAAATGTTATTTCAGTCCTTACCTAATTTCTGTTATTATACCGACTTACAAAAATCAGGTAACCATGTACCCTCAATTGTAACACCGCTTTCTAACCGCCGGACAATGGTGCAGCGTTTAGCTTTCCACAGTACGTCATTATCTCCGCCAGTGTGCGGCGCACGCGCACCATTGTTGGCCAGAGGCGGCGCGCACGCATCGTTACAGCGCTATTAGCAGATAATGGGAGATTGTGGGAGGCTGGCCGACTGTTTGATCGTAATTGTTGTGTTTTTAAGTAAGTAGATAATACGGGATACAGTTGTGAATGAGGAGGAAAAGTTTCATTGATGTGGTGTTGGTAGTTTGTAAGTATATGATTTGTAATATTTTAATTGAAGTATATATGTGTAATGTACGAATTAGCATTTGATTTGAGGATGGCATCTGAGGAAAGAAAACAAGGGTAAATCTGATAGGCAGATAGGTAAGAAACAAAACAGAAATGCCTACGAAAAGTGAATATTAAGAAGCTGATGGTTTTATCCCGGCAGAGCTAGCACACTCATGACTAATATACAAACTAGTTTAAGGAAGCTAACATTTTTTAACCATTTTTATATTTTGAAATCTGACTTTATTTAATACTAAATTATATGTAACAATTTAGAAATAACATGATACATACACATGTGCTTATACCTATTTCCATCTGGGGCAGGTAAACATCTGCTTTTATCCATACATACTTCCCGGGATTCCTCTACAAACGTCTTTTCTCAATTTTATTATTACTTATGCATTTGGAGGTGGAAATTAAACTTCATAGCTAGTACACATATCGAAAACACTTGTACTTTTAAAATAGCAACAACGTAGTGGTTAAGACTAGAAATGTTCATAAATATCAATCTTAGAAGATGCCGTAATGCGAAACCGGTCAGGTTCAATAATAAATATTGTGGAAAAAGTACAAGTGTTTTCAATATGTGTAACAACAAATTCCACCAAGTGCCATCAATCAACAGCATAAATAATTCATAGCTAGGTACTTCCATATTGTAAACCCTAATAATATTGTGATATTTGAAGTAGTGAATATTACTACGGGGGAATCTTATCACAGGTCATTTTGTAACAAAAGGGTATTAACATTACACCAGTCGGTACCAGTAAAGTACCAGCACTGCGTAATGCTAGGGTGGCACTACACGCGTTATTGACTGGGACATCCATTTGTCTTGTCAGTTTGAAACTTTAATGTTGTTACTTTAGTTTATAATCACATTTTAAAACCATTTGTAGCTTTTAAAACGTTAGTCATTTTAAGTGCATGTGTTAGATTTTTTATAAACTTGATGTCTTTAACGTAACTTTGCAAAAAATTATGAAATACAATTGTGCAATTATTTAAATGAACTTTTAAAGCATTTTGCATGCTAAATACCTCCCACCTCACCACTCTCGCCTAAAAGACAGGTATAAAGGAGAAATTTAAACTGGTAGCTTAGAGGTCAAAGCAATGCCCCTGTAAGGCAAAGATGAAAGCGGAGTCCTAGACCTATTCAGTATGTTTTCTATCATATGCACTTATTTTATTGTTCAGGAATACCTAATTAACTCACAAACGTTCAAAGTTATCTCATTTTAAAAAAGTCATCATTAACTTCATATTATTTTCCCATTTGCATCTAAAGTGTGCACTTTGAAGCCGACGTCTATTAGTTATTTTTGATTGGTATATCGGCATTTCTGAGAGCGACTAACATTTGACTTCCAAACCATGTGAGGAAAGCCTATATCAGAGTCACGTGTGTTGTTTAACAGGTGCACTGACATGCTGATGAGGTTGGCTTGGACTGGACCTCAAGTAGGTACCTATGTTGATAGGGCCCTGTACAAATATTAAAAAGAATTCAATTTTGATGATACGTACTTAATGCTTATAATCATAATAAATGACAACAAAGTGCACAAAAATCTGTACAATTTAATTGTTACATCCCTCGCAGAGATACTTCGTACCCTTCGTTACATGTTTTATTCTCACAATAACAAATTCTTAATAACATAATTCTGTCATAATATCAATAAATATTTGTTAGAGTACGGTGAGTGAAGCGCCCATTAATACACATTATAGTTTTAAGTCGACGGGCCAGTTCATTATTAGACATTAGGGGACTGAGGACGAACGCCGAGCAGGCCGACTGCCGATTGCCGAAACCGAGCGCGCTTTGGGGGCGTGCTTAGAACAACACCACTGAAGTACTCTCCCTAACGAAATTGATCTTTATTTCATAGAAGTAAAGCACAACTCAGTGCATAGTTAAAGTTTTATTCAGATATAAAATTGTGATACAGTTGCATCAAGGAAAATTGAACTTTATCTGTTTGGTATAAGGGTGTAGTGGATAGTAAAAATGTTAATGTTTTAAGATAATTTATAGTTTATCTCATAAATAGATTATTACACACGAAGTGGTGCGATAAATCACCGCTAATCCGATGAGTGTCTTTGTTTGTGAACGTTTTGCGGTTATTAAATTGTTTCCGAACGTCGCCGACGACGCACGAGCGGTTTGCTCTGCTAACCGAATTACTTGGACTTTATATGGGAATAAAAGTAATAAAACTACGAAAGTAATGGATATTTATTGTATTGGATATTTTTGGAGTGAATCAGGGTTGATTTTACCGATTTCAAAAGAGGTGAATCTCTATGGTGGATCTACAATACAATAAATATCCATTACTTTCGACGTTCGGAAAAAATCATGAACATAAATATGCTCCTATCTATCTACATAGATAGGAGCATATTTATATTCATGATTTTTTCAAAAATACTGGATGATATTATCCGGTTTAATCTCGTTTGGACAACTTTTAGTTTCGAAACCCTTATTGAATACTTACCTAAGCAACAGTAGCGTTTGGCAACTTTTTAATATCCCAACTCTGTGATGGTTTTAACCACGGAGCACAGAATATGATTAGGGTTCAACATAAGTACGAAACATGATCTTATAAGAAAACAGATTAATTGAAAACATAGATTAGGTAGGATTCCATTATTGATTATTGCATGTCAAAATGGAAGACATCACTCTTCCTTAAACAAAAAGATAATATTAAGCTGGCTGAATAACATCTAATAATAGTAGATATTTATTTCTTAGCCAGCTTAAAGTGTCCTGGGTTTGTAGAAGCTCTTGTGGTGCAAGTATGACATACTCCTAGGATTTACTAAATTCATGGTTTGAAACTTTCTAACAACATTATACCTAAGTACTCTTATCTCTTCCCATACTAAGGCCACCACTCGCTGCTCAACTTTTGATTCCCCGGTGTAACTTCAACTACAAGTTATGAACTAAAGTATTATGAAATAATATACATGGGTATCTATTGTAAATTGTTAGCTTTGTAAACTTCTCTGTCTATGTTTGAACGGTCACAGCGGCCACAAACAGTAACATACGGCATTTCAATCAGAACCCACTCGAAGTTGTCGAGGGCACGTAATGCCGGATTATACACTCGAGGGGGACTACAAGCTTTCGGGTAATTGAATACAGATTATTTAGTGTAGTAGTTGTAACATCTTCGTTGCTGATAAACAGTCACAATGAAGCAGATTTTACAATTATTAGGGATTAGAGATTAAGGCTGGATTTTAGTAGTGAAAATCGTTTAACTAAACCACAGACTAAACTGAGTTTGCTCCTTTTATTCAATGAGTTATTGATTAAAATGTGCTTACATAGATAGTTTGAATTAAACGCGGTTATATCATAGGTGAAATCCCGCTTAAAAAGTTGGCAGATGAAAAAGCTAGACATTAAGTTTCTTTGTTAATCATATCTATTAAAACTTTGCCAAAGCAAATAGGTTCGTTTCCATAACATCTTGAAGAGCGTAAGTTGCGTCTTTAGCGTCATCCAAGTAACATACTCTAATTGGAACTTGTTCACGAAACGAAATAAACAGAAAGAAAACATCCCCACACTTTCGACAATCCGGAATCTTCCGATCAATTTGACGCCAAGCTCTAATAACCGCACAAAGACGATTCGAATGCGCAAATCGGCAAATAAGGTGTACGGAATAATCGTGGGACGAGGCTAGGTGGCTATTACCGGGCCGGCCGGTACGACCGGACGGCGGGCGGGCGGGTAGCCTGTGTCCGGAATCCGCACGCACGCTAATTGCTAAATTCGCTCCCGGAGTACCTCTAGGGACGCGGGGAGGGAGCCCCCTTCCCCTCCTCTCCACAGCTTATTGTCATGTTGTGAAGTTTCTGCTTATAGAAATGTTTAAAGCTTTTGTCGGATTATAAGTTCAAGATTTTGATAATTGTGTGTTGCAAGACGATATTACGAGTTGTAGAGCCGAACTTTTATCCGAATGAGCGAATTTCGTCTCTATTTAGTTTATTTGTTGAAATTTTACAAATCGTATTAGGAATAATTTTTAGCAACCTTCGGATGGAAATATATAATATAATATAAAAGCTAGTACTTATACTTAGATCATTTTATGCAGAAAATTTGACTGAAAATAGTTCTAGTATTGTTTGATTTTTATAAACTTGTCTGTACATGCTGAGTTGAAAATTCGCAAGCAAACCATCATGCTTTTAATGAATGTGCTGTAGTACCTAAGTCAGTCTTCAATCATTTTAAATTCAACAGTAACCTACCTGTACAATATCTAAAACCGCATTTATCGTGAATATCCGATACCAGTTCGCTAGGAGGCAGTGCTCGGATATTGGCGGAAGACCCACATTACAGGCGCGCCGGTTGCCGCCTGAAGGGGCGTAATTGCCGCGAAATGCGATCAGCCCCATTCGAGGAGTTGCATCATCACACTGCGCTTTGAGCCACACGAGATTATACTGAACACTACTCACTGAGGAACTCGCTTGAGCTGAGTAAGTATATTAGGTTTTGTAAACAAATTTTCGTTTAAAATTGTGTAACTTGTACTTAATAAGTATTTATTTTTAACTACTTAAGATTTGGGCTCCTTTCATTCTGCAACGTATTGTAGGTCACGTGTAGCGTTCACATATCCATACTAATATTATAAATGCGAAAGTAACTCTGTCTGTCTGTCTGTATGTTATGCTTTCACGCCTAAACCCCTATGAACCGATTTTGATGAAATTTGGTATAGGTGTAGATTAGACCTTGAGAAAGGACATAGGCTATGTTTGGTCGCGATAACCGACATCCACGCGGGCGGAGCCGCGGGCGAAAGCTAGTCATATATATTGTATCATCTACTTATGGCTTACGTAGCGACCCCCATGGCAAAGATACAATGCAGTTAATCTAGGTATGCGTTTTTCGTTTCCAATTTAACGTTTATGATCTAGCAAGCTATTCTTTCAAGTTTTATATGGAATTATTTAGGTGACATCCTTTTCATACCACCTTTTTTTTTATTTCCACTTAGTTGGCAGATGAGCACACGGCCCACCTGATGAAAAGTGGTTACCGTGGTCTATCGACGTGTGCAACACCAGGGGCAGTACACTTGCGCTGCCGACCCTATATTAGAACAGAGAGTTTCTGTGCCGCTAGTGTAGAAGATAAAGCAGGACAAGTCTTAGGTCTTCCCACTGACAGCACAAAAACTCGCCAGTGAGCTCTGACCACCCTACTCACAACCGGGAACACAACGCGAGGTTATTATGGCCGCAGTATTCTGTAGGGCGGAGGTACTTCCCAGTCGGACTGCTCAATTAGACGAAAATACCGTCGTTTCATATCTGTCCTCCTCAAACCAATTTCAGCTGCAAGCATACTGCTACACCCGGCGCTTGGCAACTTCAATATACGGCCAAATTCCCATAGCAGTGAGCGAGACGGCACTATAGAAAGAGACAGCATGCCTTGACGTCACTGTTCTAGAAGGAATCGAATGAATAGAACGAGACGTCAGGCTAGAAAGAGACACAAGACCCAATAGAACCTTCCAGAAAGTACCTGTCTTTTTCAGAACGTTCCTGTCTTTTCTCGATCATTCGCTACTCGGCCGCGCCCGATATAAAAGGCGAGCTAACAGCCTCCGCTCAAGTTAGTGTACGACTAGTATTCGAAGCGATCAAGGCGATAAAGTGTGCGAAGCGATACAGTGCGATTTATACAAGTGACTGTGTATTGTGTAGGGAAGAGTTTTGAATTTCTACGCGCTTTGCTGTAATTTAAGTGCAGCTGAATAAAATCGGTTTTCAACGGTTGTCCTCGCATTTTCTATTTAAACCGATCCCCACGCTCGTAACAATACCTATATGTGCAGATTGACGTATAGTGGTAGTAGTAGTAGTCAGTCCCGTAAGATTCAACTAAACCAAATCAAAAAAAAGAGAAGCGGGTGAGTGTATCCCCTTACTCGAAAATGCAAGCTTACAATGCAATTGCAATGAAGAAGCTTATGGTGACTAGATGATTCTTATTTCCCTTTTGTGTAGCCTAAAAAGATAAATTAATCTTTAAATATTAATACGATCAGTGTCAAACTATCAAATTAACCGATATCCAACTGAAAATCTCTACTTACTGCATCAGCTCGCATCGGTTATTCGAAGGTACGATCAATTTCCCGTAGAGCTAATGGCTACAGTCGGACACACGACGGTGTAGAACAAATTAGAGGTGTGCTAGTACCGACAGATGCGCCAGCACCCTAGTATCCGAGACCCGAGCTATCCGAGTATCCGTTATCGGCGCGTAATTGGCGAGAAATGTGATCGCCGACCAGCGTGCTCTATTACTGGTGTATAGATAGTACACTCAGCTACAGAACGATCTCAACTACAAATTTTCAAAATAATCTTAGTAATGGGTTTTTTTGCAGAAATTGGAGGAAACCCAATTTTCGGTAGGTACTAACATTTATACATTTTTTTAGGAATGACAAATTCAAATTTTATGATTTTTTTATGTATGAATGAGACAACATTAAGCTAACAAACAACAGCATAAGATTTTTGAAAAGTAACAGCTGTAAAAAAGTAATACGACATTTATCATCAAAATGGATAGCATTTAGGAAGTACTGTTATTGAAGATTGAATTTAATTCATCAAGCGGCCAATAAAAACAAAATTTAATCCAGAGTTGTAAAATCTTGAAATCAACTTCCAAACAAAGTATAAATAATGGAAATAGCTATTAAATTACATGAATAACGAACTCATGAATCTGTAAGAAAATTTTGGCAATTTCACAGGTAAAGACCAAGGTATTAACAGTAAATCAATTTGTTTTATTGATTTAAATTGCATTATCGTTCGAAATCTTTTCTTTACTACACCATTAAGACTTGGAACTCCTTGCCAGCTCACATGTTTCCTTCTTCCTACAGTCCCGGGTCCTTTAAGCGGGGCGTGACAAAACAACTGATGAGGCGGTGAAGCTGACTGCCACCTAACATGGTACGTGTATGTAATGGTGACCCTCTTTCCTGAGACTTTGGCTTCAGCTTACCATCAGGCGAGGTGAAGTCAAATTGGCATGTTCTCATATAATAAAAAAAACTAAAAGTACTAGGTAGGTGTATTAAATATAAGTTCAATCAGTCAACAGGAAAGGGGGAATATCAAGGCATTAAGATCCGTTTGAGTACCTACTGTGTTCGTGAAGCTCGATCTGTTGCTGACTGTACTTACTGCCCGGGAACGCGGCGATAGTTCTGTGTTACCGATATGATATCATTATATTTAGTAAATGGATCAGTACACTCAGGTGCTTATTGAGTTATCTTATATTTTATAATGAGATTATTAATTAATTCCTGGTGGAGGATACTAGCTTTTCAGCGCGGCTCCGCCCGCATAGATGTCGGTTATTGCTACCAAACATAGCCTATGTCCTATATCAAGATCTAATCTACCTCTATGCCAAATTTCATCAAAATCAATTCAGTGGTTTAGACGTGAAAGACGGAAAAACACACACACATAAACTACTTACGCATCATTTATAATTTTAGTATAGATGTAGGTACTACGACGAGGTGTCTTACCTACGCACATATACATAGATAACTAAACTCAGCAAGGGTAAGCAGAGAAGTATTTACGTATATTTAAAGTACCTAAGTATTTAAAGGATGCCAGCTCTGCTCTACTGCAGCTTTGTTTTTGGCATTTTAGGATTTAAGGGCGGAAAAGTTGAAGGAACAAGGTAAGCGAGTACCTACTTACCTACCTAAGTAAGATTTTTGCTTAAGTATTAAGTTAGCAAATAGTTAAAAGAAGAAGGTATTTAGATTACTTAGTGGGCAACTAGGTATCTACTTACTTGCAACTAGGTTAGGAACATGGATCTGAGATGGCATAGATTTTGAAAAAATCCTTTAACAAAAAATAAAAATAGATATAAGTCATTTTTTCTTTGGCTATTAATCAGTCTGAAAGTCTAAAGTTTATTATTATTTTTAGAGAAATAATCAATAATAAAAAAGGATCGACAATTCATCTCACCCTATACCAGTGGGTGAGATGGCTTACCGCTTATGGGTGAGATGGTATAACTAAACATGCAAAATCAATATTATTTGACACGTTTTTAAGCACTATCTAAAGTTATTTACCTACCTATGGGTAGAAAAAGTTTACTTAGTACCTATGTACTTATAATTATTTCCACTGACCTTAATGCGATATGTAAATAATAACTTAGTAAAGTTATTAACCAATTGGTAAGTAAATAATAGAGTAGGTACCTACAGTGACTAAAAGAACTAGTATTGAATTTAAATAAATAGGTATATAGGTAACTACCTAATCAATTAATATGTAATTCTTCATATACTATTTAAGCCGTTGTTAACACACCGAGTGAAATAAAAATAAATGATTTGATTATTCAGTGCCGACGGCCGACGCGCGGAGTGTGCGGAGGCCCACGCATCCCTGCTCGAAACGTTTGTATTCAAACGTACACTACTCTGCTTATGCCACATTTATGCATTGATTGAGTCAGCAAAACATGTGATCTACCTAATTAATTCACTTTTTTTCAAAAGTAATTTTCGTTTTTTGAATTAAACTAAGACGAAATTTGAGAATGGATTTTCTTTCAATTTCCGGATAAGCTGAAAGGGAAAATCGTTAGGGCAAGAACTAGGTATCTACCTAATTAGGTAGATCTTGCTGGTAGATATAGGTAGGCTCAGTTAGTAGGTAATTAAGTCATTAGAGTTCCTAACTGAAGAGCGGGCAATATACCTACCCTGTTAGAATGACATCTTATTCCTTCCTGCAAAAGTGTCGAGAAGCACTAACTATGTAGGTACACTGTTGTATTCAATTTATGTCACAGTAAATAATATCTACAAAAACGTTTAAAGTTAAACAGGTCTGCAATATCTACAATTTAATTAATTAGAGTTACTTTCAGCAGCCATATATGCATACCTGTATGGAGGTGTAATACAAACATAACGGACGTGAAAAGACAACCCGACGCAACACAGCCGGCCGCCATGCCATGAGGAGGGCGGAGCTAATAACACTACCAGTGTTAAAGCGAATACAATAACACCATCCAACCAATTAGTGAAAACCGTTCTTAAAACCTACAACATAAGAATTAGATCTGAGTGAGTTTTAGAGGCAGTTACATCATTTTGGGTTGTCAAACTAGTGTAGAAGTGGCCAATCAGCGCGCGGTTGCCATGGCTACGTGAAGTTGGCGCGAATGGCCGCTAGATGGCGGTAGCTAGCTCTCTCAAATAATTAATGAATTGAAAATTTGTAGTTTTGAGATGGCACGCGGGTGACATTTGAGTAAAGTTATAATTGGTTATTTATTTGAGTTCAGTTTTGATCAGTTTTATTGTATAATTGGCATTACTTGAGTATTGAACAATGACAAATAAAAATCACAGCTAATGAAGTGCATCGTTTTGGTAGGATTTAATTTTACTTCGGTTGTTTTCAAATAGTGCAGTGCAGACACGTTCAAGTGTTATTGTAGATAGGTACCTATTTTAACTGTGACATAATTTATCAAGTGCAAGTAGCTAAATGATCAGTCGTAAAGAATCACGTTCATGTTTGGTAGGTACCTAATATGGAGTAAACTGTTAGTAAGTCAACGATCTTCGCTGCGATTTATTCAATGGATATCTTACGAGACTGGGGGAGCCACATTGTGTTCTAAGTACAAGACCGTTAAAGCACCCGCCACGAGACGTTTGATTGCATAATAATCCATTTATTGCAACGTCTCACAAAATACGCGCCCCAAAATTGGGGAAACCTAATCCCCAGTAAGCCATTATACCGAAAATTCAACTACCATCGCTCATAACTTTACAATTACAACCTTAAATCCACTTTACATTGCAAGAAATAGATTTCATTTCACAATAAAATGGGAAATTTTCCCTTTTCTCCGAATTGAGAGGTAATAAACCCTGCGCTGTTTAAATTAGGGTTTATTTCTGTTTGGTGTGACGAGTTGAGAGTTTGGAAATGAAATTTTCATAAATGTGCGGCTGTGAGGGGCGAGGGGGTGTTGCGCGGGGGTGCGGGGCGGGGGCCACTCGTGGGGGTGGCCATATTTGTGTTTCCCCGCAGCTTCCGAGTTGTAGGGAAGGGACACTCGAGCCTGTGTTGTGTGTTGCCAGCGAACGGAAAAACTATTAATAATAATTATGACTAGCAATTATGAACAACTAGCCGGGTAAAGCGCCTAGCTATGAGAGTGTGACGGTGGAACTAATAAGAAGAAACGATTCAAGCAAAGTGCAAGTAATGAACCAAGCAGTTTGGTGACTCCTTTCTTCGTCGCACCATTAAGACCTGGAATTCCTTGCCAGCTCACGTGTTTCCTTCTTCCTACAGTCCCGGGTCCTTTAAGCGGGACGTGAAAAAGCATCTGATGAGGCCGTCAAACTGAGTGCCACCATTGTGAACATGGTACGTGTATGTAATGATGGCCCTCTTTCCTGAGACTTTGCCTTCAGCTTACCATCAGGCGAGGTGAAGTCAAATTGAAGTGTCGTCTATAAAAAATAAAAAAAAGCAATCCCAGTTTACGTATGTACCTAAGAAGTAGGTATCACAAAGGATGTGCTAACTCCTATCCTATCCTACCAATATTATAGGTAGTTATATGTGAAAGTTTGTGGACATGTTTGTATGTTTGTCACTCAATCACGCTGTAACGACTGAAAGGATCTACCTAAAATTCGGTATAGGGATAGAATACAGTCTGAAATAACACATAAGCTACATTTTTTCCCGGGAATATGTCCCCATGTTTTTTTTTTATTTGCTTATAGCCAAATAGTTATTATAAATAGTAATAGTAAGAACCTTATACCTTAAAAATTACCCTCAAAACCTGCACTAAGAATGCATGCTAACCGTTTCTTCAATTCAATATTCTGTGTAATCTAATTATAAAGAAAAAAAACTTCCTTCCGCGAAATCTTGAGCAATTGTTTGCGCAAAATATCGTATTGCTCGGATCGGGTGTCGAACTCACGTCAACAACGATTGATCCCGACTGACGGCACAACAAATGCGCACCGGGACTGCAAAAAATGTGGGACTTTTGAGAGAAGACATGCGAGCGCAAAGTATTGCTGTCCGTAAATGCGGCTTAACTAATAGAAGTAAAAAAATTGTCAAGTTAATTTACTTATTTATTGGAAAGTAGGGAAATTTAAATCAATATAGCTTCTTTTTTTACACCACTGAGGTGGCAGACAAGCACACGGTCCACCAGATGGAAAGTGGTTACCGTGGCCTATGGACGCGTGCAACACCAAAGGAGTCACACTCGTGCTGCCGACCCTGTAAACACTGAGTTTCTGTGCCGTCAGTGTAGAAGACAAAGCAGGAATAGGCTTTGGTCTGCCCACTGACAGCACAAGAACTCTCCAGTCAGCTCTGGCTACCCTACTCACCGCCGGGAACACAACACGAGGTTATATTATGGCCACGGTATTCTGTAGGGCGGAGGTATTTCTCCAGTTAGACTGCTCAATTAGACAGAAACACCTTCGTGTTCTACCTCTTTTGAAAATATTAGCTACGTAATTATCAAGTTAATTTACTTATTTATTGGAATGTCGGAAAATTTAATTCTATATAGCTAGCATAACATAGGGCATCTAGGGCCTTCCCGCAAGATTTTTGGGACCCAAGCTCACAGCTCACCTTCAAGCTCATAGGTACAGTTGCTGTTTACCATCGTGAGGCTTTGACGGAGGATTGCCGATTGGGAGGTCGCACAGAGTAGTCACTCTCGTAAATATCAAAATCAGTGAACTGTAGTGAAAAAGTAGAAGAGCGACTGTCAGAGTAAGAAGTGTAAACTTTTACATCCAAAGCTAGTACCACAGGATAAGTCAAAGTATTGTGGGACTACTTAAATTTGTGATGATATTTTTTAGGACATTTTCTAAAAATTAACCCTAGCTAAATCGATTTATCGCCCCCAAAACCCCCTGTATACCTACAAAATTTCATGAAAATCGTTGAAGCCGTTTCCAAGATTCCAAATACAAGATATTCTTGTTTAAATATATAAGGTATTCAACATTCTACACAACGCTATCTATACCCATGGTAAGCATAGCTTAACTAGCTTGTGTTACGGAATCTCGTTTTTTCTTTGTAAATATATACATATTATACATAGAAACACACAATATATTCATGCATACAAATATTTGCACTGAGCGGGGATCGAAACCTAGCCTCCTGCGTAGCAGTCGAACGTTCTACCGCTAGGCAGAGACCGTCCATCCACTTAATCATATTCTATCCTCCGTGGTCCATCCCAAACAGCGCTGGTTAGCTAATGGGCTAACCCACGAAGACGTTGAAATATTTGTTCCAATTATATTCTCCCTACATAACTAACATGTTGTACCTATCCTATAGGAATAGTACATGGTTATTAAGTGGATTAATTGCATTATTTATGTATTAATTAATCTATAATAAACCTACACCTATTGTGCACGGTGCATACGAAAAGAATGACGGAAAAAAATCCCAAAATAAGGGCATGTTCGCAGTTACGCCGGTGTCGGGTTACCGGTGACAGCAATCGATGGCAATTGACGACTTAATAACCGAATAATAGACGGTTTTTTGTGCCTTGTGCCTCGAGTTGTGCCTCGACCGAGGCGCAGCAAAATTATTATTTTGGTTCGCCATTGTTGAGTGAAGAAAAGACTGTTTTGATCGTACTTGAATAACCGACCCTGCTGATTTTAGTTGGTCGGTTTAAATTCGTCTTCGAACGATAAATCGGTAATAATGCGTAATGTTTTTTTTAATCTACCGTGTTGATGTTGCTTTTGAAACTCATTCGGTTCACTTACGACTAAAATGTAAGTAGGTTTATAATATCTTTCTTACCTTTTAACTATGCAACGAGATTGCGTCAAAGATTGACTAGATAAGTAATCTTTATGGACCTGAACTTTAATATATCTTCGTACAAGTGAAGTGTCAAGGTATTGTATACAATGTTCATAAATGTCGTACATCATGTACTTACAAAACATTACAAATGTGTTCAATCAAATAAGTAGTAAAGAAAATCAGTACAAGAAAAATCTTCTTCAGAAGAAAGTACTGAAAACACTGTACCCAAGCGATGATGTAGGTAGGTACCTACATATATGATCAACTACTGATTCTGTTCAAAATAAATGTAATCATACTTAAAGTTGACTTTACCTCTTGACAGATCTCAGAATCGCTTGCTCCACAGCAAAATGCTGTGTTTCAAAACTGTCTAACTATGATACAATTAGCATTTGAACAAATGGAGCGCCAAACACAGCCTTGCTTGCAAGGCCACGTTCTAACTGATGGTTGTGGAAAAGTTGCCCTATCCGAAAATATTCTAGGGCTTAGCTACATTTATATAGGTACTTAAATAGTTAATCCAGATACAATTAAAGAATTTCTAGATATATCTATATATAAATAGGAAAAGAAGAAATGTAAGACCTGAAAGTAGGTATTCAGTTTGTCCACAATGAACTTCTGAACCAGTGTCTGAATGAAATAAATGTGAATTTAAGTGTATTGTTAGATAATGTACCAATATTACTATATCTGAAAATATTTAATTTAACTTATCTATAATAATATCATCGCATCATTACTAGAGCTAATATTTCATATGAAACAATTTCATTTTATCTTAGAGCTACGTATACGCACAACCGACATCATTTGTAGCCTGTTTGTTAGTGTTACCCTTGGAGAAGGAATTCTGTCCTTATCGTGGTTTTATCTTTAGCCAAGACAACTGCTATGACGACTTATGACAAAGAATGAAATGAATCAGCTTAGCTTAACTGAATCAATTTACAAACTTATCATTAAAATGTAATAATCTAATTCGGATGTCTCCGTTTGCATCCAAATAAGAGACAGTCACTATATGTCAAAGGATTGCACAGCAAGTACAGCTATCGGTGGTATTCTCTATATTCTCTAACACTCACCTGAATCCTGTCCTCGGGCAGGTCAGTCTTGAGGGAGAGCATCTCGCGCGCGTACACATCAGGGTAGTGCGCGTCCTTGAACGCCTTCTCCAGCTCGTCCAACTGGTACGACGTGAAGATTGTCCGGCTGGGGGAGGAAATGGTTCGGTGAAGACACCCATTAAGTGGTACAGGGTGGAAGATTTCGACCTTATTTGAAGGGAAAGTACTTTAAATACGGTAGATAGCACATTTCGCTCGAAGGAAACAGAACCTTATTTTTACGAAGAGAGAAAACTACATTCAAAGATTCCTGGGAAATCGCTTACCACACCCAGTAATCGAATCGACTAAAATCAGAAAAAATAAACATTCTGCGTTGGCATCAATCCATAGGGTTAGTTACAAGGAACATGGTAAATTAAATAAAGGGAAATTCATGAAATCTAAACTTATAAATTCTATGGGACAAAATGAATTGCACCAATTGTTTGTGTTCTTTGAGTGCAATTCGCTATCTCTAGTATTTAGTTACACCCCTTTACCTCAAGGTTAGGTCGAAATCTTCCACCCAGTATAGTGACAATTAAAATGATATTGTTTTGATCTACGGCATACATTCATCTGGAATAAAGTAAATTCTATAAAAGGTGAAGCATGTTTCACCTTACGTCTTCTTGAACTTGAAAGTTTCAAGGTCGGAACTGGCATGATTTTTTTTAGAATTTATTCCTAGTTTCTTTGGAGAAGACAAAACGGAGTCAGTCAGATATTTTACTTTACTTACTAACAAGCAATATATCTGTCAGGTATATATATGGAATATTCAATAACTATTCATCATTTGTCATACATTGTATATTATTAAACATTAGTTACCTATGTCTACGTTTTTTCTTCTTTTTCTTCCCGTTGTACCCGGTGAGCCCGTCTACTGTGAAGTCTTTTGCGGCCTCCAGCGAGGACACTCCTGCCACAACAGAAAAACACTCGTTATCTCCACTCCACTCTCACAGAACCCGCAATGTCTCGATAATCGCATAACGCGCAGTAACCCGGAGCGATCGGGGCGATCCGGACTGATCCCCGCAAATCGTCGCCGGCCCAAATCCACTTAACAAGTAGTGTGACAACACGACAACACTCGCCCGGGGATTTGTCACATAATTACCGAATGTGATTGCCAAATGAATTAGTAAACAGGCACGCGGTGGCGGGTTAATAGAATAGATCGAGCGCGTCCCTCGGGACGGCCCCGCAGGAGACAGTGGAGGACAGCGCGGGGGAGGGGGGACGCCCGAAACCCTCCGGGACGACGGGTAATTGAATTTGGCGCCAATGAATACGACAATGAATTATTAAATTTAGAGCGGTTCACTTACGGATCTGAGCGGAGAACTGTTTAACGTTGCATCCCAGTAGTGTGATATACATTTCTCGGAGACGTTTACTGGGTATATTTCACGGTTGTGTGCAGCGAGCGGTGTACGACTGCTGGGGGATTACGTCGCATGGCTTCCCCACGAGGTGGTGTGGCGAATCGCGAACAGTAACATTAGCGAGGGTGCGTGTTTGTCACTAAATTATGAGGTCAGTCGATGTGTTAATTTTATTAATGTTTTGAAAGCAATAATTCAAACCGGCTGAATAATGGCAATATCGGTTGGAAATAATCATGTTATCATACACTTAATGACATAACGTTTGATGCATTGTAAATAGTGAGTTGGGTAGCGCTAAAGTCATTCAAAGATTACTTATTTACATGATTTCTAAATGAGGTTTTGAAATACTGTACCTACTGTTTAATTGAATAAATTATTAGAAATAAAAAACCTGACTGATGCTGAAAAGATCGAAACAAGCTTTATAGCAGGTGGTACCCATTAATTTTCCGGTACCGCCTACTATAAAGCTTGTTTCGTTTTTTTTAGCATCAGTGCGTTTTTATTTTTAATAATTTATTTTATTTTATACGTTTTAGATATGTTAGTTATGATTGATATGCTACTGGATAAATATAAATGATAAATTTTCAGTTTTTAATCCAAAACTTGCACTACAGCGTTCAGCAGCTGAAATTTGGGAAAACTTGAGCTACAACTTTTGTCTGTCAAGTTTTGGGTTTACAAATTTTAGAAATATCTAGCCTCTATTGACATGATAAAAACATCAAGCAGCCCTAATACTTAGTACACTTCCTTCAAACATTTTTTGAAATCATATTTATGTCTACCTTCATCTTCTAATCGTACAAAGCTTGCTTGTAATTCCCTATCAACGCGTTAACCAAACACGTGTAACAATAAAATGTCGTCACGGGTGATTGGACACAATGAGTCGTGTCCGATCGCACGCGCCGGGCCGGGGCCAGGGCCGGCCGCCACCAGCCCGGGCGTGTCTGGACGTACGCGATCGATTGGTCACACTACCGCGAACACACTGGGACACTTTAGTTTTAAATGTTTCAATATTTGTAACAATCTAATAATATACCTATACAAAGTAAGCTACCGTCCGTACATAAGTGGGTGTATGGGGGCACCATCGACATCTTCAAGCCCCAAGTCAATCCTACCAGCAAGCCCATACATGTCTAGCTGACGACAGTCTAGCGCAGAGTACCTACCCTCTCGAGGTGGTGTGATATACTGACATCTCAGTCACTGCCGTAAAAACCAAATTTTCAAACCGATTGGACTTGGAGTTATAGGAGAGCAGATATCCTTCTCCAATCAAGCTTTGGATGTTACAAGATATTTATTTATATTTCATAATGATACTCTTGAACAACACAAATTTGGGATCAAACTCTCATAGTAATTTTGAGTCGAGTAATTTGTCTCCCAAGACCAGAAGAGCCATGCTTACTGTAGATTGAATGCAGGTAGTTTGTAGGGCAATCACTTAGATGTAGTAATACACTCGCGCGTCCCCCGGGACCGCCTGCCTCCGCCTGACGAGGGCACACGCCGGCCCTACCAAACACTGGGTTTTATGACACCTATTGCACTTTACACCTACATAAGACTTCAATAAATAAAAACTCTTAGGCCCTTATTCCAAAACAAGTCTCAATTTATAACTAGAACTGAGGACAGCTTGTTTTCTAGAATTACCTATGATTGCTTGGAAATATTATGATCGGCATTCGCCTGAATTGAGTTTTAATCCTGAATAACATTCAGTTGTGAATCGACCCTTACAATGACGTAGAACTGTCATCTACTATTATTATTTATGTTCCATCCGTGACTCGGCTCATATTCAAATTCAGGTGAATTATATTTTAGGGTAATTCTAGAACAAGACCAATGTGGGTAAGTAAGAATTTCCTGCTCAAGAAATGACTTGACTATCAGTGGCTAAATCTATCTAAGCTTGAGTGACTTTCCAAAATAGGTACGAACTTCTTCTATAGAACAGTGATGGCGAGTTCAGCATAAGATCTCGAAATTGATTCCCGGGAGTTCTGCAATGTAATGTTAACTCCGTTTATAACTTAGGTTGTACAGAGTCCTATTAACATATCTACTTAAGGATCGAGCCAATAACGTCTTCTGCAAGTCGGTGCATTTGATGAACAATGGTCGAGGGTCTGGCACAGCCTTTCTGCTTAGGGTTGGGAGGTTTAAAGCAATGAGCTGAACTCGGCTCCAACAGGCAAACTTGGACGCAACTGGGCAATCGCCATGAGGGAGATGATAATTATTGACACAAGTTCGTTAACCTGGGATTGTAAACAAATATGATTTATTGAAAGCAATTAGAATGCTTACTATTCAAATACGTTTAGATTGGAAAAAGTAATCGCTCAAGACGGGATTTGAACCCGCGTCTAGTACCTTACAGGAGAAATGCTCTAACCACTGAGCTGAACGGCGACACCGACGGTATTTCCGTCTAATTGAGCAGTCCGACTGGAGAACTACCTCCTCCCTACAGAATACCGGGGCCATTATAACCTCATGTTGTGTTCCCGGTGCTGAGTAGGGTAGCCAGAGTAATAAAAAACAATGTCGTATACTTGTCGATATCCTCTTGTATCCCAGTTGGTCAGAGCATTCCTTCTGTAAGGAACGGGTCGTAGGTTCAAATCCCTTCTTAAGCATTCACTTTTGCCAATCTAAATAAAATAAATTGTAGAAATGTCATCATCACATATAGTCCACTGCTGAACATAGGCCTCTCCCATAGACTTCCAGAACGACCGATCTAAAGCAGCCATCCAGCGCTTCCCGGCGACCTTGATGAGGTCGTCCTTCCACCTGGCCGTTGGGCGTCCTACACTACGTTTGCCCGTACGCGGTCGCCATTCCTGAACTTTTTGCTCCATCGGCCATCTCTCCTGCACGCTATGTGTCCCACCCACGGCCACTTCAACGAGCTAATCCGCTGGGCTACGTCGGTTACTTTTGTTCTCCTACGGATATCATCATTTCTGACCACGACCACGACCACGTAGGGAAATACCGAGTATAGCCAGCCCTCTCCATAGCTTGTTGAGCGACTTCGAGTTTTTTAAGAGACCTATGGTAGTATGTAGAAATATATCTTTCTCTTAATATTTCTTATGGCACCCACCTACCTATCTATAGGTACCTCGCTTATATACCCGCAGGTATATAGGTAGCTGTAGCATTTTAATGCCATGCATGTAGGGTGACAAGAGCGTTCCTTGAGATTGGTGTTATTTTCTTACAGTACTAAGCTACCTTACAACAACAAGCACATAGTTCAACAACCCGAGTGAAAATATATGCCCAGTGAATAAAATTATTATTAAAACCCCATCACAGTTGATAATCTTCTGAGCTATATCGATAATACTGTGTCGATTTTCATAATGTTATTTGATATAGATATCGTTACAACCCTAATTACTAAACATATTATATAACCAAATTCTACCTAACCCTCTAATAAGCACATAATACGATCTCCATTCATTATCCGCCACTAGCGAGCACGTGTAAGCTAACAAGACCCCTAAACAATCTCCTACTCCTACGAACGCCTACGCCTAACAAAATGTATCATTATAAAAATGCGAGCGATCATTACGAAGTCTTAACCGCTGGCAAACCAATAATGTATGCGTTGCCACGGAACGATACTATATCTAAGAATCTACCTTCAGTTCTATGTGTAAGGTTGGTTTTCGTTCTAGGAGGTTATGTGTAGAGTATAATTTGTGTAAGGGAAGGGCGCTCGCTGAGGCCTGAGGAGGGAGTATGACTCTCGGCGAAGGAAAGCTACTTGTGGCGGAGAACACGGCCACTTTAGCCAGCGGCATTGTGAGCCAAATGAAAATGTGTTGAGGGAAAATATAATTTGTGGGCTTGTATCGATTTTCAGTTTTCTAGTCTAATTGTGAAGTACCTGCTAGTAAGTTCCTGTCTGTTCGTGGAGCACTGGGCTCGGGTCGAGACCCATAAATTAGCGGTCAATAATCGGGTCATTCTGGTTTTTCTCTTTGAAATTTCTTGGCAGCAGTGAGAACAGTGACAGTGTCTAAGATAACAATAGCATATGCCTAGTAAAAATAAGAAAGAGAGAAGAGAGAAAGAACTGTTTTATTAATCAATACAGTTGAGCAACAATTAACAACAGTAACAAAAAAGAAATTGTAAAAACAAATCACGCACAACCGTGTTGCTATCCGCTTTGTAGTGCAGGCGGTGCAGCGCTGATTTTCAGAGGCGGCCGAAATTGTTCCTCTATCTCCAACTGAAGTAGCGGTATTGAAAACGATTAAAGTCAGTCTATGCGATTTTATATCTATCCAACGCGACAAACAAACACACGTTCTACCCTAATGGTAAGGGGTTATCGTGGCCTATGGAAGTTTGTAGGTAACAGTAGACATCGCCTGTAATTCGTGCGTTGCCTCCTGCAGAAGTGAAGGAAATGGTGAAATACTTAATTGAAAAATGGGTCGTAAAACGATTAGGTGTCTGAAGGATTGAATATCTCCACAATCTCACAATTGCCGACTACATGCAGTTTACGGGCAGCCAGCAGCCTCAGCATGGCAACATAAACGTCTCTTCGACCAATGAAATCGCTGAAAAAAAGGTGCTGAAAAAATAGTGAAATCTTTTCATTTTGGTCGCTATACTGAAGTTACAGGAACTTGTAGATCATTAGGGGTGACTAGTTTGTAAGTATCGATATGGCAAGTAAGTCAATTTTGTAAAAGAGAAGCTGGAGAAGGAGGTATAGGTTGTGGAATGAACTTCCTGTTGTGGTTTTCCCAAGCGATTTCAGGGTAGGCAGCGCGAGTATAACGCCCCTGGTTTTGCACGCGTCCATTGGCCACGGTAACTACTTTCCATCAGGTGGGCCATGTGTCTAGTTTCAAGTATGGTCACACCTCTTGTGGTATGTAGGTACACAGAGACCACATGCTTTTACTAGCTCCTTTCAGGTGAGTCTAATGCTTGTTTGTGATTTTGGAGATCTAAAATCTACCTACCTCAGCAGACGCTACAAAAACAAGACTCACATAAATCGTGACTCGGACATAACTCAATATCGTCAACAGAATCCATTTTACACTTATTGAATACATTGGGCCAATCTCGCGGTGTGCAAATTGGCAATCGTCGCGGGCCAATTTGCCTGCGATCAATCGGAGATTAGATTTATCCGCGATGATTCGTGCGAGATCGTGCAACTCCGTGCGAAGTACGTGACGCGACGGCGATGACGTCAGCACGCGTGCGGATCTCGCCAAGATCCGTGTATTTGCTTACGGTGTGTTGTGAGCTCCGTGAAATGTCCACACGTTTTGTTATGTGCTTGTTTCGCACCCTTATAAAAGGCTGCTTAAACAACATCGTTCTTTTATATTGCTAGTGGAATGTTTTACAGGAGTCTGTGTACTGACTACTAAGGTCCTAGAATCCTAGAATGTATTACATTCAAACTTCGCGGTCTTGCAAGCAGGGCACGAAGAGAAGAGCTGAATACTTAGGGGTGTAATGTAGAGTCATTTGAGATTTCTTTCAGATAAATAAGTACAGGGGGGCGACCACTCGTAATTATTGCTCTGTTTTGCTTTTTTCCGTATCCATGTCTGTTTATTTGTGGCGGTCTAGAGGGCGCATTTTTGAGCGATTTTTACCTAAACCACAGAATAGATAATAGTACTAGCGTACCTAAACATGATTATTTAAAACAACTTTTGTATTTTATTTAAAACAAATTTTGTCATGTGCTTTTTTTGATAGAAGGGCGAATGAGGGATCGGACCGGATCGTGATGATTATTGGCTTAAATATCAAGAACATGATTCCTCACAAGTTGATGTGAAAAAAATTTAGGTACCTATCGTAAAGTTGAACTTCGTTCCAACAAACAGCAGAAGACAAAAATAGGAGAAGATTTTTTTGTCATATTTTCATAAAAGTATTTGAATTTATAATTTTATCTAGTTGTGTATCGTATTGTTAAATACATCACAAATCAACAGACAAGATAAAGAGTTACCTGAGATGCCAAGCGGGAATGAAGTCGACGGCATAATAAAAAATGAACTCAAGCAAACATTAATTAACTAAACATAGGCATGGTAATTAATTAGACCAACGGATATTTGTATTAGAAACAAAAACAGATTTAGAAACAGTTGTGTATCACAGGTTGTCGCAAAACCTCTCCTTTGGATTCGATGTTCACTCTACCCACCACTAGATGGCACTACCTCATCCTTATAAATATTTTTTATCTATATAATTATTTTGATTTTAGAAACACAAAATGATAAAATGGAAAATCAATGTCGATTGGTACAAAAACAATTATTGTGTCAAGAGTAGGTAGATACAGAAGTAAGTATACCTATTAGGGGCAGGTATAAGGGTTGATCCGAATTGAAGCCCACTTTCATTTTTCAAACATAGGTAATTTTTAATAGCTGACACCTGCGGTATAATTGAAAGTATCTTACAAGTGAGTAGATATAATTCATACTTTAGTAGATTAGCTTTTAGCTTCACTAATAGCAGCCGTTGAAGTTTCAATAAGTGCTGCCAATGTATATATTTGTAGAAACTGTGGCATTTGGTCACGTTTTTTTTGGTTTGGAAAACAAAAATGTACATGGAATGTCATGTCATGTAGACAATATTTTGAATTTGGTTCAACTCTAAAATGTCCCTTTACACCCATGCATTTGGTCAACTTTTCATGATCGAATCTTGAGACACCGAGCATAATATTTATACCTATCTAGTCATCATTACCCGCATCTTTTATTTATTTATTTGTACATGGAAAACTTGCAACTAACACAATAAAATAAAAGGTAAGTTAAACATCTGTAAGCCAATTATAAGTTTTCACTTCTAAATTTGGTGTAGTTACTTACTTATTTGTAATCAAAGGCTAGCAAGTAAAAAAAATGGACAAAAAAGGGAAAAATCACACAACACAATACCTCGAAAATGCTGCTCTAAGTACATTTTAAAAAAATACGACTTAGCAGTCTTCTTGCTGAGGGCACACTGAGTAACAAGGGATCAATGTCATACTATGCTTAGGTACATAATTTACATATTGAACTTTCTGCTTGCGCGTCCCAGGTTTTGAGGAACAATATTCTAATTCAATTTGTAATTTGTATTTTTAACACTGCCAATAAACCTCTCTACAACAAATTACCTTGACATGTTTACGGAACATCTCACGCCAATAATCTAATTGCCGCCGAGCTCGCGCGTCGAGCACCTCCATCCACGTATCACTCCGGTAAAAAGCACAAAACATGTCTCACGAGCGACGCGACTAACGCGATAAGTCGCGGCGCAATTAGATACGAGTACCAAACGGATTGCCAATTTACACGCGATGAGCCAATTGAGATATAACGATGTGTAGCAGAACGTCTCATTCTGAGAAATGGATCGCAAGCTTACCGTGTTGGTACGAAAAGCAAAATAAGTCACTGGCAACAAGGTAATTTTACTTTGGTTTCCATCACATATACCTATGTATTATTTTCACTGTATTAATGATTATGGGCTAGCCAATTATGTGGGTAAGCCCTATGTAGGTCATAGGCCCTATACCTTAATTTGTCATTATTGTTCTATCATCAATCACCATCTTGTTGTAAGTACTCATTAAATCAATCAATTCTTATCAGGGTTTCTCATACATTTATTTATTTAAGTCTAGACAATCAAGTTCAACTACTTCCATTGCTGGCCGTACTCAGCGTCTGAATGTGATCTAACTTTTACTAAGTTCACCTTACCAACATTCCCAAAGTTCAATCTTTAGTCTTGCTACAGTTGCCAAGTAGGTACAATTGATAGCCCTAATAAAAGCAGGAATGAAATAACAAGTCTCAGGCGTGAAATAGGTGCACATACAGAAAATGTTTACCAAAGGTATTAAGGCCGGGCAACAGTTATTTTCACGTTTATCATTAGGTTATATGGCAAATTGCACCAATTAAATATCATATTCATAAAGTAGGCTAAACTATTTAGGTACGTGTAAAGACAGAAACACGATTCATTATATTAACCTCGATAGAAATTACCGTCAATTATTGCTCTAAAATGCTTTAAATCGCTATTTCAAACACATTTCAAAAAACTTGAAATCCATATAAGTCCTCTAAATAGCTGCATCCAAGCTCTCGTGGCCATCATACTCACCCTCGCGGATTTTATTTTAGCAGTGCAAAGAGTGCTGCACTGCAACCGGGCCTTAACCAAGACAAAACCCTGTGTATCAACGCGATTTTGCCGTGATAATATATTACACATATACCCTTATAATTTGAAGCATTGTAATATGTCATAAAGAAAGTTAGCAATCATACACAAAAGAAAAGGGTTCCATGAAGGAATGTTATCACCAAATATAGAATACCTAGATAGATAAATATATAGAAATATTAGGTATATAAAATAAGTGTAGGGTTATACAGTTACCTGAATAAAATTGTCGGACTGCTACGATTTACATGAAACAAATAAAAATAAGAATTAAAATATAGAAAACATTACAAAATAAACACGTACAAACAAACACAGGATAGTGGGACAGACATAGCCCAAGAAGTGCAGTCGAAAGTTTTCAACATCGGGTTTGAAATACTACTGAAATGTTATGGAAAGGTACATAATTATTGAGAATTTATTAAAATTGTCCAATTGACTGCATACCTAAACTATATATCTATAGGTAGGTATCAGATCACTTCAGTTTAATTAAATGTGATAGACCAATATAACCGTTGAGGACTCCCAATTAGCAAAATATTTTTCAGTATCATAAATTTCACAAGAACATCACCATCGTTGTTAATACCCAACCCAAGCTACCAACGTTCTAATGCGTAAACTCAGTGCAACACCGGTTCAGCCTTCAATAAAGTATGCTTTTAATAATTTTATGTTTATTTTTAAACTCCTATCATCTAACAACGGCCACGCTGGCGGGGCTGGAGCCCCGCAGCCCCGCGCTCGTACTCGGCGGGTATCACATTTCAGTGGCCTTGTTCCCACAGCGCGCAGGTGTTAACAAAAATAGAGCAAGCGCTCAAAGCCTCCCCCGTACAATGCGAGCCGCGCTTTTGTGCAGATATTATGATCTTGGAGTTTTGCTTTTTTACGCGACTGTACTGAGCTAACATCATCTACCGTTTTGGTCAACCAGTTGGTGTGTTTATTGTTTGATTTTATGAAATATTCGTGACCTGTGTCAGCTCAACGACGAATGGATACCTGCCTATTGTATAAATAATATCTACATATTTGCACATTGACACAATCTTAGCATTTCTTTTGCTATATCTACATCGATTTTCGAGTTCAACAAGTCTATAATAACTAATTTACTTTTGAATATTACGTCTAAGTTTCAGAGCGGAGGATATTATAAATAGAAACATTTATTTTAATATTCTATGTATTACTTTTAATGCTGATTGAAGTATATTATACAATCACTGGTATACATACCATTTATATTATCTTAAAGTTGCAACGCTTTTCTAAAAGGCATAATTTTAAGTGGCATCTTTAAATGAATAACTTTTGGATGTTAATTTATTCGATCACAACACAGGCTTCACGCAGGCATTGCAAACCTAGCTCAAATCTTAACAACAGCTTCTAACTGCAGCTTCTCAATAACATATAGCCACCCAAAAATACTAATTTATAGTCTCCTTACGTACAAGACTAGACACTAGCCAGGGCTCGAGAGTCCTCGAGACCTCTCAAGTAATTAACCGACAGAGCTGTCGCCTCGGACACAAGTAATGAGCTGGCACTCATTAAGTCTCAGGAGGTCAGGACAGAGACATTATAATTGCTAATACGCTGCCATCCACTCCAATTTTTCTTACATCTGTCTTCATGGAATTATCACCCTTGGGTATGGGTAGTGAAGGGTGGGATTGCCATGGTGAAGCTGTCGATGGTAGTCATTATGGGATCAGTGGTCGTCAAAGGGTGGGGTGAGGAGGTCTAATCGTAAAATATTATTGTTGCTTGGAGGCGGGGGTCGTGTTTTGCAGGTCGATGTACAAAGGTTTATGTACAGTTGGGGTTTGGTGTTTTTCGTTTGTGCCTTATTGGTCACGTGGCTTAAGTTTGGTTGAATTTTGTGATTTCTGTCGACTCTTTCAGGGAAATTCGAGCGTGAGTTTCATAAATTAAATTACGACACATTAAGTATGAATTGAAAATGTCTTGTTTCGCATTTATTTTTATTTCATGTCTGTGTTTTCTTATCCAAATTCCGCCACAGTTAATCTTTTTACATGACTGAGTAATAAACAAAGCAACAAACGTACATACATTCATCCCGCCTACTTACTGAAAAGAAACCAATCAAATCATGTTAACAACATCACCTATAACATTTTTTTTTTAAATTAGCTAGACAATAACAGAAAATTCAGAATGCCTATTAGAACTATTAGGTACCTACCTGGGTAATTATAATAAAATTTATGTAAAAGCATCAATAGTGAACACTGACCCAATAGTGGACACTTTTGAAAAAACATGCCTTTATTATAAGAAAAGTAACCATTGGGTTTATATGACTATTAACTTAAAAGGCAATCTCGAAATGAAACCTTTTGCCAATCCGTCTGGCCAGCATGGCAAATAGTAGGTTAAAAAACTTTCCAAAATAGATAGATGCCACAATAAAAGACTCCCAGTTCCCGGTGGTCCCGCTATTCTCAGGCATGGTAGGTAGTAACAACTACTACTGGCACCGTATAACTGCAGTACACTTCGGCTGGGCCATCACCTCACAGAACTGTCAGTGGAACTAGGTCACGCAATTGGCGCACATTGGGAGAGGCCTATGTCCAGCAGTGGACTACGGGCTAATTGATTGATTGACTTAAAAGACGCCTAATGACATCTATAAAGCACGTTCAAAAATTCACAACAAAACGCAGCCGATTCAAAATTTGCTTGTGACAGCGCAAGCAAATTATGAAGCGGAGACGGTTCTTTCTTAAGATTTTTTGTTAGAGGTAGAGAGATATTTTATTTATCAATAATGATTATCACTTATTTCAGTATGGATGTTGAAAATATGTAAATTGTTGACCTAAGTAGACCATTGCCGTATTTCTATCGTTAAATTTTCCAATAGTTTAAAGTGATTGTCCATTATTGGTGCTTACGACCAAGTAATAATTTTATTTATGCCTAGTAAAAATATTGTTACGAGCGTGGGGGTCGGTTTAAATAGAAAATGCGAGGACAACCGTTGAAGACAGATTTTATTCAGCTGCACTTAACTTACAGCAAAGCGCGTACAAATTCGATAACTCTTCCTTACACAATACACAGTCACTTGTATAATCGCACTGTATCGCTTCGCACACTTTATCGCAATGATCGCTTCGAATTCTAGTCGTAGACTAACTTGAGCAGCGGCTGTTAGCTCGCCTTTTATATAAGGCGCGGCCGAGTAGCGAAAGATCGAGAAAAGACAGGTACGTTCTGAAAAGGACAGGAACTTTCTGGGAGGTTCTATTAGGTCTTGTGTCTCTTTCTATTCGTTCCATTCCTTCTAGAACAGTGACGTCAAGGCATGCTGTCTCTTTCTAGCCTGACGTCTCGTTCTATTCATTCCATTCCTTCTAGAACAGTGACGTCAAGGCATGCTGTCTCTTTCTATAGTGCCGTCTCGCTCACTCCTATGGAAATTTGGCCATATATTGAAGTGGCCAAGCGCCGGGCGTAGCACTACCCCCTTCTTAGACATGCTCGTCCCGAGCACTATTAGATCCGTAGTATCTCGCCAGTCGGTCAACATGTACAACCTTCAAGGGGCTTCGCTGGTTGCGTTGTATCCGGTATGTAACGTCATTGATCCTGGTGACAACTTTATACGGCCCTTCCCAGGTTGGAGACAACTTCGGAGATTTGCCTTTGCGACGCATCGGATTGTGTAGCCATACCAACGAGCCTTCGTCGAACCCGGCTTGATGAGAGTTGCGGTCGTATCGGGTTTTCATTCTGTCGCTTGCCTGGAGCCCAGATTCACGGACGTGGGTGTGAACGTCATTTAGTCTATCGCGCAATGCACTAGCATATTCCGTGATTTCTTGCGGTGAATCTGGAGGACGTCCAGTCAGTAGATCAGCCGGTAGTCTCAGTTCTCCGCCAAAGTTTGCACACGCAGGCGTCACCGTTGTGTTTTCATGTATCGCTGTTCTATAAGACAACAAGAACAAAGGAATATGACTATCCCAGTCCTTCTGGTGGCTCTCAACAACCTTAGCCAAATGCCTTTCCAAGGTTTGGTTAAATCTTTCAACCATTCCGTCAGACTGCGGATGATATGGGGTGGTCCTGGTTTTATGAATACCCATTATCCTACAGGTTTCTTGAAATACCTGTGATTCAAAATTCCTTCCCTGGTCACTGTGTATTTCCAGAGGAACTCCATATCGGCAAAACACTTCCGTGACTAATCTTTCTGCGACTGTAGTTGCTTCCTGGTTAGGTATGGCAAAAACCTCCGGCCATTTAGTAAAGTAGTCCATTACTACTAGGATGTATTTGTTTCCAGACCCCGATGCAGGAAATGGCCCTGCAACATCTAATGCAATCCTTTCCCAAGGCGCTCCAACATTGTATAGCTTCAATGCTCCCCTGCTCCTTGTATGCGGCCCTTTTACTGATGCGCAGCATGTACATTTCCTACACCAATCTTCAACATCCTCACGGCAATGGATCCAATAGAATCGTTGATGAATCTTCATCAAAGTCTTCTTCACACCAAGATGACCGCCTGAAGTTCCGTCATGAATTGATCTCAAAACCTCATTAATTTTAGTCTTTGGGACAACCAACTGTAGATGTGAGTCTTTCCCATTTGCAGACTCCCATTTTCTACACAGGACTCCATTGTGTATCACGAGGCTTTTCCATTGTGCCCAGTAGCTCTTCGTAGCTGCACTCATTTGGGAGACATCACTCCATTTCGGCTTAGGTGTTCCTGTCCTTATCCAATCGAGAATAGGCTTGATGTCTCGATCCTCTTGCTGTGCTTGCTGCATGGCTTCGCTACTCCATTCATCGCTGACAGTAACAGTCCTAATCGTTCTAACCGCCACACTGTCCTTAGCTTCTTGCCTGCCACAGTGGTTACGTTCCACCGGACAAGGTCTTCGAGAGAGCGCATCTACATTTCCATGCGCTTTCCCACTCCGATGCTCTCGTATTCCTGGCTTTTCAATCTGTCGCGCCGCTTGTTCTTGGCCATTACCATATTGAGTCCGTTTCGGGCAGCTAGGCCGAATATGTCCTTGTTCTTTGCAGAAATAACACCTGGGGGCGAATTTCCGACGGTACACACGTTGCTCATTTGTTGAGATCTCACGCAATCTATGTGGTCGAGGGTCATGTCGTACAGCTTCCACTTCAAGGGCGTGAGCAACAGCATCTTTAAGGGTTGCATGGTGACCCAGACGGACGGCAGCTCTCACCTCCAAGTCTCTGATCCCGTCAATAAAAGCTTGCACCAAAATGCTGTCAAGAAATGACGAGGAAGCTCCTTGGTAAGCTTTTCTCACGAGCTTTTCTATTTCCAAAGCCCACTGCTGCAGAGACTCATTAAGACGCTGGTTTCTGTCCTTCAATTGGGCACGGTAGACATGTTCCAAGTGACTATCACCGTAACGTGATTCCAACGCTTCAAGAAGGCGGTCGTAAGTCACTTCACCTCCAAGCGCCTCTAAAACACTGAGTGCTTGGTCTCGTAACCCCAATGTTAATGCTGTTTTGGCTTGCTCCTTATCCCAACCGTTCGCCTTTGCCACAGACTCGAACTGCAGTTTGTATGCAGTCCACGAGGAGGTCCCATCAAATGGCGGTACTTTGAACTTTCCGACAGCCTGTGCAGATGAAATGGTTACAGAGCCAGCTGTTCCGCAAGTTATTTTCGTCTCCAATTTTTTTACGTTTTGAGCCACAGACTGCAGCCGCTCCTCATAACTCTCAAATTTCGTGTCGATGCTTCCTAATTTTTCGTCGTGACTTTCTAATTTTACGTCGTGGCAGTCGAGCTTGTCTTGCACTGAATGAATTTCTCTTTGCCATTCCGCTTTAGACTCTTTCAAGAAGGCAAATAGATCTTCTTGTTGTTCCCGGAGCTGAACCTTTAGTTGCAAGGCCTGCTCTTCCTGGCGACGGGCCTGCTCTTCCTGGCGTCGGGCCTGCTCAGCCTGGTGGCGGGCCTGCTCTGCCTGGTGACGGGCCTGCTCTTCCTGGCGACGGATCAGCTCCTCCTGTTGTTGCTGGAGCTGTGCCTTCAATTGCAGAGTCTGCTCTTCCTGGCGACGGGCCTGCTCTGCCTGGTGACGGGCTTGCTCCTTCAATAAGGTCATAATCGCGCTCAGGTTAATTTCCGATGATGATCTTGAAGCACCCGTCGACGTACTCGGAGTACCCGCAGCCTCTTCCGCGGCCTGGCTTCGGGTTTTAACTCCCTCCCATGTCGTCTTTCGGCGTTATCGGCATTTTCTATCCCGCTTCTGACACCAGTTGTTACGAGCGTGGGGGTCGGTTTAAATAGAAAATGCGAGGACAACCGTTGAAGACAGATTTTATTCAGCTGCACTTAACTTACAGCAAAGCGCGTACAAATTCGATAACTCTTCCTTACACAATACACAGTCACTTGTATAATCGCACTGTATCGCTTCGCACACTTTATCGCAATGATCGCTTCGAATTCTAGTCGTAGACTAACTTGAGCAGCGGCTGTTAGCTCGCCTTTTATATAAGGCGCGGCCGAGTAGCGAAAGATCGAGAAAAGACAGGTACGTTCTGAAAAGGACAGGAACTTTCTGGGAGGTTCTATTAGGTCTTGTGTCTCTTTCTATTCGTTCCATTCCTTCTAGAACAGTGACGTCAAGGCATGCTGTCTCTTTCTAGCCTGACGTCTCGTTCTATTCATTCCATTCCTTCTAGAACAGTGACGTCAAGGCATGCTGTCTCTTTCTATAGTGCCGTCTCGCTCACTCCTATGGAAATTTGGCCATATATTGAAGTGGCCAAGCGCCGGGCGTAGCACTATGTAAGTTTTTAAAGATTTTATCAGCTAAAGATAATGTCTGAATTTTGCTGTAACAGTTGAAAAGGACGTAACGACAATTCTTTATAAAATATATGTAATTTTGTAGAATGCAGTTTGATTTGTCCTTAAAGTGGTGCTTTTACCTTATCTTTTTTAATTTCGTTATTACCACATTATCCACATTTGGCCAGCGTCATGGGCACCTTTGCGCCGGAAACAATACGAGACGGGTTATTTAATCCATACTAATATTATAAATGCGAAAGTAACTCTGTCTGTCTGTCTGTCTGTCTGTCTGTCTGTCTGTCTGTCTGTCTGTCTGTCTGTCTGTCTGTCTGTATGTTACGCTTTCACGCCTAAACCACTGAACCGATCTTGATGAAATTTGGTACAGAGGTATATTAGAGCTTGAGAACGGACATAGGCTACCTTTTATCACGAGAAAGGGGGTTTAAGGGGGAGAAATAGGGGATGAATTTTTTTATGAAAGTTTGTCATTTCTGAAGATATCTTAATGAAATTTGGTACACAGGTAGATTAGAGCTTAGGAACAGACATGAGCTACCATTTATCGCGAAAAGGGGGGTAGAAGGGGGGGACTAGGGCATTGGGATGAAAGTTTGTCATTTTTGAAGATTTCTTGATGAAATTTGGTACAGAGATAGTTTAGAGCTTGGTAACGGACATAAGCTACCTTTTGTCGCGATAAGGGGGGAAGAAGGGGGGGACCAGGGCCTTGGAATAAAAGTTTATCGTTTTAGAAGATTTCCTGATGAAATTTGGTACAGAGATAGTTTAGAGCTTGGGAACATAAGCTACCTTTTGTCGCGAAAAGGGGGGAAGAGGGGGGGACCAGGGCCTTGGGATAAAAGTTAATCGTTTTAGAGGATGTCCTGATGAAATTTGGTACAGAGATAGTTTAGAGCTTGGAAACGGACATAGGCTACCTTTTATCGCAAAAAGGGATAGAAGGGGGGGGATGAAAGTTTGTCTTTTTTGAAGATATCCTGATGAAATTTGGTACAGATAAAGATTAAAGCTTGGGAACGAACATAGGCTACCTTTTGTCGCGAAAGACGAGGATAAAGGGGGGGGGGGTTATAGGGGATGAAAGTTTGCCGGTTTTGAAGACATCCTGATGATATATTTGGTACGGAGATGGATTGAAGCTTGGGCACGAACATAGGCTATCATTTGACGCGAAAATGGAGGCATAGTGGGGGGGGGGGGGAATAATAAGGTATGAAAGTTTTACAGTTCTGAAGATATCCTGATGAAATTTGGTACAAGGATTAATTTGAGCTTGGTAACGGACATATGCTACCTTTTATCGCGAATAATGTGGTAAAAGGGTGGGGGAGGGATAAGGACTGGATAGTTAGTATGAAAGTTTGTCATTTTTGATGATATCCTGGTCAAATTTGGTACAGAGATGGATTAGAGCTCGAAAATCGACATAGGCTACCTTTTATTGCGAAAAGGGGGGTAGAAGGGGGCGCATTAAGGCCTTGGAATAAAAGTTCGTCATTTTTGAAGTTTTCTTGATGGAATTTGGTACAGAGATAGTTTAGAGCTTGGTGACGGACATAAACTAAAAAGGAGTTCAAGGGGTGGAATAGGGCAAGGGTATTTAAGTTTGTCAATTTTGAAGATACCTTGATGAAATTCGTATAGAGATGGATTAGAGGTTGGAAATGGACATAGGCTTCCCCTTATCGCGAAAAAAGGGATAGCCGATAGTCGAGTAGCGAACCAAATATAGAAGCGAGTGGAGACGCGAGTAGAGATTGTTATAGGGACGAGTGGATAGGCGTGTAAAGATCGAAAGTCGAGTAGAGTCGACTACAGGAGCGAGAAGATATGCGACTAGATAGCCAAATAGAATGCAGTAAAGGCTTGAGTAGAGAGGCGAATAGGGAGGCGAGTGGAAAGATGAATGTAGTGGTGAGTAGAGATCGAATAGAGAGTTGAGTAGAGGTGCGAGTAGATAGGCGAGTGGGGAGAGTCAAGTAGAGAGGCGAAAAAAAGACGGGTTGCACTCTGGGAGTGCCGGCAGAAGTGAAAACATTTTCTTTCTTTCTTTCTTTCTTGGTTATATACATATACATAGAAAAAGATAAAAAGAACATACCATACCATACCATACCTATAATATAGCGCCAATCATAGAACCTATCACTAATTTTCTGCTAATTTTCTGTCAGAAGAATCACAAAAAGTGTCAGAAGGCCAGGTTTGAACCCGGTACTATCTGAAACCATAAGGACTTAAAGTCGACTACGATGCTATTTATTGTATCTTGCAAAATAGACAGTCTATAGCTAATGTTGTATGCCGTCAGTCGTCGGTTCAAAAAGAATCGAATGGATGGGCAAGTAGAGAGGCCAATGGAAAGGCGAGTATAGAGAAGAGTACAAAGTCGAGTAGAGAGGGGAACAGAGAAGTCAGTAGAGAGTCGAGTATAAATTCAAGTATAGAGGCGAGTAGAGAGTCGAATATAGAGGTGAGTACATAGTCAAGGACAAAGTTGAGTAGAGAGGCGTGCTCAATAGAATGCTCAATAGCGTCGGATCAACACTAAGCGATAACCGACATTCACGCGGGCGGAGCCGCGGGCAACAGCTAGTCTGACATAATTTGTGAATTATTTGAATGTGTGACTGTTTTATTGACTGTATTGTTAATGTAGGTACGATTTTTTACGATTTTCTTAAATATTAAAAAAAATTGATGACTGTACAAACTTCTAATAATTACAATATCAAACGTAGGTAACTCCTGGAGGCCTTCAATTAAATTAGCGCGTCACCAACCGCGTGGTGTGCCCACTGCCCCGCACGTCTTAGTTCAGCCAAGAGGCCAATAACTAGGTACAGTCGGTCACGGTGTCCGGCGAAGCCCCGCCCTGTCGCCGCCTCGCTCGCGCGACTCGCCTCTCTCGTGCGTGCGAGAGGGAAAGACGACGACGCGATTGTTTGCTGTATTGATACACGTCGATGCATTTTGTTTTGTTGATTTCTATTTTGTAAAACTTGAATGAATGAATGTAAAAAGTATTAGGCTGTATGCTAAAATTTTAGACTGTATAGCCTAATAGTTTCTTACTAAGAGCTTTTATATTCTTACATCTTTCAAATAGATTCTTCCTATTCCCAGCTAAAAAACCGGGTGATTTCACAATTGTAAGCCCTTTTTGATCTTAGGATTAAACTGGACGAGACAGGAAGAAACCTTTCAAATCGATTAAGATAGGAAAAAGGGAATCGCTCAGGCGGGATTCAAACCCGCGATCTAGAACCTATTTTAGAAAGCAGTAATTGATATAAAACTAAGAAAGTAAAGTTAATCAATTCATTTTTGTTCATTTCATTTAGTATGTAATTGCATGACAGGGTTGAGAGCTTAGGTGATAATTAAATTACCTGGAATTTGTGAAGCTACTTTTATTGTTAACTTTACCTGTAAGTAACAATGTAACAATGACGATGTGGGGCAAAAGAAGAAAATAAATCTAACACGGAGCGAATAACAAAATGTTTATAATGTGGGTCAACAAAGCGAGCCAAGTGTGGCATTACCTTTTAAAGATTTTAATATCAGTCATGCTCTATTACTTAGATGATAACAGACATTAGGACGCTTAGTTAATTTTAAATACCTATTTTTAAATGTTTTTTATACTACTTAAGTTGCAGACAAGCACTCGGCCCGTCTGATAAGAAGTGGTTACTGTGGCCTCTGGTCGTGTGCAACACCAGGGGCATCATACTCGTGCTGCTGACCCTGTAAGTATCTTTTAATGCCCTTCATAAAGTAGGTCCTATATTGTAGTCGCTTGGACTCACTACAGCTGAGCAGAGAGATCATTCCATAACTTGAGTGTTCGTGGAATGAAGTTTCTCTTCATATCTTATTGTGAGCTCTGTTTCGAGTTGTAGCGTGTAAGGATAAATTCAAAGTCAAAGTTTTTTATTTAATCTAGAACAAATTGGTTGTTTCTTAAAGACGTCAATAATTGGGTATTTGACTGACTAGTCAAATTAGTTACTTTTTACTAAACGTCAAAACGTTAAGTTAACAGGACAAATGTATGAAACATTTATTTGTGACGTCATAATATTTAATAGTCACATCATTTACTA
This sequence comes from Eilema caniola, assembly GCA_949126895.1. Lineage (NCBI taxonomy): Eukaryota > Metazoa > Arthropoda > Insecta > Lepidoptera > Erebidae > Eilema > Eilema caniola. Next base: position 24,869,608 of record OX421475.1, read on the forward strand.
TTATAGGTTGGGTGGATGATTAAAATAAATAACAACGATAAAATAAGAACCGACGTAACTGTTATCACTCTTTTAGCATTCTTAATTTAATAAGTTCAGCTAAATATTTCTTTCATCATCATCATCATCATCATCAGGCTATATTAGTCCACTACTGGACATAGCCCTCCCCCAATGAGCGCCATAGCGCCCTGTCTTCAGCTTGCCGCATCCAGCATCTGCCTGCAGTCCTTCTTAGATCGTCATCCCACCTGGTCGGAGGACGTCCTACACTACGCTTGCCGAGTCGCGGTCTCCACTCAAGAACACGCGTTACCCCAACGGTTGTCGGTTCTTCGTGAGAACTGGCCAGCCCATTGCCACTTCAGCTTGCTGATTCTTTGAGCTATGTCGATAACTTTGGTTCTCTGTCGGATGTATTTATGTATTTCTTTACCAACAGGAAAATACCCAATTATTTTACCTAACCTAAGTTTACCACCGCTTCCGAGGCGCTGGTGGAGAAGAAACGGCGCAACAAACTCCACTGCGCCATTTTTAAGACGTCAATTTACAATAATTATTTCCTTAAGGTCAAATGTGGACGAATCTACATTTGTCTCGTGTCTGAATGAATGATAAGTACCTACTTATATAAAAAATAAAACTTTTTAATAAAATTATTACGTAATCTTAGTTATTAAAATATCGCAAAAAAGTCACGTTCCTAGTACCTATAGTATTATGCTGTAACTACAGCATTTTAAGAGGAATTGAGGAGTGAATTCCCTGAAATTGGCAAGCGATGCTATGATAGAACGTAGCCGTGGTCATTATTTCGATTCCTCTGAACACACACCGTTGTACAGGGGGTAGAAGTCTCTTCTGCAACTGAGAGGTGACCTGTGAGTGTGGAATAGTCGTGATCCTCAGCGCCCGCTTATGCACCGACTCGAAGAGGTCACGCTGAAAAGCAAGGACTGCAATAAGCTCCTGTTTCTGGAGTTTGAATTTAAAATGATTTTAATCAAGTTTAAGACATTTATACCTGTTTAATGAAACACATCTTTGCAACTAATATCGCTATCACTCACACAAGAAACTAATAAGGAAAAAAAAGCCATTTCTCCAAATGGCATGTCATCAAAACCGTGTTCAGCCTCGCTAGGCGTGTTTAATGAATCGCGGGGCTGTTTAAATTGTTCCTCTCCAGTGCCCCCGGCGCGGCCCCACGGGTACACGGCCGCGGTGTAATTGTATCGTAGGATTCGTAGGTACACCGGGAGTGGTGCACGGCTGGGATGGTTCCTAATGTGATAATATCGGATTTGACAAACGTTTGCCGCAGTAGTGTGGTCATTACGAGTGTGGTTGTCTTGGAAGGGGTACCGGGTTTGATAACCGGGTAGGGAAAAGGATTCTCGTACTACCACTACTCTACTTAGATACAGTAGCGGTGAATGTACTTTTTAGATGCAAATCTAGCGCTGTGTGTTTTGATCTATGGGCTAAACAACGTTGTTTAAGTACTGCACACATACAAGGTATAGCGTCATCTAGATCCAAACTATGCATGGCTTGTATTAGGTATGGGTTCTATAATGCAGATCAACCTACTTATATTTCTTATTCGTTGAAACACCCAAACCAAATGCAAATAGATATGACTTGATCCTGTATTCATGCACATAAACTTTGCACTCGTGGGAATCGAACCCGCATACAGACACAATATTCAAACGCTCTACCACCACGCTGATAGGCACAAACTTTACAAATTAAAAGTCCATTCTTAATTTATAAAAATGTATTTACTTAACAAATTGCTCATCGCCAGAGAGTATGATCTGCGCCCTTGCGACAATATCGCTTAGTGCGCGCCCCGGCGCTGTCCGTAACGAGCCCCGAGGGGCCCCCGCACTAGCGCCCTCTCGCTGGTAAGCACGAGATTACATCGCATTACAACCTAAAGTACATTACAAATCTCGAGATTACAGTAAGCTGGTTAAAGTCATAATGTCTAAATTGTCAACCGCGCTGTTAAAGAATGTTTTTTTTTTTAATATGTAGGTAGATAGCTAGGTATGTTTTTGTACAGTGTGATAAGAGAAAGGGCAGGTCAAGGGAACTAAGAAGATGTAGCAAAGTTAAAATATACCTAGCCAACAACTAGTATTTAGGTACGCATATTTAGCAAACCACCAGAAGATCATACCTAATTCTTACACTAGGTACCTCTCATATCTACACATACGGTAACCAATTCATATCAGATGGGTCGTGTGCTTGTCTGCCACTTAATGGCATAAGAAACATACACACACACGCCCTAGTGAAATAAATAAATATTCTACTACATTCCACACAACGCTATCTAGACCCATGGTAAGCATAGCTTAAATAGCTTGTAAAACTATCTATAATGCGGATAAACATACTTAGATACTTTTTGTAAATACATACATATTATACATAGAAATAAATAGAATATACTATATTAGAATAGAATATACATAGAAATACCTGAAATGTACCTAAAACAGTAACAAAACTTAATTTCTGTTTGCTTCCTTTACTATTACCAGAACAACGCCCAGCTGAATCGACTCTCACAATGATATTAGAACCGTCATCTAGAATTCAATCTGTCCTCAGATCTAGTTTTAAATCGAGACTCAAGGCTTACTATCGTTTTGGAACACGGGCCCTAGCAACCTAATAATTAGATATGGATATAACGGCAATCGACACATATCTGCCAACCCATTTAGAAAGTAACAAACAATTATATTATTCCAAGCAAATACTTACCATTACTTTTTTTATAAAGAATAGTAAGCCAATTAAATTATAGAAATTACAAATATTCCCTCTAACCCCTTCAACTAAGATACTTGTACTAGGAGTGGGTTCACGCTGGTAGTGGCCAGGATTCGAACTCGGGACCTCTCGATCGTTAGGCTGACCTTTTAACCACTAAGCTACCGACGCTTTTTTTGACGTCAACTAGGTAATCAGTAAAAACAAATCATTAAATTGTGTGAAATTAAACTGTCCTACTATTCTCCGAAACAGCTGTGCACTCAAATCTCGCCTGAAACTGATCGAGCATACACCCAGCACATTAATTACAAACAATAGCATTATAATTATATATCGGTCATCATTGCGCACACGGCTGGTTACTTAAACACACATATTACCACTAAATGAGTCCATTTTGAACACAATTGGTTATATACGGAGGTACCAGTCTAATTGACACATTCATTAATTACTTAGAGATTGGTGTTTGCAGAGCTACAATCATTCTGATTAAGATGTTTTTGGCTATAATGAAGTTATTGTAATGAAATAGTTGCTGCAGATAGTCATGTGACTTAGTCGAACATGTTGTGATGGCATAAGCTTTGAAAATAAAATTGATTAACCGTGAGTGCCTTGCTGTAAATTAATATAATTATATGGGTAAGGTTAATGTTTAAAAAAATAATGGGACGAGACATGTAAGCGAGGGCAGTGAAGTGAGAGAGCTGGTCTGGCATTTATTTTTTAAAAGAATGTCATAAGAATGTGAAAATCTCTAACCCCTCCAACTAAGCTAATTTTCTTGTGCAAAGTTCACGTCGGTAGTGTAATGGCCAGGATTCGAATCCGGAACCTCTCGATCGTAAGGCTGACTCCTTGACCACTAGCCTGTAGCTTGAAGATTTTAACCTTAAAAAATACTTACCTTTACATCCATACTAATATTATAAATGCGAAAGTAACTCTGTCTGTCTGTCTGTCTGTATTTTACGCTTTCACGCCTAAACCACTGAACCGATTTTGATGAAATTTGGTACAGGGGTAGATTAGATCTTGAGAAAGGATATAGGCTATGTTTGGTCTCGATAATCGACATCCGCGCGGGCGGAGCCGTGGGCAAAAGCTAATTACTGTATAAAGGTAATGCTACCGGTCAATGTTGAGTATAAAATTGATACATGGTGATACCTAGGTCCCAACTTCTTTTTGGAGTAGGGAAACTTCAAAAGGCAATAGGCACCTATGTATCTGAATTTAAGGAGCCATACCTACAATGACTATTCTAAACTTAGACTCCATGCAAAATCGATATATCAGTGCATAGAACTAGCTTCATTTTGCATCTACAAAAACACATGTCGTGGCCAATATTTTCGTTCTAGTAATTTTTTTTTACCACTTAGGTGGCAGACAAACACACGGCCCACCTGATGGAAAGTGGTTACCTTAGCCAATGGACCTATGCAACACCAGGGGCGTTTACACTCGTGCTGCTTACCCTGAAGAAACCTTCTAATGCTCTTCTTGAAGAACCCCATATTGTAGTCGCTTGGGAAAACCACAGCAGGAAGTTCATTCCACAACCAGAGCGTGCGTAGGATGAAGTAATTGCTATTATAGTATGATTGTATGAATTACTTGTCACCGTGTGTTCCATGTTAATAACACCTGTGTAAGTAAAAGCAATTGATTTTTCTGAGAATTGAGTCTTAACGTTCCAGACCTATGGCACGATATATTACTTATATTTGGGTGATTGTGGAAATTACCAGCAATAAAGATTGTTGTTGCAAAGATTTAAAATTGTACAAATTTCAGTTACTAAAGCTAAATAATTCACAACTTAAGTTAAGATTAAGTTATAGTCTGTTTTTTTAATTTCAGATCGTAAAATGATAATTCAATTGCCGGTTCATTGCAATTAAAAAATAGTCATGTATCACCAGTAGGTATCGATAGTTGTCGATAAATTAAATTTGGTACAGATTTTTGTTTTTGGATATGGATAGTGTACGAAACTATTTTTTTTTTAACTTTTTTCTTATAATATAATAAAGCTAAACTACTTATATCTAAGCCACAAACATTGTCGATAGTTTCAAGCACGTCACTAAGCACTAAAAGCTGGTATCATTATTTCACAATTTGACATTTGCAGTTGTCAATTTACTATCTGAATTAAAAACACGGACTATAGGTGTTGTTATAAAAGGTTATGATATTGTTTTATTACCCGCGTGAGATACTGGCCCTGTTCCCCTGATCTACGGTATTTTATACCCAGAATTATATAAAGCTTTAGGCGTATTCTATCTTTGTAACAAATTGGTTCAGCCGTTTTCGCGTCAAAGAATAACAAACATCTCAAGTTTCACAATCATAACATCAGTAACATTTAGTGTTCCTCTCACTTAAAATGAACTCATCCGACAATTAAGTGTGACTTGTTAACAAGCCGCCAATCCAGAACAAACACACGCACATGTGTCGTCCCACGGCGTGCCCCGCCCGGGAACCGAACACCGCACAATTAGTGGCACTCCGCGCTGTTTGCACAACACTCGCCGCTGCAAATGAGATTTGTTACACGCCAATCAATTAGCGCAAATATGTGACGAACTGCCTGCGACTCGTTGGTACGTTGCTTAGGGCTTAGAAAAAATATGCTAAAAAGAGGCCCGTCCCAGACTTTCGAGGTCATATCAGCCTCACCTACAAGTACGGTACGCCTGTAATGCTGATTGAAGAACGAGAGTCTGACGCAGGCTTTTCTCTCGGGGCTGGAAGGTCATACAGCAGTCGCTTTACAAACGCATTCAAATAAAAAGGAAAAAGAGTGCGTACTCCCGAGTTCTGTAACAGAGAGCAACATTGTTGAGCTCTTGTACACAGCATCACTCTACATCATCTCTCACACTCTCTTTTTGAAATTCAGATTTTCACACAAAATATTAGAAAAAAAAATCGGGTTTCCCCATACTATACTACTATTTTTGTTTTCATCAAAACCATACTTGTTTGGAATCTATGGGTATGTATTACTAACGCCGCTTTGTTCCCGTTGTGTCACACCATTTTGTGTAACACTGTTACCCATTGGTAAAAAAATTACCGATTAGTAACACTGTTACTCAATGCCACATTTTTTTTTTTCACTTTGAGTAACAATGTTACTCAACAAAATACTTTTGTTCCCATTAAGTAACACATTCTAGTGTAAAATCATTATTTATATATACATGTACGATTAAATAATGAGTGAACCGACGACAGAATCTTTCACTAATTTACAATATAGTTAACACCCCAACTCAGATTACCCCGACTCGGATAGGTTAGGTTAGAAGGCTAATGCGGGAGCGGAGCGTAGCGAAGCTCCCGCATTAGGCCTTCGTGGTTATTTTTTTATAAACCACCCAGAAGTAGGAGCCCCGCCTAGCGGGGCTCCGTCGACCTTGTCGTCGGTTCACTCAATATGAAAAAAAGGAACACAGCGTTCTGTTGAGTAACACTGTCACTCAAAGGGAAAAAAAATGTGGCATTGAGTAACAGTGTTACTAATCGGTAATTTTTTTACCAATGGGTAACAGTGTTACACAAAATGGTGTGACACAACGGGAACAAAGGCTAACGCCGCGCCGTAACTGCGGCTACGCTGGGCACTTCACTATCTTATAACACATTCTAAATATGAATAAGTACCTACATATAACACATCGCTGCTTGTCCTTTCCCCACTTACCCTACTTAAATTTATGTTCTTCCCATGAAAATCTACGAATCCCATAAGAATGTATGTTTGTCCTCTAAAATACGTTATTTTGAAGCAGATACGATGCACCACATACCCATGTGTTGGCTTTTTACAAGCTTTTATTTAACTTGCAATGTATGTTTGTTCGGGTGGAATCTTACAACTCAATTTTAAGGCACTTGCCCTCAACCGATTGAGCTGAAATTTGGTATGCACGTTCAGTTCGGATGACAATGCAAGAAAAAAAAAATAAAAAAAAAAGATTGTTTTTAAAAAGGTTTTTCGAATATATCTTATTTCCTATAACTATAGTATATTAAAACATTCATGAACTCGGCACAGTGTATCTGTTTGTATGTGTACGTGTCAAAACTTGTATTTGTATCAAAAAGGAAACATTTGACTGTCAGTTATTCCTGTGAGTAACCCGAGCCTCCTCGGCTCCGGCGAGAAAGTGGCCGATACCGCGGCAATACACCGCTTGTTATTACAACTTGTCGCCACTTAGCGCTACAACACATTGCGGCTTCTCTGACATACAATACTGCACGCAGACTTCACAAAAACACACGCACTTTGCTACACGAAAATTTTCCTTACACCTCTCTGATAAGGATTGTCTCACGTGCAAGAATAAGTTGGTCGGCGAGTGTTTGTATCAACAGACGCTACTCGTCTTGTGGTGACAGTAACAAAAAATAATTTCCTCGCGGCCAACGTTTGTACGAATGTTTGTGGTGCGTGGCTGTTGGCGCCGGCCAAGTGTGAACGCTCAAATTGCGTGTCAACTGTCAACACGCGTTGGACACAGATTTGACAATGATTTGTGGTATGCCGCATCGGGTAAATAGCTCCAGTTTTTAACGGTTGAATAACTTTACATTTTAAACAAATGAGTCTTTACATTTCACTCGTCTATAATAGGTAAACAATATTGGGCACTTGCGCGGCCTGAATCCTGAATGAGTATGAACAAGAAGGAATGTAATTGAGGCTGTTGGAATCTTAACTTTTTTTAAATATCCTAACCGCCATTACACGTGGCCCCAATGCGGCCGATAGCAACAGATGCAATACAAATCGTACCAAATATAATACATTATTTATAAGTCTAATTGCTATTAAGCTTTTTTTCACGATTTTCCTCGTCTATAACACTTTTCATGCGGGCAAATGCATGACATAACAACCGAAAGTTAGTCTCGTGTATGTCTATAATACCACCAGAGGTTGAAGATAGCAAATCTGTTCCTATACTTACCTATGTCTTGTCTACGGAGCAGATATTAGGTCGGTACCTACCTAAATATAGTAAAAATATGGTGTATGACAAGACTCTCTGCAATAGGTACTAAACCTACCTACATGTAGGTTTTAAGTAGGTACTTATGTAATTATGTACTCATGGATGTTTATTTCCTTGGCAGAGTCAAAAGGTGGAACGTTTCGGGTCATGAGACGCGAAGCGGACCGTTTAGCGTGGGGCTCAACAATCAATGAGTAGGCTCTCGGCGACCAATGAGGTCAAAGTCGTTACTGGAGCGCCTTGGTTAGGCACAAAACAATAGGGCCCTAATTTTCAAATTAAATATGGCGGGTCCTAAACAATGTTGTGCGAAGCGGCCATCGCGCGGCGCCCGCGGCTCGCATTGTTTTAGAAAACAATAAAACACCGCCGCCATCATGGAAATGTCAAAATCCATTCGCGGATTCCGCCCCGCGGCGTTCCAAATATGAAATTCCCGCACAGAAATGGCGGCGAAGGCAATTTTTACAAATGGCTGCCGGGCGGGAGTCAGGTTTGTTTTCTGTGGGCTTTTCATGGGGTTGTCGACAGTCAACACACACCGCCGTACACCCTGTGTTATGTCACACAAACCTCACACACACACGCCATGACTACCATAATAGGTTTATACAATCATAAATTAAGTCTAAAAAGGCAATAATCAAAGTGGGATCAATTTGTATCATTCAGCTAACTCATCAAGCTTGTGTTTCACTAAAAGCCTTCACGAGACAATTAGGTACCGTTTTAATGTGCTCAACCGAGCGAGCGAAGCCTCCAAGGCCCGTGACCTTCGTTATTAAGTAATTTAAGCGCCCCCAATATCTCTTTATCACCAAAACTAATTTGCATTTACCAGAATTTTCTAAAATCTCACGTTCTAAGCAAATGCCCGTCTAAAATCGCACTAGAAGGGCGTATATCCAATTTGTGCTAGTCAGAGATAAACTGTATGCGTACAGTTTAAAGTTGAACTTGCGATAGCTAATAGGTGGTTGTGTGATTTGTGATATCGAGTGTGTTGAGCGGCTGCGCGGTGACGTTTGGCGTTTGGCGGATTCATTACTGAGACAAAGGCAGGGTCTGGGGCGCGGGGGGCCCACGAGGGATGCCCTGCAGCCCTCCCCCGCCCCCATGCCGCTCACCCCCTACAGCTACTTTCCTAAATCACCGGCATACGTATTGTTCGCTATGGTTTTGCGACGCTTCTAATTTATAGGTACCTACTAATCGTCAAACCACTTCATTGATCAAAATACTTGGCAATTTTCAGCTGTTGTTCATTATTTTTTAAATTTTATGAGCTTATAAGTTCTTATTGAATTAGTTTTCTTATTTAGCGTTAATAGCCGCTAAATCACCTACCCACTTATAAATTAAATACCTACTTTTCTTGGTAGCAGCTAGCGGGAGCTACCTGTTACACTACGATAGAAGGTACCCCTAATTGTAAAGAAACAAATCTAAAAATGTACAATCTTTAAATAAATCATTATCAGAGCCATCTGTGGCCACTTTCAAAGCTGATGTGGGTGAGTAGGTACAGTTAACATCAGAAAGGTCTTGACTGCAGAGTCTCAAAATGATCTTAGAGCCAATGAAACTGTTTTTTTTTTTATTTAAATTGTATTATTGACTAAACTAAAGTTGTGTACCAAATGTGAGATCTATCAGTCAACAGGAAGGAGGTGAAAGGCATTAAGATAATTTTGAATACTTTACATTGGATTTAGTAACGTAAACATATCGAGAAAATGGAGCATTGCGATTGGTTCACAGTAGGCAGGCGGCCAATCACAATGCTCCATAATCTCGAAACGTTTACGTTACAAATTCGAATGTTTTTCACGCTCGGGGCACTATAATAATGCTGATTGTACACACGTATTGGATTAAAAATGATCTTTGATTCGGATGCGCTTATACTAGGTATAGAACTTGGGAGACTTCAGCAATGCTCATGCTTTTGGGATACGATCCACGGTGAACGGCATTCCAACTTATAACTTTAAAAGAATGCTTCGATGCTACCTAACTTTTCCATCATTCGATTATATTAAACCAAAGACATAGAATCCTTTCATCACGCTCCTGGCTTTCTCCAAAATATCGCATGTATAATAAAATTATTGTCTAAAAAGATGAGTAGACTTTACTGCTCCAATCAAAATTCCTTAAATAAATTCAAAAGGCAGTCCTTCTCTAAATTAACCCTAAAACTGTGGACGCCTTCGTCCCCTAGGCTTGCAATTCCTAATAAAGTTATTTAGTTGAGAAAAATGCTCACCGGTGAGATGCTGCTGGTTGCTCGGGCTGTACGGCGACTTGATTTGCGGGAACCCTGCGAACAATCACACCTATTAACTCACAAACAATTAAGCACCACGAGGAATTCCAATTTAAAAGTCCTCGGAACGAGCTGAGGGATTCTCTTCAGGTAAATCTTGGGCAATGGATGTTTAGGGCTGGGGCTGAGAGGGTTGAGTAGCTTTAACATTAGTACTTAGTATCTTATGGTAAACGTTCGAAATCCATTCCTGGTTTTTCAATTTTGAACTTTTCAAAGAGAAAAAGATATCTCAACGTCCTCTTTCAGGCATAGGTAAACTATATAAGTATCAACAAAATATTTGAAATTATAAGTAGTTAATAGACATAGGATATTTAATTTACTCTGTTAATATTTACTGAAAGTGCTGAAAGAAAGCCAACAGATACAAATTTATATTACGTTACTGCTAATTTTAATTGAAAGAACTGTAACTAATATTTGACACTTCTCCAGCTTAATATTTACGTAGCTACTAGCAAACTGTAGAGCCCGTTAAATCGCAATTAAGTTATCAAAATAAAGAGCAGGGTACACGCGCGGCGGCCGAGGCGAGGCGCGGCGATGATCGAACGAGATTCGCAGCGATAGACAATGCGTGTAACTTGAACACCTCTATTGAAGACGCGGCGAAGCACTCAGGGCTGCCGCTAGGTTCAACACGGTTGGCAATAAAACTATTATTCTGAGATAATGACTCCTTATTATTATTTAAAAATGACGCATGATATTACGATGCATATGATTTTATTTAAAATAATCTTTAATAAAATATATTTTTTTTTTTTTTAAGTTTAAGTTACTTACTAGTAATATTAGTAAACATTACAAGCAGATGCAACTGACCAATTTGCTTGTGTCAGCAATAAGCTGCGATAGTACCGTGCTGCCTAAGATTCAAATCTTTAAATCTGACGATTCCAGTCCAAGTTGTATCCGGATTGAATAAAGTACAGCGTTATGGAAAAAAAAGGAATTTACATGACACTTCTGATATCAGATAGGTTATATAGTTTAAGATTGTTATATTTGTAATACAAAAAATATATGAGTTACCTACCAACTTTAAAATGAGTTACCAAATACGTATAAGTACCTACCTAAATTATGATAATGTGAGCTAAAACAGAGATTAAGTATCTCTAGAATATAGGTACTTATTTAAAATATAATGGCATTTGTACACAACTCTCATAGATACACTATATGGCTGTTTGAAAATATGCTAATGCCCGGTTGTGTTTGTATTTCCCTAAAGTTGGCATTCAGTAATACTTCGTGTAACAACATCGCACTTGTCGGAGTTAATTTGATCAACGAATTAGTTATGTTATTTAAAAAAATACTTCATTAAAACTCATATCCGTTCACCTGACAGCCCTATATTTTTTCAAACGGCTGTCAGTTAAGTCGTGTCGTACAATTTTAACAATATTAAGAGAAAAAAACGCAACAAAAGGCAAGCTAAATACTTCCTCAATTATGTTAGGTGTAAGATAAATAAAGGTGGTGAGTGGTGCGTGGTATTATGGCGGTCACCACGCATTGTGGTCGGTTACAATGGTGGAAAGTTGCGGGCACTTCCTTGCTATTGTGGTTGTATTGGGTCATGATGTGTGAAAGTCGCCTTAATAGTCTTGAGAGCCTTGTTTGGATTATGTTTGAGTTGTAAAAACAGTGGGATGCTTGTTAAAGATACCAGTACGCGAATTTGTGGTGTAGCGTCACTTATTAAATTGAACAATTTTTATGATAGTAGTTATAATAATTTAATTTACGCAATTTAATCAAATACTACCATTGAAATGAGAAGGGGCCTGTACAATTAAGTGAACAGAAAGCACAAAAGATATTAGGTCTTATTAGGTAATAAAGACTTCATTCAATATTCATATTAAAAGGTGCTGGGTTAATAGAAAAAAAAGTCTTCTTTGAGAGGACACACGCACTGGCGCCTCGAGTCAATAGCGCCTTGACTCCTCTATTGCCTCAGCGCATCAGTGCCCCTCTCGATATCGACGCGATGTTGACGTCACATTCCACAAGCTCCAGCCCACTTCAGTGTAAACCTTTTGTCTTGTGTCACACTTCAATATGGATGGCAAACAATGTATTGCAACTTGTTAATAAGATATTGCAATTTATTTATATAACAATTTTGGAAAGATTTTCTTTTATGGTACCTTTCATTTGTTGCATAGGTTGAAATAAGTAATATAATAGCACAGTATAACGAGTCATAATAGTATGCACGTAGATTTCTTAATCGACTCATCGCAACGCTTTGCAGTAATTACTTTCTATACTAATAAAGTATCTCGGCCTATAGGTCTTTAGTTTAAATAAACATTTCGGAGTGAAAAAACCTTTGTAACAATTAAAAAGAAATTAAACAATCATATCGTCAATTACGACAGAGTTTAATCAAACTAATAGAGCGTAGTAATAAAATTAGGCCGAGCCGGCTAGCCACCAATTACACGTCAAACATAATGAAACACAAAAATGTTTACATACAATAGCCTCCTCTAATAGCGTCAATAAGACCAAGCTCCATTGTCGATTCGTATCAAATTCCTTGGTTTAATTAATAGAAATGTTAGCAAGGGATTTAATTGAGGCGGGCCCCACTCGAGTCAATCAACTGACAGAGCCGTCAACTGAAAAGACTTAACAAGGAGTTGAGTAGTAATGAGTCATCGTGATTATTTTATTTCCTATCAGCGCCTCGCCTCGTCAACCCATCGGCTCGTCAGCTCGTCGGCTCGTCAGCTGGCCGCGAGTGTTAATTATTGTGAAAATTGGCGTTTGTGTTTGACTCGGGGTATTGGGTCAGGTGAACCAGTCAGGTTATTATTTTAATGATGTCATTTAGCAACAGACGTGTTATTTTGACATTTTAGGTTGCATTTCATCGCTTACCCCTTCCTGGATATTGGCGACTGTGACGATATCAAAATATAATTGTTCAAGTATTATTCATGTGCTCACAGCGATTATTCACGTTCTTCAAAACTAATTACTTGTATAGGATGATGGAAAAAGAAACGAGTCTTCTTGTTAGAAAGGTTTAAAGTATGAAAATAAGGGATTCCGGTGCTTCAAGAAAAGATAGATAATACTGCAAGAACTGGTAGACGACAGATTGATGGAATAGACCTATTTGATAAAGAAATAACGCATATTCATATAACTCATACCCATAAATTAAATTTTCAACACTTTTATTGATAAACCAATCCAATAATTTATTTACAAGCCAAGCTATTGTTTGAATGAGCGTAACGTAGTAACTCAGCATTGGCCGGAGTCACGACCAACGCCCACGTAATGTATCAGTTTTTTAGTTGATTCTTGAATTTCTTTCAATTATCCAAAACGAATCAAGTAACCATTATAATAATATATTATATATTCATCTATGGTAGATATTTATTTATTAACTTTTGTAGAATGTTAGCAATTACTAAAATAAGACTAAGTATTTATTTGCAAAATTACAATTTGATGTGTAATGAGAAGCAATGATAGCGAGGGAACAAAACACAATGATCACCCCCTTATCTTTCCGTGAGTGTTTTACAACATGATCAAGGGACTATTTTAATTTCATCCAACAGTAAACATTAAAAATGCCTGGAACAACAACTTATTACGTGGGGCTGCAAATGTACAGGTAATTCAACAAATGTAGGTGTTAATACACCTCAGTCCATTCCTGTACAGTTATAATTATGTATCATATAGACGTTAGTGTAGGCATGTAAGATGGTATGTATGCATAAGAAGTAATTACGTGAGTGTGCTACGCCGTTTTGTAATAAACAACAAACAATTATAATAATCAATGTATTTGCTTCTCATCCTCCTCGTGAGATGACTAGCGCCGCGCACGTCAAGTTGCCTCGCCAACAATGCGGTGGGCATGTGTAAACTGACACATAATGTATATTAATTTGCCTGTTAGCTCGCGTCACGGTTCATTAGCGGGCCCTCGAGCTAGTCGGCCATCTTGGCACCTCGTGCCTCGCTGTAAACACCGCATTACGATTCCGGACACGTCCGCCCGGGCGCTCTCGGCGCGAGGCGTAGCGTGGTGTGAGCGCACCTTTACGCATTGATTTGTAACATTTGCATGTTAGCTTTAAATAGCTTTAAGAAGTCCTTAAATAAATAAATAAATATTCCACAACATTTCACACAACGCTATCTAGATCCATGGTAAGCATAGCTTAACTAGCTTGTGTTATGGAATCTAGAATGCGGATATACATACTTAGATACTTTTTGTTGTAAATACATACATATTATACATAGAAACACCCAGACCAATGCAAATATCCATATTCATGCATACAAATATTTGCACTGAGCGGGGATCGAACCCGCGCCTCCTGCGTAGCGGCCGCGTTCACTACCGCCACGCCACGGAGGCTGTCAAATGCCTTGTATTGCGTATGGCCTCAATTAACGCCAGATTATATCTATAACGGTAACCATGTTTTTCCCTTATAACTTCAGGTATACATAGGCCAAGAGCCTAAGACCTTAACAATAGGTATACTTAGTCTAGAATTTTAACTTCGGACAATAACAGTTAACATAATATAAAATAATGAAATATTGATCTAATTATTAACTTCAACTAGACCCTCTTCAAACGGCCTCCTAAATGAGCAGTACTCCTCGCGCCCAGACGCCGCATTCCTGCCACAGTGGCACCGCATTACCAAGTTCTCTATGACGCCAATAAATTAATATCTAATCGCCGAGGGTTACTTAATTGAACCCAGTGTCACACCAAACTTGTAATCCTCCAAGAATGTACTACTGTGAGTGCCGACCAGGGTACCATGACCTCCGCGAACTCTGCTCATTACCCCTCAGTCGTTACGCCCGCAAACTAGCGGGGGTGGGTGAGGGTGTCAAGGTTCCCTGGTGGTTATAATGCCGTCTAATGCGAGGAGTTATTTCAATTACGGTGCCCTCCGCATTTCGCCGGCTAATCCGCCAACAAAAGAGCTCTTATAATTTGAGATGCAAGCTATTATAAGTCCATGCGGTTTAAGGTAATTGAAATTTTATTGCAAGCGTTTTGATGACAAAGTGAAAACCGTATATCATGCCCCTGACATCATAGCCAACATAATTGCCTAAAATTAGTCAGCAGAGTACTTTATGCCAAAATTAATTTTGTTTATTTAACTGCATTGTAGATTTACCTACACTACATGTAACAGAAAAATATCTGCTATGAAGCAGGTATCCAAGGTCTAAAAAACACCAAAATTTTTCACTGATAAAAAATCTGTAGATAAACAGAGAAGACAAAGGTTCCCAAGGATAATATAATACCACTGTCTTAGGGAATATACAATGTGACCAAAAAGAAAATAATTGGAGCTTACACATGCTTATTGTCCTCCAGAGCCCACAGGAGGTTTAAGCCTCTAACACTGTTTTGCTTGCAATTAACTTTGCACTGCCACAACAGTGCCCGGTAGGCTACAAAAATAAAGGCTTCCGCGAACCGTGCGCAAAAACGTCAAGTGTGAACAATCTCGAGTAGTAATTATGTACTTCACGTAATCGTTTCGCCAAAAGTTCGCCTTTCGGCAAAATAATGATCAAGTTGAATCTTCATGCAGTTGCGGAACGTAGGAGCTGCGATGACCAGACGGTTTTATTTTGTTAGGGGTGCGTGTGAATGTGTTCATAGAAAAAATAAGTGTCATGTTTCATGGAATTATTTGACAGAGCTCCTTTGGACGGGAAACCGAATGCATTTTATCATTATCAAAATATTTATTTTTTGGGTCAGTAGCAATTTTGCTTATAAATATAAATATATACCGCGGTAGCCTAGTGGTATGGGTAATGGACTGCTGAGACGAGGTCTCGGGTTCGATCCCAGGTTTTCCATGGCACACACCAATGACTTTTCGATGCTTTTCGAAGTTATGTGTGTATTTATCGCAGGTTTATAAGTGCCCAGTTAATGGTAATAGGCTCGCCACCTATTACATTGGGACCTAAACATAAACCGGCGAAATGTGGGTGTTAGCACCTCTGCCTACCCCTTCGGGGATAAAAGCGTGAGTTTATGTTATATTAGGTTTGTCAAAAAAACATTGAATTTTCTTTACACGTCCCCATAATGCAATCGCCTTTAATTACTTGCTAAACAATGGACAAGGCTTTGGTACAGGTTTGTCTCCCAGCATTGGGACTGCAGATGGTAGTCGCTCATGGAAAACCAAATATACCTACCAATGAAAACAGTGAACGCACCTTAGGCTCCTAAGTCCAAACTTGGAACGTAAATAGAAAATCGTCAAGTGGGTGATGATGACTCTTCCCCACAGTGTCTACCAATATTCAAAGACATTTGTTTGGCCAATATCGGAAAAAAAATCCTCGAGATTCTGCTATTATACTCTCAACATCTTTACAATCGCAACAAGAAACCACGAAACCCACGAATTTAAATAACAAATACGCATTTTTAAGTGACAATAGGGTTCGACAATAGTGAGGCGCCTTTCGTACCGATCGCGATCTTGTCCTTTGTGGGCCGTGTCACAATATTTTGGGTCGTCTCGACGCTGGGTGTTGAGTGGGACATTATGCTCCACGGGCTAAGTACAGCGTTAAAGGGTTAACCCCGCCCCCCTCATTGTGCAGCTTCCTCATAATTATCAACATTATGTTATTATGTTGAGCGCGTTTGGTCGTTATTATGTGTTTATTGAAATCGGTGGTGTCCTGTCGAGTACCTAGGTACCTACCTACTGGGTATTGTTTAGCTATAGTTACGGGTGTGTTACCATCATCGGGAGGTTCCGTTAATGTTATTCATTTGTTCTACATAGCCATAACATATGCCATTGTCAGCATTTGGGAAAACGATCTAGTGTTAAAAAGAGGAAGATACGAGGCGGATACGGCTAACAAGTACCAACACTTTTAGGTACAGTATTTAGGTACATAGAAACATCCACATTACTACAATACAGATAGGCAAACCTATATACCTAATATTCATTAATACGAATTATACTGATCGGAATCTAACCCAGGACCTTTGGCTTAGACATTAGGTCGTGTTCATCGTTATTTCGCATTATTTTCAATATTCGTGCATTCTTCTACAAATAAAAATTAAAAACTCCTTCAGAGAAATAATATAATTAACTTATATTGGATACTTACGAAAGCATTGTTAAAGGTTGATAACGTTTTGACACCTTCAGTAATATTTATAATTGGATCGAAATGAATCAACTAAATGGCGCTCTATTAACAAACTTGAGTGACGCAAATCTCGCGAACAAATTAATTAATTGTCGCGTCATTAGTGAGTGGATTGTATCTGTTTAGTTATTGTAAAACAAGCTCGCAACGAAATATCAGCACATTGGGGCGAGCCCCTTGTCAAACCCAAAATCATTGACAAAATACTACTCAGCCTTACACACTAATTTACACCTTATTTTCTGGGTGTTAGAGTCTATGTTTTTCGAATGATGTTAAAAGAAATAACTAGATAAGTGAACAATGAAATTAAGATCTTATTATGTAGGGGGCAGGGTGTTGTTTCGCTTGATTAGAGGCAGCGAGCCGCGGGCGGTGCGCGCTAGAGATGGGCATTAATACTTCGCGAGTGCTCGTTTCGGAGCGATTATTTTATTTTTGTTGATTGAATCATTTTCGGGAGTGACAATTTGTGATTGATTAGACAATTGATGGAACGAGATAACAGGTCATTACTGATTGGTTTTGTTAAGCCGATATCATCTTTGTAAGTAGATAATTATTATCCTGGACAAATAGTTACGGATTTTATAAGTACAGTTTATTCAACAAACTAATTTCTTCTTCTAAGCTTTCTTCCTAATACACTAATAATATAAGTAGCTACACTAGCTTCTTACCATCTAGCGGAGTGTTAGTAGTCAAGATATGTTAAATTAAGGAAAAATTTAGAAAAGTGGGCCTCAGTCTCAGCTGTATCCTTGAATTACATTATGCATAACCAACGGAATGTATTATTTTCTTAATGAAGTTAAGAAGTTTTTATTTTTTTACAGGAATTAGAAATTAGAGGGATCTAATAGAGATTAATTATTAATATAATATAGAGGAATTAACCTTTACGTTCCTAACAACAACCTAACTCGAGTATCCCGTTCTAGACTTACTCAAGCCCTAGGTACATCCCTAGCGGCTCTAGAGGGGTCGAGCAGTGTTAATAGCAGGCAGTTAGCGACCTTTGTAGTACGTGTGAAGTGAACACTAATACACGCAACGGCTGTACCATCACGACCACAGCTACAAGACCCTCCCCTCTCCCCGCAACGCTCACCAAACGTGACCAAAATCTGGACGAGTTAATCATTTCAGAGGTCAAGTGATTCTGGCCACTCATCAATGCTGTTATAGAACCAGTTGGTTATGAGCTCTCATCGTTCGTGCTTTTGGTGCAAATATTAGCGGACAGGGAAGGATTTGGGGGTCTAGTGATGATGGGCGCAGAGTGTGTACTGCAGAAAGCCCGCAGGCGAATGGTGCCCGACCTTGTTTGCTGTTTTTTACTTGATCAACTAATTTTATTTGTTTTTGTGGAATATGTTATTACAGAGTTGAAATACCGTAATAGACGAAGAAATGCACTATGTATTCGAAAAGCTAAGACAAGTCATAAGTGACGTAGTATATTTTGTTTAGCTCAAAAGAAAAATACAATAAGATACCTTACACTTAGAAAATGTAAGTATTGACATGTTTAAAAAGAACTTAAAGGACATGCTGTATGATAAATACTATTATAATATTTTTATAATTAAATTTCTTAATACTGATTGAATTAATTTGTATTCTAATAATAATTATTTAATCAAATCAAAAGGTAAAATTTGTAGGTAGGTACGCCAGAACCGGCAGAATATAAGATCCTACATTATAATGTAAACATCACTTTTTGCACCACATTCAAGAAATAAAGAACTAAAGAACTTTGACGTACCTAATACTTGCCAAATGTTGGTAAAATTTCTGCATTTGTATGTTTATTGATATCTCTGAAGGAATAGGTAGAGTTGTCTGGGAAAAACATGTTGGCACCGTAACATACAATTATATTGTAACAACATCCATGTAACCAGTGTTTATGTAAATAAATGAATCTTGAATCCTGAATCTTGTGCCTACTAACACTCACATTTTGCCATCCATATAATCGTTCACAGGTAATTAACGGATAAGCCTTTTGCTGGTAATCAGGCAAATCTGATACACCATTTGATTCCTACTCACTCACCACATTCAACATACTTTTTTTATACCTTATGTAGAGGTGCCTAACAATTAAGCAAGGCTGTGCACGTGGTAGCATTTTTTTTTATTGATTGAAATTGTATTGTTGTCCGAACTGAAGGTGTATACCAAATATCGGAAGAAACAGTTCACACCTTTGTTCGTCAAAATAGATCTGATGCTGACTGTACCTACAAGTGAAGAAATCAAAAGTTCCAACAGCCCTATAAGTTCCAATCGTTCAATGTCTAGACACTGCTCTACCATCTAACTTCCTACATTAGGTGGACAATGTCCCAAAACTCGCCAACTGTGGCTCTTGGCAATAAGACATCACAGAGGGCTTCGAGGGGGGCTGAAGTGGGAGGGGGATGCTATCACAAGCCTAGAGAAAACGATAAAAAAAACCAATTGGCATTCACCCGGCGGCGAGCTTTGATGTCCTCGTAAACATACACACACACACACATACGCATTGTCCGTGAAGACGCGACACACATAGAACTGAGGCGCATTTCCTCGAGGACGGCAATAAATTTCCTTTTGATATAACGCGTCGGAGCGAAGTGTGCGGTGTTGTTTTGTGTGCAGGTGAGAGGAGTACTATCTTGATACATGACGGGGGACTCCCAAAGGAGGAGATATAGAAATAACAGTATATACCAGTTACTGTTTTATCTATTACCTTTTCAATCCTTGATACGTATCTTCGAACAAATAATCGACTTACTTATATATGAAGAAATAGACATTGACAGTGAATCAAAGGTCAAACTACTCTTCAAAATACTGAATCACGTTATGAGTTTTATTGTGAATCGTAATTCTGAATTGGTAATAGCCATTATCCTACGGTCGGGAAGACGCTTTCACCTAACCAAGTTAGAGGGACATCAATTTTTTTAAGTAAATTCAGCGATATATCAATTACACTTTTGCCGTGTTGGTTCCCCATGGAGGTTACCATATCTCCTCCTGTGGGTGTCGTATAAGGTACTAAGGGATAGGATTGTTCTCCATCCAACTGGTAACCTGTAATACAATACCCATGACAAATTGCCCGTTTAAGGGTTCAACTACTTAATTCAACCTTAGTACTTACCTAATTCAACAATCGTTAAAATATTCAAATGTAAATTCAGCTCTACTTACTAAAGTACAAATTCAACCTTTTGAAGCTCATTCGGAAGAAAGGCCAAGAACCGAATAATTAACCATTAATGAATACCAGACTCCGCCATTCCTACGAGCAAGCACGGCGCTGTGGCCACATTCCTGGCCTCGCAGACGATTAACTATCAATAAGTGAGTGCCAATTGTGACCAACTTGGGTGACCCATTTCGTTCTGTGACCATTAATTTATATTGTTGTGGGTAACATCAGACATATCCAATGTAAGCCAATAAAGAACTAATTACTTATATCGCGTACGTATAATTTCGTGAAAAGTTAAAGTCAATTATTTATTAAGTAGTAATTAAATCTCTACCCTTATACAAATTAGTCGGGAGTTTAGTGATTAAGGAGAGGGTCTTACGATCGAGACCTATGCCATCGACGTGAGCCCACTCATGACCCAACCAATTAATAAACGTAGCTGGATTCTCAATCATTAATACTCTTTTTTTTCAGCGATATTTGTCCTTCAGGCCCACATAATAGCTGGGTACTTTTTCATGGAATGCAGGTATTTTACTCTCAGATGTAAAACAATCCTATCCCTTACCCACCTTGTACAGAACAGTACCCACGGAAAAATAGAAAGTGTTCTTAAAGGGAAATTTTATTAATTCGTTGAGTAAGTACCTACGTACTCGGTCGTTTTGTGAAGCCTGTGAAAAGCTGAGAATATTTTATCTCTCTGAAATGGCTGTGGCATATAAATGTGGAGTGGCGTTCCGTTGGCGCGAGTTTCGCACAGGCGGCACAGGCGGCGCGGGCGCGGAGACGGAAGCGCCTCGAGGCGGGCGCTTATTGTTAATTAACTATCACGACACCCGCGACCGCGCGCTAGCCCGCGAGGCACACCTGGGCCCAATGAATTCTATTTGTAATATATATTTAACTACTCATTTCATGGTTAGTTTTGGTTCCACAAAGCAGCAGAGGTCCTATGAAAGTTCTATGGAGGTACTAGGTAACAATAGTAATGAATTAAGGATAAAGAAACATTTATTTATTTATTTACATTAATGTTAGCAGTTTAAGCTTACTGTATACACCAAAACGCTTATATTTATTTCTTTATATGCTATCTGTTACAGAACTGATGATGACATTATATTATAGTAAGGTATTAGTTATATTTTTATATGTTGCCTCCAACTAGCGTAATCAGCTGTTCTATTAACTGCCTATGCTGTTAACCAAACGGCGCCATTCAATGAACGGCCTGAATGATATTCAGCCGTAACGTTTATTAAAACATTTAATAACCTGGCTGGCTAATGCTTAGGCCATTCGTAAGATGAGGCACCACCCCGAAATAAGACAGAAAATTACATACATACATACATACATATACGTACATCTGTAAATTCCCGAGGGGGTAGATGTATTCACAGGAATTTAGTGATAGGTTCATTGAGAAAGTTACGCAATCCGACTTGGATAGGTTAGGTTAGAAGGTCCGCTTCGCTTCTCTCCCGCATTAGCCGTCGTTGTTCTTTTTATAACCATGCAAAAATAAGTAATTTTTATAGCTGTTTGATTAAATGATTAAGTAATTGAACGTAATCGATCCAAGCTATTTGCCTAGCCGTTTAATGAAATGGCTGAACACCATTCAGGCTGCTTATTGAACAGCGCCGTTGAGTAAAGAGCCTTGGCAGTTAATTGAACGGCTGTTGGTTAAACTAGTTGGCTGCAATATATTTTTATTTTATTTTATTTATTTATTTACTCTTGAACATATACATTAGATTATCAATAGATTGTCAATAGATACATTCAAATTATAAAGTTAAATAAATTAGAGTACATTTAACAGATCTTCAAATTGAATTAAATTATTTAATTATAAATGACATAGATGCTTTCTTACACAAGTACTTATGGCACTAGACGAACATGAAAGTAGGCCCATACCACCACTACGTCACCATAAAACGTATGTCCCACTAGATGGTCCACATGTGCAAGTCCCGTCCCTAATGTTTACTTTTTCCAATTTGAACTACCTATTTTTCATAGAAATATTCCCATATTAGAGTAATTTTCATAATATTTCGCAGTCTCCCGGTGTACACCAGCCCTGCAGCTTCAATCGCCGTCTTTGTATGAGGTGGAAGTTTTCTTATGGCTAGAGTCTAAAGGCCGCGGAGGCACTGAGGGCGTTTAATGAGGCCGCCCGGACAGCCTCTAATTGATTAACTGTTCCGCACACAATCCGCAGGGAAACTGTAATTAAGATCACTGAAGCTATTTTTGTGTAGGTAAAAGTTGGGATTTGTTTTAGTGAATTACAGTTTGAGGGCTTGGATTTAAAAATTGCACTTGTTTTGATCATCTCATAATCTCTACGAGAATGTGCTGAAAGGTATCAGAAAAGTACCGGCCTCTCACCAAATATTTTCGTCATGTTTTGCAGAAGGATGTCCACTGGCCAGAGTTCCACGAAAGCGGAGTTCAAAGACTCACCTACCATTTCAGGGTTTCGACGGGAACACCGCGTGCATCCCACGCCCGCAGGGGCATCTTAAAACCGTAGATGGCCTAGGATCACATGGGCTACGAGAGAAATCTACTTCTTTTCGTGTGATTAGTGGCCAACCTGTGACAGAGAAGTTCAGAAGCTGTTCTAACAGGGTGGGCAGTATGAGTGTGACTCCCCTGGTATGCATCACGTAACGTAGGCCACGGTATCTAATGGGCCATGTGCTTGTCTGCCATCTAAGTGGTATAAAAAATAAAATAAAACATAACCCGTCGGGTAAAAAAGAAACATTGATCTCGACATTCATAAGTATTACTTTAAGACCAAATGCACAAAGATATCACTTGTAATGGTTTCTGAAGTTCAGATATAGACTCTTCCCCACTATTTTCATAGATAAAGACTTGCTATCTTAATCGATTACAATAGGAAAAGTTTGAATCGGTCTAGGCGGGGTTTGAACCCGCCATCTTTGCCTTACAGAGGCAATGCTTTGACCACTAAGCTACCAGACCTCATCCGAACAAATCCAAATTTTTCCTTACTATAACTGTCTTTGACGCGACACTGGAGCGTCCGCCGATATTCTTAAGAACTATCGGAACCAATGAATGGTTTTTCAATCAATTTTAAATTTTAATCATTGGTTTTTGACTTCTCCGCCTAAACAATTTAAATTATTTACGCATTCTGCATGCTAAATATTCAAACCGATTAGAATACAAAAATAAAAACTTGCTATCCTGCCTTATAAAGCCCGTGAAGGTGCTATAGGTGACCTGTTCCCCGCGGCCGGTTCCCACTCGAGCCCCTCATCGTCACTCGATGCCCACTCAGTGGCTGTCTGCCCGAAGTATCAACATCTCCGTAGGCGATTATAAGTTATAACATTGCGTTGGCTTTTTACGTTCAGTTACATAATTAGATATCTACTGAGCTTAGTATTTAATTTTGAAATGTGTTAGTTTAGGCAACACTTCGGTGCTTTTGGTAGGCTTTTTATTCCATGATAACATGGTAACAAGGAATTTGAAATCTAGTTAAAAATAGATGTATGGGGACCTATAATCGCAAATAAGTGTCAGTCGGGCGAGTGCCGCGTGTCTGTGGCGCGACTGTGAAGCGACTGTGGCGCGACTGTGGCGCGACCGGCTCTTAATATTGAACCGAAATAATTAATATTCCCTCTAACCTCTCCAACTAAGCTAAATTGCTTGTACTTGGCGTGTGTTCACGTCAGTAGTGTAATGGTCAGGATTCGAACCCGGGACCTCTCGATCGTAAGGCCGACTCCGTAACCACTAAGCTACCGACACTCTTAATTAGACGCACACCGCGCGTGCCCCCCACACCTATTACCGTTTCTGATGAGCTCGCGCGTTTATGGCGCCCTCTAACGGCTGGCACATAAACATTGTTATTTTAACTTCACGTTACAATCACTACATGGCTTTCAAAGCAGTTATTTTTGTTACATAATAAATGCTTACACTTGTATACCCCGAAGATGTAGGCTAGAAGTGGTTTTACTTTTAATTAGCTCCATCTCCACGAAGGCGGTGAGCAATTTTCATTCTTTAGTTTATGCGACTAAAGTGGCAAACAAGCATGCAATTCACCTACCACAATGATCTATAAATCCATACAACAGTGACCAAGACACATCATGTTAAAATCCTTGCCATTACTTATTCCAAGTCATGTTCTACTACTTATGTTATTAGTCGTACAGTACAAAACACCGAGCCATTAGAGTACACTACTGACACATTTAAGAGACGCTTAATAAATCGTATCCGTCTCGGTGTCGTGTCGGCTCCGTAGCCGCGCTATTCGGGACATCTCAATGAAGCAATTTAACCCCGCGCCGCCGACGTAAACAAAAGCGCATTCCTTAGTGCAGCGCCGTAGCCCCGCGCTCGCTGGCAAATACTCCGCCACGCATTGTCCACGAAAACCTGCTAAATGCTAATCCCGGTACGTTCGACCCTTCACCCCCTCCACTTTACCTTCCCCACCCTACTCCGCGACGCCCCGCTGAGCACCTTTCTAATGGAGTTTTTTAAGAAACGCAGAATAATCGTTGCGAGAAGAAAATTAAGCCATCTTGGGTTAAAAAGTCCAAAAGTGGAGTGTGTCGGGCGGGGGCGGGTGTGGGGCACACCTCGCGGCGGGGGCGGAGGGGTGGGGTATAGATTTTTCGGGGTGCGTTTTGTCGGCGCGCGAAAACAAACGTTTAGGTGATACTGTTGATATTCGCGACGCGACAATTACGTTGTAATGCGATACGGTTAGTACAGAGGATTGCCGCTGGAGCGAGAATCTGTTGTGGTATACCACTTTTAGTTAATTTTTCATGTAAGTAGATACTTTTTAAATGAGTTCATAAAAGGGGAGAGGCAAAAATTTGCCATATTTTTTTAAAGTTCAGCAATAATTTTTCATCTACCAATCTGCCAATCTGCCTGTCTTAATTAGATTTTATTTTCTCTAACAAAAAAAAATAAATAGCTTAGTAGGTCCGGGGCGTCAGTGGTGTCAGTCCTATTAAAAGCAAGAACAAATGTCCACCTCCTGCGAGTAGCACCCAAAGTGCGCTTCCTTTCGCCATGTAGGAACCACCACGATGACAAAGAAGCACACATCCACACCAGCTCCAGTAATCACTTTTCGGAGCTGAGCCACTGCCGTATGGTCTTCAATCAGGTCTTGGTACAGGAGCCTGTAAAGCCCAAGTAGTAATACTTGTGTAGGTACTAATAAAACCTATGAACTGTTATAGTATTAATAGTATATAATATGGTATTGATCCATACAATTGCTCCTGATTTTGTATTAGCCTAGTTTAATTCGGTATTTCCTGTGCTATCTTTATTAATTTAATTGCTATTTTATCTTATTTTCTGTATTTAACACCTGTTATTTACTTTTCTTTTGACAAATTTTCGATTAACTCTTAACATTTCTCGAATTACTATCGGACTATAGAACCTATCTTTGCTTCTTGTCAAATATTCCACTATCCAACGCTTGGTCTTTCGCAGTAATAGATAAAACGAATTAATTCCGACAATAAACCGACATAAGCGTTAATATAATCTACATAATAAGATCATGCGCCCAACGTTAAACAACTCATTGTAAATAAGAGCCCAATTTATATTCCCTCGGGGGAGTATTATCATAATCGGGGTACGTCACGGG
Source organism: Eilema caniola (assembly GCA_949126895.1). Classification (NCBI taxonomy): domain Eukaryota; kingdom Metazoa; phylum Arthropoda; class Insecta; order Lepidoptera; family Erebidae; genus Eilema; species Eilema caniola. The sequence continues at coordinate 24,895,941 of OX421475.1, forward strand.
ACAAACAGGGATAGAAGGCGTACTATATCCCTTGCGCAAGAGGGACAGAACACTCTTCACTCTGAAATATGAGAGAGAAGTTCGGTTTTTATTGGAGTATTCGATGTGAAACGGGGATATTACGCGAATATTGGGTAATGGCCCCTCTCATTGAAACCTATTTATCATATAGGTATGTATAGCTCCACGGAATAAGCAGCTAACTTGGTGCTGTGTTGTCGATAAATTAATTGGGTTTACAAGTATGTTTTTTTTTATACCACTGAGGTGGCAGACAAACACACGGTGCACCTGATGGAAAGTGGTTGCCGTGGCCTATAGACGTGTGCCATGCAACACCAGGGAAGTCACAATCGTGCTGCTGACCGTGTTTACAGACACATAGAGTTTCTGTGCCGTCAGTTTAGAAGACAAAACAGGACAATCCTCTGGTCTTCCCACTGACAGTAATAAACTCTCCAGTGAGCTCTGGCTACCCTACTCACCACCGGGAAAACAACACGACGTTAATACTAATACTATATAAAAACCTGAGAATCTTCTTGAATGAAAGGTTCTAGGCAAACGTGTTTCATTGTACCTACCTATCATCTCTTGCCAACAGGTGGGATACAGGTCATACGTCATGCAATGATACAAAGTGTTTAAGGGTAAAAGTTTCAAGATGACTCTCAAGATTTCTAAAGATTGTTATTGTTTATTAATTGATAGACACACTAACATATATTTATTAGTAGAGTTCAGTATCATTATTTTTTCATGTGGATGTCATTTCAAGCTAAAAAATTTCAATTTTAAATGAAGTACTGCCACGTTCAGACTAGTGAATTTTAATGTTTTATGACAATTTAAGCACTGACATTAAATTATTCAGCGTTAAGTGAATAATGACTGAGCTTTAATAAAGTAAAGTTAATAGGTAAGTTGGGAGAGGCCTGTGTCCAGCAGTGGACTGCAGTGGGCTAATTGATTATTTGATAAGTATCTTTAGTCGAACATATTTTAGAATTGAGGCAACATGTACTAATTTAGATAATTATCTACTATGTAATTAGCAACTTTTGAATCTTCTCATTATCTGGAGGAGTTCAGATGTATCTTCAAAATTCTGTTAAATATCAGATGGTCAGTTAACGTTTTTAACACATTGTGAATTGAAAACACTTAGGAAAAAAAAACAATCTTTGCTATTATTTTTGAATGGCAAAAAACTTCGTACAAGCTCTATTTATTATTTAAATTAACTTAGTTTTTGCGAACACGGGAAATTACCTAAAACAACAAAGAAAATCTGCGATCGGCGGCTTTTTATTAACATGCAATCTAACCATTCACACGTTTTCGAATAATGTTTTTAGAATACAAATTAATTATGATAATCAGATGAATCGTTAAATAATATGAACGATAATACGATTGAAACCGTATGGTAATCGTTTCATCACCAATCCAAACTCAAGTCTCCACATTTGAGAGTTTGAAAATTCAGTGATTCAACCGAAAAATTGCGACGAGAAGTTTGCAAATAGACACAGTGAGTGTGTTTCGTATATCGGGAATTGAATCGAGTTGTGAGTGACTTGAGTGACAGTAGTAGTAGCGGTGGCAAAAAAAAGTAGATACGGAAGAGGGCAAATCGTTTCGTCTGCTCATAAACATTCAGCTGCAATTTCGTCGGCTGTGCCTCAATGTGGCGGTTGTAACAGCGCCCAAATATTGATTTCTACAAACGAAAATAGAACATCAATATCATTACACTTCGTTTTTTGGTAAGTGTTTGATACTTTGATCCAATTCTATTATTTTCAAAATAATCCAGACTTTATTTTCGAACCTTTGAAAATATTTAACTTCTATATATATTTGAATAAATGCAAAGTTTTGGCTTGTTATCACGTAATAAAGACTGATGGGATCTGGATGGCAAAAGTATCGATTCTTATCTAGAACTTCCCCCCTAGACAAGTGCGTGAATGTCGAATGTATGGGATTTGACGTATTTGACAGTCGTTAACGCTTGTCATATACGTCAAATCCCATACACTCGTCATTCTATTCTACCAAACGCTGCGCACCGGTAAACGAATTGCCACTTGTCTAGAGGGGCTAAAGAGAGACTGGTTTTAGCCCTGTGTGAAAGATTCTATGGGTCATTGGTCCGCGATCAGAGTAACACGCCAGTGGACAGGTCAAATCTTAGCTTCCTATTCTTTTTCTTCATTTTAGTGTCATTGCTAGTGTAGGTCACACCTATCATACAAAGGTAACCGCACGTCATCTGTTCGCAGGTTCGAGTCCTGACTCCACAGGGCATTCTTCTTAATTCAGCACACAAAGTGTTCGCGACACTTTACTGTAAAAGTAATCCGCGCGGGAAATCTCACTCGCGGAGGTCGAGAGTCCTCTATTATTGTTGCCTACCTCCTTCACCAAACACAACTCTACCACACACAAAATAAGGACCATATTCGGATCTAGGCCGGATAGTTTCATTTTCAGGCTAATTAGAAGCAAGGGAGCTATTTTGCAGCTAAATAAATTTAAACCCTAAACTTAGCCAGTTAGGTCTTAAGTTAGATTTTGGTATTCAGTTATTGTTTGTTTGCTAAATGCTAAGGGAGAAAAAATAGATCTGTTTGAGATGCTGTTGGGAAATAGGTCGTGGGCTAGATAGTGACGGAATTCTGAATTAAGTATCATTAACATTGTCATATTGCATACAAGTATTTTGACTTTTCGAACAATAAACGACATTCATATAGGAAACAGTAACACTTCTAGAATAGTCAAACAATTAGGTAAACAACAGTGAAATATAAACAAAAATCCTATTCATAACACGATGTTATGATGAAAATAATATCCCAGTCATTTAGACAGTCACTTGATATGAAAAAAAATATCTGATTTAGGAATGACAGTCAAAGCTTTGACTGTCTGCAAATGTCATTGAGTAAGTTTTGTTGCTACCTTCTTACATAGATAGGTACTTACCTATCGTATTTTGGTTTTGAAAAGTCACCTTCAATCCATGTTGTACAGACCTACTGATTATAATTTTTACTATTAGATACCAGCACTAACTATAACATTTATCTCAAAGCAAATTAACATACAAAAAATATAATGCGATATTACTTAACTCGTTTCAAATCTCCGACCAACTGCTGAACAATTGACATTAAAACAAAATCACTAACGGTGGATTCAAAACTATATATTTTCCGATACGTGGTGGTGTACAAGCGCATCCGGGTGTCGGCACTAGTGGTGCGAAACTAGCTATTAGCAGCGCGCGGCGGCTTTGTGCGGAGGTGTCGGGCCGGAGCACTCCACGCGCCCTCCTGGGCCCTCCCCCCCCCCCCTCACCGCGAGCGCGGGGATTGGAGTCTTAGGTGATAGGATTGTTGGCTGGTTGCCGTACAGGCGAATGGAACATTCAATACGTCGTCCGAAATAACATCTCTCATACTTTTATCTTATATAGGACACGGCTATTTGACTTCACCTCGCCTAATGGCAAGCTGAAGGCAAAGCTCAGGAAAGAGGGTCATCATAATACACACGTACTATGTTAACAATGGCGGCACTTAGCTTGTCGGCCTCATCAGATGCTTTTACACGCTCCGCTTCAAGGACTCGGGACTGTAGGAAGAAGGAAACTCGTGAGCTGGCAAGGAGTTCCAGATCTTAATGGTGCGACAAAAGAAGTCCCGTACTCTAAAATGACTCTCAGTCCTGAATTATATTTAATGAATCATTGTGTTTCAATACGCACTCATGTAAGCAAGTTATTAATTTAGAAGAAACACAGAATGGATTTTGTAAAACTTACATACATACAACCTAAGTAAGTTTACAAATGGACAGCTATTGCAGTCCCTCAGAACTATTTAAAGTTAGAAGCTGCAACTTTTCTTTTTAGCAGACACGGTAAATGTCTGAATATGGCGTGTTGTCATCATGGTAAAAAATAAGGATTGTAGAGTTCATTTTTCTTAAAAGTAACCTATTTATTTAAACAATCTTTTTTAATAGCAGCCCGAGCCCGCGCTCGCTGCCTCCCGTGACCATGCCCGCTGGCTGCCAACGGCTTGTACAAGGAAGGGTTGGCTGACGCGCACACGCACACACACGACGGCGCTCATTGTATGCGAGCGCGTGTGCGTGTGTGCGCGTAGCGGTTATGCGAACCAATAACCGACAACCCTTTCGGGTTAGGACCTGCCTCCACTGTTAGCTATGCGAGGAGATACTATTATATCCAATCCTAATGTAACAGAAGGTATATCTGAAACATTATGAACTAAGAGGTGAAGTAGATCAGAAAATGAAAGGTTGTGTAGGTACATAAAAGCCGTGTGGTTCCCGGCTGAGTAGAATTTGGGCCACCCCTTCTCTTCCCATGTGGTGTCGTACAAGGCGACTAAGGGATAGAGGGCTGATTAACATCAGACAGATATGTACAGCCCAGACTCAGCCTCAGATGCATGGCTAGAGTCAACGACAGTGCCCGGAATACGGCAATAGGCTCATCCCTTATTACGTGGGACCGAATACAGATTGGTGAAATGTGGGTGTTAATTCACCTCTGCCTAACCCTCCGGGGATAAAGGCGTGATTATATGTATTAAATGCAATTTGGAGCTTATCCCGGAGTTCATTCTTCTACTCTTTCTTTTGATTTGGCTTACTTAACTTGCTGTTTAGTGAAGTGATTGTCATTTGTCGTCCCATCCCCGAAAGGAAAGCTCGCACAAGAGCCTCGTCCGTTAGTTAGCAGGAGGACTGCTCGCATGTTGACTGAGCTCCCGAGGACCTCAGTGGGGCCCCAAAAGCAACCGTGTTTTCAAAAACAAAATCACTATCTACACTGCCATGTGACACTTGTTTTAAGTTCACGTCTAATAAGTATGGGAGAAGGAGGAGAAAGAATACACTAATTCACAGCTATAATACATGAAAAACACTAAAATGTTTAAAAATTTAAGTACTAATAATTTCACACCCTATCGATATAGAAAAGGTATACACAAACTAACATAGGTACAGCTACGCCAGAGCTTTCCGCGCCGCGCAGTGTGCGACGCACCTTACCAGGGGTCCGCACCACTAATAACTGTACTAATGTGCTTGTCTAATTTACAGCCGGAGTCGCGCGATCGATACGGAACCCGGCGCTATGACCCACTTCCTACTTGCCACTGCAACGTATGTTCAGCTCAGAGTTACACATTAGGGACATTCTGACTGTGGAGTGCGACTGTTGAAGGAACAAAAAAAGTGAGGACCTGACCATTTCCTTACAAAAAATTAGAACGATTGAAATAGAAAAAGTACTAATCGGTCTAGGCGGGGTTTGAACCCGCAATCTTTGTCTACAGGGGGAATGCTTTAACCACTAAGCTACCAGAAAAAAAAACAAAATTTCTCCTTCTTTATCTGTCTTTGAGGCGACAGTGGAGCGCGTCCACCGATATTCTTACGTACTATCGGAATCAATGAATGATTTCCTATTTTAATCGATTTGAATATTCAGCAAGCAAAATGCTTTAAAATTTCATTCAAACAAATTAGATTCCATTTAAAATGAGGCTGATTACATGTGCTTGTCTACTTTACATTATAGTCTCCTTAATTTTACAGGAACGTGCTTATTGGTAGATATTAATACTTGGTTAAGCGTAAACTTCAAGCATCTTTTTGCCCTCTGTTTTACAACCGAGCTTTTACCGTTTAGTTATTAACCCGTGTTTGATCTTCCACTCATTATATATTCTTCAAATAATAATTATATCTTGGTGTCACTAAAAGTTACAGTTAACATTTAAAAACATATTACCCCCTCCCCCTATTACACGGGGCCGAAAATCACAGTTTGGCAAAATGTGGGTGTTGATACACCTCTGCCTACCCCTTCGGAGATTTACAGGTGTGAGTATATATATGTATTTCCTAACAAAGCTAACAGTCTATTATTTCCACGATAATGACATCGATCGAAAGTTCCATAAGAAGTTCAATTTTTTTATGTAATCATAATTAGGTAGATACGGCACTTATGTTAGTCTGAAGTTGTTGGGTATGCAACACAAAACAGTTGTCAAGGTACCTACCTACTTGCTAATGTTTTTCTGAGCCATTTGAATCAGCGGCCCATTGAAGCCCCAGCACTAAATATTGACATGACCCTCTGTTGGTTACCCGAGACGCCCCAGCGAAGAATCAAACCTGTCCAGTGACCACTAATTTGTTGAAAGCCTCCGTATCCCTTTATCGCACACATCTGATGAGGCACAAAGGCGTCTTTATCTCAGCCTCATTGTGGCCTCACAATGGCCTATTTTGTGAGGTGTGAGGCACTCGTTGGCCTTTCACAACTGGCATTTAAGCGTCTTGGTTTTTGTGGAAGGTGTCGTGGCTGAGGAGCCATTCAATCTGCCTTTGTGCACCATCGACGGGTTGGAGTAGGCGTGTGAATATCTATTGAGCAGCGCGCGATGTTTGTTTAGTTTTACCAGTTTAACATTTACACTTGAGATGATGGATGCTATTATCAGGTGGTTTTACATCTATTTCGGCTCAGCTGTGCTATTCTGTGAGTAAACAAATGTTTAGGAGTTTGTCAAGGGCAGATATCTCAGTTTCGCGAGGAGTTATTGCCACGGTTCTTTATTATCGTTTATAGAACTAATTTTACCTTTAATAAAAACTGTGAAGATTGATGACCCAGTTTTGTAAATGGATAGACATTCGCTGGAGAAATCCGGCTAATCTTTTGTGAAGTTGTTTAAGAAATAAGTACCTATTTATGTCTACTAGCTAACACATTGTGATATGTCTTTAGAAATTAATTAAAAACCATCTTAATTTTTGATCAAGTTTAGCGACAAAGCGTTTGATTACTCGTAATATAATTTTATAAACTAAGTTGTTTTGTAAGTAATAACGGTAGGTACCATCCGTTTAAAATCTTATAACTTTCAATCACGTTATTAAACTACTGAACTACCTAACTTGCAATTTCTTTTTCATGTTATTTTTCAGTTCAAAAAGAAACTGCAGTTGAAAGAAAATATAATTACATAGTCAATAATACATTTTCAAATACCACTCAGGACCGACGGCACTTTATACTGTGCGGCGGAAAGAAAAGAAGTAGTTTACTAGATCAATAACAAATGATTTGCGTCATCACTAATCGATAACAACCTAGTAAGTAGACAAACACACTTGTGTTACTAGTAAACACGGCCATGGCGGTGTGTTTACTCCGTAATGAAGACATCGCCGCTTCTTGCCGACGGGACTTCACGCCAAAGGGCTCTGTTTCAAGAGGGTCCGGATAAAAACATTAAGAAGTTTATTTTAACTTTACAACTTGGTAGTTAGGGATGTTTGGAGGGGCTTGGAGCTAGGAATTTACTGACATTAATCAGAGATGAACTACTGAATAGGTATCAGATTTGGTGATAAAACTTCTTTAAGGAATAACTAACTTCTCTAGAGTTATGACCTGATCACTCGGATCTAAGCATACATTCATACTACACTATATTTTATCTCAAATTATTTTGGCACTGCTGTCATAGGATACGAACGAAATGAATAAAATGATAAATGGACTCGACTTACTAACGTGAGACATAAAAATTAAAAAAATATAGATGTATGATACTCGTATGTCTCTACATCTCTATTGAACCTTTCTGAGAAAGGCCTAAGAACAAACACAAAATATAGTTACATTTAAAACTAGAAGCTATTATTAAAATAATCTAAAATAAATAAATATTTACATTCATAATGCGTCGTGAAATTCCTCCGCATCGTCACCGACCGGTAACGTTATATAAGGCCTAAGTAGATACACCCATAGGCAGGTCTAAAACAAGTATGTAGGTAGGTCTCGTGTTTTTTCATTTTTTATTTATTCATAATTAGGTACAGTGATTTTCATTAGTAATGCATAGTAAGTTATTAGTACATAATTATTAGTTCAAACTTTAAATGAACACGAGGCTCACTGTACACTCTAACACAGCTATAAATCACCAAGTATTATAAGTATAACATGTCTCTTGATTTAATCGAGCATATTTCCCATTAAGTATATTAATTAACTCATGCTAATCAACGTTAAGTCTACCACTAGAGGAGGCTAATGACGCACACGGGACGATGCGCGGGCGCATTGTTCCCAACGACTCGCTCCGTGTTCAGGGAACGACTTTTGTCTGCAGAGGATGGCGGTTCGCTGCCGATGACTAATTATATAGGTGTGAAGATTTAGCCTTTGTTTCTACAGCTACATGCGAGATATTATGTTATTAATTACTCTATGTAGACGAGGAACTTAGTTGGCAGCTGTTAGAGTTAGGGGCCATCTATTAATCACGTGAGGCTTGAAAAGGGGGGGGGGGGGGGGGGAGGAGTTAGACAAAAATCACGAAATATCACAAAGAGGCATGGGGGCGTGTACTAAGGTATCACATGCATTTATTTTTTAGTCAAACGCGCGATTTCTAAACCAAAAAGTCTATTCTAGTCTGTGCCTATGATATTTTTAATTAATTTACTTTATAATACCTGTCTTCTTCTTCTTCATCCTAGAGTTAATCCCAGTCGCATCCGAAGCTTTTCAATTTGGAGTCTGGGGTCCGCTTTTACCAGTCTAACTGCGGATTTGGCTAAACTTCGATATTTTCCGTGAAGCGACTGCATTTGACCTCCACAACCCAAAGGCGATATCGAAGCATTGCAGCTAGACCAGTTGTTGGATTTTTGAGGGCTCCAACTGCCCGTAACGACTGCCATAGATGTTCGTATGGCAACCGGGACCGACGGCTTAACGTGACCCCTTACTAGATACAGTTATGTTTTGTATGTGTTTGATTAAAATAATACCTTAGGAAGTAACTACTTAATAACTACTACATATCATATTGTACTTAGTGTTAAGATTGGTAATAAAAGTAATGATTTGTGAAATTTGTGCGAAGTGAATTCTTTACAACGTACTACCTACATATGTACCCGTAATCCGTACTAATACTATAAATGCGAAGGTAACTCTGTATGTCTGTCTGTATTTTATACTTTCACGCCTAAACCACTGAGCCGATTTTAATTAAATTTGGATTAGACCCCGACAAAGGACGTAGGCTATGTTTGACGCGATAACCGATATCCACGCGCGGAGCCGCGGGCAAAAGCTAGTTATTTTATAAAATTCTGGTCTGAGTTCGAATTCTGTCATTATAGAGTGGAGTGACGTCAGCTGGACTTGAACCCACTTGTAACACATTCAAATTAGCTAGTTGGAGAGGTTAGCGGTAATAAAGTAAGCATGTAAATAGTCATTCTGGTTAAGAACATTAGTTAGAAAAAAAATCGATTGAAATTGGGTGCGGCACTCGAACTACTAAGTACTAACAGTTCGTTACAGAGAGATTTGGAACACCTATTACCTTAGCCTTGCCTAGTTCAATATTTCCTCCAAACTCATATGTTAATCCTAAAGTACCTACCTAATATAATTAATTTAGTTTTTATTTTTCATTCCAATGTTTTAATGTTGTTTTGAATGTTAATTCTAATTTAATTTTGACGAGTCTTTTGTTTATGTTTTCTGTACAATTTGTTATGGAGAAATCTGGAATAAAGAATTATTATTATTATTATAGGCTCTATCTAATAGATAGAGGACTGGATCTAATAGGGGACGGGGTATAGAGCTTCTACCTAGCCCATCGGTGATAAGTACCTATTCATGCATCACATAATAAGAATCACTTTAAATATGCCGCAAACCGCACGGTTCAAGTAAGTATAAATATATAGAAATCTACATTATTTTTACATAATTTAAATGAAAAATCCTATTGGTTATAAGTACATGCGGTAAACAATTATCTCATTCAAAATCATAGCCAAGTCAGATAAAATGTAGACAGCATGTATCTTACTTGACGAGGTATTACTCACTGTAATAACAATAAAATTATAGTCAGTTGTTTCAATTAGAAGTGAGTAAAACACATGAATTATCATATCCAGCCTCGTTCAAGCGTGGGTTGTACCCACATTGTTGTAAAAAAGCACTTTGTATTTAATGATAACCTAGTCCTTATTAGTATTTTATTTCTGCCTAAAAAGTAGGTATGTAGTATTAGTAATAATTACTCTTTAAGTATTTTCATAGAATTAGAAAAAGTAGTATTGCTAGACTTTGTCAGGTAGGTATACACACCTACTTACCTAAACAAGTAGAACTGGATCTGTGATTATTTTTTCTCTGTATTAATACTTAGTACATAAGGAATAAATTTTCTAATTGAATATTGTATCTGCGCTGGTACTGGAAATTTATATTCTAAGAATACTTTAAAAATTGTTTAGTATATCATAAGCTTATTGTTTACCTATTATCGTATAAAGTAATGTATATTGTTGAATTATCAGATAATATCTTAGTTAAACCGAAATGTTGAACAAATTGCATAATTTATCAATATAATGCAATGGTTGATTGGTTCTTTGAGTCTTTGCAAACAAAACTGCCGCTTTTCTCGGAGTTAATTGATTAGACTTCCTTAATTAATTTTATCACTGTACTAATTATACCTAGCTTTAATCACTTACAAGTTATTTACATAATTTGAGGCGGTTTTTTCTCGCCTAAGGTTAAACATTCGCAGACATCACTTGAGATCGTCGCGGATAAAAACATAATGAATAGTTTTATTCATATTTGTTATAAAAAACCGCACTTCTTGTCAGTTGTAATTGAATTAGCAATTTATATTAATTACGCAGGTACCTACGAGTAATAAGCAAGCAATTTCCTGGGCTTAATAATATTGGTTACAAGGTAAACTCACACACTATACTACAAAGATAGGTTTGATATCTCCATCTATTAAGAATATCGTGAGATATGTCTATTGGAATAATAAGTGGGCAGGCAGCTACCTCTAACCTCTGCGTCGATTCCATCCCAAGTCAGTCAATAATTACGACAAACACTAACTCTCCCTACTTAAAAAGCTTATTAAACGTACTTAATCATCAGGTAGTATCTAAGTAAATAATAAATCGTGATGACAATGATTAGATAAAATGTCCACAATAATTAATAAGTAGGTATAAATTGGTTGTTATTTCTAATCATTCAATGAAAAAACTGGCTGTTAGAAAAATTAAATCTTTAGATAACTGCTTGGTATCTATACGGGTATTAACGTCTATATTAAGAGTAATAGATAATAATCTATAATAACTAGGTGTATGGGCATTTTATCTTTAATTACATTAATATAAGCGAGCGATAGATAGCAACACTTCTCAGCCCTCGCTACACGGACAGCGTTTAAGCATAAATATTATTCGCATTCCGTCGGGAATGCAAATATAAATGTTGGCGAACCGCCGCCTAGCGCCGGTGGACTCAATGCGATTTTCATGATAAATAGGTAGGTTTATTTATGCCTTCTTCAGTTTGGTCCCAGGCGTTTTAAAAAAGGTACAGGTACATATGAGATGTAACTATTTAGGTACATTATAAAATATAGGCTTGCGGCGTGCAATATTTTATCAGTAGAAGTTACCTTCTGTAGCACCTTTAGTTTATATTTAACCACAGTCGCTCAATTCTCCAGAGATAGGTACGGTGTCTACGGTAGGTTCACTTGTAAACCTTTTCTGTCTTTTAACATTCCTTCGTACGATGTTGTGCTATAGGAAACCTATTCTACATTATTTTTTATTAATGCTAAACACTCAAAACACATTTCTTTCAAAAATAATATAATCAACACCGCTCTCATTTGTTTCTAATAATTATTCAACAGGAGACACTTTTAGACAAACTTAAATTCAAAATTTTAAAGTTTAGACAAGAACTCCCTTGTTATCTGCTTATTGGAAAATGTACCTGCGTGAATCACTAAAACAGATTTCATTTGTCCAAAAGACACTAAGTGATCTACCTAACCATCCATTCAATAATAAGAACCTCCACAATCTCCTGAGTCAATGTGATAATTACAAAATGAAGTAATTGGAACGAGTGCGAGGTACCTACTTAGCTTCACGCTCCACAAAGCTGCTGTAACCCGAGCCGTCGGCAGGCTCAAAGCCCTGTACTCTTTGTACACGCTAATTTATGAACCAATAAGACTAAAACACTAATTAAACACGCGCACAATGGAGCGCATACGCGCGTTAACTCACACGCGGGGTAGGCCTCGTACACACTCGCGATTTGCAAGCGGTTTTGAGCGTGCAGATTATCAGCTCAAAGAATGTATCAACGGTTTGCAAAAGTGACTCTGCCGACTAATAAGAAGTGTAAACAGTTGCATAATACTATTGTAACTTTTAATTAAAGGAATAACTAATCTATTTCGAATATTTTGACCCCTGGCTAACATCTAAGTGTTAAATAAATATTACTTAAAACGGACGTTTTATAACGTTCATTCCCTCTTCAAATCGTGTGCAAATAGAGTAGTAAACTCACCAGGAGGTGGGTGCAGTAGCGGCGGACCCGGCAGGAAGGCGGCCGCCACAGCTGCTTGCGCGTTGAACGCCGCCGCGTACGCTACGCGGCTCGCCATGGACGCCGGCAGCGGGAACTGCGGCGTGTACGGCGACCGGGGCTCTCTGCTCTCCGATAGGTTCAACACCCGATCTCCATCTCCTCTTTCAAAGTACCGTTCACGGCTCTCACGGTTATCAGATAAGCCTAACAACTCTTGGATAGCGAACGGGGACCTCTGCGGTGCCCGTGGCGCGCTCGCATTAGCGCTCATCGCTTGCATCTTGTCGGAGCGCTTATAGCACGTCTGTACTCAGCTTAACATTACATTACTGTTATAAGATTTATGTCTTGTAATTTCTTTTCGTCAGTAAATAATCTTACTTAGGCATACGTATCACAATTACTTAGGTCGTTATTTCTTAAAAGTTATAAAAAACTCACTTCCTAAAGTTCTGAACACTTAACTGAAAAAATTCTATTCGTCTACTTAAAATTAGGCCTAAGCGTCAGGCTAAAGACATTTGTAAAGTAAGAAAATTTAAAATGTTTTTCGGGAAAATGGAAAACTCGCGAGTATGTCGCGAGCGTGGTGCGGGCGAGGGTGACGCGAGCGCTCGCCGCGGCGTGTGGAGCGCTTCTGGCGGCGCCGCCCGTCGCGCCGGCAACACGAGACAACCCCCCTCGGCGCGCCTCGCGCCCGCTCACTGCCGACACAGCCTATCCACCACCCCGCGCGCACCACTTGCGACCTTCCGCCGCCGAGCGCAGCCTCACCGCCCCGGGGCCGCAGGGTCGTAAGCGCCGCGCGTGTCGGTGCGCTTGCGACGTTCCTCCCCCGAGCGCTCGGCCCGGCGGGCGCGGGCGGGGCCTGCTAATAGCCAATACGGATATTTTGTTACCGCACTGTATTGGCCAGATTTGTTCGCGCCGGACACGCCTACTCAGCGCCTGCCACGCGAAATAGAACTCTACGCCGCCAGCCAGTGGGCGCTGAGTGAGTCGGAGACACGGCGGTTGATTTAATTTTGATTAATTGTAAGAAATGAATAGGTCGCGAGAGGTAGAGCGCGGCGGAGCGCGCGGTGCGGGCGCTCCGCCGCGCTATAGTGCTCCATTATCAATCATTGGTCGTTGGGGCCGCTCTACCTACCTCTACCTGTGCTCTACCGAAGCTCTACTGTAGGTGAGCTGCTCGCGCTACATAACGGCTCAATACTGCGAGTGCTCACCTGCTCACTCACTTGTTTTTTAATTTACAAGAATTTTAAATTAAGCTTTTGACTAAAATGAGTTCCTTAAAATCCCCACACAACTGCCTACCCTCCATAGCCATCTCAGTATATAGGTAAATGTTGGAAGGAATATATTGAAGTGATGGAGAAAATCATAAAAAATAAACTTTTTGAAATAAAATGATTTTAGAGATCTTAAAATAACTTTTGCATGTGGCCGATAGATGGCGCTAGCAACAACAACATTCTGGCCAGTTTGAACTTTTATATATATCTACCTGCATAACATAAATAAAACACAAATATATGCATGAGTTAGGTCAACACTAGATTTTAAAAATACTTATCTAAAATATCTAAAATATCTAATATGGAAAGAAAATCCGCCACTCTATTTTTATCAAACCCCGTACCTAAATAGCAGCCCGTGATATGTGACTGTTGATAAATTTAGACGGACTGAGTTGACAAATCAAACCAGGTAAGTAGTTGTTTATAAATGTGCAAGTGATTCATTTAAATTTCAATTAAATTTTATTTTGTAAATTTGACATTTAAATACTTATCATCCACTGACATTCTTAATTCAATTTCATTTTACTTTCATTAATTTCGTAGTTATATTCTAATTTTGTTCAATAAATAATAATGTAAATGGTATATTGAATTTTTTTTAAATGTATAGGTAATAATTTTCGTATGCCTTTAGGCGGCACATGGAAGACCATATTAGGTATTTAATGGAACACCTTTGTAACACCTATATATGTTAAACGAAAGAAATTGATTATTGATTATTCATTTTATGCCTAAACAAAGACAGGTAAGGTCACTACCAGAGGTAGGAGAATTGTCTAGGCATAGTTAACAAAACACAACTACAGAACATCAGCAAAATAACAACACAATAACAATATTAATAAATTAGTCCAATTGTAGTTCTGACATCATGCTGATTAATTATAGTTCACACATTCAGCTACCTTAGCAAAGTCAAATATTAAGAATTAATTTATTCTCAACAAAAAGACAAGTACAAATTCACTTCCATGAGACCAAAATTAAAAATAGATACTTGAACATTAACTAAGTAGGTAGGTACCTAACTTTATGGTCACCGCAAATTCAAAGAGAGGTTATTTAAATAGGACACGTCAGGAAAAAGTGTCACTAATAACATACACGTTCCATATTAACAATGGCGGCACTCAGCTTGGAGGCCTCACCAGTTGCTTTTTCACGCTCTGCTTAAAGGACTCGGGACTGTAGGACTAGGGACACGTGAGCTAGCAAGGAGCTCCAGGTCTTAATGGTGCGACAAAGAAAGGAGTCACCAAACCGCTTGGTTCTTGTCGGAATATTCTGCACCGTATGCGGATGACATCTAAGCCCTGCTCATGTTGTCCTGTATAGGAAGGAGAGGGCGAGACCAATTGGAAGAGCTCATCAGAACATTCACCATGGTAGAGACGGTATACACTGCCAAAGAAGCAACATCTCTACGCATCTGCAGAGGCTCGAGGATACTTGTGACCTCGGGATTCCCAATAATGCGGACCGGACGTCGCTGCAACCTGTCGAGAGTATCTAATAAGTAGGTTTAAAAGGTAGGAACTATATACCCATTTGGTGGTTTTAATCTCAAAATTATATTTTTCTGATTGAGTTACAATTCAGCATGTAGTCTATTGGCAGGATTTAAAAGCGCGAAACTAATGTACATGTTTTATATCAGACGGCAGATTATTATGAATTGATTAGCCTTACATTGAGATTAGACCAGTGTTGGGCAAATGTTAATTGCAATTAAAAAATATTAAGCAATTAAAAATCCCGACTGCCTGTCTAAAAGATCGAAACAAGTTTGACAGCAGGCTCTACCCTACTGCTAGTCATAAGCCGAAAGAAAAATTAATGGGTACTGCCTTTTGGCAAATATGTTTCGATCTTTTACACAGCGGTCGGGCTAATTGCGAGTTTAATTGTAATTGAAATGTGCCCAACACTGGATTAGACCATCATAAGGTACCTACTTTAGGTAGCTAGGTACCTGTGCTACCAAATTATAGGTGTTATTCATATGCTATTTTTTTATTTTCATTTAATGACAATTGAGACAAGGTAGTTAAAACTTTCTAACATTTCATGAAGAAATGAAGTTGAACAAAATATTGCTTCTTACACAGGTGTAGACTTATCGCCTTATTTCACGAGTATGACGTTTATAATTCAAGATTCTGCCGCGTTATTGATATATCTGCCTACCCTACCACGCTAGGCAGAGGCTAGGTCACGCTTGCCACGGCCTCAGACTAACTGGCTCCATTCCCAGATACGGTAAATATATACCTGAGGTTCGTGGTTACAATAGGTACCTCATTTACCTATCTTCATGGAATAATAAATATTATCATGTAGGTAGCACTACGATTTTCTTTTCATAAATGCAGGATCAGGATGTTAGAATTAAACTAGTACTAAAGGGTAAGGCGGTATTTCAATCAGGGAAAATCAATTCAAATTGAAGGTTAAAGAGAAATCAATATAATATAATATAAAGAATTCCAAATATACTTAACAATTAAATCTCAGTAAGTACTTAGATTTATAGGTGTGTGATAGATGAGTAGATAAGTTAACTACATCTGCAGGAGCTCTTATTTTCCCTCTATTTCTTCATATTTAACAGTACATTCAATTGAAAAATTATAATCAATGGAGACGTACCGACATTTCAGTGCTCATCAATCAAGGAATTTAAGAGACACCAATGATAGATATCGACTAGTATCTAAAACGTGAAAACAATTTTGGACTCAAATATCAAATCAATCATTTAATCCCTCAATGTGGCTGAGTAACCCAAATGGAAGGGGCTACCATAGAGATTCAGAGGTATACAAGTATCATCACCCCATCTCACCCGAAGGGTGTTGTAAGAGGCGACTAACAGCAAAATACGCAGCCGATATCACTGCGAGAGAAAACTCGAAATAAAACCGTGTACCAACCTGTCTGGCCAGCGTGGAAACAGTAGGTACCTGTCACCACGTATGACTTTAATCTAGAGACTTATAAGCATTGGTGTCCTGTCAGGCCACAGCGGCTTCACACGCAATAAATGCCCTGTTGTAGTTGCGTAATGAGTCCAATAACCCCTCTATCTGAAACAAAAAAGTTTCCTCTAATCGGATAGCCTGATCTTGAAAACAGACTCTTCACCACAACAAAAAATACATAGATTTGAATATTCAATTAAATTGAGCTGTGAGCTAGCAATAGCAACCAAACACAGATACTTCAACCTCCACAATAAATCCAAAAATAGGTAATAGACACCACAATATTGACAAACAAAGCCTCGGGCTCGTTAGAGCTGCGCGCGCGCCGTGTGAACGTGTCAGCGCGCACAAAGGCGTGGCCTGGCTCAATGCGCGGGCGTCGACGAGCCCTTTGTCCGAGAAACCCGAGCCGTCCCCCTCTCTCCCTCCTCCTTCTCCCCCTCCTCCTGCCGGACACGACACCTGAGCCTCGAAGGCTGTGGTACCCATTGTGGCACATGACAATTGACCCTCAGGCATTATTGTGGCTTGTGGGAACTCGCTACTGGGCTATTGATGGCCGCTAGTGTACCTGTCATAATATTTTTAAACAAAATATTGTTCATTGTACCTATTTAAGATATTGAAGCTGTCAGTAATTCGGGTCGACACCTGTATGGTCTACTGGGCCTATTGGTTTTATAACTTGAGACTTTGAGACTAATTCGACCTACATTCATAGTTACGGCTACGAGATTCATACGAAGACAAGCATCAGTGGTGGGTGTTAGGAATTAGCTGAGAACTGTTTATCAAATTAAAACAACTGTTGTGTCTATATGCATGTATTATGTGATCTCTAAGTGTTTACTAGCATCTGTATGCCCCCACCTCAGTCAGTCGCAAATAAATCGTCTTGAAGCAAACACGCATTTTAAATAAACAAATTTCAGCTTAGCAAATCTATACCTACCTTATTCTATGTAACAACAACCAATTAATGAAACTCAATATATGGATAAGAAGTTACAAGTTACCAGTCCCATTTAGTCTAATGGTAACATGACTTGGGTTCATTGGCAAGGTTGATGTAAAAAGCCCAGTCTTGCTGAGCTTCCTACATCGAGTCTTGGTGAAAAGGTAAAAGGTAGTGAAGGCCGTCAACATAGCTATAATTTTTAGTTCAATTAATATTCAATGTCATTAAAGTACCTTATAAATTTCTATTGGCTTGGACCTTGGCTGTGTCACCATAATGGTTTAACAGTAAAGTGCAACGTTTGACTTCCTTTTACATATCTTCATTTTCGCAGTCATCGGTTTGCTGGTGTATTACCCGATCAACCTCCTACTGGTTATAAATGTGGTATACCGATATCTCGTGCAAACACCAAAATGCAGCTTTCTATTTTAAAGGTACAGAGACAGCTCCTGGAGCCTTATGTATCTGTTCATTAAAAATATACCTATAATATAATAATTTCTGGTGTTGATACGTAGGACTGGACCATCATAATAAAACTTTATTTTATTGCTCAAATAAATTGCTTTCTTGCTTATGCCGATAAGCTTTTATTTCACTAACAAACTTGTAAGGGATATTTTGTGAATAGATTCGACTCCACATACTCAAAGAGATTGAATGAATGAATGAATGATTCTAAGAATATGGTACATCGAGGTCTTTATGCTATTACAGTGGTCATACATATTCTACCATAATAGGTGTAGAAATATTAAGTCTTACATACATACATACATACATAAAATCACGCCTTTATCCCTGGAAAGTTAGGCAGAGGTGAATTAACATCCACATTTCACCAATCTGTATTCGGTCCCACGTAATAGCGGGTGCGCCTATTGCCGTATTCCGGGCACTATTGTTGACGCGAGCCATGCATCTGAGGCTAAGTCTGGGCTGTACATGTCTGTCTGATGTTAAAGTTAATCAGCCCTATCCCTTAGTCGCCTTGTACGACACCACATGGGAAGAGAACGGGTGGCCCAAATTCTACTCTGCCGGGAACCACGCGGATCTTAGTCCAGTCCAGTTAAGTCTTACAACAATAATATACATAATAATGTCAAATACTATAAATACAACTTATGTCACACATGTTATTAATTAATTATTACATTGAACATTTATTTGTTTGGTTTGGTTATTTATTTTCCCAGTTTCTTTTAAAGTTTACATTTTGAAGCGAAGGGTTTTCTTTCCTTTTCAAGATTTTCAGATGGACGTTTATCATAAGCAGAAATAGTAGAGTTTTGAGTTTTGTACTCCTTCTGAACAATACAAGCCAGGTTTAAGAGCACTTATCACAATAGTGCCGACAGCATACATACTGCGCGGACTGTATTGCGTTGGATAAGGGAGTGGAAGGAGTAAAAGAACAATAGAATACAGGAAAAGAAGAAAACATCGGCTCACTCACCATAAGAATACAACATAGTGCGCAGGCGCATCCAGGTTCAAGTTGGTGAAAAAAGGGATTTGAACCCCAAAACACCTGATGCCCTAGTACACTGGTACTTAAAATCCTTAAAAAGCACAGACGATGCATACCTATTCGTTCTGAGAAAATCTTGGCTAACATCTTTATATTTTTTTGAATTAGTAAATACTTAACGTCTGTGTCTGAAATACTTAATCGATATATATTACATAGCAGAGTTCAGGATCAGAGCACATCGACCACAGGTATCAAAATACTGTAATGGTATGCTGATAACTTTATCTTATAGGTATCTACTTATCAACAAAATATATAATCAATATGGCTACCTATTAGAAGTTGAAATCGGTCCCGGTTACCATACGAACATCTATAGTAGTCGTTACAGATAGCTGGAGCCATCTTAAAACCAACAACTGATTTGGCTGCAATGCTTCGATATCGCTTTTGTGTTGGTCAGCTGAACTTCGGAAAATATCGAAGTTCAGTCAAATCCGCAGTTAGATCGATAAAGTGGACCCCAGCCTCCAAGTTGACTGGGATTAACGCTAGGATGAAGAAGATACGTATATAAACAGTTGGCTTCAGAAGTTACAGAACACTAACTAGCAAACGAACTTTACAATGAAACAAATCACTTAATTCTATGTTAGTACGCCTACTTAAGTTTAACTGAGTATTTTTTGTAATTTTCAGAGGCTAAATTTTATTTTTCACTTCTCATGCGCCGACCTCAAATAAACTTGGAATAAGGCCAAGAGATTGATGGTGATAATGTTCAGACAACATATTCTCAAAATGATCAAGGTGGCAAATCAAACTGTTCTATTCATTTAAATTGTATTATCGTCTAAAATAAAGGTACACACCTTATATCAGAACAATCATATCAATCAAGAGAAATATCAAGGTATTAAGACTATTTTGAGTAGTTCACTAGTGAAGATCGATCTCATGCGGACTGTATGTACATCAAGTATAATTTTAACTAACTAGATTGTAGTTAAGTGAAAATCATAATTTACAATAGTCAGGAGAAAGTAGCTCACAGAATGGTTACTATAAAACTAGGTATAAGATTAAACAGAACTATAAACATAGCCTAAGATTTATTATAGCCCATCGACATCAAGCCCCAGCTGAAATACCTGGGGCTCGTGCTTGACGGTCGATGGGACTTCGGACAACATCTCCGAAGCCTGCGCCCCAAGTTGGTCACCACGGCGAATGCCCTGAGTCGGCTGTTGCCCAACTTGAAGGGCCCAGGGGCCTCCTGCAGGAGACTCTACGCGGGTGTCGTGCGGTCCATGGCCCTATATGGGTGCCCCGTGTGGGCGGACACCCTGGGGGCCAGATTCCTGCCTCTGCTCCGTACGGCGCAGAGGACGATGGCCTCCAGGGCCATCAGGGGATACCGCACGATATCCTTCGAAGCGGCGAGTCTCCTGGCCGGATCGCCACCGTGGATCCTGGAAGCGAGGGCCCTTTCGGCACTATACCAGTTCCGAAAGGAGGCGCGGGAGCGGGGATTCGATCCCGAGCCCGAGGACATTCGGGCCGAGAAATCCCGGCTCCACCAGGTCATGGTGGCCGAGTGGGAGCGACGACTTGGGCAACCACGCGCAGGGCACGCCGTGATTGCGGCGGTAAGACCCATCATGGGGGAGTGGCTAGAGAGGCCACACGGGAGCCTCTCGTACCGTCAGACGCAGATGATAGCCGGGCACGGTTACTTCGGGCGGTATCTGCATCTGATGGGTATTGAGCCAACGCCCGAGTGCCATCACTGCGACGCGAGCGTGGACTCGGGGCTGCACACGCTCACCGAGTGTCCGGCGTTTGAGGCGCCGAGGCGGGAGCTTGTGCAGGCCCTGGGGGTGAGAGTGCTCACGCTCTCCACCCTGCTCGCGGCGATGGTCCGCTGCGCGGATGCGTGGGCGGCCAGCGCCTCTTTCTGCGAGCAGGTCATGCTCGCGAAGGAGACAGCAGAGCGGGCGCGGCGCGGTGAGCGAGAAAGACTCGCTGACATCGCTGCTCGCGCCCGAAGGCGGCTCGGGCGTCGGAGGGCGCTTACAGACCTCCGCCCCCCATGAGCGCGGGCCTGAGGGTGACGGGTGGAGCCACCCGTCACCCTAGCAGAAGCAGGCCACGGCGGCGGCGCGCATCGTAGGACGATGTAATATATCAATATATTACTCTAATTGACATCTGATACCCAAAAAACATGTATCAACCTTTGATAATGCCGTAAGGCGAAACCGGTCAGGAAATCAATAAATAATGTGGAACAGTACAAGTGATTTCATTGAAGATACCTGTTGATACCTGCCAACCTAGTAGCTATGCCAGGAAACAAATACACAACCCAAGGCTTATAACGCACTACTTTCGGTTGAAATTAAATTTATTTATGAAACTCATGAATGTTTAATAAAAGGTCATTTTTCTATTTTAATTAATAATAGTTTAGCCAGGATGTTTTTAGCCAACCCACCGGCAATATATTATTTAATATAGGTAATATATTTGATATAAAAATCGGATCATGCATAACTACTTATATTTGCGTGTTTAATAAATAAGAAGTCGTCCAAAGTTGTTTAAAAAAATCAACCGAACCTAGAACACCTTGTCGTTTTTTATTTCATTACAGGTAGGACACAACGGTATTTCCGTCCCATTGAGCAGCCCGACTGGGGAAGTACCTCCGCCCTACAGAATACCGCGGCCATAATAACCTCGTGTTGTGTTCCCGGCGGTGAGGAGGTTGTTGTGTCAGTGGGAAGACCAAAGGCTATTCCTGCTCTGCCTTCTACACTGACGGCACAGAAACTCTGTGCTTACATGGTCGGTAGCATGAGTGAGACTCTTCTGGTGTTGCACACGTCCATAGGCCACGGTAACCACTTTGCATCAGGTGGACCGCGTGCGTGTGTGCCATCTCAGGGTTATCCAAAAAAAAATTGTATCAATTTATTATTTAGATGGACCGATGTCCTGAAAAAGGTGGCTGCATGGGCCGGACTGGATGCGGAAGTTGGAGGATTGTACGAAATGGTGCACATTGGGAGAGGTCCAGCAGTGGATTCGGTTGGTTTTCAGCATTATGTTATGTCATGTCTAGGGGTAAATGGTCAATTAATATCAAATAAATCGCTATAGTATCCGTTAAAAGGGTTAAATAGCACTGGCAAAATGTATGCGTCTCCATCTACAGTCATCGTCATCACAGTGTTGTATCCTGATTCCTGATCCTGATATCCTGAGCTCAGGGTTTACCTTCCGGCTTTCCCTCCTCCACATCGCATGGTTTTGGGCATCCATGGCACGAAGAGCATTGGCACAACGATGTCAAGCCAGTAATTTTAAGTCTAGTCTTTTATATATAGTATATATAGGATACGTCAATTTGACTTCATCTCGCCTGATGGTAAGCTGAAGGCAAAGTCTCAGGAAAGAAGGTCACCATTATATATACACGTACCTGACGGCCTCATCAAAAGAGGAACCGTGATTGGATTACTTCACTCACTTGTGCAAGTAAAGGTGTTAAATGTAATTCGTTAAGATTATCTTTTATTCGACCATCAAAGCACTATGCTCCACCCGCTCAGTTGGCGCGAGTTCTGGTCATATCTCCGGTTGTACTTAACCGATTGCGATAAAACAAACGTTAGATTTCAAGTCTGAGTATAACCTTTCAAACCAACACAACTGTACAACAGTAACTGTGTAGGTAGACAATTGTATACACAACTTTATATGAAAAAGTGCGACCGTTTATCCGTTGTCGACTGTACCTGTCCTTAGTATCAGTCAGTCAATTAGCCCACCGCAGTCGACTGCTGTACACAGGCCTCTCCCAATGTACGCCATTAATATAACACACCTAAACCATTTATTTTTTAAATAAGCATGTGTAGCTGTGCACCGTTGCCTGTAGACGTGCACTTGTGATGCTGGCCAGTAGCGAAGGGCGAAAATTTTCAAACGGGAAGCCGGTAGAAATGAAAACTTAGGTACCATGATTTAGTTTTTCATGCACCATGCGACCCATCAGGAAGCCGGCAGGGGCCACTGCTGCCGACCCTGTAAAAACAGAGAGTTTCTGTGCCGTCAGTGTAGACACAACAACTTCACTATTATAATTATACTAGCCTGCTTAGAAGTTTTATCTCGTTCTCGCTACCCATGGGACCCTATTCCCGGGATAGGTAGCTTGTGTGTTATTCAAGACTAGGTATATGTAATCTATCTAGAGTTGCCAACCGTACTTTATAATAAAGTATTGTACTTTATTTTCGTTAATTGTACCTACTCTATATTTTATGAGAACAATAAAGTACGCGAAAATACTTTATTTTTCGCATGATTAGTTTTTTTGGTATTACTCTTAAAGTATTTTATCGTTAAACGGAATTTACCGATAAAAACTGCTACAGGAGGAATATGAATTGTGAAGGTAGTGCCACATAATTTGCATTTTGCATTTAATTCGTTGCTAGGATCACTAATTATCCAATCACCATATTCGATTTCCCACTTTTTATTATATTTCTGCATACGTTTATTTTTCTGTTTTTTTCGGTGTTACATCTCTAATAATAATAATATTATGCAAGGGTTGTGCTGATTTGAAAAGCTTATATCACGCAAGTGCTTTCTCTCTTTTCCGTTCATGCTACAAGATTTTCAAATCAGCACACCCCTTGCATAAAATTATTATTATGATATTAGTACAACAGATCCTTTAAAGAAGCTTATTAACAATTATATTTTCCATTTAATATAATACCATGTTAAGACTAAACAAATGAGCCCAAACTCGATAGGTTTATCTTGTTTCAAAGTCAAAGTCAAAGTCAAAAATCATTTATTCTGTATAGACCATTAAAACGGTACTTACAAAACGTCAAGTTTAAAAAAAAAATCTAGACTAGTTTAGCAAATGGACCACCGGTTCGAAACGCGGCCCCGACCTGAGAAGACTCCGGTAAGAAACTCAGCGGGCATTTTTTTTTTGGTCTATTTACAAACATTTGCTTAGTCTACTTAGTCTAAATACAATAGTTTGCTTGAGTAGCATAGTTGAGCGAACAGCTCATTTCCAAGCTTGTTTATCATCTAAATATTCTTGGATTTTATAATAGCCTTTTTGGCACAGTTTAGTCTTAATTACATTTTTAAATTTATTTACAGGTAAATCTCTAATTTCATTAGGGAGCTTGTTGAAAAAGCGTATACAGTTGCCCCGGAAAGAATTACTAATTTTATGGAGTCTACTATCACAAGCTACAAGATTGATTTTGTCTTGTGTTTATATTATGCCTGTCACAAACTCTTGAAAATTTAGAGATATTTTTCCTTACATACATCAGGTTCTCGAAGATGTATTGTGACACTACGGTTAGAATGTCTATTTCTTTAAACTTTTCTCGAAGGGAAACTCTTGGGCCCAAATTATAAATAGCTCTCACAGCCCGCTTTTGTAAAATGAATATTGTGTTTAAATCCGCGGAATTACCCCAAAGGAGAATTCCGTAGCTTAAAATACTATGAAAATAACTGAAATAAACTATTCTAGCCGTATCCACGTCTGTTAATGTCCTAATCTTTTTTACAGCGTAAGAAGCCGAACTTAATCTACTGGATATTTTTTCAATATGCGATCGCCACTGCAATTTGGCGTCAATACTTAAACCTAAGAACACTGATCGTTTAGTTAAGAAGTTCCTATTGCCAGCTTCTGACTTCATCTTCAGATCCTGAATACCATGTAATACCAGAGAGTTTGTTAAGACAAACCAAATGATCTCAAAATCGATGGGTTTGTCTTATTTAATTTAGGAATAGCTATGGCCACCTTCCTTCTCCATCATCAGACAAGCTCCATTGTACCATATTATTTTTGATCAAAATTGGTTGAGGATATCTGCTTCAATATCGAGTAGATTCCATCCGAACAAATTACGTACATACATACAGTGAAAGTTAAATGAAAGCTTGTAATAATAAAAATAAAATGTACTCTTTTTTTCTAAGGCTGTACTTTTTTTTATCCCTTTTGAAATCGGATATCTATTTCTTCTAAGAAAAGTTGGCAACCCTAAATCTATCCCTGTACAAAATTTTAGCCAGGTTAGAGCGTGATTAAATAACAAACATACAAACTTCTGCACAAACTTTCAGATTAATAACATTGGTATACTAAGCAGGATACGAAGGGTATGAAAGTATAGGCTAAATACAAGTACATTAAAGTATAGATGTTATCTAATTAATGTTTGGTCAATTTTAATATTACAGTTTTAGTTCTTTGCGACAAGACTTCAATTACGAAGTACCTAGATGCTTTACTTTCTTTTAGAAGTAAGAAAATTATATACACATAGGTACTTGAATGAAATTTTAAGCCGTGTTCCATGCTAAATATGCAAATTGATTAAGATAGGAAAAATAATGAATCGGTCCAGGCGGGGTTCGAACCCGCAATCTTTGCTTTGTAGGGGCAATGCCCTGAACACACGATTTCGGTAGACGCCTCTACCGTCATCTCAAAGACAGATATACCTACCTAAGGTGGCTCAGTGGCCAGAGCACCCCATTCTACATCTGTATATCCAATAAATAAAACAGTCGAAACGTTAGGGTCGTGGGGTCCGAGCGCCTGCAATCTCTTCAGGGAGATCGCGGAGCGTATGGTTGACGCTTCTCGTGACCAGGAGGCTGGCCTCTTTTTAGGCTGGAGAATAACCATTGTCATACAACGTGGCAATGCTGCCAGTTTTCTGGGTACGAAGGAATTCCCCAAAGCATTTTAATTATTTTTAGCGATAATGTGTATCTTTTCTTTTTTATGTTATCTTTTAGTTTTAGTCTTATTTTAAATTTTTATTATGGTACAATCCTTGTATTGTACCTATATTGTTTAAAAATATAATTCGTTATATAATTGAACGTATAAACTAAACCAACCAACTAAATTATACTAAACCACAAATTACTTAACGGCTATTGCTCGTGATCTTCTGAGTTTGTTCACATACCTAATTATGACGGTCATTTACGTATCTACGCAACAAAATTCAATTATTTCTCTTAAACAAATAAATGTTAAAATAAGAGAGGTGACATAACGTCCTGAGGTGGACTATACAGAGCAACCTAATATAGCTACTGCTTATATAGCTTATAGAAATATGGCTAGAATAGATTAATTCAGTTATTTCATGAAATGTATATGAAAATAAACTACCTAATGGTTAATGTTGCACTGCATTCCTCCAAGAGTGTTCAGTCTGTACCTAAAAAGGCATGACTAGCGGTGCATAATGGCGTGAGGGTCCTTAATGTATGGGAGTGACGGTTGGATATAGCAGAAGAATGATGAAAATAGAGTGAATTCAGTAAAGCCCGGTTATTGCGCAGTTTATGTGGATGATGATTCAAAGATACTTGAAAAGGTATGGCCAGAAAGAGAATGTTTATTTAACGAGTTTTGAGAAGGGTATGCTAAGGTTTAGGCACGTAGATCGAATTAGTACCTACGGAGCGAATAATATACCTAGTATGTAAGGTACAGGTGAATGGACAGGTCAAATATTTTTATACCCCTGCGGTGGCAGACAAGCACGCGGCCCACCTGATGGAAAGAGGTTACCGTGGTATATGAACGTATGGGGGAGTCCATCCTGTAATCACAGAGAGTCTGTGGCGTCAGTATAGAAGAGAAAACAGGAATAGTCTTTGGTCTTCCCACTGACAACACAAAAACTCTCCAAAATACCCTACTTATACCGAGGGAAACACAACACAAGGTTATTATATATGTTATAATATATATTTATTTATTTATTTCGTATTTATTTATTATGGCCGCGGTATTCTGTAGGGCGGAGGAAGTTCCCCAGTCGGACTGTTCAATTGGATGGAAATATCGTCGTGTCCTACCTCCTACAAAAGCCTCCTGCAAATTAATGAGGTATTGAGGAAAGGGCAGATTCAGAATCACTCAAAACCTGTAGACTTATTTATATATTACCTTAGATATTTTCATTCACAGTGCCCTTATTCTGTAAACAAACTGTCCGCTGGCCATCAGACTGCGCCGAAAAACAAATATAGTAATTCTATGTTACAAATAATTGAAACCCATCTTCCTTCTTTAATCGATCCACGTACAGCTCTTGACTAGAACTAAAGTTTTGTGGAAAGGGCTATGCGTAGGTATGGTAGAAGCTGGCTGTATGTGAAGCAATTAAAATCAAGAAACAAATCATTTCAATCGAGAAGATGCGTTTAAATTGAATGACCACGGCGGGTGTGACCTGGTCGAAATCTATACCTATACCCCATACCTATACCATGATCATGTTATTAATTGTTTAGTGACGTGAAGTCGGATGCTTGAAACAATTTAATAGGTGTATTTTAACAGTTATAGTCTAGCGTTGGAGTGTCTTAAAACGATTTTGAAATATCTACTTAGTTGAATGAAATTTTGAAGCATTTACTATGCTAACTTTTCAAATCGATTAAGACAGGAAAAAGTGAATCGCTCAGGTGGGACTCGAACCCACGATCTTTCCCTTACAGGGGGAATGAAATTATATATAGTATTGATATTTGGATTTTTTTATTGATCATTTTTAGTTGAGTAACATAAGAGGATCAAAAATAACGCAAAATGTTACAAAAGATCTGGTATCGCTGACCGTAAACGCAACGACTAATGAGTTGAAGACGTACGATTAAAATGTTAATACAGCCAAAGATAATACAGCTACAACACTAAAACTAAAAAACCAAAATCATAAAACGTAGCTTAGTCAAGTATAAAAAATAATAAAAATATGTAGAAATATAGAATCAGAGTCAGTCAGAGTTCAAGCTATTTACTTTTAGTTCTTAGTATGGATTACAATTTATTACGTATTTACAAATATATTTAACTTAAATTATAATAAAAGCAATTAAGCAATAAGACTGGTCCGCCCATTAAGCACAGACCAGCCGGGGTCGGCCTCGCAATAAAATGAAGTAATGCAGAAATAGTATCTTCTTACCTACTACAGTCCTCTTAATTTTCGCAATCGTTCGTAAAATAACACTGTTCGCTGATGACAGTACAGTAATAAT
This sequence comes from Eilema caniola, assembly GCA_949126895.1. Taxonomy (NCBI): domain Eukaryota; kingdom Metazoa; phylum Arthropoda; class Insecta; order Lepidoptera; family Erebidae; genus Eilema; species Eilema caniola. The sequence continues at coordinate 24,924,358 of OX421475.1, forward strand.
ACCATGCACTAGTATGGATTCATATGAATTGGAAATCAATAAAACTTTATCTGACATCATCACGTGGATGAATAATAATAACTTAATAATTAACTTGACGAAAACAGTTTAGTCAAAGATATCCCTAAAATATACTGGACATAAACTATAAAAATAATAAAATTCTTGACACAGACAACGCCAAATTTTTAGGATTAATAATTGACCAAAAATTAAATTGGAAAAGTCATATTGAAAGCCTTGTAAGTAGACTTAATAGTTCCTCATACGCACTACATAAGATTTCTAAGATAGTTAATACAGATGCTATAGGTACTAACTGCGTATCATGGTCTTGTTGCATCAGTGTTAAGATATGGTGTGATATTCTGGGGAAATTCCACTAACAAAGAAACAGCCTTTAAATCTCAGAAGCGATGTATCAGAGCTATGTTTGGTCTCCGGGTAGCGAATAGAGATACAGAGTTCTGACACTTCTGTCATTATATATTTATGAAACAGCTCTTTTTGTTAAATGCAACGCTCATCTATTTCCACAGCTGTCCGATGTAGTAAGCCGAAATAGACGTAGAGATGCACTGTGTATGTGAAGAGCAAAGACAAGTCTTATGTGGAGTAGTATATTTTGCTTAGCTCCAAAAATATACAATAAGATACCTAAAGTTGGAAAAATTTGGGTACTAACTTGTTTAAAAGGTTATATTATAGTATTGACGAATTTTTAAATGACACTCAACACTGACATGAATTATTTAATAATTATTTCATTGAATTAAAATGTAAAATTTGTACGTCAGAACCGGCAGAATATGTGATCTTACCCTACAATGTAAACATCACTTTTTATACCATATTCAACAAATAAATAACTTTGAACTTTGAATCACAGAAGTTTTATCCACCATCTCTGCGGACACAGAAAATGCCAGGATGAGCAGAGTTCATGTGTCCAATGTTTGTGCTCTACACTACCCATCTTACAAGCTACAGCTCTACAGTCTTCAGTTTCAGTTAGCTCTTTCCCTGCAGACACATACTTTCAGATTCGCGAATATTAAACTAGGTAGGTACAAAAGCAGTATTCAATAAAACCTTGTGTTTTTTTTAAGGTACTAACTACTTCAGTACCAGAGAATTGTTTACAATCTAGGTACACACTTTGAAAATAGAAGTAAGTACCCACATACCTACTCGTATGTCGGTACTAACCCAGCTAATTACTAAAAATGTACCTAAGCATAATTTTCATTTAAAATGAAATGTCCCAAACTGCCCATATGACTAAGTGGCAGCCCTGACGTTTTGACAGACCACGACAAATTCGTGCAACACTACTTTTTATTGAGTGTCGCGACGCAGGCGACAGCGGGGCTCGGGCGAGGGGGCAAGCCGCCTCGGGGCACCACCCGCCGGGGGCCCCCCGCGCCCCTTGCACCCGAGTGCACCCTGCAAGCCGGCCAAACTCAGTTATAGGCAGTTTCTGGCACGCATATCGCTTTGTGGCAGGCTTACACTTTTGTTTTCGTTACAAGTTTCAACTGCGAGTTGACTTCATGAAGCTTTTATTTGAAAACTTGTCGTGGATTACTTTGCCTATCTGGAGGTTTATTGGTTTTGTTGAAATGCAGTCTTGTTAAAAGTACCTAGATTCAAAAAGTAAAATTTTTACTGTTTAGATTTCGTCACCCTCACGGCAAATGTTTTTAACTGAATAGGACCACAGCTACGTTTATAAGTGTACCTGAATCTTTTTGATGAAATTCCTACCTATTAATTTAGATAAAGTATTTACATATAATAAATTAAAATTTAGGAACCTATAGAAAAATGTCCTATCCAGTCATGAAACGATATGGCTGTTTTAAAATTAAGTACTTCGTCTCCCATTCAAATAATTCATATTTTCACCTCCTATTGTGACACGATATCGTAATATTTATTAGGTATATGTAAGTAGGCTTCAGGTACCTACTTAGTGTCGCGGTGTGTTGTGAGCCAGGCGCGTAGGTACCTAGTCTAGTACCTAGGTAGATGCGGAGTGTAAACGCATTAGGGCGAGGTGGAGAGGCGCTATGTGCGGCTCTCCATTATGCGGAATACTAATGATAGAGGGCGGTTGATTAAAAAACCTAAGTTGAGGGCGGAGCGCCCGCCGCCACCCGCCACCCGCCAGGGCTGCCGCGCGCGCCCGCAGTGCTGTTTGGTAATGAAATTAATGTTACAAATCATCATCATCATGACATGATGTGTTGATGATACATTGTATCAGTGCCAGTAGCATCCGTGGTTTGCAATTTGGAGTTTGGAATTAACACTCTTACAATTTTTCTTGGCTTGTCGTATTTGGCTTAAGCAGGAGCCACTGCCGTTTGAACTCTAAAACCTGAGAGTTAAGTCCACGCGAGGGCCTTTGCATCAATCAGCAGGTATGTTGCCTCGCTGATAGCTTGGGTTCCGAAAGATCTTGGTGGGGCTCCAAGCTCCAAAAATGCCCGATTTATTAATATTACAGTAGATGGTGGGTAGGTATTTAGGTACACACCCTACTCACAATAACGACATTATTGTAATATAATAATAATCATACTATATCTATCTATTTATATGTGTTTATTTAATTTAAAGTTTTTGTAGAATATCAAAATATTATCTAGGTACATTATTCTATCAAAATACAATCTACGACACACTAGGTAAGCACCTACCCACACCCAGCACTATCTAAGCCTGCTGGTAGGTGCCTGAGTCCCTATCGATTAACTAGGTAGCTTGAAATAAGAGTTCCATGAATGCGACATACTTAACACCAAGTTAACACTATTATTTCAATGGATATGTCTGAGTATGTACCTACTCTCAAATCGATGCAAATAGACAGGTGTCTGCATACCAATTACGAATAACCAATTTACACTGATCAGGAATCAACCTGCGGCATTACAGAAAGTAGTCGCTCACTATTTGTTATTTTCATACTTTATCTTGTAGAAATAAGCAGAAATATGTTGGAACTCATTGTAGTCATTGGAACGAGCACCACATCAAGCAGTCTCCCTGTTAAATACCAAAATAGATAGGAACAAGGTGATTTGATTATACGCGAATTTGTATAAACGAATATCATTTTATTAAGTCATTATTTCTATATTAGGTGTTTACATATGAATTGGCCATTTTGATCTCAAAAAATCTGCGTTTGGTTAGGGATTCGAAATTCAAATTCATTTCAATTTTAAACTTGTCTATTTGTGTTTCGAATGTGATAATTCATTTTTTTTCGCGCTATCTCATTTTGTTTTGACATCGTTATGTGCACAATATGGAAAACATGAAATATCGCATACGAGAATATTTTCGAATACGAGTTTCATCGCCGCACCAGCGATGCAGAAACAGACGGAGAGGCCCCTGTTAAAGGAAACACACGTTTTCGCATTCGTTCTGGAAGTTTTGACCTCCAGAATAAACCTCGTGGACGGCCATTGACCCTAGTTGTCAAAGAGGATTTAAAAGTGATGATAAAATGATTTTGAATCATTTGAAACAAATTGGAAAAGTGAAAAAGCATGACAAATGGATACCGCATGAACTAAGTCAAGCAAGCCAACAAACACGCGTCGACTGCTCCGTCACGTTACTCGACCATCACAATAACGAGGTGATTTTGAATCGTATCATTACTTCCTTCCTAAGATCTGGTCAGACGATTACGGCAGATCTGTATTGCCAACAATTGGAAACCATGATGGAAAAGCTAACCTTTTTCTTTTTTTTTACGTGCGGGAAATCCCCACGGAGCCGGAGGGGGAGGTTATGTCGGACTCGAACCGACTAAACCGCACGCCGTCTCTGGGTCGTAGTGCTAGGCCGAAGGTGAGGTTGTCATGCGACATATCCCTCGCACCCCGGCTGACCCAGGGCCATCCCTCTCGGTCTGGCCCTCCTCGGGAAGGGGGGAACCACGTGGTCCCCGACTCAACCCCGGTGTGGGGAGGCGCGCATCGTCCTACGATGGGCGCCGCCGCCGTGGCCTGCTTCTGCTAGGGTGACGGGCGGCTCCACCCGTCACCCTCAGGCAAGCGCTCATGGGAGGCGGAGGTCAGTTTGCGCCCTCCGACGCCCGAGCCGCCTTCGAGCGCGAGCAGGGTGGAGAGCGTGAGCACTCTCACCCCCAGGGCCGCCACAAGCTCCCGCCTCGGCGTCTCAAACGCCGGACACTCGGTGAGCGTGTGCAGCCCCGAGTCCACGCTCGCGTCGCAGTGATGGCACTCGGGCGTTGGCTCTATACACATCAGATGCAGATACCGCCCGAAGCTACCGTGCCCGATGTGACGATGGGAGTGCCTCGCACTGTAAGGCAGGCTCCCGGGCCAGGCCTGCGCCGAGGGCCATGAAAGAACATGGCCTCGGACTTGTGCAGAGCCACCTCGAGACCCAGCCGCCGGATCCTGTCGACGACCTGAGCAACCGCGGTCGTGGCCCTCAGGGTCGCTTCGCGGTGCGTAGCCCCGCTCACCGTCACTAGCGTGTCATCCGCATAACACGTGACAGTGGAACCGTACGCGAAGTCACCGCGAAGCACCCAGTCGTAACCGATGTTCCACAGGAGCGGCCCCAGGACCGACCCCTGAGGAACACCGCACGACATCTCACGCCTACCGACTCCCGTCGAACTTGGGTAGATGACGGCTCTCTCTGTCAGGTACGCCCCGACTATGCGGCGGAGGTAGAGAGGCACATCGTGGTAGACGAGTGCCTCCCTGATGCAACTCCAGGGCAAGGTGTTGAACGCGTTGGAGATGTCCAAGGACACCGCCAACATCACCTCGCCCCGGGCAACCGCATCCCCCGCCAGAGTCCTCACACGCATGATGGCATCCACAGTGGAACGCCACCGGGAAAAGCTAACCGTTAAACAGCCGAGATTGGTCAACTGTGCTAGAACCCACTGCTGCTTCAGGACAACGCTAGACCACACTCTGGCACAACAGACGGTGGCGAAACTAGAGGAGCTGGGATTAGAAAGTCTCCGGCACCCACCTTACTCCCCGGACCTTGCTCTAACCGATTAACACTTTTTTCGGAATTTAGATAATTTCTTAATTGGAAAAAAACCATTCTGATGAGGCAGTCCAACGCGCTTTCATAGATTTTGTTGATTCTCGCACCCGCAATTTTTTTAGCAAAGGAATCAATAAACTGCCTATAAAATGGCAAAAGTGCATAGATAAGAACTCTATTACACTATTACACTATTACTACAAACTCTATTACTTTATTACTCTATTACATTAGTACCATTTCGATCCTCGTACGGTCCGGATGTGCTCATTTATCTATTATACCATTGTAGATTAAGTTAAGCCAAATCTAATCCATGATTGCGCTTAAACTTTTCTTTTAGGTAATTTATATTCAATTTATACTCTCAATTCAATTTCTTAGATGTAGAGCCATGGAAAAACATTCTACGCCTGGAATAACTCATTTACTCTAAGTTGGAAGTAGAAACTCTCCTTAAAAAGTTGTGAAATGACTTATCTAAGGGAACCATCGCTAAATTGAACACCTTTCAGAGAAAGCATTTGTATGTTTATTCTTAGGTACCTACTGAGTAAGTTATGTTATAGGTAAATGCGAAAGTAACTCTATCTGTTTGTCTATTTATCTGTTACCTACGCCTTCACGCCTAAACCATAGAACTAATCTTGATGCAATTTGGTACTTTTTATTGCGAGAAAAGGGATTAAAAGGGTTCAAATAGGGGATAAAAGATTGATATGAAAGTTCGATGATAACCTGATAGAATTTGGTAAAGGTACAGATAGGTTAGAGCTTGGGTAATTATATAGGCATTTTTGGTTGCATTAACCGACATCCACGGGGCCGGAGCCGCAGGCAACAGTTAGTAACAAATAAACTTGATAGACCTATTTTGATAACTAAGTTTTTTTCCTTTAGTTCACTACCTAAATGATACCTTTATTGCTCACTTAAGTTGATTGACATGCTATTTACTATGAAGATGTGTAGACTAGGCAAACTGCTAGAAAAAAAGGTATATAAATAGGTACTAAACAAAACAATTTGAACTCACATGTTAAAATAATAACTCCTGGAACCTGTAGCCAACTAAAAGCATAGATCAACATTCAAACACTTTACATATTCACATAAAACGACCAATTAATCACGCGCCGCCATTACAACTAGCAATAAATGGTAAAACAATGAGTTTCGTCAGCGGCCATATTAGCGCTCGCACACCGCGCTTTGTTTCCCGCCAGCCAATAATTAGCAGCGGCGGCGCGGGCCAATCAGCGTCGAGCGAGCGCCCGCGCGCCCCCCATTGGCTCGGACAACGTTCCAAATTGGACATTACGGCCGAGAGTGCGCGCTAATTACATCGATTGGGCTTCGAGCGGCCGAGCGCACGCGACGAGTCCCGACCAGCCCCGACAGCTCCCCCGACATGTTGCGAAGAGCCCACGAATGTTTCCGAATGCAGCCGACGTTTTACTTAGTCGTTAAAAATCACAATGTAGTATAATTTGTAATTAGAAGCCTTTCAAATAGAAGGGAGTTTGAATTTTTAGCGCGCCGTGCCGACGGGCGGCGCGCGCCGGGGACTTATCACATTGTTGCATAATTGTGCTTTCACAACCGTTCAGGGGTTGCCACTGTTGCCAGCGTTCATAAAATGTGTTGCGGGACATGCTGTGATTATTCTATTGTCAACAAATCCCTGAGTACCTAATAGGTATTTATTGACTCTAATGATTGAGGGTAGTATTAAGCAATTTGCCGGTTAGTAAATAATAACTATATTATAGAGACATCTAGATCTAAGCGAAATAAAACTAGCTTGTTCTAGAATGAGGATTTCCATGCACAGATAGGTAGAACCAAACTAAAATGAGCTGGAACCTTACGGTTAAGACCTGGAGCTCCTTGCCAGATCACGAGTTTCCTTCTTCTTACAGTCCCAGGTGATATAAGCGGGGCGTGAAAAAGCATCTGATGAGGCCGTCACGCCGAGTGCCACCATTGTTAACATGGTAGGTGTTTGTAATGATGTCCCTCTTTTCTGAGACTTTGCCTTCTGCTTACCATCAGGCGAGGTGAAGTCAAATTGACGGATCATATATATAAATGTCAATTCCTGCAATAACTACCCTTCTTTTTTTAATTTATGTATTACCAAAGAAAGTGCCTGCCTATTCACTTTGCCTAGCATGCAAAATGGTATACCTACCTAAGTTACTTACCTAAGCACTACCATATGAAAGTAGTAACAGGTACTTGGAATTTAAATTATAAAGAGACTTTGAATTACTTAAAAGATTGTAAGCCAGTTGAAGAAAGCCAGCTCTTATAAATTGGCATTTATAAGAGCTGGCTTTCTTCAACTGGCAACGTAAATACCATGTGGTGAACCCGGTAGAACTAAATCATACTGATATTATAAATGGGAAAGTGTATATGTGTGTCTGTTTTTTCTTTGTCAGTCTTTCACGCCTAAACCACTGAACTGACTTTGATGAAATTTGGTAAAGGGGTAGATTAGACCTTAAGAAAGGACATAGGCTAAGTTTGGTTGGTGGTGTTTGGCGATAACCTACCTACATCCACACGGGCGGAGCGGCGGGGAAAAGCCAATAATAAGATATTGCCCGTAACTTCGCTCGCGTTGATGTCAATTTCATGACCTTTCTCAAGGTCTAATCTATTTCTGTAATAAAGTATCTCAAAATCGGTTCAGTAGTAGACAGATAAAGTTACCCTGTTACGTCTGTTTAGCAATTTCCACTGCTTAGCATCATAAAAATGTTGACCACCAAAGTACTCAAAATGATCTGATTACCAAAATTCCAAATTCTTATAAACATACAGAGTGGTTAAACCATCTTAGTAATCAGTTTTCCGATATTATGTAAGTTAGTAGAGTGTTCATATTCAAATGTACAAACACACCGATCGATGGTAGGTATCTAATCAAATGTAAGGTCAAAATAATGTCTAAATTGTCATCTAAAGACAATTTCTGTTTTTTGATGCGTGGCAGTTGCTATGCGCTTCAAACTAATCAACTTGCATTCATGAGAAAAGAGTTCAAATACGTAATAAATAAACGTGTAAACTGATGTCACAAAGTAGGTATACTTGATATATATTGTCTTAATAAAATTATTATTTTAATTTAATGTTGTAGTAGAGAAAGAGTAGTAGAGTAGAGGTTAAATTCGTTCATTTTGACCTTATACCTACCTACTTGACTAGATACCAGCGACCGGCGTGTTTGCACATAATAAACACTCTACTAACAAACAATAATATCGGAACGGTGCTACGATGTAGTCACACTCTCTCTGAATACTTACAACTATTTGAGCACTGTAATAACTCATATAAAAGTGGATTTTTGGTATTCAGATTATTTTGAGTACTTTTGTGTTCAACATTTTTCTGATGCTGACTGTACCTATCGAGTTTTGCATTCATTGAAACACATCTATCAACAGAAATCATTAAGTTTTAGGTATTACATGAAGATACTTGAATTGTTTTAACAGGTTTTAATAGGCGGAATGTAGAGAATATAGAGATTTAATACAGTAAGTAATAACTTTGATTGATTTATGACCTATATACTTGCTTCTAACAGTTAAAAACAAAGTTCGTAATAAATTGGCGATAATGGGCCGTGCCCACGGGGACCCACTTTTCTAACATATCAGTAAGTCTGTCTTCTCTATAATTTTTCACTTTTCAGTGTCTCATGTTTGTTTCTTGTAGTCGGTTTCATATATTTATTACACTAATTTTTACCTTTTTACCTAGTTAAATTATAACCAAACATCGATCCACTTATCACCGAACATCGTTGGTTTATATTTATGTCATTAGCTCAACATGATGAGACGGTAATTTTCAGAATCAATTACCCAAGTTTTACTAGAACATTCTGTAAAGGCAACAGAAACAGTATATTACCTGCTGCTGCAGTTGTTGGTTTTCAGAGACACCGATCGGTAGCTATATACCTAAGGTTTCCTTTGATTGTGTGTAAGTATGATATCAAGTGATTGAAAGATTTACATTTTCTAATACCTACTTAGATACGATAAAAAATGAGCTGCTTGACATGTTCAGTGGCTCAGGTATCAGGTCTTCCTTCTCACATATCCCAACTACGATCCTGGCACACATCTTCCGTTTCATCTACTTTCATAATTGGTTATTTGACTGACTAATCAAATTAGTTACTTTTTACTAAACGTCAAAACAGTAGGTATATAATATGTAAGGAAAATTGTTAGAAAAAAAAATTGTGACGTTATAATATTTAATAATCAAATCATTTACAGTTATAGGTTGAGTGGATGATTAAAATAATTAAAAACGATAAAATAAGAACCGACGCAACTCTTATCACTCTTTTACCATTCCTAATTTAATAACTTCAGCTAAATATTTTTTAACAACAGGAAAATACCTAATTGTTTCCACACATTCTCGTCGGTTTCGGATACTCTAGGCTCACATTCTAGAATGTCACTCAGCTGAATATCGATTTATCTGATAGACAATCTACCAGACAACCTGCCAAAGGAGATGAAAATTTTTGGGCCGAAATATAGGTAATAAGTTGAGATATGGTTTAAGAAATTGTCATTTTTTTTTTAAAGATACAAAAAATCAGCTAAGTTTTCAACCTGGGAGCGGAGATAAATGAATAAGAGAGTTTTAGTAACAGTGACGATTCAAACGAATTACAAAGAAAAACTTTAACATTAACTCATGTTATTTATATGCACTTTAATGTACTTTTTAACAATATAAATAATTTTACAACGGTAATATAAATATAACAAGACAAATTATTCATTAATTAATAAATCTCATTGTTTATCGATTTTGTTTCGATTGAAATAATTTTTATCTATAGGTATACCTATTACAAGAATAATTTCAAAATAGAAACGATTTAAAAAAAAAAGCATTTTGAGTGCTCTCCTGATTATTTCTTATTTTTAACAACCGCTTTGTTTATTTGGATTCCGACTCTGCCAACCTTGTACGATACTTACTTTCACACTGGACATGCACCGAATGATTTTTTTTTGATTTTGCGACTGCCTTGGATGGAATATAGCTGAAACTATGGATCGCTGTGTGAATTGTATAATAGCAACTAATCGGTGATATACCCTAGGGCGACGAATCCTGGATGATGAAACAATTCTGTCAGTGATTCGGTAGTGGCTTGCATCTACTTCAAGAGCTATCGGCTTCCAAACAAAGTTTAGACATTCAGTGTTTACAGGGTCGGCAGCACGATTGTGACTTCCCTGGTGTTGCACATGTCCATCGACCACGGTAATCACTTTCCATCAAGTGGGCCGTGTGCTTGTCTGCCACCTCAGTGATGTAAAAAAAGGTAGTTTTATAATCCCCAGAGAACAACGTTAAGTATTAATGTTCTGTTAATCAATTTATGTGAGTTTTGGGGACCATAATACTTAGTGATCAACAGACTTGACTGTATCGAAATTGCAAGTTCAAGGACCTAGTAGTTTGTAGGTAGGGGAGCGGGGGGGCACGTTGTTACAGGGGTAAGAAGTTACACGCGTTTTTTACCGGGATTTTAAACTCTTTGATGGACATAATTGAACTCATTCGTTTTCTTATAACATCGTGCATTAGATAAAAACAATCAGTGACCCGCCAAGCGCTGAGCTGCTAGGTTGTGTGCGTGTGTTCCGATTTCAACCAAGTAAGTAAAAAACTCCTTTACACAATTTTTGATTCCTGATGACTATATTTTTTATTTTGTCAAAATGTCTAACCTTGAACGTTCATAATATATTACCTTTAATTTACAATATTGTTTTATTCTACTATCGATGTCCATTAATAATGACTTCAATGTATATTAAAAAACGTGCCTTGGGGCAAGTATGTACTTAGGTACAATTGTTTACCATATCTGGAATTGTATCGTTCGTTTTCTTATTTTAAAAATTCTACATATTCTTTGATTTTTCCAGAATGAGAAACTATAAAAGAAAGAGGTACAAATAGTAAAGAAGCTTATGAATCTGCTGCAGCAGAAGTACTGCAGAATAAAACGAGCATTCGTAAAGCAAGCTAGATGTTTAATTTGTGTCCGATGTTCTTATCCAGGTTTATCAGAAAAACCAAAAACAACGAAAGTTGTTAATTGGGTTACGTTAAACCTAGATTGGTATTCTCAGAAGAAACAGAACATAAATTAGCTTCTTATCTACTCAAAAGTTCAGAAATATATTTTGGTTTACTACTCGACCTAAAAAATATTCCCCGCAGCTGGCATAAAAATAATATGGCTGGGCCGGACTGGTTTAAAAGTTTTATGCATAGAAATCCTCAACTATCTTTACGAACACCAGAAGCTACATCTTTGAGTAGAGCAACATCGTTCAACAAAACCGATATTAAAGATTTTTTTGACAAACTGCAAGGTTTGTTCCAAAAATATGAATTCACTGCTTCACGAATATGGAACGTTAACGAAACAGGTGTCACGACGGTACAGAAGCCTAAAAAAAATTGTTGCTGCCCGGGGTCAAAAACAGGTCGGTGCGATCACATCTGCTGAAAGAGGGACACTTATTCCTCTTGCATGTGCCATAAATGCTGCTGGGGATCCAGTTCCGCTGATGTTCGTGTTTCCCAGAATGAGATACACGGATCTTTTTCTTCGTACTGGACTAGTAGATGCGATTGTAGCGGGTAATTCTTCGGGATGGATGACAGAAGTAGAATTTTTAAAATTTATGGGTCATTTCATTCAGCATGTCAAGCCTTCTGCTGAACAGCCAGTTCTGCTCCTTTGGGATAGCCACAGCTCGCATTTAAATCTTCATATCGTTGAGAAATCTAAAATAAACAACATAATTATGCTGTCATTTCCACCGCACTGTTCTCACAATTTACAACCATTAGATGTAGTAGTTTATGGTCCTTTTAAAAACCACCATAATCGAACACAGCCAGCCTGGATGTATAATCATCCAGGAAAAATCATGATCTTCCTATCGTGGTGAAAGATTCACTGCCTTTGGCCATAAATCCTGCAAATATCATGAGTGGATTCAGATCAAGACAGTGCCCAAGTAGCAATCAATTGTCTTAACAAAGTGCCGCTAACTACGTTACTGTGACAATATTAATACCATTGTGATAACATAAAAAATTGGTTTTCTTACCAACTATCACCGGTCGTAAGAGGACAAGCTTAAATGTTAATAAGTAACCAATCACTTGCAATAATGTCGACCATCTGTACAACGTTATGAAACACACAGTCACAACACTAATTCAAAGACAAAGTCAAATATTTTTATTCTATGTAGAACAACATGGTTGTTTATTATTGACGTTAATAATAATTCTACTTCAGCTAAGCTTACCACCGCTTCCAAGGCGCTGGTGGAGAAGAAACGGCGCTACAAACTCCACTGCGCCATTTTTAAGACGTCAACTTAAAATATTATTATATTATCCTTAAGGCTAAATGTAGACGAATCTATATTTTGTCTCGTGTCTGAAACTTGCACTTGGTCTTGATTTCAAATACTACGGTTTAAATTAAAAATATGTATTTCCAACACAAATAGGATCAAATACAAGTAGGTTGATAGACAATAAACTTAAAATTAACAACTTAATCTTAAATTTAGTATGAAGTGCAATTATAAAATGTGCCCATTCAACTATACCCACTTTTCAAAAAAAGTAAATTATTTTTAATATCTTATTTTATTAATCTAAAATTAAGCAGTGGAAGACTGCTATGGATTCTATAATTATGTGACGGGTTGACCATTCCAGGACTCACCACCCTCGGCTTCCCAGGAATGTTCAACCACGCTCTGCTACCAAAAAATGTTGAAGATAACAGCCCCTCTACTACTCCAAGCTGGCTGCAAGTAACGTAGCGCTGTTCTTATGGCTAAATGATGTCACCCCAGCACCTTCAGAACCGTCCAAGGCGTGTCTGTATGTGAGGTGTGTATGTGTCTGTGTGATGAGTTTGTTCGTGTTGACTTGCCCTGGCTGGCTCCCTTACACAGCCGATCACGGCGCTGAACTGCCCCACGGCGTTCACCAACAGATTTCACTGTGCACCACACACGTGCCCACGAATTAACGTCTCCGGACGTAATTCTACCAGAACCAATTCGGTATACACTCCGCGCTCCCGGATATGTATATATTTCACAGTTTTATTGGATAAATCCCAAAATATTCCCACAAAAAATATAATCCCCTGATTATTATCTGCCCCCACGCAGACCATTAAGACCAGTGACATAAAGTGACAACTGTCATTCAACTGTCATCGAAACTTATGACTACTTGTTTGGCCTCTAGCCCTTTTAGCTCAAACATTATTTATTACGCTTCTGTTAACGGAAAAGGCAGACCTGCCATTATTTTAATAAGTATGTTTGACACCTGTCTAAATGAAAGAAGTATTGTTTTTTTTATATGTAAGTATTGGTTACAACCAACCAACCTCGTCAATGTCTTGCGATGTTGGAGGAGAGACGGGTAAAGTGAAACACGCTATCTGACTGTTAAATAAGAATTATATATTTATTGGATAATACATGGGTTTATATAGTCTTAACTATAATGAGGCTACATGTGGTTAGGTGGGGAGGTCCACACGTGTAAGGTGTCTTATGACGACCTGTTATATGAGATGGTTGTTATTGATGTACATATGAGACCTTACCCCATATTTGGGGTACCTTTCCTAATATGGTACCAACAAGCTGATACCTGATACTTATAATCTAGTTACATTTACCTATACCTACTACATCTCCATCCCAGGGAGAAAAATAAATATGTGTTATACATATTTGTTTTTTCTCTAACAAAACTTAAGTTACCTATTCAATATATAATTTTGTCCTATTCTTATGAATAAGTTTTACTTTTCCATTTTTCAGTATCTCAACATTCGGACTTAAATCTCTTAATACTACAAATGGACCTGAAAATACACTGGTCAACTTTTTCCTATCTTCATTTTTAACTAATATTTTATCATTAGGCTTATATACTACTTGTCTATTTTTTAAATCGTACGTTATTTTTCTGTCATGCTTACTTTTTAACAAATTTTCCCTCGCTTCTTTTTGCGAAGTCCTATACTTTAGTTCTAGTGGGTAATTTTCATGATTGTACAATGGTTCGACGACATAAGATGACAAATTACTGGGAAGGTTGCACTTTTTCCCAAAAACTAACTCAAAGGGTGTGTATTTCGTACTTGTGTGAACTGATGTGTTATAGGCAAAACACCAATATGGAAGCCATTTACTCCAATGTTCCGCATTGTTATCTGTCTGTATACGTAGGAATACGCCCAAAACTTTGTGAGCATTCTCCAAAGCGCCAATACTCTGATGGTGGTAAGCTGTTGATGTGAGTTTTTCTATATGAAGTAACTTACATACCTCTTCGAAAGTTGTGGAAATGAATTCCGTTCCCCTGTCCGTAGCGATGACGTTGGGTATACCGTAGCGCAGTACAAAATTACTTACAAATGCCTCCGCGACTTCCTTAGAAGTTTTTGTTCTCAGTGGGTAAGCCTCTACGTATTTAGTGAGTTCACATTGTAAGGTTAGTATGTATGAAAAGTCATCGTTATCCCTGTCTATAGGTCCTACAATATCCATATATATTTTTTGAAATGCTGTTTCAGCTGTTGTAGTTATCGTCATTGGTTCTATAGTTTGGGAAGAATGTTTCTCTTTTTGACATTTAGTGCACCTATTTACGAACTTTTTTATGTCTTCTTCTAAACCTATCCAAAAGTATCTTCTTTTAATATTATAATACATTTTCTTTATGCCTGCATGGCCACTCGTGGGTAAGATATGAAAATCATTTAAAATAACTTTTTGCTCGTCTTTATCGTTAATTCTCATGACGTCATTCAGTATACATAATCGTGGACCGGTCCACCCGTCAGTATTCTTTATTTCACTCGCTAGCTTTTCTACAAATATATTATTACTTTTATTCTTTATTATAGTAACTTCATTTATTCCCCACTCTTTACATTTTACTCCTAGTTCTCGCACAAAGGCGCGTCGCGTCATTTGCGATGGAGAAAAGGGTTTAATATTTATCGTTCTTTGTTCTTTAACATATATCATTGTCTTAGATTCTTTATAACATATTTTATTATCTCTCTTTATTTTATCGAGCTCGCACTCTCCTATAAATGTAAGTTCTACAGATTCCTTCGTCTTTGTATTTATCTCTACAACCTGCGGTTGATCAGACCGACTGTGGATAGTAGTATTATTTGTATCATCAGTTTTACTGTCTTTATTTATTTGTCTCCTTTTCATTCCTCTTGTCGTTACGCGTATGCATTCGCTTAGTTCCTTAAATTCTTCTGATGTTATTTTTATTCTAGATAACACATCTGCAGCTGTGTTTTCTACTCCTTTTACATACTCAACAGTAAAGTTATACTCTTCTAACGCAAGTCTAAATTTAGTTAACCTGCTTGATGGGTCTTTCATGCTGAATAAGTAAACTAATGGCCTATGGTCTGTTTTTATTTTAAAATGTCTACCATATAGGTACGGCCTGAAATATTTTGTGGCCCATACAATAGCCAGCAATTCTTTCTCAATTGTTGCGTAATTTCTTTCAGCTTTATTTAAACTCCTACTGGTATATGCTACTGGTCTTCCGTCACCGTTCGATAAAACGGCACCTAAACCGTATCCTGATGCATCTGTATGCAGCATAAACTCGTTATCTGGGTTAAAATTTGGGTATTGTAAAACTGGTGGTGATATTATGGCGTTTTTTAAATCCTCAAATGACTTTTGACAGTTACTGTCCCAATGGAATTTGGTATTCTTTTTATTTAGTTTATTTAAATAATATGCTTTATCTTCAAAGTTTGGAATAAATTTTCTGTAATAGTTTGCCATAGCTACGAAACTTTTTACCTCTTTCTCATTACTTGGTGTTGGATAATTTTTAATAGATTTAATTTTTTCTGGATCCGGTGAGATTCCCTCTTTGGACACTACATGGCCTAGATATAATACTTCTTTCTTTAATAAATTGCATTTTTGTGGGTTTAACTTGAGGTTTACTTCTTGGAGTCTTTGTAGTACATCTATAAGATTCTTGTTATGGACTTGTAAATTTCTACCGAAAACAATAATGTCATCTAAATAGACAAAGCACTTTTCGTAACTTAGACCGGACATAGCTAATGTTATCATTCTACTAAACGCACTCGGGCTAATTTTCAGTCCCATGGGCAGTCGCGTCATCTGATACTGTCCAGAGCAGAAGGCTGTATATTTCCTTGATTCTTCTTCTAGCTCTTGCTGGTAGTATCCAGAAAACAAATCTAAGTGAGTAAAATAGATGGATCCCGATAAAGAGTCAAGTATTTCTGTTATATTTGGGAGTGGAAACTTGTCGTCTTGTATTCTGTCATTCAATTTTCTATAATCAATTACAAGTCTCCATTTTTTATTACCTGACGAATCAGCTTTCTTTGGAACTAGTAATATTGGACTAGACCACTCGCTTCGCGTCGGTTCTATTATTCCGTCCTGTAACATTTTATCTACTTGGTTATTCATTTCTTCTTTTTGTGCATGGGGTATTCTATAGTTTTTTACAAAACATGGATCTGCATTAGGTTTTAAGTGGATAGTTTGCTTGTATAGATTCGTTACAGTTAATTTATCTTCTGGTAATTGGAAAACATCAGCATATCTGGCACATATCTTCTCAATTTCTAATTTTTCTTCTTGGATTAGATGGTGTAAATTTAATTGTGAGAACACACGTTTTACTCTACTGGCATCCTTAGTTTTTTTCCGATGTTACAACAGTTGTAGTCTTCTAGTTTATGTATTTCGGGTACAAATTCCTTCAGTTGTATTTCTGTATCAGTTGTATTAAGAATGAGTAGTGGTATTTTACCATTAATTGGTTGTACTATAGTCCCTGCGATTAAGACTCCTTCACTAATTTCTTGTGCATGAATTATTCCTTCCTCGGTTTGACTCGTTTCTACATAATGTATTGACTCAGTTCGTGGTGACAAAGTGATACACGATTTATGCCTAATGTCCTTATATTTTATAGTTGTTACTTTGCATCTCTCTGTTGAAAAAGATATGGTTTTGTTATTATAATTCAATATCGCTTTATATTTATTAAGAAAATCGTCTCCCAAAATTCCAGTTGTTGAACAAGGTAGTTTGTTAAATACGAAAAACGTATGTGTTATAGGGTCACTCCCTATTTCTAAATTTAAATTGACGTATCCCATAGCTTCAATACTACCTCCAATGCCATTTATCATTTTTTTTTTCTTATAATTTCTATTCCCTGTTGTTTAATATATTCATTTTTTATCGCTGATATTGTAGCACCTGAGTCGATTAACCATGAACATATCCATTTGTCAGACTTTAATTGAATAGTTATTGAATTTCCACTAGAAAATAAATTGTGGTTAGTCACGAAAAAACTCGTTGCAATTATCTTCGTTTTGTTCCGTTTGCTCGCACGACGAAATCACTTGCACTACACTACACTGCACTGTGTCTCTTTTTAGACTGCTTTTCTACCACTCTGGATAAGTGGTGTCACGTTCCCACACGATGCTCCATATCCAGAAGGTGAGTCCTTCGTATATCAGCTGTAGTTTCGCTACTCCAACTGTTCCATCCCTGAAGTCAACATCAAGCGTATTCGCCAACATGCAAAGCTTCATGTTAGTGATCCTCTCTGGAGAAAGTGGGTGTCCTTTCGGTCCTTCGATAAACGAAACAATTCCGGTTCTTCCTTGTATTCTATATATCATAGTTGATTGACATGTAACGGAGTTCGCTTCGCAGAAAATGGACGTCCTCTGCTTCACAGCTTCTAAATAAGTACGCATTTTATACTTGCACTCCCCTGGTTTTGATGACCTCGCCTTGGGCTCGTCGCTCGATCTTCTTATTCAAACAAATGTTCAAATACCGTAGGGCTAACACGGCTATTATCAATAGTATGACTACGACGAAAATGCTAAAATACAGGTTAATATTTGAAATACCATGCGCGATAATAGTATGCAGTTCGATCTGGTTGGTCTTTCCAATTTGCGTATAAATTTCTTCGCGTTTGACTCCCGGTGGTGCCTGTGTCGTACTGACTTGGTGTCCCATGTCGAACTTTATACAAATAAAACTATTCGCCTTTGTTTATCTAATAACATGAGATCTGGATCTCAGGTTGATACCCTATATGGCCGGCATCGGTACCGACGCCATACTATATGATCCTGGCATGGTCGCCATGCGATGTTGGAGGAGAAACGGGTAAAGTGAAACACGCTATCTGACTGTTAAATAAGAATTATATATTTATTGGATAATACATGGGTTTATATAGTCTTAACTATAATGAGGCTACATGTGGTTAGGTGGGGAGGTCCACACGTGTAAGGTGTCTTATGACGACCTGTTATATGAGATGGTTGTTATTCATGTACATATGAGACCTTACCCCATATTTGGGGTACCTTTCCTAATATGGTACCAACAAGCTGATACCTGATACTTATAATCTAGTTACATTTACCTATACCTACTACAGTCTTCGGAACCAACGAAAACCCCACCTGCAAGCCTGCTGATTGATGGCCTTGGCTCTAGCCAGCACATGCTTTGCTGTCAGGGTTGGCACCAAAATATAGACCCGAGAGGGTATTCGCACGTGCGTAAAGTGAACCCAGAGATACCTAACTATAGTGACATTCAAGCCTATAGCTGTCAAATATGTGTGTTGCTAGCTTCTAAATAAAGCAGCGACAACCACTCAATATCAGCAAATAGTTGTAACAAAATATAACCCTTTTGGGAAACTGAACCGAAAGATCTTAAAGTCACCACCGCGACGTTCCACAGCTACCGATCCAAATAAGTTCAATAAGCGTGCACGACACGGCGTCGCCGTCGGCACGACACGACACGGACGCGGGGATGGCGCGACATCGACACGACGCCGCGGAGAGCGCGCCGCGACGCGTAATGCTCATTACCGCGGCACTAACGAGCGACCGCGCGATACCCGATAGCCTCAATCACAGCGTACAGGGTGCTCCTGATCGACTGCATTTTTATTCATAAAATATATTTAGAGAGACAGCTTCTGTGGCGTAGTAGTAGTGAACGCAGCCGCTACGCAGGATGCGCGGGTTCGATCACCGCTCAATGTAAGTATTTGTTTGCATGAATATGGATATTTGCATAGGTCTGATCGTGCCTCGGAGAGCAAGTTAAGCCGTAGGCCCCGGTTGCCATACGACTATCTATGGCAGTCGTTGCGTGTAGTTGAAGCCCTCAAAAGTCCAATAACTGGTCTAGCTGCAATGTTTCGATATCGCAATTGCGTTGTGGAGGTCTTAATTTATATTATCCGGATTATCATTCCATGTTTAGCGAGAATTAGCCCGGCCTCCCGCTACGACTGGCTTCCGACGTAACCAGGGACTCCCCCCACGCGTTGTGGAGGTCAGATAGCAGTCGCTTTACGGAAAATATCAAGTTCAGCCCAATTCACAGTTAGACTGGTAAAGCGAACCCCAGACTCCGAGGTGCGTCTGGGACTAACGCTACGATGAAGAAGATAATCTGTAAGGTGGTTGTGTTTTGCACTGCAAATATTTAAAAAATTGAGTTACTACTACTTGAGTTATTTTAGACTACCGATTTTAAACACAGAAAAGAACGAAATTCTTGGTTTTTCGGAATGTTTGTTCGCGATGGACACAAAAATTAGGTACTAAATGATTTTTTATGCAGTTTATTGTTTGAAAGGACCCTAGTAGTGTACCAAAGATAAGTCTAAAGCCGCGATACTCGAAATCCACGCGGGCGCAGCCGCCGGCAAAGGCTAGTAGATCAATGTCAAAAAATTACCAAGTCAATTACGTGAAGTTAGGCGTAATATGATGAACTCATCGATATGTCCACTCTGTATCTATTTTGCCTACTTCCCATATTTTTATATTATAATCACTTAAGTGGTTCGTGCGGGGTGGTGCGGGGCTGCATTTGTTAAGTTCGTAGACTCCACCCATTAGCTCTAGACATCGTCTCTCGTAAGCAACTTAATACACAGTGTGATTAATCCAAATGGGTCAAATCAAAACACTACGTACGATTTCGATTCCCGGCTAATGTATGTGTATGACAAAAAGTTTGAATGTCATAATAGGCTATTTGACTACTGCTGGAAAATAGTTTTATATTATTAGTTATTGCATAAAATGCAAACCATTTAAATATTTCCTGGAGATCTGTCGTATATACGGAGAAAATCAATGTTAAAGTTTGAATTGAAAAATGACGCGCCAAAACGCAATTATTGCTATGGCGCCTGGTTGCTCTGACAGATGACGTCACACATAAGTAAACAACAAACTGTTGAAATAATTTTGAAATTTAAATAAGTAGAAAATAGGTACTTACGCTGCCGTTTTTACATTTTTAAGTTTCGCTGCATAAAGATCTGGATTATTTCTAAAAAATTGTCCAACCATAGTCGCATGTACTTTGGGTAAGTTACTGCTGTCAGCTCGCACGAAATTTCTCTCCATTTTATGCACAGAACTTTAAACAAATAAAACTGTAATAGGACGGCTGGGAAATAACGTAAATAACACGTAGATCGCACGATCAATATAAAGAAAAAACAGAAAGCATGCACTGAAACTAATGTTTACTTCTGTGTGACGTCATCAGAGTGGCGACCAATCACAGAGCGTTTTCAAACACGTGATCAAACCACAAAAAAAATCATTTATGTTTTTTATACAGAAAATGACCTTATTTTTTCAGAACATCAATAAAATATGCTTTTTACATTACATTTTATTAGGATGACAATAAATTATTCCATATTTTAAACACAGTCAAAATGCCTATTATTAAATCTAAAATTGAGGCCTTGGTTCCTGACAACAGATGTCGCTATCTCTCATAGTTTCTGACTTCTCCCTTCTGACCCATTTGGATTAATCGACCTGTGTATCTACTCTCTGTGGTGCACTGCACTTCATTCAATTATCTTAAGTAAAGAAAAAGAAGGTAAATAGATAAGATTCTTTTAATCTATTCATTATTTTCATTTTCTTTTCATCCTGAATCGAGTTAGGCCTTGGTGGGTTCTTTTAAAAACACTATATTAAAGACAGATAAAAAATGCATTTTTTTTTTCTTTCTTATAATTCTTATAATTAAAGAGCATTAACTGGCTTTGAGCAACGACTCCTGACAAGATCTTTGGTGTTGTAGTGATTATAGGATCGTTAATGACAAGTGGGCTGTACCATTTGTTCTAGTTGCTGGTATGAACATTAACTAATAGAATCAGTGCCTAAGAAACAAAAACAGTAATTACATTTTTAAGTAGTTACGTAGGTACCTATCCAGAATACTTTAAACATCCAAAGTACAATTTTCAAATATCGAATGACATCAACAAATAATGGAGCATCCTGTATGCGCGAAGAGAGAGTTCGGTGCGAAATTATCGGCAATACATTATGATATAAAATAATTTGGGTGTCGGGCGCGGTCGAAAGTCACGATCTCACGCGCCCTTCCCCCTGCCCCCCGCCCGCGCACCCCCTCGCCCCAGGGCTGACACACTAATGAGACACACGATTATATTAATCACCCCATCCGAATGTTTGCGAGTTGTGACTTGTGACTGTTACTGAGAAGCTAACGGCTCCAATCATTGGCGTAGTTCCAGCTACGACATGTCGCTGTGTTTCGGTGCTTCTGAAGTGGACTATTTGAGTTGGGCAATAGTCCTCATAGTTTGGCATCTGATCGAATTTTTACTGAAGTTTTAAAAACATTTTATTTAGTGGTTTATAGAATCTAGATTGAATAGACTAGGGCAGGGAAGTGTGACCTTCTCACTAAACTTATGCATCTTGAAGTGTTCTTCTTCATAAATAATAAGCTAACACTTTCATACGTAACGGATAGGAACTTATTCACTCTGTATACCACTGATAAGTAATACCTACACATTTTGTTGATACTGACCTGACTTCGGTACCGATACTAAGAAAATATCATTAGTAATACTCAAAAATCAACAGATGGCACTAGTAGACTCATTAAAAAAAATAAAAAAGTTGAAACGCTTATTTCCCTATTTACGTGATTCTACGTAAATTATTTCAGTACTTAAACAGATGATAATGTAAGCATGTAAGTATATAAAATTCGTTGGTAACGTAATAAATAAAGATTTCGTGACCATTTTCTGCTATTTTATGAAGCCGCCATCTAGCGGCATGGTGCATTAAGTCTGTAACTTTTTCAATTACTGCAGTATCTGGTAGAAGATTAGAATATTTATACTTTTATTCAGTCATTTTCAAAAATATGTTAAATGCATGTTTTATTTGTGGTAAGTTAATTTTTAATTGTAAAAATTAGAAAGGGTTTGCAAAAATATTGTCGCCATCTAGTTTACAACCCCTGCAAACAAAAGCTGCCTGCCTGCTTTTGGAAGTTACGAGTGTTACCATTTTTTGTTATTAATTGTGCATCTGTATAAGAATTATATTATATTATCTGTGATACTGATCAAGAAGCTAGTCAAGTTAAGTGCCAAGAAGACGTAAAAGTTTCGTAGTATTTCCATCTACTCTGGACCACTACAAGAGGATTTCAAAACCTGTATCGCCCTTTACTTTGCTGCATCAAATAAGTTTTAAATTCATTATCAGTACACTTGTATCCCTCCTCAAGCAGGCTATGGAAAAGTCTACCTCAAAGACGTCACAATGGAATATTATGTTATTATAAGTAAATTGACTTCCAATGTTGCAAAAAATATCCAAAATTCACATCCTAGTAGGTAATTCTAATATTATAAACGCGAATGTTTGTAAGTATAGATGGATGGATTATTTATTTGTGTTTTTTTTTAATAATATTGGCAACCGAAATAATCGAAATTACTAAATATTCCCTCTAACCCCTCCAACTATAATTGCTTGTGCTAGGAGTGTGTTCACGTCAGTAGTGTAATGGCCAGAATTCGAACCCGGGACCTCTTGATCGTAACCACTAAGCTACCATCGCTTGGTTTGATACTCTTTGACGTAAAAACTACTGAATGGATTTTAATGAAACTTAACAATAAAATAGCTCATACATCAGAATAACAAATAGGCTACAATTTACTAATACTAAATTACTAACATAAATTATTTTCAGCCGTAATTACATCGATCATTTACTTTTTATACCACTTACGTGGCAGGCAAGCTCATGCTATTATTATTAGTATATCCTTAGGTATATCTGCACTCATCTTTTGTAGATAGGTATACCTTATTGGGTATACCATATTAATGTCTATGCTATTATACTTAGGTAGATTGTTGAAAAGCGCAACCCTACCACTGTAATAGGTATCTATTTACTGTACCGATTAGTTTTTAGACGTGACCGAGGAGCCGAGGGTCCTGTGGGGAGAGGGGGGGAGTCGATCGGTGTCAACTTATAACGAGTTTGGACAACTCGCTAATGAGTGCGCCCGGCGTCACCCGACGGCACGCGCCGCAGAGAGCGCTAATTGTTTGACAGAGTCTCATTTTAATATCACGACAATGAACAATGAAGCTTATCAGATCTGTTATCGTGACAGTTCACGGAGATGTACCTATATTTTTTTCATCGGTTGTTCACCTCGGGCCTTGTAGTAATGAATAGGCACTAAGTATTTGACAGTTTTATAACAGTGGGTAAATCATGTGACGCGAGAGTTTAAAAGTTAGCTTCTGTGGCGTGGCGATAGTAAACGCGACTGCCACGCAAGAGGCGCGGGTTCGATGCCCGCTCAGTGCAAATACTTATTAGTTTTATTTGCATTGATCTGATCTTTCCTTGCCTCGGACAGCACGTTGAACCGTCAGCGCCTGTTGCCATTCAAACATATATGCCACTTGCTACGAGTAGTGGAGCCCTAAATAAAGTACTACTAGTCCAACAGAACTTCGATATCGTGAATGAGTTGTGGAGGTCAAACGGCAGCCACTGAATCGAAATAGAAAAAAATAAAAAACATAGAATTAAGGAAACATATTGATTCAGTCTAGGTGGAGTTTGAACCCGCTATCTTAGCCTTACAGGGACAATGTTTTCACCACTAAGCTACCAGACCTTACCTGATACAGTCCAAATTTTTACTTTATATTCCTCTTTATTCATATATCGAAGTTCAGCCACATCAAAGTTAGACTGAATGCTGACCCGAACCGAGTTGGGAGATGGATCAGAGAATGGTGATACCAGTGGATGCAGCTATGGTGTACCTATGAGGTGGTGAAGTCATATTTACACAACTGCAAATAGGTTTACAATAAAGATAACGGAAATTAACACGATTATGTTACAGGTACACATACATACCTTTGATTTGCCTGATGTTTCGGCCTATTGCCAGTAATACTTTGTGGAATCAACAGTGTTCTTAGGTTAAAGTATTGATGCTAAACTACAGTGGGGATCGCATATTGAAAAAATAGCCAGTAGATTAAGTTCCGGCTTCTTACGCTGTAAAACAGATTAGGACTTTAACAGACGTGTAAACGGCTAGAATAGTTCATTTCAGATATTTTCATAGTACCTCTTGCCGGGGCAGCTGTATACACTTTTTTAACAAGCTTCCTAATTAAATTAGGGATTTACCTTTGAATAAATTAAAAAAAGGAAATAAAACTGTGCCAAAAAGGCTATTAGGTTTAAAATCCAGGAATATTTAGATGATAAATAAGCATGGCAATGAGCTGTTCGCTCAACTATGGTACTCAAGCAAACTATTGTAATTAGACTAAGCAATGTTTGTAAACAGCCCAAAAAAAAATTCCCGCTAAGTTTTTGCCGGGGTTTTCTCAAGTCGGGGCCACGTTGAAAACCGTTCGGTGGTCCATTAGCTAAACTAGTCTAAAATTATATTTTTAAAATCTTCAATTTTGTAAGTTTCGTTTAAATGGTCTATACAGAATAAATGATCATTGACTTTGACTTTGACTACCGTCTAATATTATTAAAAGTAATTCTACTGGGCATATTCATCCTATTAGACTTACTTTAAAAACTCAGTAGAACTACTGGGAATTTTGATTTCATTCAACCAAGCAACAAATAGGATGGTTTAATGGGGGAACCTTCCCATCGTTACTAAGTGGTATTTGGTTTGTGCTCGTGGTTGGAGTGGACTTTCCTCACTTTCCTATTTGCTATTTACCTTCGCCCTCGGTTATCTCCCCATCCTAATCATGCAGGAACCTACTAACACCTCCGCAGCACAAGTCCAACTTCCCTGCGAGTCGATGCACGGAGACTTAGCATCGGACAAGGGGTGCTAACACCGCGAAAACCAGAATTTATTTATTTTCCTCATCTGACCTCAGATAAGGAAAAACAACAAAAGTTACCTATCTTCAGCATCATAGGTCACACTTTGACAAACAAAGACGCAACGGAGAAAGTCTGAGTATGATGATGAGATACCGTCGTCAATAATAAAATAATAATAATAAAAACTTGTTTATTTCCTCACCACAACATCATTTACATAGTTGAGTTGACTTAAATTATATACCAGTTTATGTGGGAGACTGGTGCCCAAACTAGGAAAGATCGGATCAACTGAATGCAACTACATTATTGACATAGCATTTTGGGGTTAGTCTTGGTTATGGTTGTGTTTGTGTGTGTGTGTGTGTGTGTGTGTTTTCGTGGATATCCCTGTGCGTGCCTGCATAATTTATTTGTGTCTTTAGTTAATTAACTTTAGGAGATCTTCTATACTGTTCTAGGGCAATGATGGCTCTGATGTTGCTAGCGGCTACAGAATCTACTTACCATTACGTAGCTGCAAGCGTTAGTAAAAATAATTCCGAATTTATTTATTCATTTTCTTTCAGCTGTGTCAATAAGTTAAGTTTACATACATAGGTCATGTATGAAAACAAACAAACTATGAAATCAGAAGAAGCAAAAGGTGTACCATAAAAAGTGAAAAGATGTGGTGACTGACTGCAATGGTAAATAGACGTGACTGTAGGCATGTATGTACAAATATATCATAATCATTGGAAATAACTTACATAGTTATCCGACCTAAATTTGAATTCACTTAGCGGGAACTGCTTAATCGTATCAGAAGTAATCCAGAAAAGGTCTCCATTTACCATCAGTATTAAAATCATTTATAGCTATAATATTTATAAATTTGTAAATAACTAATCTACATCTACACTATTATCCACACTACTATTATAAAGAGGAAAGATTTATATGTTTGTAATGAGTAAATTCAAAAACTACTATGCCGATTTCTAAAATTCTTTCACCATTGGTAAGCTACATTCACCCTGAGTAACATAGGCTATATTGGATTTCCACGGCAACGTTTTTACTACCCGTGTGAAGCCGGGGCGGATCGCTAGTATAAAATAAAATAAAAATGTTCCTTATCACAAGTTTTGTACAGATAATTTCAGTAGGAATTTCCATATGAGCTATTATGATGCTTGTGTTTAGAAATTCCACTCTTCCAGTATAGTCTCTCCTAGTTGACTTTACAAGGCAGGGTTTTTATTATTATTTTACTTCTATATTGCTTAGAATTAAGACTTAATTATAAAGTCGCCTTTCTGGGTAAAACGTCAGTGATTTGTGTCTTTTCAAAATTATTCATAGTACATTAAGGTTTGGATGCACAGAAGGGCTGTACTTCAATAAACATAAACATGACTTTGACCATATTATTCCAGACACCTTCGTGCTCTTTCTAGCTCCAGAAACTTTGTTTCATTAGCTCCTTCCCGTTCTGGCTAAACAATCCGCTATCACTGATTGCGCAAGTGAGATGTATATTTGCTGAAATAGATCTCTCGATGTTATGTGTCACAGTGATTTAATGTCCAGAGCAACTTTCTAACCTTTGTTATCACAAGTTTGGTGTGATTGTACCATGACAGGCGCTGGTCGATTATTATGCCAAGATATTTAATATAATTAACTTTTTGAATTTTGGTATAGGAAAACTGTGAGTCAGAAACATGCTGGCATGTTGGAGTTTGGCGACTGTGAATTTCATACTTGATAAAACAAATAAATTTTATTTTCGGAGGTATTAAGACATCATGTATTTAACGCAGCGATAAATTAACCCAAATATCCGAATTTAGGGCTTAAAAAAATATTAAAGTGGGTATCAAAAATAATAGATTGGCGACTACAGTGAAGTATCATTATATTTAGCAAGTAGCAGCTAAATAAATCAGTTATAAGCTTTCTTTTATTTAAAACTGGTATCGACTTCGACATCGACGTATGATTTCTTGACCCTATTTAATAATTATTAGTTTTTATGCATCTTTGCAATTCGAAGCTCATCTAATATATTTGTCGCTAAAATATCCAATCGCTGACCAGTAATTTTTTAGGTAATCAAATAGTTGTCGCCCTTTAATTTATTAGTCGCGACGAAAATTATTTGGCTTTATAGTAAGCAGATCTAGGTCAAGCCATGCTGCTATCTTAGGAAGTCCAGCAGCATTTTTTCAGGTACAACCATCAAATACAATAGCGATGTTATCTGCATATAAGTAGATATGTGCTCCTGTACCGAAATAGGTTGATACAGCTGGAAAATTCCTCTCAATTGATGTATATTATAAGAATCAAATCTAAATACATTTTGATGCTTCCTTCTAATTTCCTTATAATAAAATAGGACAGATGAGGTTCGGATGGGATTGAAGCCTGCGGGGATAACATCTGAAAGGGTCTCGAGTTAACAAACGTGTCTGTGGCAATCTTTAAATATAAGAATATTCTGAACGTATGTGTGTCTATATAAGTCACCGAAATATTTCTAAAGAACATAACCGATCAACTGTTTTTCAAATTGCCTGTGAGTTTGAGTAGGAGGTGCTGTTATCGGAGCCTAGAATTATTATTTGTTTTGTAGTTGAACAGGACAAAGCCTATTGGTGTGATAAAGTTGATGTAAAAACATTAATTTCACCTATTCATTACTAACTAGCTGTTGCCCGCGGCTCCGCCCGCGTGAATGTCGGTTATAGCTTAGTGTTGAGTCAACATAGTAGCTTTATGCATCAGCAAAGTCTCAGCCCGATCGGTTTAAAATTGACAAAGTTTCATACAATCGTTCATCCCCTAGTTTATCCCCTTGGGGGAAGAATTAATCAGAATCCTTTCTAAGCGGATGCCTACGTCATAACATCTACCTGCATGCCAAATTTCAGCCCGATCCGTCCAGTGGTTTGGGCTGTGTGTTGATAGATCACTATGTAAGTCAGTCAATCACCTTTGAGTTATATATATTTAGGTTTAAATCCAACTAAGATTGATATTTCAATAATCGCTTTTCAGTACATAAGGAGCTCTAGTCGGTAGCGAATACTGTTTGCATAAGCTTTCATGTTATAAATACGTGTGATTAGAGTAAAAATGATCATAGCGTATAACATACATATATACATATGTAACCTTCAGCTAAGTAGATAGAGATTCGCCTCCACCAACTGCGCAACATTCCAGTGATGGTTCACGTTATTCCAGTAGCATTCCAGTACTGGATTCGCTGGCTGGATTAATGTGAATCAGGCATTACATTTTAATGCAGTAACGCATACAGTGTTCTCATAAAGAAGGACTTTACATCCCTTTTTGATTGTTTATGTATGATATGTACTGTTTAGCTTTGTGAACCAATAGAAAAGGTAGGTGATAAGTACCTAGGTTTCTTTTGTATTTCATCATCATCTCAGCGTAAGACTCGGCAGCATCCAAGCCCAGTAAATCATAGTGGACCCTCATGTAGGTAAGTACCTACATCCCAGGTAACGCCCTGATGATAAAGACAAACTTACTTCAACATCGGTATCGACATTGTAGTAGCCCTTACACAAAAGTCATCGAGCAAAGCACTGATTATGCGAATGACTTGACGCATGTGCTGGCTGCATATTGTACCTACATACCTACTTTAATTGCTACCACTATGTAGTTAGTTAATACTACTTTTGAATCACAACTACTCCACCTTCAGTACCCGCATACCCCGTCATATGTTAACCTACAAATCGCCCATCAAACATCACAAATCAATTCCCGAATTGATGTAAGAATGCTTCACGGTATTGAAAGGCTCGTCAAGCCCTTGGCACCAGTGGCTTTTACTTAACCCTCCACTTCCAACCCTCGCCTGCCTCGTAATCCTTCTTCTTTTGCTGACGGTACGGCCATGGCAAAATGGCGCTGTATTTACCTCCCCTCGCTCACCCTCTATGTAAACATTCAGAATAAAAATCCGCCATCACTATTTGCATTCATATCTAAAGAAAACATACATGCTAAATATTACTACAGAAAAATATACTAAAGTACTCACAAGCTTAAACGAACCATACATGTTCTAAAATAAAGTTCAAAATCCGATGTTCCACTTTGATATTCATAAAATTGAATGCAAAAGTATTTGAATGCGCATCTCTTGTCCCGCTCTCGCGTGTGCAAAGCGTATTGTTCTCTCGCTCTGGCTGTAAGTAAAAGGTGGGATGATTGAGACGTAACTGCCAACTGCCACTGGTCCCATTATACACCTCGAGGAGAGTAAACACGCGCCGAGGTGACCGCCGCCGATGTCGATAGAATTAAAGCTAGCTAGTTATCGACATGTCGGTAATGTTAAGGTCAAAGTCAGAGATTTTTATTCAACCTAGAACAACATGGTTGTTTCTTATTGACGTCAATAATGGATTCTACTTAACCTAAGTTAATATGGTGGTAAATAATCGTACAATGGCGAAATTAATCGTTTAGTTGGTAAATCTAAGGTCTTTGGTACAAAGCTCCATCAAGTTTGGAACTCACTACTGACAAGTAGGTATGTTGCGGGTAGCGGTATGTGCGCAAAAAAATAAGTCACTTTACAGGGTACTGATAAATGTCACCATTGGGGAGCCGCAATGAATTAAAACGGTAAAAAATAGTATCAAATTCAAGTCCATAAAAAGGTACGCTCTGTGTCTGCTGCTGCGTTCTACGGTCGGCTACGAAATCGTACCTTAACTCACGCTGTAACTGCGAGACCGTTTTTAGGTTTGTGGACGGTATTAATATTTTACACGGGCAACAACAAGTTCCAAAATGTTGCATAAGTAATAATAGTAGTTTATGATACTGTTGCATAATAAGGGTTCTTATAACACGAGTGTGTTTTAAAAAAACGAGCCGTAGGCGAGTTTTTTTATATTATCACACGAGTGTTATAAGACCAAGTTATGTACAGTGTCATACACTACTTTATCTACTCTCATACTATAATACATAAACTAATTTATTTTACAAACCAAACCAAACTTTGTTTAATTTAAATGTTTAGAACAAAAAAAAATGTTCGCGCCAAGGCGCAAACGTCGATTGCGCATGCGTGTTTCTTTTTTTTTCCCGAATCGGCGGATTCTTTTTTTAAAGTAGAGGTTTAGTCCAGATGGATGTTGTATAGGTGTATCGTTATGATTAAAAAGTTATTTTATGATATAGGTGTCCATACAAGACCTGTATCGTAATAAAACTTTTTTTTGGCCTGTGCGTAATGTGCGTCATAAGAGTTTTGATTTCAATTTTATAATCTTTGTATTATTATTATCAGAGTAGATAAAATAATTATCTAAATTATTTAGGTAATCATATTTTTGTGAATTCCCTTTTTCTTTGGCAATATGAATCTCAAGGTACCTACGATACGGTAACTTTAATCAAAAAGCAAAGTTACATCGCCAACACCGACACCGCGTGTCCCATCACTAGGCACCGAGCGGTCGCTCACCCAACCATAACTAATAGTCGTGAATAAATCGCCTCTGCGGCACAAAGGCGCGTTTTTTCCCGCGCACCGCGCACCAATCACAGCCCAACACTGGCTTCTATCCACCAATCAGCGCGCGAAGAATCTTGACATTACGCGCGGTTCACTTCACCTCCCGCGCTTGGGCCGCGGGCTTTAGGTCGCGGTTTCTTTTCCCGCCACCCTAACCAGGTGTCGACACCGCACACCAATATAACCCTTATTCTAGAAAGGTCATAGAGGCGTCATTTCTAAAGCATGTATCGCGTAATCGTTGAAGCACAAGGGTGGTGTAATTGTGATCGTGATTGCAAATGGCGGCGCGAACACGCACGGTTAATCAAATCATCAAATTGCGAAGAGGTGATTTTTATTAGATCTAGCGGCTGATGGGATCTCCGGAACTGCTGACTCACTGCAATATGTGCCTACGTACATGCTCGTTAAAATTGTCTATGTCGTACTTTACTGCGATTTAGGTAATTATATAAAATATTTTAATGAATCGTATTATTTTCCAATTCGATTTTTTTAATGCTGCCGATTGCGTAATTTTCTGCTTTAACTTACCATCAGGCGAGGTGAAGTCAACTTGACATCTCCAATTTAAAAAAGTACCTAAGGGACAGCCCATCTCTTCCTGTGAGTGGGAGTGGGATCATAAACATAATTCGCGAAATATGGGTGTATTAACATCTCTGCTGTACCCTTTATGAAGTCATGAGTAGTATGTGAGCGACTCCCGCTGATCTCCTAACCCTGACAGAAAATCCCACTCCAGATGCTATTCCGTCTATCAACAGCTGGAAATGGTTTAGGTCCCAAAGATTTAATGGGGTCCCATATACACCCGGCATCATACTCAATCTCGCTCCTGGACTACGTCCGAAACCTCGAGATCAGTGTAAATAATGAAATAATAACTCGTGATAAAACATATTAAAAATTAAAAGTACAAGTACAGATATCCAGTCCAAGTTATGTTCGGTCAAGTTTTTGCGAAAAGTGTTTTAATAAAGTTATTTAGGTATATCAGTGTAACCACAAGATATTATTAAAGAAAAACACGCAGAGTTAATGTGACTCAGTGCTACTGGCCCTGGTGAGATTCTCGGCTGTTTTCAATTGTTTCCAATTGATTGCACCTTGCACATTGACCGAGTGATAATGCGCATTAATTGTGTTGCATCATTTGTACAACACTGAATTGAGTGTTAGGTCAATGCCCAATCCATTATAGTATAACGTTAGCTACAGCCACAGAATATCTCATAGCACAGTGGAACTACTTAAAAAAGATAGAGGTATGATATTTAGATTTCAGTTGAACAGCAAATAAATGAACTCGTCAGTCTTACCGGGCTAAATACTGTCAATTAGGGTTAAACTTAAAATCAACCAAATGCATTCTATATTTAGCACAGCCTCACCATTTTCATAGATTTTCGGGGACGGAAGGATTTCATTACATTATAATACAGGAAACTATGCCATGGTAATTCTAAACTGGCATAGAATTATTTACCGTTTAGAATGTGTATTTTGTTTTACTAAGTATCTATTTAGTATACAAGAGAAATTATAAAGAATACCTTATTTTATTTTCTTCAGAGTTAAAACTAGTACTTAGTGAAAAACATAATAGCAAAAGATTGTGACTGTTACAAAAACCTATCAATCACAAACAACACTAACAAAACTGGTCAATAGTCGTAATATCTTAACTACGAGTACTTGTACCAATACTCGTCCCATATTTTTTGCTCGCACCGCTTTGTATCTTCATTCTAATCTGTAACAAGATTAAGTTCATCTGATGCCGAAACAACATCACCCGAGCCCATTCTCATTCACTAAACATTATCAACGAACTGTCAAAAGACATTAAGAAATCAGATCCGACGTTTTTTGCACGCCGCCAACACAATACGTATCGCAGTAGATATTGTCGCGTTATGACACGCACATTAGAATTTGTCACAACATGGCAGAAAGGGGCTCATTGTGGCCGAATTTCACAACAAATAAAAATGATTTTAACATGTATTCGGACAGCGGTTGGTGAGAATGAGTCGGCACAATCAAACTGCGGCTACAAGCACACAGAATGTATTGAATGATCGGCGCTGTAGGCCAACAATAGAACGTACCTGCCCGCAGCTGCCGAGCCTATTGACCGGCACATCTTTAATTGTATTATTGGACCAGCACTCGACGAGTGCGGACCATTGTTATCCACAACTGGGACAGCCCGTTAATTGACAGGTGTCGGTTTGACAGCGGCAAATAGACAAATTTCTCATTGCTTATCGAATTAAACGATTTGTAAACGTCTCATAATAATGTTGTTATAGAAAAATAGTTGGAAAAACCTCGGGTTGATGCAAACCCGCTGAATTGAATACAATTCAAATATTCTCATGAAATATAAAATCTAGAAGAAGTGTTCTTAAATCTCGTTAGAATGCTAATGTAACCTAACTCTCGCATGTTCCTACCAATCACGCTATAACAAGCCTTACAGTGTATGTCAGTAATTTGCCAATTGCGTCGCTGATTATACTGAATATCTTTAAGTAGTAAGTAATTATCCACAGTGAGTCAACAAGAAAACAAGCATAATGGCAGAAAATTGCCAAGGAAAGTGAAACTGTACCTATTAGATCTATTAGTGGTAATAATAGAAATATTAATTCACCTCTGCCTAACCCTCCGGGAATAAATGTATGTTGTTTTAGAACTGTTTAGCACTGTGTTAGGTACACAATTGATAGCTCAGGAGCACTTGTTTTTGCTTCTATTGTACAGTCCGTGATTGGTATACTAATGAATGAGTTATCTACGATAACTGTAGACCACAGTGTCAATGGAGGTGTCTGTATATCACCAAGGGCTAGGCAGAAATGTATTGCGTTAACACTTAAACTGTTTTTTTTGGATAATAAGAAAAGACAACTACTACTACTTACTTAAGGTTTCCTGTACAAAAACAAACAACTTCCGATACAGAAATCGAACCCGTAGCCACACGATCGCAATATTAAACGCCAACCGAACACCACAAGATATCTGAGGCAGTCACTTACCAAGTGGTAACGTGACACCGCACTCTCGCGCGTATTGTTTTGCACTGTCAATAAACTGTCAATAAAACAAGGAATAATTTCTTGTTGAATCAATGTCTTGCATTGTTTGTCGATATCCGTCGGATCTTTGTTTGTTTTTGTCCGACATTCGAGAAAGTGCAGAGGCGAAGTGATGTGCAAACAAACAACATCCTACTTTCACCCCTTCAGTGAACAAGGGGGATAATAATGGAGGTGTAATTAATCTTGTAATCGAGATTATCGGAACACTGTAGACGTGCCGTAGACTGTAGCCTCGTAGCCCGTAGCGCGTTCGTAGTCTGCTTGCTACGTCTATGAAAACTAATTTCAAAGGAAGTTGAATATAATGTGATTTCCCTTTCAATCTCAGAGTTGCCTTTTAGGAAAGTACCTTTTCTCTGTAGGGAACCTCAGTTAATTAGCATTTCCTTAGCAATAGTGTCATTTGAGGACAGATAACCTCATGTTAGGAGCTTCGGTTATTTTATCAGCTGCATGATGAACCAACGAGATATTCTAAATTGAAATTTCTTACTTACTTAAAAACTTAGATCGGAAACATTCAATATCCAAGACGGAAACAACTGTGGTACTTGAAATGAAACTGTGAATACATGAAAAATGTGCAGGAGGCAATCGCGTTTGAATATAACTTTAGAAGATGTAAATTCAAAAGAATTTTTTGATTGCAAACAAATTTATGCACATACCTGTCATTAAAAAAGCATACCGTATAATTAGAGGCTTAGAATAGCCGAACAAACTAGCAAGTATCCTACTAATATAATAAACGCGAAAGTGTGCAAGTGTGGATGAATTGGTGGATGGGTGGATGTTTGTTACTCTTTCACGTAAAAATTACTGAACGGATTTTAATGAAGCTTTACAATAATATAGCTTATACATCAGAATAGCACATAGGCTACAATTTATAACGATAACCGATATTATAACGTTAACTGACTTTCACGCGGGTGCAGCCGCGGGCAAAAGCTTATTTATTAAATACATAGATTAACAATAGGTACAATACTATTATCAATAATCGGAATTATTGTTTAGCCGAATTCAAAACGTGACTATAGAAAGTATACCGATCAACCCGCTCTCACACGCTCTCAGAAATGTTCAGTCGACACCATTTGACACGTGGGACAATGCCAACAGTCCCACGTACGCAAATGTGCTCACCACCACCAAATAACATTAGCAGCACAACAAAGGGCCGTGCGTGACAGCCCCTTATTATTAAAACGCTTATCACGCGATTGCGGCGGCATTATGTAAATAACAAAATATAATAATTTGTTTCTCTATTGTGTCGGACACAAAACACGTCACTCCCGCCCCTGCCACCACCCCCCGCCCCCTCCCCCCGGGGGCTAACGACGTGTCAAGATGTACGATAATATGCGTACAAATATATAAAGAGCTATTTACGAGTCGCGGTGGGCACATGGTACACTCAGCGCCAGAACTATAAAATCTCAATATGATCTTAATACAAGGTATTAAAGGCAAATCAAACTTTTTTTATTGATTTAAATTGTATTATTCTTCAAACTGAAGGTATGTACCAAATATCAGAACAATCAGTCAATAGAAAGGGGGGATACCGAATCATTAAGTTCATTTAGATTCCTTTGTTCGTCAAGATCGTTCTGTTGCTGACTGTACACGCACATTATGGGACGTGGCGGTTATTTATTTGTATGGTGCTTGCTTATCAGAGATCTGGCTTAATTTTGTGTAAATGTAATTATTGAACTGGTTATTGAAATAGCTGTCGACAGATCGTTAATACGATAACAATGAATTAAAGTTAACATAGGCATACGTCGTATAACTTTAGAATAAAAAGTAATTATTAATTTTCTCAGCAGATTTTTTGTTATATAAACTCTTTTTCACTCACCTATTCTTTTTGGTAAGTCTACTGAATCTGAAGTATTGCTCCATTATGGCAACGGATGAAAGACAGCTGCAACTTGCAAGCTTATGACACGTAAACACAATGTTGGATGTTATCACAAGAATGGATAGGATAGGAAGGATGTAGGCCACTGTGTTTTAAACAGAAGCCTTCCTAACTGTAAAACTAATAATAAAGAAATCACTTAAGGAACATAACAATTTATAAATCTTATCTGGTAGCATCATATATCATCTAAATATTACAAGTCAGCATAACAACATGGAGCAATATTTTCTTCCAATTCATGGCATTACATTTACCTATAGGGTTGGCAACACTCTCGTCACCATCTTTACCCCTATTTTTCATAAAGGGGTGAACTACGAGTAGCCCCCGGCAGCCCGTAATTTGATTGTGCTCGTCGATTGGCAATTACCTGCCGCCTGATCCGCTCTCGGTGTACGTGCACGCAAATTTTTTGCGACGTCACGCAATCACTCGTTCATGTTGACAGAGCAAACGCGAAAATGATCAACTACGTCATCACCATTAGGGGTTGACACATATTTTTATCTCGTTTTACACAACTAACACAAAAAAGTGTGTAATGTTTTAGGGTACATGTAAGTAAATTGTCTTTATTTCATTATATTATCTTTTATTAGAATGATGACATATCCTGAATCTCGAATGATATACACCTAATTACAGTGCGTTGTTTCTAACAAAACTATTTTTTACAAGTTTTCTACTTCTCACAATATCCTCTGCTGAAAGATGTTTATGAAAGGAATAATCAAAGTCTCTGTCTTTTCTTCTCAATCTCATCTTTATGTTTCACTAGGCTCCGCCCGCGTGGATGTCGGTTATCGCGACCAAACATAGCTTCTGTCCTTTCTCAAGGCCTAATCTACCCTTATACCAAATTTCATCAAAATCAGTATAGTGGTTTAGGCGTGAAAGACGGACAAACAGACACACACATACACACACACACACACACACACACACACACACACACACACACACACACACACACTCCCATTTATAATATTAGTATGGATTCTGTGTATGTATCTGTCGCAGCCAACTAGCTCAATCAGCCGTTCAATTGACCGCCTACGCTCGGCGCCGTTCAATTAACGGCCTTAATGATGTTCAGCCATTTGATTAAACGTCTAGGTGGCTTGAATCGATGACGTTTAATTACTTGTCTAACTTACACGAAGACTAATGCGGAGCTCCTTTCCAGCATTAGCCTTCTAACCTAAACTATCCAATTCGATTAGCGCAGCTTTCTCAATGAACCTATCACAAATTTTCTAAGAATGAATGTAAAAAATTGCTAAATGTAGATGTTGCCTACCCCTTCATGGATTCAGAGGTTTGAGTATATGTATGTAATTTTGTCTTATTTCGGGGTGGTGCTTTATCGTATGAATATCCTAAGCACTAGCCAGCCAGTTTATTAAATGTTCTAATAAACGTTACGGATGAATATCATTCAGGCCGTTTATTGAATGGTGAAACAGCCTAGGCATTTAATTGAACGACTGCTTAAGCTATTAAGCTATGAACAAAAGTTATTTATTCTTATGGACAGCGTTGTTTACTTAAACGGTTTAAGGAACTATTATATGTTTAATATAAAGCTATTAGTTCCGTATACAGAAACTTATTTCATTGCTATATTGTTATTGCGTTAGTTTTCTCGTTATCCCATAATCGCATAAGACACGAGTGCCATAACTCTCGAAGGGGGTGCCCAGTCCCGCAGATTGCCAATCGCCTCTCTGATTATGTTACCGCGCGGCGCTCACCCCCGCTTACCCACACGCACCTCTCGCAGGATGAAGAAGGGCCACACATTCGCCCCCGTGCACGGTTTATTTTATCAAGTGTAACGTGACCAATCGGCACATTATTATATTAGACTAGCTGACCCGGCCCGTTACAAGCGGGAACATTTCGTGAACTCGCAAGTGTACGCAATAGGCGGTAGGTACATACAAACATGACTGTTTATCTATATAAGTTTTTCTTAACTAAGTACTTAACAAACAAATTAACATAGATTTTTCTACATTACAGATTCTACACGATACGTTGTGTTGTGTTCCTGGCGGTGAGTAGCCAGAGCTTACAGGAGAGGTTTTGTGCTGTCAGTGGAAAGACCTAAGGCTTGTCCAGCTTTATCTTCTACACTGACGGCATGGAAATTCTATGTGTTCCCCTGGTGTTGCACACGTCCATAAGCCACGGTAACCACTTTCCATTAGGTGAACCGTGCGCTTGTCTGCCACCTCACGCCTACAGGCCGGTTTTCTCCCTTCATCCGAAGCATTCACTTTGGAGTACGGAATTCGTTTTAAAAATCCAATCTAACTGCCAGTTTCTAGACTTCTACATTTTCCGTAGAGCTGACCTCCACAAACAATTGACGATATCGAAGGTCGTTGGACTTTTTAAGCGCCATGGAGGCCGGTACACTGGCTAATAGATAGACGAGACTTTGACTCGTATTAGGGAGTTCTACGTTAGCCGCTCCCTAATAAACCAAATAAACCAGATCATGAAAAGGTCTTTGTATTTAATTCCTGCCTACTACTTAGGTGCGGTTGGAAGCTACTAGTTAAAACACGCTTGTTTTACACCTACAGTGCCCACAGAAGTTTAAAAATCCTCTACGAAGTCTTCAATGAAAAGACTTGCACTATTCCATATTATTTATTAAATTCCTGACCGGTTTTGCCTTACGACATTATCAAAGGTTGATCAGGAATTTAATAAATAATGTGAAATAGTACAAGTGTTATCATTGAAGATGTGTAGCAAGTTCCACCAAGTGCCATCAATCAACAGTATAAGCCTTTACGAAGTAAACCTAAAGGTTTTTGTAAAGGTAAAGTATGGGTGAGCCATCCACATTTAAAGTTCTGTCACAGAATCGATAATAGTACTAGCGTAGTACTGTGATAAATTACTTAAGTAAGCAATACTTGTAATACCCTGAGAATACAGTGGCGAGGGGTCCCTTTAACCCAATTCTTGCCAGCTTGCTCTACAAAGAGATGCCATCATTCTATAAGAGGGAAGATTTTTTCACCGTATTCCCTTTGTTCGCTTCAAAAATGTTCACCCTTCACCACTGCTGAGTAAGGTATGTACACATAAGGGTACACAACTCAGCGAGTCAGCACGGCGCACGAACGCACTTTCTTTCCTCCCCGAGATTTGATTACACACCATGCAACTAGCTCGCCACGCACTTTCCTATATTGAATGACGCGCTCGCGCTCCACCCGCTGATCGAAATGTGTGACGAATTGATGTCGGAGTAAGTGGCGAAAGAAATAGCTGTTGTGTCGGGATTCGAGTCGGATTGGGTGGTTTGGGTTGAAATGCGATTGCAGGAAAATAAATGAAACTGGTGATGACCTGGTTCGAACGATGAAGCACCTTTCCGTTCTGAATCAGCAGTAGGTTCACTATAATGAATAATTCCGTTTTCTCTTTTTACTTTACCACTCCACACACTTAGGTGTTGAAAGTATTACGAAACAGTTTATTGAAAAACATTGCATTGAAATCCGCCTTCTAGAGATCTCTGAAATCAAAACGCCCTCAAATTGTAATCAATTTTAATATTTAGCATGCAAAATGCTTTAAAATTTTCATTCAAATTACTTGGGCGGAGTAATTAAAAATCAATGTTTAAAAATGATTTAAAAAATAATTCATTGATTCCGAAAGTTAGTAAGAATATTGGTAGACACACTCCGCTGTCGCCTCAAAGACAGATATAAAAGGAGAAATTTGGATTGGTTACGGCGAGGTCTGGTAGCTTAGTGGTCAAAGCATTACCTCTGTAAGGCAAAGATCGCGGGTTCGAAGCCTAACTCGACCGATCCAAACTTTTCCTATTATAATCGAGTGCTTTAATTGGCTTAATATGATTGAGTGAGACTAGATGTTTTGTTATGCGTTGAATACTATATTTCCCTATAGAGGTCTTTACTTCATTCTGTGTTCTTGACATTAGTTTGATTATATTCATAAATATTCATCCTCATCCATGGTGTACAGTTCATTATAGAAATTCATCGGAACCAGTTTATTTTGGTACTCAATCATTTATTTTCTAACATGCCACCATTCAAACCGAGCCTAAACGAAACGCTGATAACACCCAACTAAACCATTTAAACTGGTTCAATAAACGCATTTGAAGACGGCTGTCACAAGTTCCGATTAAAGAAGTGCCCTCCACCGAAGCCTCTGCAAGTGCCCCCACGCCAGCTGGAGGAGGGGGGAGGAGTGCACGGTTACTGGAAGCACCCTCGAAGTGAGCACTCTTTAGGAAGTCGCAAATCGTCGCGCCTCACGCGGGTATTGGTTTTGAATATCGCGTCGCGACAATATCCCATAATGTGTTTAGATTGCCAAGTGCAGCTGCAGCGGAGACGTGAGCGTTCACTGAACGCTTCTATATTTATGATTTGTGTAAATAAATCTTGTATTATTTATTATTTCTTAAGCAGTAAATAAGAACGCGGTTCATCTCACAGGATATAAAATCAAAAGGAAGTGTGCTGCAACTGTACCTGGGGTATCACAATTCTGTTAATATGTTCATCCTTTTTAAATAACGATTCCTACTGAGTTTTGTGGCAGTGTTTCTCAGTAGTTACCATGGCACTGCAGGGTAGGGGAAAAAACAATCACAATTCCAAACACATTTTTATAGTTTTTTTATGGAATATATGTTTTTTTTTTTGGAAATTTGAGTTTGAACTCTTGGCTTGAATCTTTGAACATACTATTTCCATATTAACGAACATTAAGATTACTTTCTTTTGAATTCATATCTGCACCTGATAGTAAATAGTTACCGCGGCCTATCAGCGTCACATGCGATGCCTCCTGATGAGAAACGGTAAGACCACCATGATTATAATCAGTTTGCCACCTAAGTGGTATAAAAATATAGGTAAGTAATAGAAAGGAAGAGATAAAGCCTTTCAAAATGCAACATAGTTGTGGATATTAAATGAGAGGGTGGTACTTAACGGAGCGAGCTTCGTGAGGTTACAAGCAGAGTTCTATCGGCTGGGAATTTAATTTAATCCAAACTTTTTAAAATCTTCCGATTTTCCAGGTTTGTTAGTTTAGATAAGTGCCTCTTAAACTGGAGTACAAACTTACATCAAAATTGCATTAAAAGTTATGAATGATTTTTCCAACTGAGAAGCAATAGCGAAAGGGAATGGACTTTTAATTTAATCTGACAATATTTTGTGATAATCAAAATACTCCACTCCAAAATCTCCATATCAGTATAAACATTCAGCTCCTTAATGCCTCTGAACTGTTTTAGAATATTATTAAGTATAATGAACTTTTGCGTTTTAGCTGATATGAGTATCCACAGGATTAGTTTAGTTTTCAAGGTAATTGATACTCAGTTCTCACTGCGTGGATTACGCAGAGGTTCACGCAAGTGTTTCACCAAACAAATCGATAGTTATGCCTTCTACCCTCGCTGGAGAACTATTTTCATTAGGTAATTCAGAGATTAAAAAATGCGTTTCTGAAGTTTAACAATATTTAAAAAATTATGATCTTTGTAAAACATAGGTACATTTTAGAATTATTATTCACTGTACCCTGATTGGCTGCTCGTGAATTAAACCGTCTGCTCTGTGCAAGCGATAGTTATTTGTAAACTATGAAGTTTAATTACACCTAACAGCAAATGATATATTAATAACACTGAAAAAAACAGATAAGTTTCGTAGCTCCTTGGGCACACATCGAGGAGGCCATTACGTCGGACAGACAACTCTTTAGGACTCGATAGTAGGTACTAGTGGGTGGGGTTTAGGGGGGCTACCTCAACAGCACCACGAATCATTGGCTTTTATTTGTCAACAGGCACCGCGCGCCGCAGTGCGACCAGCAGGGCTAACATGCGCGCCACGAGATAGCTATCTCGAGGCATTTTGCCGTTTTATGTTGATATGTCGACTGTTGGTAGCATGAAGGGCTAACATGCGCGCCACGAGATAGCTATCTCGAGGCATTTTGCCGTTTTATGTCGATATCGACTGTTGGTAACTTGGCAAATTTCATGGCGATCTGTCAGATGTCGACATAACTCGACTTCGAGAAATCATCTCTACTTAGTGTCTGCAAATTGTAACATACGTGCCCTTATTTACTCGAATTTTGACATTTAAAATGTTTTGTCTCTCGTCCTTCATTTGGTCGACGAGAAGTTATCTCGAGTAAACTTTTCTTGTGCTCGGTTCATTTTGGATCAAAATTTAGTACCTTTGTGCGACTGCAAACAATTTTCGACCTTAATGACATTTCCTTTGTTACGTGTCTTTTCGCGTTAATTGATGACGCTGATCACGAATATAAGAAAAAAAAATCGATAGCATGTCATGTCAATAAGGTCGAAAATTGTTTGCACTATTTTTTCTCTTTTTTAAATTAAAATGTTTTGTCTACCGTCTTTCATTTGATCGACGAGAAGTTATCTCGTGTAAACATTTTTGTGCTCGGTTCATTTTGGACTAAAACATCGACTGCAAGCCATTTTCGACCTTAATGACATTTCCTTTGTTACGTGTCTTTTCGCATTAATTGATGACGCTGATCACGAATATAAAATTCGATAGCATGTCATGTCAATAAGGTCGAAAATTGTTTGCACTATTTTTTCTCTTTTTTCATACCTAGCATCCCTAACTAGTCTGTGCTTTCGAGCAAATGGCCGTATCGGGCCGATTTTATCGGATAAATGTTTAAAAAATGTGTATGCCATAGACAACAATTGAAAAAGTTTGACGCGACAAAATATGTCGGCGTTACTTCGCTCGAGAAGACTCGAGATGATATCTCATCTCGATTCGAGATATTTGACGACGCGCGCATGTTAGCCCTGCAGGCTGCAGTCGATGTGTCTCGTACAGTTGTATTCATCTTGTGTTGTGCACACATTATACCTACTTGTACGAAATTATACGAAAGTTTATGGCTATGTGAGTTATCTGTATATTATGTACCTTAGTATTAAACGGCTTAGTTAAAGAGCTGGAGGAATTTCAGTTAGATTCTGGAATAGTAAAATAGCTGTGTTTTCACGTACAAATAAGTTACATCCTAAAAACATTTTAAAGTAAAATAGATATTTAAGATTTAAATCTTATGGTATTGTAACCAGTTTATTTTCAAACCTTTTGACTTCA
Source organism: Eilema caniola (assembly GCA_949126895.1). Taxonomy (NCBI): domain Eukaryota; kingdom Metazoa; phylum Arthropoda; class Insecta; order Lepidoptera; family Erebidae; genus Eilema; species Eilema caniola. Next base: position 24,967,662 of record OX421475.1, read on the forward strand.
CACTAAGGAGCCTAGACGATCAAAGAAGTGAAATCACATCAGTAAGTTGAAGTCTGCACCCTACACAATGTTCCCTGTACGATATTGTACAGACAGAGCTAAAACATGAGAACATTATTATCGAAATGTCACATGGGTATTACATAAATCAATGTGAGACATATGAATTAATAACATAATGCGTGCTAATGAATAACAAGTGGTTTACGTGAGTGAGACAATGCGCGCCGCCACTCACGCGCACCAATAGTCAATAATGCTCGTTAGTGCTCATTACAGACGATTGTGGAGCACACAGGTGACACAATACAGGGACACTTGTGTCTATATTGTGTTGTCACTCCTAGTGTTCATGTGATTAAAATAAATAGCGCTACTCTTGATTGGTCTGACTTTGAACTCGAATAACAGTCTTATGCGGGGTGTAACTTTTATATGTTGCTAGCGTAACCGCGATAAGGTGGGTAATGTACTTTTTTTTTACTTTATTAGTAAAAACATTTAGCTGTGTATTACTACGTTTATTTTGACTACCCGCAACGGTGTTGGTCTACATGCGACTGCGTTTGGTGAAAGTCAATCGAAGTGTCGGAAATCATACTTTATAGTAACGGTCATGTGAAGACATGTTTATAGAAAACAACACTCTGTTCATTGTTAGCTGAATTAACACTTCCACATTTTTGCATTTTTTTTTAATATGGACATGGTCAATCGAAATTATGTGTCTCACAAAATAAAAGTCTATGCGGGGATCGAATGTCCAAAAAAAATTTACAAAAGTTAGTGAGTGTAGTGGTGGGGCAAAAATAACCAAAGAACATTATATACAAAAGCATTTTATCATTGATGCTATTACAAATATACAATATACTCATATATCTGTATAAGATCGCCGATCTCGTCTCCAGATAATATATACAAATCATCGAGGATCAACACAAAACAAACCCTCTAGGCATTGTTGTCGACACAGATGGTTAGTGGTTTTGAAAGAGACATTCTTGTGTCGAATGCTACAATGTGATGTGACAGTGGGACAGTGGGCCTGAGCACCGACCCGATGGCTGGTAAGAGGACACCTTTGTTTGCGCAGCGGTGCAGCGCCTCTGGGCGGGTCTGCCCGCGAGGGTGGGACCAGAAGGCACAAAAAGTGTCAATTATTCCCACATTTCGTTGTGTTATTGCAATATGATATTAAATGTATGTTTTTGTTGATTGGGTCTGACGTACAAATATTGCTATTGTTCGTTTTTATGAGCTATAAACTCTACTAAAAGCATGTTTAGTATGTTCCGACGGTTCTATGGTTTTCACATTCATGTTTTCCTTAGACAGCATATTTTTTTTAAACCAGGATAATTTTTTTTTATTGTTGGTACTTTGCGAATTTCTTATACATTTTTTAAGATTTACTTTGGCACCTGATCAAGATAAGTCACAGCATCTAATAATGTGATTCTTTGCTACTGAAAGACTATTACTCTCAATCAGGTGATTTTGTAAACCTCATAAATACAATCGTATTTTCATTCTGCCCACTGTGGCCGATTTCACTTTTATTTTCTCGAATATATCTTTCAACTTTTCAGTCGCAGCCCCACAGAGCCAGGTGACATACAATATACTACATACAATATACTATAATACAAGTATACTTACCAGCTATGGCTAGCTAGATCGAATTACGTGTGTGCTCCCAGACTACATCACTCTGCACACTTATTCACACTCACATAATTACTCCGCGCGTACGCTTGAGCTCGGCGTCATTCCACCAGTAATCAGTACATACCTTGAGCTGTTCACACGAGGCGACAGCTGGGTGTGTGCCTGTGTGTGGCGCTCATTATCTACCTACATGATGAGCTGCTGACGACTTGCGACGGTGCCTGGCGGATACGGGGGCTCTCGACGCGAGGTTCGTGGCGAAAGCGAACACTACCGTATGGTATTGCTCGCTGTTACTGTTGGAAGTCTACACGAATGACACACACATAGGAATAAAATTTTAAAGGAATAAAACAATTTCATCACAATCGAATCCGTTAAGAACGAAGATAGAGAAGATTAGAAGAAGTTTTATGTCAAGTATTTCAACTACCTCCAATACAACCTACTAAAGTTAGTCAAGTAATGCATAACTCTCTCTTCTTGTGAAGAAAATTATATTTACAGTGAAGCCCACACCCAAATGATATGAATGAGGTCTTAGGTTCAATTCCCGGGTCTAAATAGCCATCTAAAAGGAAAAAATCATTAGCGGCCTGAAGTTAAATTGTTAAATTAACCGAAATTAGTAGACTCTATTCCAACATTGAGAAACATTTGCAGTGCTTTTTTTATGCCACTTAGGTGGCAGACTAGCACACGGCCCACCTGATGGGAAGTGGTTACCGTGGCCTATGGACGTTTGCAACACCAGTTTGTGTTTTGCTTCTAGCTAGACTAGCTGCTAATATTAGGGCATAAATATATATCATCTACTACTTATAAAAATTGGTTGCCTGTAAAGTCGGTATACGGGCGAAAGTTTTACGTGACAACGACTTTGAGTGGTAAAATAATTTTAATGTGAATATTCATTCACTTTTTATGTCTGTCTCTCTCGCTCTTAGGCGGGCTAACCATGCCCGAGTGGAAGGGACGCGTGCCTCTCACTCGCTCTCATTGTGAGCGCATAACGTGAGCGGAGCGTAACGCAGTTTCTTGAAGTGTCACCCGGCAAACCAATTTATAAGACGTTGTCACGTCAAAATAACATCTAGTCGGTACATGACGTTCATCTAAAATACAAAACACTCGTCAGCTTAGCGCGAGGCGATAGCGAACGCTCGCGCTCCAGCCAGGCGCGACACTCGCGAGGCGGGCGCGAGACGCATCCGCATTATGTACTTGATAGTGCATTTTATATATTTTTACATTTGCTGCACAAAACGCTCATTACGAGATGCATTTGCTAACGAAGGAGATGACGCCCCCTCCCCCCGCACCACGACGCCCGTCGTCGCCTGCAATATATACCAGAGATAGCTTAGGAGCTGGCTGAAGTATCTGTGTACAAATTCAGGTGGGTGAGGAACTTAGCGTAGGTCGTACAATATCCAGCCAAGCAGATCTCGATGCCAACATATTACTTAAAAATGCCATTCATTTTCAGTCAGTCCGATTGATTACTAAGAAGATTGAATGCAGAAGATGTGTAAAAATATGCCTGGGTCGCTGGTTACAGTTACCACCGAAGTAACTTTCGGTTCATATAGTTAGATAAAGCAAAGTGTTTTGTTATATTTTTATTAAATAAAAATTGGCATTAAATAAAAACCTGAAAAACATCTACATACTTTTGATCATAAAGCCATTTGACTTGATCTTTGCAAGAAATCTGTCTGCTAGCTCCCGGACTATAAGCTATGACGAAAATGGCTGGGTACATAACAGAGGAGGCTTTGTCTTATAGCTAACGACGCAGTTCCGGCCCGTAACGATGTCCTCCCGGTAATGACGCCCCTCTGCCACCCCCCGCCGCGCACCGCCCCCGCACATCATCACAATGACATTAGTGCGAATAGTTTTATGCACCCGCTCCGCGACTACAATGCAGGAGCGTAAGGGGCGTAATGAACGAGGCTGCAATACTAGTAATGTGTCGCGAGATTGTTTTGGTACATTACTATTGTGTTTTGTTGATTACAGTGCGTGCCATTGTTCGGTGGTCACATATAAATATAAATCATAGAGGTATATAGGGGTTGATTTTTTGAGTTACGACCAAGGGTGAGATGCTGTACAGCTATGCTGTTTTCTTACACCCATAGTGTAAGTTACTGTCACTCTACTACCTACAAATAAATTGTTTCATTAACAATAAACATAATGTCAGAGGCGAGTCCCAGTAGACAGCTCCCAGAGTAAATGCGTTTGTAGTTGATTCGCTCTCGCGTCGACACAGAACTTAGTAGTTAAGTTATCTCATATTCCAGTAAAGTTATTGTAATATATTTTTGGACGATTTTTCCTCCGGCCCCCAGCACCGCCCGCCCTCTTCATATGAATAATTTTATCGTGAATACATTGCTGTATGGACTATTTGTAGGTATATTTATGAGGTTAAAATGAAGTGGAACGGACGAAACTAGGACCTAGGCCGCTAGTGTGTTGTATGAATACTTTAGCACTGCTTTTACTTTACGCAATTAATACTCTTATTATGTCTAGTTATATATTATTCTCATCCACATCAATGTAATTATTCGAAAACAAGCACCTAAAATTACGTAAAGAACAAAAGACATCAACGCATTGTCTAACGAAACGAGAGTACCTACAATATTGACATCCTTAATCAGTTGAAATATAAACTGTCAATGTAACTTTGATAACCTGCAAAGTAGTTAGATGTACATTATAATAAGATATGTAAAAGAACTCATGGTGGGATGTGACCAGCCAATCATTCTTACGATTGCTTGGTATAGGCACGGTTGAGAAAACTGAGCTGTGTGAAGACAGTTGGTCATGTCCTCAACTGTGGGGAAAAAGGATGTGTAAGATATTAAAAAAAATGAAACTGATGAACTTTCACCATTGTATCAATGATACAAGGGAGTGGTGCAGCCACCTACTGTACAAGCAACCGAGTTCTATCAATGTTCTAAATTATCTGTCGAGGTTATACCTAAGCGCTCGTGACGAAAGAATGCATGGTTTTTGTAGCTTTAATAATAACGTAGCCACTTCATAATGGTCGAGAAAAAGTGACCCTAACAATAGCAGCCTCTCCCAGCAAGCTTGAAATAGAAAGGGATGAAATTAATAAAAAAAACTTTCAGTGTATTTTTTTCAATTCTAAATACATACTTTGACAATAACATAATATCAATCTGACTCTCGAAAATAATTATGTGCCCGAGTCAAAGCCCATAAATTATACATAAAAAGCACATAAATTATACAACGAAGTAATAACGGCGTCCAATTTTCAAAGAAAAGTTCTCATTTGAAGGAGGACTCGTACCGTTTGATGTCCGCTGCCTTCGTTAGCCCGCAGCCTCTGAGATACGACCTCTAAACAAAATAATATGGAAATGTTGAAATGAGAAAACATCAGAGGACTGATCCTCTCAATGCGCTAACAATACCTCTTTGTGGAACGGACGAGCGCGATTCTTCGCCGCAGAACGCTCGGGGGAATATTGTGATGGTTTTATGTTACACTTATGTACTTGCTGATTGGAAGTATGGCCGAAAGTACCTACTCATATACAAAGATAATATGCTTGGAATGTGTTGTATGTGCCTTATTAAGTACTATTTATAGTAAACAGACGTTGTATTTCACCCGGATCACTATTGATCTGAGCCTGACAGAAGAGGTGGTGTGCTTATGTCTCAGGTGCGATTTTCAAGATTTAGGACTAGCTCTGCTTCGAAAAAATGCAGCAATGGGGCCTTCCTGTATGTGTGGTGACTGCGAGTCTAACATCGGAGTCAAGGTGCGGAGGTTTTAATTTAATCCTTGCTCTTAAGAAAATGAAAACATGAATGCACTGCCAGAATAGTTTTATTTAAAATAATTGATGCCAGTGTCATTCACGATGACCTGATATCAAGGATTCTAACATACATCCAAATTGTTGGTAATCAAGTTATAATGGAATACTCACGTTAAAGCATGAACGCTGAAAACGTCCTAGTATCTATAATTATGGAGTTCTTTAAAAGGACATTAGAAAGATCTTACAGGGTCGGCAGCACGAGTGTGACCAGGGTAACTACTTTCCATCAAGTGCGCCGAATGCATATTTGCAAAGTGATGTAAAAAAATCATTACAGTTGGGCAGTTGCCACAAGTTTTGAGGTGGTGGTGAGTCTAGATATACCTACCTACAACTCACTCGAAGACGTCCCTACCGACTTTTGAAATGAAACTCAATTCAGTATTTATTCATTTTATCCTTAGAAATTTGTGCCAGTGATTGATCGAGTCTCGACAAACATTATCAAAGAGTTGTACCTCCGAGTGTGGTGGGCCGTGGGTGGCATCATTACACTGAGTGCCACCGGGAGGAGGTGCCCATCGGTACGCGCGCACTTAACCTATTGCTTAAGTACTAACTTTATAAGGAAAAGGGCAGATGCGTCATTTCAATATTTTTCAGCGTTAAGTACCTACACTGCTTAGAAGTAAATATTATACGTAAATTATTATATTTTACTCAGTTTTAATGGAGCTCCACATTTCGTACACTTCACAATAGGTATTTGGCTTATTTCACTCCACTGCAAGTAGCAGTGTATTCGAGTATCGTAAGGGTACTATTATGTAAATATGTCGCCGCCAACTAGCTTGATCAGCCGTTCAAGTAACTGCCTAGGCTGGTAACCAAACGGCGCCGTTCAATTAGCGAGCGGCCTGAATGATGTTCAGTTAGTTGTATAACGGCTAAGCAAATGGATTGGATCGATGACGTTCAATTACTTTTCTAACCATTTAAACAAAAAGTTTAGAAAATAAATTAGTTCTGCATATTATATTTAAAAAACCACGAAGCTCCTTAGCCTTCTAACCTGACGTAACCAAGTCGGATTACTCAGCTACCTCAATAAACCTATCACTAATATTCTTTGAATACACCATTATTAACACCCTCGGAAATTTACAGGCGTGAGTATTATGTATGTATGTATGTAACTTACTTATTACTAAATTTCTAATATCTATTTTGCACAACTCTACATTATCATTCTCTATACATTATCTTCTATCTTTCTAGTCTAACTGATTTGAAACAACTCTACAATTAAAACAAATTTGAAAACTTTACACGCGTATAAAGTTGTTATGTACCTTGATACCTAAATATCGCATCTGCGAACACACAGCAATGCTCTATGCTATATTGTGTGTATCACAGGGGCGCGGGCGCGCTCGGTGAAGTAATTCCGCTAAGAGCCTTTCTGGCTATTACCTAAGCGGCTAACAGATCAATGGGCCCACAAATTAACGATATAGCCTGCTCCGAGCGCGGAGACTTAATGCCATCAAAGTTAAGCGCTTACTCAAGAGACGTTCCAAGAGAGAGCAATGATGGTCTATTGCGACAGAAATGTGGCTCGATAATCAAATAATGCACTCTTCGAAATTTATATATAGTGTATTAAATTGATGTGAATCTAAACATTGTCAGTAAAAGTACCAATTCTTCGTAGGGGTTTGTTTTCTAGATTTCTGTGAAGTTACGTCGTCTAGCCGAGGTTAAGTCTTTCAGACATTCGTTATTCACTTTTGTAATTGAATTTATGTTTGGAATATTTCTGAGTTTCAAATAATGGCTACTATGGGCGCTATGGCGCTCATTGGGGGAGGGCTATGTCCAGCAGTGGACTAATATAGCCTGATGATGATGATGATGATGAAATAATGGCTAGGATTTTTAGTCTATTTGTTGTGGTCGATCAAGAACGCACGTGGAACGAAACGGATTATTGACAAGAAATAAGGCACTTGCTATTAATAGCATAATAACTCATTGTATCAGAGACAGGATCATGGTTTCCATAGCACAAATGAGCTGGCAATCAGCTTATTTGGTACACAAAACTCCACTTTTTCTAATAATAATCCAGCCATTCAAAATCAAAGCCAAAAATCAATTACTCTGTATAGACCATTTAAATTTCACTTACAAAACGACAAATTTTAAAACATAAAATTCCAGACTAATTTAGCAAATGGACCACCGGTTCCAAACGCGGCCCTGACCTGAGAAAACTCCGGCAAGATACTCAGCGGGCATTCTTTTCTGGTCTGTTTACAAACATTTGCTTAGTCTACTTAGTCTAAATACAATAGTTTGCTTGAGTAGCATAATTGAGCGAACAGCTCATTTCCAAGCTTGTTTATCAATCTAAATATTCTTGGATTTTATAATAGCCATTTTGGCACAGTTTAGTCTTAATAACATTTTTTAATTCTATAGGCACAATAGTTGAATGACACCTCTGGCCTTACAGGCGTATATAGGCAATTGATCACGTCACTGTACACACATTCTAGGTAATTTACTAGGAACCTACTAAGTGAATAGTTATATTGCAGCAAGCCTATAAATATTATTATTAATAATAAAAAGAAAACCCCGCAGACAAATCACACCAATTACCGATAATGTAGTCAAACATTGAAGTAATTTCAAATGTATTCAAATTGGTACAAAAATCCCCAATAGTACATAACGCGCGCACAAAGGCCGTGCGCTGACGAGCTCAAGTCACTCGTGAATTATTCATACGCCTCCTTTGGCGTTACTTTTATATGGAAAGTTACGAACGGCGGGATTAACATAATAATAACTGTGTACTTCGGCGGGAAAAGGAGTTAGAGTAGAAAAGACTTGGTAAGCGACTGTCCCTAGATCTAACTTGAGCCACTAAATGCTTGATTGAAGCATTTTATCTGCCCTATATACTTCAGTCAAATCTTTACAGTTAAGTTAAACAAATATATTATATATTGTGTGCCATGCCTATTTAGTTCTGAATGAGTTTAAACTCCTATACCTAAATGACTCAATGAGGCATTCGTTTTTAACTTAATACGATATTAAACCACTTTATATCACAATTTTGATTGGAATGGTAAATGTGTTGCTGAGTCCTGGATTCAGCTCTTATTAATACAGATTGGAGTGCAATGGTGAACTCCGACATGTATGTATTAGGACGGAGTTTACGTCAATAGTCGAATGACTGAGTCACTGCGCTGCCTCCATCTCAGTAGTTATTAATATAGTACATAACTACATATACATTTTGTTCAAAATACTTCTCTCTGAAGACTGCATCAATTCTTGTTCCAATTTGGTTTCTTTTTTTTTGGTGTAAAACAAATATTTTTAAAGGTGTTGCTTCTAATGTTAACGATATTTCTACCGCCTGCTCGCAGCGGTGAGCTGAAGCACAGTGATAGCGGTAACGCAACATGGCGTCGCGAATTATTGCATTATGTGCCGAACAAGGACCCCCTAATACTGTGACAGGGTTGTCCAGGGCTGTCACTTTAGAAAAGTGTACTTCTCTGCTTTCAGGAACAACGTAATAACTTCTTCTTCATAATCCCAGTCGTATCCGAAGCAATTAACTTGGAGTTTGGGGTCCGCTTTGACCAGTCCAACTGCGGATTTGGCTAAATAATATAAATACTAATAAACATACATTTCTTAATATATTTTTAAAAGTTCGATAAGTGATCGTCTGAATAAAGCTCAAAATGATTTGATCAACACTTATAAATGTAGAAATGAGCACAATAACTAACCGAGATGATCAAGAAGACCCAAAAACTGACCGCCAACTTTTCAAAGCCAATTTTTGGGTGTTTTTTTACATCATTACTTTATTTATGATTTGAGATTGACATAATCATCTACATTCATAGCATAACACTCACCGGGAAATTGACCATATTTTTAATGTATCCGATGTTTCGGTGCTGCTACAAGCCATGATCAGATCCTTATACCATAACGAAACTTACCAAGCGGAGCTTCTGTGATCGGTGGATATAAGATGGGAAATATCTAAAAACGAGGAGAGATCTCAAATCGCAATTTAAAAAAGCCTCTACTACTATGATGACAAGTTGCCGCGTCAGGGCTTACGTATGAATTTCTTTCGAGACCTGGCTGTATAACATCCGCATGTTAGTTTCTTTCCCCATGATACTAATGCCCAAAACTTTCGACAAAGAATTAAGTAATGTAATATGCCTATGCAAATTAATTTTAAAGACATCAGCATCCACATATATGCCCCTGTCAGTGAGTTTTCTTTCCCTACCTTTTATTTCAATATTATTATTTTATTGAAGCAAAGAGACTTTTCGAAAATAAAGCAAAACTGACAATAATTCTATAAGAGTCATCCCTAACGAAGAAGTTAACAAGATCGGAAGCAATTTTCACTTTTGACAGCCCTAACTGTTCACAACAAGACCAAGTAGTAAAATCACTCGCGTTTCATCTTATAGTATTGTAATAAGGTTGGTTTTTGTTCGCATTGAGTGTAGCGTGAGGGTAGATGAAAGCCAAGATTATTGCATTCGAGGAGATTACAGTGGATTATCAGCGGAGACGGGGCGAGTCATCTAATTACGTGAGGAGCGAGCGAGCCGGCGCTAGCGCCGCTTTATGTGTGGAGCAGGCAGTGTGCAGTCGAGGAAATATTATATTGCTTATACTGTTGATTGATGGCACTTGGTGGAACTTGCTACACATCTGATACCCAAAAAACATGTATCAACCTTTGATAATGCCGTAAGGCGAAACCGGTCAGGAAATCAATAAATAATGTGGAACAGTACAAGTGATTTCATTGAAGAAAAAAATATTATATTATGTGAAGTGAACTATACCGCTGTGATTGGTTAATCTATATGAAATAAGTGAATTAAGTAATACTTACAGTTTTAATGACAAGTGAAAACTTCTGTTGAAGTAAAAAAATACTATCAGCATTTTTTTTGATAGTGATGCCGCTTTTGATGATTTGTAACCTCGCGTGTTTGGTAGCAAATTGTAAACGAAGTTTTCGCAATTGTAAAAGCTTTCTGAATACTTCTAGCATGAGCGTGGCTCCCCTGGAGTTGCTAACGTCCGTATGATACGGTGGCCACTTTCCGTCAGGTGGGCCGTGGGCTTGTCTGAAGTGTCAGAACTTGATAGAGTATAAAAACAAACTTGAAAAAGTGAATAAGTGTGAGTTGCATATCGCACCAACATACAAGACATTAATACCTACTGTGTAGTTTTAAATAGATATTTACTTTTGTGAAAGAAACAATAGAGCCGTAGCGAGAAATAGTAATCGATTAAGTTCTAGTAAGTCATAATTTCAGCTATCTAACTATTGCACGTAATGAGATACAATCCGCTAATAATAGAATTCTATATGTTACCCGAATGAGATAGAGGAGGTTGTTTTTTCAATGAGACTCCAAATGAGTCGTTTCTTCACGCACTTATTTACCGTAAGTACAATGCGCAGGGGTGTAAACAAAGCCTAGGCATATAATGGCAGCGCACAGAGAGCGATTATACGAAGGTACACGAGCGGGCCTGTTGTCGCCGGCTCGCGGCTCCACGCTCGGTGTCGTGTACTGCGGGTCCAGACTCCTCCCTGCGGCGCCAAGTACCGGGTACCGTCAGAAACACAGGCTGACTTTTATGTATACATTTTATCTACTTATGCGCCCGACGGAAATAGCGGGATCGTTTCTCTCTGCAAGTAAATATATTTTTTGCATGACTTTATAATATAGTAATTAACTGTACAGTGAACTTAAAAATAAATATATATAAATAATAAATAATTTTATTTCCAACAGTCCTTTAGAGCGGGTACAAACCCACTGGTCCCCTAAAATTCGTACCCAGCGCACGTGTCTCCTCAATATTTGATGCTCTCACTTGTCTCTTATTTATTTTAGAATCAGTATTTGTAAGCACAGTAGTACCCATACCAACCTACAACACATTGTGCCCTACACCTTATACCATCACATACAACACATGTGTTATGTAAAGCTCGGGACATATACCTTGAACCTAAAATTGGTGCACGTTTCTTGGGTGTCTTTTCAGGACAGCGTCTTGATCAGGAGGTAGGACACGACGGTATTTCCGTTCAATTGAGCAGTCCGCCTATGGAAGTACCTCCGCCCTACAGAATATCGCGGCCAAATAACCTCGTGTTGTGTTCCCGGCGGTGATTAGGGCAGTCAAAGCTCACTGGAGAGGTTTTGTGTTGTCTGTAGGAAGACGTTAGGCTATTCCTGCTTTGTCTTCTACACTGATGGCACAGAAACTCTGAGTTTACTTGGGTCGGCAGCACGAGTGTGACTCGCCTGGTGTTGCACCAGGTAGGTGACAGTAACTGCTTTCCGATTAGGTTATCGATGAGCTTGTCTGCTACCTCAGTGGTATAAAAAAAGCAGCACGGCGCTAGACGAACTCAAATTCCTCAAACATAGATTATTACAAAACAATCCGCATGCGACAAGGCCTCGCGTGTCTCGCGACTTAGGTCCAAGATAAGTGCCCCGATGTATATTTAATTATATGCATACTCTATATGTGTGCACATTCGCAGATCATTATATACCTAACGTTGAACAATGCGGTACTCCGTGTGCTTGTAACAAGGCGGCTCAGCCCGTCGTCCATTCGCAGTACTGCGCCCCCCTCCGGAGCCTCGCGCACATAATGAGGCTCCGGTGTAATGATCACATACGCGTACACTGAGGCTGTAGGCACTACACTAACTTTACATTATGTACTTACTGATTTGCTTTACTCTTTAAAAAAGTTTTCATTACTTCTCTTTTTGTTCGTGGGTTGTAAATGACTCTTCTTCATAACCAGACTTAAGAAGTTTCAACTTAGAATTAACTTGATGGTGTGCGGAATAGAAACCTGATTTGTTGGGTAGGCCTATTTATGAATTATGACTTAACTTAGCAGTGGTTGGCCTTTGCTATTGTTAAGCTTATGGTGAACAAGGAATAAAGCTACAGTTTGGTGATTTTGTTTGGCTAGAATTTGGCGATTGGAAAAGTAGGACTGTGAGTTTATTGCTTTGCTTCACAAGATTATAGTGACATTTTGAGTAAGAGGCATTAGATATAGGGAGATGGGCATTTTTTTTAATACGTGTCCAGGTTACAAAATGGAATGAAAGAATAAAAAAAATTGGTAACGCATAACAAAATTTATAGAATGATTCGCTATTCTTGACAGTGTATTAAAATAGCTACAGGTACCCTTTAAATATACACGTTTGGAAAATAATAATACTTTCTTTGGACACCAGAGTGGTTTAGACATCCACTTTGTAACTTTTAAAAGTAAAATTAATAAATTAAATACTATATTCCTAATGAAATATTTTTGTTTATTTGGTTATAAATATAATATTCTTTAAAATAATATTATGGCATAAGTAAGATAAGCCATATATTTTTGGTATTTTGTGAAAATGTAACCATTTTGTAACTATTTGGTAATTTTGCCAACTTAACTTCCGATTTATATCGTGTAACAACCATCCAACGACGTTAATATTTTTTTATGATTAACTCTTTTTTTATAATTTAACGTAAAGTAAAATAAAATAAGGTATTCACTTTCAAAATCAGTTAAATTTAAAGAAATGGTAACAGTAAAACATAAGACAATTACAAAATGGAAAGCTTCAGTTACAAAATTGAAAAGGTAAAGCTTAGTTTACCCTGATAAAAAATACTGCAAATCAGTACTGAAACGAACGGAACGACGGAAATTTATAAAAGAAAATGTTACTATGCTATTTTAGTAATCAACGCCTTTTATTTCTATTCAGCCTTTTAATTCAGTTCAGTCTCAAAAAATCAATCTATGTAAAAACTGCCTTAAGGTTTTCAATCTAAAATTATTTTATAACAATTACATAAATATTACTATTGAATCAAACATACTTAAGAAACAATACCAACTAAAAAACAATTAAGCACAAATGACCCGTATGATCAAATGATACAATTCTGAAGAAATAATTTAATCAATCATAATAATATCAGCTCTATTTGTCTTTAAATCTAACATACAGGAGAATAGTACTCGTTAATACCATTCAAACGATTCCAAACTCGATGTGGTTGAATCGTTTTATTGAGTAGTTTCTATAGCTACCTTCCTCCTCCAGCATCAGATTAGCTCCATGTTATCAAATATTATATTATCACGTGGCATGCCAAACTTCAGCTCAATCGGATAATCAGAAGTTGTCGAAAAATTACTTGCAAGACTTCAGCAAAGTTACAATATGAATATTGCGAGTTAAATAAAAGCATCTAAAAATAATAACACTTTGTAAATTATTAATTAATTTAAAGAACATAATAAGAGCACCAAGTACATTTACTCAAGTAACCGACAATAATTATTGTACTAAAATAATTATTGTACCAAGATACCATCATATATCCACTAAAACGATAAGTAAACACATACCTGCATGCATTTGTACTCGCCTTAATATTTCCATTTTGTAACATTTTTATTCCACGTTATATGTAACCAAACAAAATGGAAGTAACGCATCTCCAATCGCCGACCTAAGATTGCTTGTAAATTAACTTTAATAAAGATGAAACACAAAACAACTATTTTAATAGCTTATAATGCGTTTGTAGTTTATAATTATTATATTTCTATAAACAAAAAACCAAACTTACCAGTAAAAATCACAATTACAAAGTGGATGAAAAATCCGGCCAGGTAACGCTCAACAAGTTTCGATACGAAATACGTCAAAATGGTCATTCTCTGACTGTTTTACAAAATGGCGAAGTCTGAACGGCGAAAGTCTATTGTTACCAGGGAAGAAATATGTAGCCAGTGGTATATTTTTTGGCGACAAAGTCTATCAAATTACGGTTACAAAGTGGAACTCCATGCACGGCCGGAATTGTGAGACATAATATAATGTTACGAAAGATAGTTTATTTTATTAAAGTAGTGTTATTTTATGTTTACTTCTGATAATATTATCATTTTTCGATACCATTCATTCTTCTTTACCCTTGTCACTGAAGGAAATTCATGAATAAACTTAACTCGAAACTAGGCCGGTCAATGTGGGACATAGTAAAATCATGGATATCCAAAATTATATTTAGTACAATTTCATATTCATCAATAAATAATTCACATAATTTGATGTATTTCAGATACATTAAATATTAAATATTAAAATAAAAAATAAATAATAAATATCCGAAATAAACTATATATTATTATATTATTATTATATATTTCTCCATAAAATTAATGGTAAACTTCTGGGACATGCTCAATTAGAGTATGGTCGTGTAAAAAAAAAATGCCCAGATAGCGAGTTTGCGACTTTTTAACCAGCATGATTCAATGTTTTCAGTAGCAACTGCGGTATGACAGTATGATGACTCTGAGCCTTGTGCAAACTCAGTCAATGTCGGCTTTTCAGTCTAACAGCCCACTACTGCAACTCATGATTAATGTTGTTTTTTTTTAATTAAAATAAAAACAAAATGAATCAATCAAACCATAAAAAAGTGACGTCACAAGTCTAATAAAGTTGTGGGTATGCCCATCGTGCCCACTGTAGTGGATCCGCGTCTGGTCTAACTGTGACGCGGCTGAGCTTCAATATTGTCCGTAAAGCGACTATCATATTACCTCCCACAAGTAAATGGCGATTTAGAAGTTCTGTGATTTGACTAGTCGAGCTTTCTTTTTGGGCTCTAAATACCCATAACGACTGCCATAATTATATGTTCGTCCGACAGCCGGGACCGTCGGCTTAACGTGCTCTCTGAGGCAGAGAGACACCGGATTAATTAAAATTGATACATTTAGGTCTATAAATATTTGCCGGAGCAGAAATTGATTCTGCGCCTCCTGCGTAGGCAGCAGTCGTTTCGAATGCACTACCGCCACACTATAGAAGTGCTTTTTGCTTTTTCTCACACATTATTTAAATTGTCTTGATATTTAGTGATTACCAACTAAGAGTCTTTAACCACAGGTTGTTCGTTGGTATTTCGACTTGATTGTACATGATGTACATTTTATAAAATTGCACTAAACTATGTAACATTTTTATGCGTTATTATAAGTAAATTGTGAGATAAAATTGAAGTTTATAGTTAGTAGTGACTTATGGTCTGTGAAAATGAGTTAAAAAATAGATTTTCTACCTCGGCTAGCCATCTCGCCTATGAGTAACATCAAAGATTTCTGTCAGAAACATAAATTGATATAATGCCTACATAACATAACTACCCATAAGTTATTATCGTTCAAATAATTAAATTTCTCTATCCAAAGGTGGCCTGGAAGAGATCGCTCGTAGCGATAAGGCCGCTATTTGTATATTTTTCATTTGTTGTCCGTACATGTACTGTATTTCTATGGTGTACAATAAAGATTTCTCTTATCTTATCTTACAAATATTTTTTGATTACGTAGAAGGCAAATCTCAAGGAGTATTCCTAATATTCTTCTAGCTTGAAGATTAAAATGGTAAAGGCGCAAGACGTACAGATCGAAAGACTGCAGAAAGAGGATCAGGTGTTGCTAAACTAAAACACTAACACTAAACACTCCTTTTGCAATTTTGAAGGCCAAGCCAAGCTATTTGCCAGCCTATGTTGCTATGAAAAATCTTAATTAACTCTTTGCCCAATTTGTAACTCAAACCCAAAAGTTCATACATAGCACGTGCAACAGTGATTTGGCAATATTATGAAATTGAACAGCGTTATATTGTCTCATAAGTTAAATTGTTACTCTGATGAAAGTTTTACCATTAATTTAAGTGCGCTAAGCCTCCATAGCCTGTCTCTAACAACGAATGGGATATCCCGTTACCTCCTCTTCCTAATAGCCAGCTGTCTGTGGCCGTCGCCCTCGTCGGTGTCAACTATCAAGATTACTGGAAAGGCTATGATTTATTTTTTCTTTAAAATATGCTCTTCATCCGAGCGTTAATTCCAGTCGCATTCGAAACTTGCAACTTGAAGTCTAGGGTTCGTTTTTTCAGTCTGACTGTGGAATTGGCTAAACTTCAACATTTTCCGTGAAGCGACTGCCATCTGACCTCCACAACTCAAAGGCGATATCGAAGCATTGCTATTAGACCAGTTGTTGGATTTTTGTATGGCACGGGCGACGGCTTTACGTTCTCTCCAAAGCACAACCAGAACAATGCTAATACCCATTTTCATGCACTCAAATATTTGCACTTTTTTATGATATAAGATAGGATTTTATTCACTTAGTTACGGTAAGAAGCAGCAGTTCATTACTCTCTATTAAATGACACATTTTACCAAACTTTCTAGTTTGTCGTGTTGGTTTCCGATATAGTAGACTAGAACCATCCCAGCTCCTCCTGTGGGTGTCGAAAAGGCGACTAAGGGATAGAACTCCACCCTACAGTAACATATAGCCCAAGACAAAGTACCCGTTTAGACGACAATAGGCTCGCTCCCTATTACGTGGGACTGAAAATAATAGTTGGCGAAACGTGGCTGTTAATACACCTTCGAGGATTTGCAGGCGTGTGTATATGTATTTATGTACCTACTGGCATACGTTGATACTTTTTCTAGACACCGTGGTGTTAGTAATAATTTCTTAATAGAAAACCCCGACTTTATAACACACGAATTAAACATGATAACTCATTGTATCTGCGGCTTGCCCTCACGCACACCGCAGCAGCTCATGAGCGCCTCTGAGAACGGTATAAGGGTGGCAGTAAACTGTGTAGATGAAATTTATTGAACGACACGCCATCGACATATCGAAGTAGAACCTAATATCTACAGCTGTTGCGCTCCTCACTGCTTCGCCAGCAACTGCTGAGGCATCGCACTTGTTACTCGGAGAAGTAGGTACGAAGGGTAACCCAACACTGATTATTGACACAGTATAACGAGTTTTTTAGACTGTGCTATTCATATGAAGCCACTTCTATTCAGCTATTTATAGCTTCATTTGACAGTTAACTAAATTTGTAGAACGTTTTTCATAGTAGGTAGATATTCATATTCATCGTTTACTATAGTAAAATAAAGGAGAACACCTTTCGTTTACCGTAATGAATCACGTGATGTGACAGATATCAAGTGCTTGTACTTATCAACCTATCTGATGGTGAACACCTTTCGTATTTACCTAGCAAGAATTAGTTGCTAGCTTTATACTGTAAAGTTCTGAACGATAGTACTATTAACTAACACGTAAACTATTGAACTAATGCTAGAAAATCTGACGCAATACATTACAGCCAAATACATAAAAATTAAAAAATTAAAAAAAAGAATAAAGAATAAACATCTGGCTGAACTGGTAGAATCTGATATATGTAAGAACTGAACGGATCACCATCTCTTTAAGTTGATTTAAATAAAAAAAATGAAATCGGTCTAGGCGGGGTTTGAACCTGCGATCTTTGCCTTACAGGAGCAATGCTTTGACCACTAAGCTACCATCCCTATCCCACATTATATAATGTGCAAGCTTGTTAAGATGATTGGGTGTTAATTATTCAATCACGCCATATCGGCTGAATGGACTTGGCTGAAGGACAGGGATCTATTACAAGTCAAATCAAAATCAATTTATTGTTTGTCACAGATAAAGAAGATGTTGTAAATTACATTTATAAGTAGGTATCACTGTAGCATGTCTGATAAGACGTACAATAAGATTTATTAATCACATTAAGTAAACTAAAAATATTAGGTAATTGAGAAATACAATTATTTGGATAGATTCAGATCAAGCTATTCTACTTCAATTATCATCATTATCATTATACTAACTAAATAAAAAAAAAATAGTCATTTACATAGAATAATAAATATGTCACAGATGTAGTCATCAAATTAAATAATACAATACAAAATCAAATGTCTGTTTAATAAAGTATGTCGAGTTACAGTGTTAGGAAGTCATTATTCATTCAAATAATCATTAAGAAATTCTGTAACATTATTTTAAGCTTTTTGCACTAACATATTTTTAAGAACTGCTTTGAATTTGTTGCAGTTCAACTCCCTCCGATTTTTAGGCAATTTATTGTATATTATAGGCGCCATACAAGTTATACTTTTGCGCATATAGGTTTTTCACCCCAAAAAGAAAAGATCCACATACTCAGAATCCCAGACTGGTGAAGCCGCTGGTCACAGATAGTTTAAAATAATTCTTAATGTTAAAAGATAGAACCTATGATAGTCTCTGTCTTTCCAGGAGCTATGAGCTTCCTGGACGACTTACATCGTTGTGTACATTAGATAGATACGAGTCATCTACTGAGAGCTGAGAAAATAAAATTGAAAAAGGCTCTCTAATAGGAAAAGTTAGCATATCTACTAATTGCTTCTAAATTTCATTAATTAAAAGTTACCTTAACCTACCTTGTCATTTGATACAAATTTTCATGAAACTTACCGATTTGAGGTTTAATAAAAAGATATAATTGACGAGGCTTGAGTCTCAAGTCAGACTTTTTAGTATCTGAGCTATTTGTCAGACGGTAGACTCTTGTTTCTTCCAACACGACCAGATTGACTAGGTCGCTGAAATAACGCCTTCTCACTTAAAAATCATCATTACAGTGTAAATAATTGCATCCCAAGCTTATACTTTGGAGCCCGCGACCTGCTATCCTACTTTTATTTACCACTTGCAAACAGCCCACCTGATGGTAAGTGGCTATCGTGGCCTATGGACGAGTGCTGCTCGTCTTAAATTAATGACCAATCGTTAATGAACTGAACATGAACATAGTCCATCTACACCAAAGGTTTGTTTAAATTTCAGAATTAAACTAGGTTTTTAACTTCACTTATAATTTTTGGAACAATAAATGTTATGTACTAACATACTAACATACGTCACAACATACGATTACACATGTATACGTCGAGCCCTTACGGGCCCTTTAAGGGCTTACCTCACTAAAGTAATTGCTGGTACTAGGAGTTTTTCTATACCACCGAAAGTGCCCTAGGGGTTGCTATACCGTACATAACGAATGTAATGGCGTTTGAGTTCACAAATAATTGAGCTTTTATTTATGGTTCATAATTAGAAGTGGCGGTAGCTTAGTGGTTAAAGTGTCGGCCTTACGATCAAGAGGTCCCGGGTTCGAGACCTGGCCATTACACCACCGACGTGAATCCACTCCTAGCACAAGCAATTTAGCTAAGTTGGAGGGGTTTGAGGCATTATCAGAGATTTGGATCGCTATAAAAAAAAAGGAAAACCTCACAGTAACTGTAAATAACTGGTAACTGAGGACATGCCACCATCTAGTTTATAAAATACTAGCTAATGCCTGCGGTTTCGGTTTCAGTTTTCTGGATTATCTCCTTGGCGGCAACCTATAGAAGCCTATTCCAGGGATAGAAAGAGATGACCATTGTATTGTATCCGACTATAATCTAAACTTGTACCAAATATCAAGACATAACCATGTAGCGCAGTTGGTGAGAGCATCCCACTATAAGGGTCTGATCGCAGGTTCAACTCCCGTCAGAAGCACACCTTTTCCAATTTAAATCAATAGGAACAGTTAAGTGTTTCCGTTCTATACCCACGAGAATACCCGCGTCAGCATACTAGTATCAACAACGATCACGATGTGAGCTACATCGGTACTTACTTCTTACTAATTAAAATCATCTTCATGAATTGATTGATATCAAAATGTGCCTTACCTCGCCATTCATAATACTTATTTAATTTATTTACCATTTTATTTCAAGCATATACATATTGTTGGTACATTAATATTTCCTCTTAATTATTTTGTTTTTTATTTATTTAGTAATCTTATTAAAGAATTACAATTTGTTTTCCACCGTTTGACGTAAGTAGGTAGTTAAAAGATCTCCCTACTAGTTAAAAACTGTATCACAGGATGCAGGGTGCCCAAATGTTAGCATTAGGTGTAGATTGCAACAATGGTTTAGCTTAGTTGGAGGGGTTAAAGGGAATATTAGTTATTTCGGTTGCTTATTTTCTTTTTATTAAAAAAATGTACGTACAATCTACCCGGTTAACAATCAGATTCGGGAGGGAGTTGGCTCTCGCCCTGAGGGAGGAATATAGGTACTTATAGGTAAATTAAGTTCAAGTCGCAACGTAATGTTAATAGCATCAAAGTATGGCTTTAAAAGACACATAATGTTAAACGATAGGCACTCGCTACTCCAGAATGGGCTCACCTATTGTAATCGAGCCATTTCACATAGGGAGAACGTATTATGTATATGTAAATCGATTTAAGAATAGTATTTCTCTTATAGAAAGATGACAAAAATAAATGTAAACTATCAAAACCCCACCCCCACACAAAACTTACTTAACTCGAGCATTAAAACGCTTCACCAGACGTGTTTATTTTAATACAAATACAGCACAAATACCTCCAACACTAGGTAGGTATATTTCCTTCATTTCCTTTTTAACTTACAACAGAATTGCTTTCAAACATTCCATCAAAATGATTCCCAGCCTCATTTCCATAATGATCAAACAAAAATGTAAAGTAATACCAGAGTTGCGCCTAAAGTTGTTCAGTTGGAGTACCTGGTGGTACATAGGCGCGGTACATAAGTGCGCGAGATTAAAGCGGCCCACTGCCTCCGGTCGAGGGCCGCGGACCGCGGGATTATGATCCAAAGAGCCCGCGTTACCGGCGGGAGGCACCTCCCTGACTGTCGTACCCCCTCGCACTCGCCACTCGCAAGGGGCGTCTCCCTCACTCGTGGAGCAAAAACAAATCATTTATAGCAAGAAAGGTGTAGTATATCATTAACTTAAATAATTATGTAGACGAACTTGCGTGGTGGTAGTCGCTACGGTATCGGGTAGTGTTTACGTGACGAGTGCACCTGTAGCACCCTGCAGAGGGAACGTAAACGCGCGCGTTTGGCTCAGCGGGGGGCTAGGCAGTGGTGTGCGGATAGTTTCATGATTACAGTGGTATAATGGAGTGCGCGCCGCAATCATTGGGGAAATGTTCCGCGCGCTGCAGAGCGAGCCTTGATGCTTTATGAAGGAAGTACTCCAGTTATATTGCAAAAACTAGAAGTACCTACACTCGAAATTGCTTCTGTTATCAAACAACCCCCAGCCTCGGCTTTTAAGCATGTAAAGTAAGAGAAGGAATTAAACATAGTTTATAAAATAAATTCAGAACTTAATTGTTGTCCAATAATTTGGCTTGTGTGTTTTTAGCACGTTAAGCCGTCCGTCGATTCTGGCTGCCATATAAACATAGCAACCGTTACTTGTAATTGAAGCCCTCAAAAGTTCGACTAGTCTGATTATAGAACTTCGCCAATTGGTTGTGGAGGTCATATGGCAGTAGCTTCATGCAAAGTATGGAATAGACTGGGAAGCTGACCCCAACTTAGCTGGGAAGAGGCCTCATTGTTGGCATGGTATAAGTTTACGCTGAATTTGTATATTAGTCTAAGAGTTTACGATTACATATTTTCGCGTAATTTCGGTTCTAATTAAGTAGTTTTTAACCTAAAAAAATCTCACAATGGCTAAAAAACAATTAAAGCAAGAGGATAAACCCGATTCCTATACAAACATGGATATTTTCATTACCAGACAGTGAAATTCTTACTTACTAGGGTTAAGATCCACAAGATGTAAAAAAACCTTCTAGTTTAGTTTGGTCACCGCTGACCCGACGACTAAAAAAAGCACCTGAAATATGTCGATAACCTCAATGAGATGTCTTATCATTTTTGTATTTTTACAGAGTGACTGCCGCTGACTCCCAACTGAAAGAAATTCTGCACTACTACCAGTAGTGTAGTAGTACTGTCAGTACTGCCTTCCGGATGAAATTTACTTAAACCCCAAAGAAAGTAAAAATATTTATTTTAACTAGGCACTTGAAGCGCTCGTGGCCACTCGCTCACTATTCGGTAAACGATCAGTGGGTTAAGTTACCTAGGCGAAGGTTATCATTGAGATGGGTTACCGTTAAGTGGTGTTACGCCTGAGCGCTTCGGATGGCACGTTAAATGTCGGTACCGGCTGCTAACAGTCGTTAGGTCAAGACCGGCCTCTAGGGTGACCTGAGTGGCTCCGTCACAAGTTGGCCACTAACCACACCAAATAGAAAGAAGAAGCTAGGCCCTTCAATTAATCAAGCAAATAATTAGCTCACCGCCGTCTACTGCGGGCCATACGCCTCTCCCAATGTGCACCATTTCATATCCATTTTACTATTACCTTGATATCTTTTCATTCATTCAGGTGGCAGACAAGCACAAGGCCCACCTGATGGAAAGTGGTTACCGTGGCCTATGGACGTGTGCAACATCAGGGGCGTTACACTCGCGCTGCCGACCCTCGCCTGCTCTACTTAAGATATAGCAAACAAAAGTGTTAAATGAAATAATCACACAAATAAGTTGTAGGTATGTGTACCTCAATGCGCCAACCGAAACGGTTCTGTCTCAGTATATAGCTTAACAGCTATCTTCTTGGTAAAGTTGGTCGTAAGGGTTTATGGACCGTCACCAACACAGACATGAAGCTGTAATTTGACGGTTGTGTGTTGTGACAAATAATAAAAAATGAGAAATCTATATCTTTCAGCTACAGTTTGTCTAAATTTTTGAACACGAACTAGCTAAGTATTTATGTATATTATAACCACTAAAGTACAAAGTTCAAATAGCTAATTACCCCTAAGCACAATATTAACCTGTTCACGAAATAAATAAATGAATTGAATTGAGTTCAGTTCAGAACCTCGTTTAAAAGTTAATTTAATATATAAATAGATTTTGTTGAAGGAGGTATTCGCCTTCCACTCAGTGCAAATATTTATATGCAAGCGCACAGCCCACCTGTTTAAAAGTAGTTACCGTGGCCTATAGACGTATGCAGCATCCCTGTTCCCGGCGCGAGCGGAACATGTTCCGCCGCAGATGGCTCCGCCGCCTCGGTCGCCTATGGCGCCCAGTGCGGTGATTGACGACGATGTGCCCGAGGTCACTCGGGTAGAACTAGAGCTGGCGGTGGGAAGGCTTGGAGCCAAAAAGAACACCGCCCCGGGACCCGACGGCATTCCAGGCCGCGCGTGGGTCCTAGCTCTAGGGGTAGACGGCCTCGAACCCCGACTGAGAGGGTTCTTCAGCGCATGTTCGGAGCGGGGCCAGTTTCCGAAGATGTGGAAGACGGGGAAACTGGTCCTCATCCGCAAGATGGGGCGCCCGGCGGACGAGCCGTCCAGGTACCGGCCCATAGTACTGCTCGAGGAGTTGGGCAAGCTCTTTGAGAGAGTCATTGCCAAGCGCCTCGTCAAGCATCTCTCTAGAGTGGGACCTGGCAAATACCCAGTTCGGGTTCCGCCGGTGGCGTTCCACTGTGGATGCCATCATGCGTGTGAGGACTCTGGCGGAGGATGCGGTCGCTCGGGGCGAGGTGATGTTGGCGGTGTCCTTGGACATCTCCAACGCGTTTAACACCTTGCCCTGGAGTTGCATCAGAGAGGCGCTCGTGTACCACGATGTGCCTCTCTACCTCCGCCGCATAGTCGGGGCGTACCTGACGGGGAGAGCCGTCGTCTACCCGAGTTCGACCGGAGTCGGTAGGCGTGAGATGTCGTGCGGTGTTCCACAGGGATCGGTCCTGGGGCCGCTGCTGTGGAACATCGGTAACGACTGGGTGCTTCGCGGTGACTTCGCGTACGGGGCCACCGTCACGTGTTACGCGGACGACACGCTGGTGACGGTGGGCGGGGCTACATACCGCGAGGCGACCCTGAGGGCCACGACCGTGGTTGCTCAAGTCGTGGAACGGATCCGGCGGCTGGGTCTCGAGGTGGCTCTGCACAAGTCCGAGGCCATGTTCTTTCATGGCCCACGGCGCAGGCCAGACCCAGGAGCCAGCCTTACAGTGGGAGGCACTCCCATCGACATCAAGCCCCGGTTGAAATACCTGGAGCTGGTGCTTGACGGTCGATGGGACTTCGGAGAACATTTCCGAAGTCTGCGCCCCAAGCTGGTGGCAACGGCGAATGCCTTGGGCAGGCTGTTGCCCAACTTGAGGGGCCCAGAGGACTCCTGCAGGAGACTCTACGCGGGTATCGTGCGGTCCATGGCCCTATACGGGTGCCCCGGAGGCAGAGGCAGGAATCTGGCCCCCAGGGTGTCCCCTGGGGGCCAGATTCCTGCCTCTGCTCCACGCGGCGCAGAGGACGACGGCCTCCAGGACCATCAGGGGGTACCGCACGATATCCTTTGAAGCGGCGAGTCTCCTGGCCGGATCGCCACCGTGGATCCTGGAAGCGAGGACCCTTTCGGCACTCTATCGGTTCCGAAAGGAGGCGCGGGGGCGGGGATTCGATCCCGAGCCCGAAGAAATTCGGGCCGAGAAATCCCGGCTCCACAGGGCCATGGTGACCGAGTGGGAGCTACGACTTGAGCAACCACGCGCAGGGCACGCCGTGATTGCGGCGGTAAGACCCATCATGGGGGAGTGGCTAGACAGGCCGCCCGGTGGCCTCTCGTACCGTCAAACGCAGGTCATTACCGGACACGGTAACTTCGGGCGGTACCTGCATCTGATGGGCATAGAGCCAACGCCCGAGTGCCATCACTGCGACGCGAGCGTGGACTCGGGGCTGCACACGCTCACCGAGTGTCCGGCGTTTGAAGCGCCGAGGCGGGAGCTTGTGCGGGAGCAGAGCGGGCGCGGCGCAGCGAGCGAGAAAGACTCGCGGACATCGCTGGCCGCGTTCGAAGGCGGCTCGGGCGTCGGAGGGCGCAAACCGACCTCCACGCCCCATGAGCGCGGGCCTGAGGGTGACGGGTGGAGCCGCTCGTCACCCTAGCAGAAGCACGCCACGGCGGCGGCGCGCATCGTAGGACGATGCGCGACCCCCCATACCGGGGGCGAGTCGGGGACCGCGTGGTCCCCCCTCCCGAGGAGGGCCAGACCGATAGGAATGGCCCTGGGTCAGCCGGGGTGCGAGGGATATGTCAAAAGACAACCTCACCTCCGGCCTAGCACATCGACCCACAGACGGCGTGCGGTTTAGTCGGTTCGAGTCCGACATAACCTCCCCCTTCGGCTCCGAAGGGGGGGGTATCCGTGGGGATTTCCCGCACGTAAAAAAAAAAGACGTGTGCTGCAATAGGGGAGTGACACTCGTTTAAGAAGAATTTTGAGCATGAGTCTTCCTAGAAGTCGATTTTCCGTGAACCATATTTCTACATACAGTTATTACTTTCTCTGTGTGTGCACACTGTATGAGTCGGAGTAGTCGTAAAATATAAACAAGTCTCTACAATTATTGGGCAAACCATAATATTATAGAACTATAAACAACAATAGATGACACACTTCTAACTCTCGCCTCAAAGACAGATATAGAAGGAAAAATTGGAATTGGTTTGTGCGAGGTCATGGTAGCTTAGTGGTCAAAGCATTGACCCTGTAAGGCAAAGATCGCGAGTTCGCTCCCCGCCTAGACCAATTCAATTAAAAATGCTTAAATTCAAGAACCAAGCGGTTTGGTGACTCCTTTCTTTGTCGCACCATTAAGACCTGGAACTCCTTGCCAGCTCACGTGTTTCCTTCTTCCTACAGTCCCGGGTCCTTTAAGCAGGGTAAAAGCATCTTATGAGGCCGTCAAGCTGCAATAAGTGCCACCATTGTTAACATGTTACGTGTATGTAATGGTGACCCTCTTTCCTGAGACTTTGCCTTCAGCTTACCATCAGGTGAGGTAAAGTCAAATTGACATGTCCTACATTTTTTTTCCTTTCACTCACACACCGTAACCATTATGGATTTCCTTTCCCAAAGTGATTGAGTACCTTTCGGTTTACGCTCTGATATTGTTCCAACACTTGATTCGCAATATGATGTCATTGCTTTATGATTGATGTAACTAAGTATTAAGTAAGTAAGTAGTTGTTGCATTTTGTTACGCACCGCCCAATTTTTGCCGCCAGATTTACTATTTCGGTGTCAAGCACCAAGTACTCTCGAATACGAATAAAATTGTGATACCTGCGCCGATCTCTTCATGTTAAGTTAAATAGCTCTTCATCATAATCCGTCTATTTACGGTAGCGGTACGGTACGACACGGTACGGATAACTACATATTTACGGTTTTCTAACTTTTCCTTTTACATGATGATGTGATTAGGATCATCAGGGAAGAGGAGATACCACCAGGATTTCATGGTTCTAGCTCAACGGGAAGTACCGTGAAATCAAAATTCTAATTCAACGCAATCAAAATATATTGCCGTATACTTAGCACAAGTTCGCGCCCCAATTTAGTTTTATACGCGAACCCTCCGGGAGGGGTTTTTTTTTTATAAAACTTACCATTTTTCTGAAAATAGCGGAAAAATCGTTTTTTGACCTTGTGACCTTTGTCCTGAGTATTTTTTTCCTGGCAGAGATTTTTTTAGATTTCATTTCTATAGTGATATTTTGAACGATCCAACCAAATAAAAACGGGTGCGAATTAGTGTACGCTCACTACTATTCTTTGTTCTTTTTTTTTTTTTACCACTTAGGTGGCACCACACAAGCACACGGGCCACCTGGTGGAAAGTGGTTACCGTGGCCTAAGGACATGTGCAACAAAGCGCTTCACACTTGCGCTGCTGACCCTGTAAGAACAGAGTTATGTACCGTCAGTATAGCACAGAAACTCTCCAGTGAGCTCTGGCTACCCTACTCTCCGCCGGGAACACACCACGACGTTATTATGGCCGCGCGGTATTCTGTATGGCGTAGGCATTTCCCTGTCGGACTGCTCAATTGGACGGAAATACCGTGTTGTCCTACCTCCTACCAGACTATATAAACCATAGGCTACCTTTTTATCCCGAGAATAAGCTTATGTGATTCGTGAGAACGGGATCAGTAGGTATATGACGCGGTCAGAGCCGCGGGCAATAGCTAGTTTGTTTATATTTTCGTCATTGCCTACTAGATACTTATTAATTGTAATAAGTAGTTATGATAGTTTCAAGATCCAATAATTTAGCTTATGTGATTTTATATTATGTAAGCCTCGGTGGCGCAGCCGTAGAGCGTTCAATCGCTACGTTCACATTCATTTGGTTAGTATTAAAATGCAGGTTTTTTAACCGACTACAAAACAGATAGATTTTATATTTAGTCTTATTAAAATTAGTAAATATTGTCACGAAGAAAAAAAAATATTGCAAATAATATTTATTACTTTTTATTTATTAGTTCAATACATGAATATAAAACAATTAAAAATATAAAAAACTTATTTGAAGTGGTCTCCATTGGCTGCAATACAGTTGTGGACGACGCATATCAGATCGTGTTGCAAACGTCCATAGGCTACCATCAGGTGGAGCCGTGCGTTTGTTTGCCACTTTAGTACTTACCTATAGCGGTTATAACTTATTGTTAACAACATTTTTACCTGTGTACCTATGTGTAAATAAACGCGCTGTAGGGGCAGCGGATATACTCGTATGTGTGCTCGCGCCTTTTGACCTTGTTGCCGACAGTTGGTAGTTAGATACGTTGAGGCCAGTTATCAATAGAAGCACGCACTCTTTCCATGGGAAAATTCTTCACTGTCAATCGTAAGGATTGTTTTAGGGGCTCCAAATTATCATGGCGTTCAGAGCAAGCCGTATTCTTTAAAACTGACCATAATCATAATCCAGCGGATTAAGATCGGGACTAGACGACGGCCAGTCTTCAGCTCTGCTGAAACGTTCACTTCCGACCAAAACTGCGTGGACGGAGCTTTATGACCCGGCGCCGAGTCTTGTTGGAAGGACAATACTTGGTTATCGAACATGGTGTTGTTAAGGGGCTTAACTTCCTTCACAAGAATGGTATCTTAATACACTTGTGCCGATGTTTTGATACCTTTTTCACAAAATTATGGCTCAGTCACTCCTTCATAGCTGCCCCACCAAACCATCACTGAAGTCGCATAATGCCTACGTTGCACTCTGTCGACTAATTGGGAAGCTTCCTAGAGCTTTGAGCATAAATACGGTCATTTTGTTTGTTAAAATGTTGTAAAGATTTTTTTAATTGTAAATAAATATCTGTGACCACCCTTTGCGTACTGCTTCAGTAGGTGTTTCGATTTGACCACCCTATTCTTTTTAAATTATCAGTTAAAAAATGACTATGACGTCTCTTATAGGCTGCTGCAAGTCCTCTTTTAAAATACGCGACATGGTTCTGGGTGCTATCTTCATTTCCCGAGATAAAATCTTTTGCTTTCGGGCAGGATTTCGTCGAATTCTTTCCCTTACTGCTTTGACCACCTTTTTCGTACGAACACAACGTGGACGGCCAGATGTTTTTCTGTTACAAACAGAGGAGGTCTCATTGTACCGATAAATAGCCCGGTACACAAACATTTGACTAATACCAAGCGTATGGAGAGTTTTAAAAATTGCATTTGGCTCCATCCATACCAACTTTGTGTAATGCAATCACAGCGATTCGGTTCATCACCCCACTTCATTTTTATATCACAAAATATTGTGCAATGTATTGGCGCCAAAATTAGTAAACTCAATGAACAATCGTATGAAAATGACAGATTCCAAATTCAAATGTAGTATCTTTCTGATTTTTAACTGTTACAGTATTTAGTGCCAGACTGTGCATACTCGACGTAAAATTTTTAATGTGCGTGTATCGATTTCTCCGTCATTTGGAAGCCGATTCACAAAAATCTATTTTCAACTGAGAGAGCGTAGGTATTTCCGAGGTGATCCCATCACCAGCAGACTGTGGAATCCCAGGAAATCAAAGAACACCCTTAAATGTAGGCATGAACCTTTGTTTCAAATAATTTCTTATAATAATCATATACATACTTCTTGCAGTCATGATGCTGGGAGAATCTCTGCTCAAAGAGTAGGAATTATACCTGAAGATAGGGAAGTATATAAGGCCAGTCGTGAACTATCATGTAGATACTTTAGGTAAGCTAATGATGGGAGGTACAATGCCTCTACTGCTAACGGTTTAAGAAGTTATGTCTCTAGCGATTATATACTACCGCATATCTAGGCATTGTTCCTGATGTCACATAAAGTAACATATTCTCTACCTGTACCCATTCTCAAAATGGGTTAGCAGTTCAGTAAACATGTATGTATGATATTAAAATTTCTTTTTACTGTACAAACTAAATTACGCTCACAATAAGGCACAAATAAACTTAAATTAAAAAAGAAACTGACATCAAAAATCAAAATCCCCAAAAACAGACACTAAAAAACTAAATGAACTAATTATTACTGATTTAATTCAATAGTAGGTAAACAAGTAAGACTTTCAAGTCGGTGCCAAGCTAAATAAATGAGTAAATATTAAGAAGATAAATAAAGTAACACCACTCCCTAGCTGTTTCCTCGCGTAAACTATGATGTTATAAGTTTGTGTCCAGCAGCACAACCCAAATGGGAAAGCACGTGCACTAAGGGTAAGCGCTGTGTTTTCAGCTTAGTATTGAATTTAACAGAGAACTTACTACTCTCTTACTACTTATAAATACTAGTAGTTCTATGAACAGTAGACTTGGCGAGCATCCCACTGTACTACATTTTCTGGTACTCTTATCTGCCCCTCTAGACGAGTGGCAATTAGCTAGATGGCGTTTGGCGGAATAGAATGACGAATATATAGGATTTGACGTATATGACAGTCGTTAACGCATGTCAAATACGTCAAATCCCATACATTCGTCATTCTATTCCATCAAACGCCGTTTAGCGAATTGCCACTTGTCTAGAGGGGCTGGTAACAAAAATAAATATCGATACCTACATACCTTTTAATGTTCTAAAAAAACGCTACAGCAAACTTCCCTTCTTTTACCTGATCTGTTAGTTTATATAACGACTGATGATTTACGAGGCTTGATTTATTTTCACAACAATCCATACTAATATTATAAATTCGAAAGTAACTTCTGTTTGTATATACATATACAGGGTGTAATCGTTAAGTGTGTCCAGGCGATTATTCCGTAACTATTACAGATATCAAAAAACTTTAAAGTGATATCTAAAGTACGTTACCTAATGAGTAAAATGACATCAATAACTTTTTGAAAATCAAACGAGAGGTATCTAATATTTTGATATTAAACACTCCCATACATTTAGTATGAGATTAGTAGAAAGGTTTCATTCACGCAGGCGGAGCCGCGGGCAAAAGCTAGTCTGTCATAAATATAGCGACAAAAATTTCCCCCTTTTCACTCCCATTTCTCTCCTATCAAAAAAGCTCTCGACAAAAGTTTTACTACAAATCACAGAACATGAGTGCGAAGTTTGGTGAAAATCGGTTAAGAAATGAGCTCTCTAAACCGAACTGACAAACCAACATAGAGACTGACTGACAAAAACAAAATCGGCCACCATATCGAAACAGAGATTCTCGTTCCCTTCGCTCGCTCGGTCGATTACAAGAGTTCTATACTTACTGAATGAACTTTTTAAACATTTTGCATTCTAGATATTCAAATCGATTAAGATAAGAAAAATATTGAATTGGTCTAGGCGGGGTTTGAACCCGCGGTCTTTGCCTTACAGGGGCAATACTTTAACCACTAAGCTACGAACTGACCAGAACGAATCTTCATCTTTCTTTTATACAACTGAGGTGGCAGACAAACTCACTGCCCACCTGATAGTAAGTGGTTGCTGTGGCCTATGGACGCGTGCAACAGCAGGGGAGTCACACTCGTGCTGCCGACCCTGCAAACGCAGAGAGTTTCTGGGCTGTCAGTAGGTATAGAAGACAAAGCAGAAATAGCCTTATGGTCTTCCCACTGACAGCACAAAACCTCTCCAGTCATCTCTGGCAGTCAACTCTGGGTACCCTACTCAGCGCCGGGAACGCAACACGAGGTTATTATGGCCGCGGTATTCTGTAGGGCGGAGGTACTTCCCCAAGTTGACTACTTCACCCAAATACGTTGAATGAAATTTCTAAGCATTTTGCATGCATGGCCCTGTAAGGCAAAGATCCCGTGATCTTTGCCTTACAGGGCCACGCCTAGATCAATTCAATATTTTTTCTATCTTAATCGAGTTCTATAGTGCTACTCAGATTCCTATTTCGTTTAAGGATTCACTGCGACAACGCCTACCTACAACTCACTCGCAGCAAGTCGTACATGACTATGTATATTTACGTAAGTAAAACTCCTGTGTGCTGTTAAAAAATATGCGAATAAATGATCGACATTTAGGAGCACGAAAGGAGTTCATTAGGCACAAAAAGTCGCGTCGGTGCCGCCGGGAGCGCCGGGGAGCGGCGCCGCGCGGCGAGTCGCTGCGCGCGCGAATTATACAATTTCATTTCAATTTGCGGTCGCAAATACTCTTGTTAAGACGTGAGGGGCGCGGCGGGCGAGGGTAAGCAGGGAGGTGGCTATTAGGGCACAAGGCGACTGCACACACACGGCGCAGTTTTTTCCACCCCGCGCAAGTCGAGCAACATTACACCCTAACACCACCACTTAGGATCCAGTCGGGGACGAGGGCGTGCTGATTAAATTATTTCTCCATTATTTGATTCGCCACCTCTTTCAATATGGCGGCAAAAAATTCAGCGTCACATGAGTGGGTCCGAGTGCACCGGGGGCGCGCACCGAGTGTTCGCGCCACGAAGGAGACATTAGCGAAATATTCAATGCACCCAAGTCTATAAGAAAATTATCAAATTTATTTTTGTTTAAAAATTTTGGTTCTACCTAGGTAGGTACTCACTATGATGGATTATTTTAATTTTCAGAATTTGAGTATAGTGTGTATACACTAATGATCTAAGTAAGTAGGTACATAGTATCTCCTTACTAGGTACCATACCCCGCCAATTCTTTTAAAACATTAAACTTTATTGGCGGTGTTCCTCAAGATGATGTCCATATCTCCATACATCTAAATCAGTTCAAGTTTTAACAAATGAAGGTGAAATAAACAAACCATATGCGCCCAGCGCACCCGCTAGTCGCTGGACGAGGCCTGACCCTCTCGCAGTTGGAGGTTAGGTAAAGCGGAAATCGCTCCCACAAGAACTCCAACAAAACCAAATTTCAAAAAATCCTCATTTCAAAGGGAGCGGTCCCGAGCCGCCTCCGCACTGGGTCACAGTGCAGAGTGTGAGCTTTAGATGCTACCGGGATACCTAACTGGACGCAGGTGGAACTCACCAAGTAGATGCAATTACACATGAATTCTGAATCGCTACACTTGACTAGCAACATTAGGTACATACGTAATCATTTGTTTAGCCGTTTGCGCATCTGTCTGTCTCTCTGTTAAGATGACTTGTTCTAAACCGTTTGGATTTGAATACAGTTTCCACTGTAATTTCGGTAATTTTACGGCAGATTTAAGTACCTAATGTAGTGTAGCTACCTATATGTCAGTAGGTACATAGGTGTTTATTAATTCATCATAAATGAACTTCCAAAGATGGAGTGTTTCTATGGTTTCTAATTGAGTAAGTACATATCGAAAATTAACCAATGTAGCCGGACTAGGTACTCATAACAATATCTATATTCCCTTACAGTATCATTATATCTTTGTAAGTACCTGCCTATTTCTGTGTATTATTACTTTACCTTACCTTGGTGTGAAAATTGATAATAACCTCTCATGGACCCCGCATGTAGATTATATTTGTGATAAGTTGAGAATACTACTGGCAAGGTTTTACCAATTATGTTATAAAGTACCTAAACATATTTTAAAATTCATATATATGTCATTGGTGGACTCGATCCTGCACTATGCTCTTGACAGTTATGGATCCACTTGTAAAACAAATTTGCTAAAACTAGAATCTCTACAAATACGTTTCTTAAAATTATTAGTAAGTAAAAAAACCAAAGATAAATGCAAAAGCAACTACAACAGATTATTCAAAAAATGTAATATTCTACCACTTAGACTACAGTATAAATATTTGTTAGCAGTGAACAACCATAACAGTCTGGAGCATGGTCTAACTCGTGTCGACAACACTACCCATACTCGCTCAATGACCACCAGTAAACTCAATGTACCCAGAGTATACAATAATTATGGTGACAGGACTATAAAAAAACGTCTTCCATACCTTTTGAATAGCTTACCTGAGGAAATCAGAGTGGAAACAAACAAACACAAGTTCAAAGCAAATTTGAAAAAACACTATATTGGCGTATGTGAATGATTTATTGTAATTGTACCTACCTAATTTTTGTAAGTTGTATTTGTATATTAAAAGAGACTGTGACCCACAGACAAACCAGTCACACGGTTTTGTGAGATATGTTTTTACGAAACTTGTAGATACTATTTTTTTTTTAAACTTATTGTGTTATTTTATTTCTATTTATACTGTGGTATAGACATAAAACAGTAAATTGTGATATAGGTACCGAATGTTGAATAATTGCTATCTAAGTATTTTCGCTGGATAACCCAATTGCCTAAGAGCGCACCCGCGCCGCCGTCCATCGCCGTCGCGCCCCGTCGGGCTAATAGGCGAAGACGACTGCAAGGATGCAGACAGAAAGAAGCTCCTCTGTATTGAGTGTGTCGGAGGACAAAGGATCCCTCGGCTAGCAGGTGGAAGCTGGTCTCTTCGCTTTCCATGCACTCCAAACAGTTGTGGTTAATCATCACTCCTATCACTGAAGTACCTGTCTAGTCTACTGTGTCCTGTTATTATCTGTATAACGAGCCTCATGTTTGCTTTTGAGAGTTTGATCTGTTGGTTCCTCTTTTTCGTATCAATCAATGCTTTTGATAAAGATCTTTGAGTTTTGACTGTTTCATTCCAGTCGAGGATCTCCATCTTAGGTTGATTTCCGCTGTGATGCTACAGCTACAGGAGGTAAACATATCTAATGATTGGTCATATTTCCGGTCTTACTCAACCAATTGCAATCAAACTCACGTAAGATTTTAAGTCTGTGCAAGGCCTTTCAAACAGAATATGCATCAAAAACACAAGAACCCAAAAAAAGATTATATGGTGACTTGTTTATATTTATCGGCTACAATATGGAGTTCTTCAAGAAGAGCATTAGAAAGTTCTTACAGATTCCGCAGCGCGAGTGTGACGCCCGTGGTGTCGCATACGTCCTTAACCCAGTATTAGCTCTATTCAGCAGTCGGTCTTGTCTTCTAAGTGACTACGGTACTAGACGTCGGTGGAGATATTGACACTGAAAATCCCGATACTGGAGAAGAATGTAAATGGTGTGTCCAGGAGTTGTGGCGCTAGGCGTGGGCGTGGGCTAACGAGATGCCACAGGGTGCTGGAATAGAAAGGCTCCTCGTGTTGTGGTCTCTTTTTCTATCGAGAGAGTTGTGGTTCGATAATGACTTTCTCCTGGTATCTCTTTGATTAGCCGAAGAAGACATCTAGCTAGGTGACGAGTGAGTTTAGAAGATGCCAATGTTTTCTCAAATATTAAAAATAATACAATTATTTTGTCTCCTCTCAAGCGGTGAAAAGAGCATTCTACAGGCTATAATGACCACGTCGAGCCCTATTTCTTAGCGTTAAATATGGACTATAAAATATAATGGAGGTCTATAGAGTTTCGGTGGTGCGAACGTTTAGATTGGAAACCTGCTATTGAAGAATCTACTTTTAAATTTCTTAAATATTAATAACTAGCTTTTGCCCGCGGCTCCGCCCGCGTGAATATCGGTTATCGCGACCAAACATAGCCTATGTCCTTTCTCAAGGTCTAATCTACCCCTATACCAAATTTCATCAAAATCGGTTCAGTGGTTTAGGCGTGAAAGCGTAACATACAGACAGACAGACAGATAGACAGACAGAGTTACTTTCGCATTAATAATATTAGTATGGAAAAATGAATCATTTATGAGACAAATGGAAACAATATTTTGTACATTTTTTTTTTAAAGCAATTATCAAGTTTTGCCCCGCTATTAAGCTTTTAGAATAAACTAGAGATTATTTCGAATCCAAAAATCCATCCTTGTACATGGGTAGGTACATAATAATATTACCACAACCTTTAGGTATATCCATTTGTCACTATTTTGAACATTTTGCCTAGATCTTAGGTTCTACTTCTCAATATCTTACGGAGCGGTGGATGTACTCTGATATAGTCTGATAGCCGGTTAAGCCGTAAGACCTGACTAACCACTAGAGGGGAGAAACTGTGGCGCTTGAGGGAGGCAGGGAAGAAACCTCTTGCTATAGGAATCATGCACAGCCCGTTACTTTTTCACCGATAAATTAGCGTGCTCGAGAGAGGAGGGCTTGCTTTACACCTTTTTTTTACCACTTAGGTGGCAAACAAGCACACGGCCCACCTGATGGAAAGTGGTAACCGTGGCCTATGGACGCAGTTTTTATGCCGTCTGTGTAGAAGATAAAGCAGGACAAGCCTTTGGTCTTCCCACTGACAGCACAAAACTCTCCAGTGAGCTCTGGCTACCCTACTCACCGCCACAACACAACACGAGATTATTACGGCCGCTGTTTTCTGTAGGGCGGAGGTACTTCCCCAGTCGGACTGCTCAATTGGACGGAAATACCGGCGTGTCCTACCTCCTACGAGTGGAGGACGGCTTGCTTGTTGGTGCACAATCAAACCCCAAGCCGTCCTCCACTCGTATAGCAAACGCAATTTCGACCCACTTACTAAAGAAAGTCTCTACTGAATCGTTAAAAAGTGTGACAAATTAAGTGGTCCCACAATCAGCAGCTCCTTTACTTATTACAGATAACTCATTCTTTAACGCGGACGTGGTGCAACTGATTGACAATAAATAGACGCGGCACAAAGCGCAGGTAACACAATATACCGCGCGATACCCAAACAGTGAGCTGTAATCCACTAATAGTTCCACTAAAACGTGCATTGTTCCAATAAAAGGAAGTGACAGACGAGCCATCAGCTAAACAAACGCACGAGCAGACACCAGCGCGACCGCGCGGAAGGGGCGAAGCGCCGCGGGGGCGGGGGCGCGCTGTTTGGACAGCAGCACAATAGCGCCGGATACGAACGCGAAAACGAACCATTATAAGCGCGATAAAGGAACTTAAACATCTTTAAAAGCTTTGAGGTGTCGTCGCGTCCCCGCCACCCCCTCGCGCCCTCCCCGCAGCCCCTAATGACGTAAATCGAGCTGGCACTCTTTTGTTTTGTTTCCGATAACCGCCGCAATCCGCTCCTTATTGGGTTACCGCCTTTAATCATTGACGCGCGACGAGCTGTAACCGAGATGTGCCCCTAACGACGCGCAATCAATACGCACCGCACCACTCGCGCTGCCCGCCGCAGACGACTGTGTAATCAATACTCCTTTGATTCAGTCAAATACAAATGAGTAATTGAATCTCTCTCGTAAGAAGCTCAGCATTAACCAGTGTCTTGTTTGCGCCACTTGACGCTCGTCTGTAGCGCGAAAAGGAATAGCACTCTGCTACTGATGATGTCTCATTAATTCACTGAAATGAATTTCTCGAATATCCTATATACGTAGGTGACAACGTGGAGGGTACTTATTTAACATTATAAATTGTTAGGGTCAGGGATTTGCCATAGGAATAACTAGGTAATAACCCATTAATGTAATTGGTGATATTTAGTCCTACCTAAGAAGGGCCGTAACAACCTACTTATGACCCCTGGGCACACAGGTTGGGGCCCTTGTGGAAACCGAATAATCTTTCCATACAATTGTTTAACTTGGACAATAAAATTCCTGTCAATTATTTATATTAATACAATATGCCGCTAAAGATTATGATTATGCTGCTAGGTTTTTGATTAGGTACCTGCTCAAAATAACGGGCTTGAGAAGATCCTTGATGTGCAACAGGAATAGCGTAGCAGAGAGCAGGCAATACTGACCCCCAGCGTTTATTGGTAATTGGGCCGAGGACCAGCCATCAATGACTAAGTACCCCCCGGATGACTCGATTTTTTGGACAGTCAGGCCACAAGCCAGCAGGCAAGCCATAAGAAGGAAGCTGCATGAGCTTGAAGAGAAATAAATTAGCTTTCTCCTCATCAGAGCAGGCCAGCGATCAGTCTGGTTTCAGCGGTGTCGGTTCTGCATCGGCATCGGTAGAGAGTGGAGGGCGAAGGGCGAAAGAGCGGTAGACATTTCCATCAACCGACTGAATGTATTCTGGTGGGAAACTGGAACAGAGCCGCTAGTTAACACTAAATTGACATTTTTAATAAAAAAATTCTAGATCGTTTATTATGTTTGTTATATGCTAAAAAACTACGGTTAAAAACTTACTTCAAAAACTGATAAGTATAAAAATAACTTAGAGAAAAATATCTGAATTTACAGATTTTCTAATCTATTAGATATCGGTGCCT
Source organism: Eilema caniola (assembly GCA_949126895.1). Lineage (NCBI taxonomy): Eukaryota > Metazoa > Arthropoda > Insecta > Lepidoptera > Erebidae > Eilema > Eilema caniola. Next base: position 25,005,668 of record OX421475.1, read on the forward strand.
ATCCCGAAAGGTCATATTTCAATTGATTCTAATTCAATCAATTTTTCTCCAAGTTATTTTATACTTTTCAATTTTTGAAGTCGTTTTTATTAAACGTAGTTTCTTTTTACTTTTTGGTGTTTGTAATAGGTTGTTCTTAAAATTGCATTATATTTCCCCTATTAAGTTATTTAGTCCAGTCCAGCATGCTTTGGGCCATAGTTTTTGAGTTTTGTTTCATATAGATTGACATAATGCTCTCAATAACATCGTGAGATTCGTGCGACATATATTAAGTATATTAATTAAGGTTTTCTAGTGCCTACCTCCATAGTTCAAGATTAGGTAATTCCAGCACGTCCTTGACAATCATAATGTATAGCTTCCCTTGTGACAGGATCGTCCTAAAACTAGCTAAAAGGCAATTATTTTCCATTTCCTATTTGATTTTGAGGAGTTCTCTGGTGTGTCACCGGAATCCAAAATTGATGTGAGACCACCTGTGAGTTTTATTAAAACCAATGCAAAAAGAATTTGTGAAATCGGATCATACATACATCACAATACAACCCGTACAACCACGCCTTTATCCCCGTTGGGTTACTTAGGCGGAGGTGAATTAACACCCACATTTCACCAATCTGTATTCGGTCCCATGTAACAGGGGGTGAGCCTATTGCCGTATTCCAGGCACTATTGTTGACTGTACGAGTACGTATCTGTCTGATGTTAAAGTTAATCAGCCCTATCCCTTAGTCTTCTTGTACGGAAGAGAAGGAGTGGCCCAAATTCTACTTTGCCGGGAATCACACGGAATATGGGACGACGGAAATATGGGACAACATAAATAATATTATGTCGGTTAAAATGAAAACTACTGGAACAAACTAGGTATGTTATAATTTTTTAATGGGACCAAATGGCAACTAAGTAATCTTCATCGAACTAAAAAATCACGTAAATCAGATAAAATCTCAGAGTAATCGGTGTACATACGTAAAAAAAAATTATAGGTACCGATCGAATTTAGAACCTCCTACTTTTTAGTAGTCGGTTAACGACCTTGAAATTACTTATTCCCCATAATTCCACGATGATTTTTACGATAGATGAATTAATATGCGCCCTCTACTGAACAATAAGAAAACTAATCGCTTAAAACAAAATTTAAAAGACAGATTCTAAAAACTAAGGCGATTCTCACATTGCCCCGCGTCACGCGAAGACGCGATCACGCGCGTACAAGCAGAAAACACGAGTTGCCGCTCGTGGTGGCGCCGAAAACGCGCTGTATGGCACACTGAAATCTGCCATCATGCGCGTGAATTTGACGAGATTTGAGTTCAAGAGTTGTTAAACATTTCTGTGTAGGTGTTTGAGGCGTGGTCGCGGGGTGAGTAAATATGCTTTCGCGTACAGATTTATCTGCTATCATGCGCAGGGTGGCGCGGTTTGAGTATAGTTGGCTGTTACACATTTTTAGGTAGGTGTTTGAGGTCATTTAAAATTTTACTAAAAGTAAAGTTAAATATCGAATATGAAAGTAAATAAACTACTCTTGGCTTACTAAACTATACCTACCTATTTATGTCACTTTAACGGACAGTGGGGCATTCTAGAATGCTAAACCTGATTTGCATACAAACAAATAAGTATGACGTTTTTAAACTCGTTGTATTGTATTATTTATGGTTTTCAGTTTGCCTCAAACACCTAAACAGAAATTTCTAACAGCTCTCGGACTAAAATCCCGCCAAAATTACGCGCGTGATAGCAGATTACAGTGTGCAATACCAATGCGAACGCGTGTTTTCTGGTCATACGCGCGTGATCTGCCACACTTACAACTTAAATAAACACATTATACTCGCCAATAAAAGTCCCGTCAAAATCGGTCCAGCCATTTCAGAGATTAGCCGGAACAAATAGACAGACAGACAAAAATTGTAAAAATGTTATTTTGATCACAGAACAGAAACAACTATTTTGATGTAGGTATGTACCGTATTACATTCATATACATGTAGTAAAAAACAGTTATTTCAATATTACAAACAGGCACTCCAATTATATTTATATGTATAGATGTAGATATAGATAGAAGCATACAGAACAATGCAAATATACGTAATATTTGCATTCGACTTTACTTTCTTAATGCCCAAGTATTTGGCGTGACACCGACTTCAAGCTCACACATAAGAGCCCGCGGTCAACTCTCCCTATTTATTTATTACCTACCTATCAAATATTACTTCTTGCACAAACATAAAATAAATGCACAATGCTTTCCTTGTGAATTTGGTTTATTTTGGCTTTTACGGGGGCGACTATCATTTATCCCCACAACCCCAATAGGAAAGTTGCGTCAGAGCTTCATCCTTCAATCAAGCATGTGTGAGCCAATCCCATCTGTGAGCACCTGCTCACAGAAGGGCTTGGCTTGGATGGGTGCCCATATTTTACTAAGAGAACGGTTGTTATTTCTATTTTGGGTTCATAATTTTCAGGTTCATATTTGAAAGTTTTGAAAGGTTGAAGCCAGGGTGACTTCCACCGCGTAGTACAATATAATGGCTAAGTAAAAAAAAAGAATAATGACGATGAATAAATGATTAATGCCTCAATAAAGTTGTGAGGACTTTACTACAGGTTTCTAGAGAGATTTGGATTCGGTTGTCTAAGACGTTATATCTAAAAATCCACCACTTTCATATATAAAAACTAGAATTCACACCAATTTTGGAAAATAAATAGTTAATACCGCGATGCACCTTTCTTCGCATTGGCGCCAAAACTCCCAAATATTTTCAGAACGAAATACAAAAGTTAGCTTCATGTTTCATGTCAAGTCAACTGTCATCTGTCATAATTGTTAAAAAAAATAACCTCTTTATGTATATTTTATAGTAAACAGAACAGTGTATTAAAATGTTAAAATCACTGATCAGTAAAGTTTGCCAGTCCTCTTGCGGGTTCCACACAACGGCATGTATGAATGAAGTGAGACTGCTAACAAGACTGCGAGTTGTGGACAACTCCGAGATTGGCAAGCGAGCTATGGCCGAGGGCAAACCGCCCAAAGTAATCTGCGTTTATAATAAACAACGTAGGTTTTCATGGTTCAGTTTAAATACTATAACTTAAACCAATCTACAGCTCTATTACCATTGAAATGGTGTCTGTTAAAACCACTTCTTTCTTTACAGGTGTAGGTTATATTGGCGATAGAGTTTTGGTTGCAATCAAAGGTCAAAAAAAGAAAGGTATCCTAGTCGGACTGAAGCAGATACAGAAAGTCAAAGTGCCAAAGTTCGATAGCAACAATGTTGTTCTCATTGACGACAACGGCACTCCACTAGGCAACCGCATCCATGTGCCTATTCCCACCATACTGCGCACCATCCTCAAGGAGAGGACTCACTCGAAAGGTGCCGACTACACCAAATTGTTATCTATAGCCACTAGATTTGTGTAGTTTTTGTAATTGTAGTGTTAGTCATAGGGTAGTAATAAACTGTTATTAATAATTCCTTAGTATTTTCAGTTATTTAATGTAAGCCCATTATCTGTTGCTGCCAACTAGCTTAATCAGCCATTCAATTAACTGCCTAGGCAGCTAACTAAATGGCGCCATTTAACGGCCTGAATTGTGTTCAGCAATTTAATTAAACGGCTAGGTAAATAGCTTGAATCGAGAATGTTTAACTACTTGCATAGCCATTTAATAAAACAGTTAGAAAAATTACTTATTTCTGCGTGGTAATAAAAGTTAATTGAATGGCGCTGTTTAGTTAACTGCCTAGGCAGTTAATTGAACTGCTGAATAAGCTCGTTGGCGGTAACATATTTTATATATTATTTGTATAATGAACTGCTGTGTTTTGTATTCATGCCACATTCTTGGTATCCTTAACATGAATTCAAAACTTCTTTATATTATCTGTAAATAATGTGATAGTTATGAGAAGCCACTAACTAGCGGGAGGGTGAATTTATTTTTAAAAGATAGCCAGTGCAAAATATTCTTACCTGTTATAACAACCATAGCAATTTTAAATACAGAATTTCAGTTCAATTTTCCATTTGAGTTGTTTAAAAATATTATAGATGCAATATTTTTATCATTTAGAGTATAAAGTTAATCATGATGTCTATCACAATTTCCCTTTGCAAAGTAAGCCACAGGAATTGCGATTAGTTACCCTTTGCCACTAGAAGGCATTGTGGAGGGTGAAGGTGTTTCAACGCCTATATTAACCAACCAATTGTTAAGGAAGAATAACCCTATCTATTTGTTGCTTTGTAAGACCCCCATGCAGCCATAGGGGCCCAACACTCACACTCTATTTCACCACAAACATTTTATAGTAATTGTGTTTTTTAGACATACTATACAGCACTCATGGTTTGTATGAGTGTTTAGAACTTCTAGAACATGCATACTTTTTTGTAAATACATGCTATATAAATACAAATGGAAATATTTGTGCATATAAATATTTACCCTTAGTCAAAATTGAATTTGCGTTCTCTGGCATTATGTGTATTCAAGATCATTACAATTTTACTTAGGATATGGTGTCCCATGTCAAATGTTAATACACAATATACACACAAGGAGAGAGTGAAAAATAAAAACAAAAACCGTGATCATTGAAATTTCAAAATTTAATAAAACATATTCAGTTTCACTTTAGAATAGACTTAATTAAGACACGCTACCTACCGATGGGGATGAGCAGACGACACGACATCAACATTTACAGTGTATATCATAATTATATCACCTACGCGCAAGTGCCCATAGCGCGCGGCCTGCCGGACAGAGGGGGAAGGGCGCGTGGGCTCTTGCGTGTATAGCCTTGCGTAGGTCGGTGAAGCGCCCCTGGCTCTCGAGTGGTGCTGGCTGACGCGGGCGGGACGGTCGCCGCCGTCGAGTAGGTACCATATCATAGTATAATAACGCACAACAGCTGTGACTAGATATTAAGATTCACGTGCCTTCACTGCTACGAGGTTCGTGAGGTGCCGCCGACGACTCGGTAACATGTAAAACGATCCATTACCTAATTATATTATAAACGACACACGGCTATAAAGGGAACTATGCTAAACCATTAAAATCTTCTCGATAAATAACTATGCGGGCGGCGGGGCCCGCCCGGTAACGAATAAACATTCCTACATACAGTATGATACAAAAACCGGTGTATAACACAACATAGTCGAATACATAAATCATTTATTTGTACATCAAGTGGCGTTACATCTAGAACCGGCCCACGGGCGCGGTAGGGCACTGGGCACTGGGCACTGGGCAGGGAGCGGGCGGGGATCATTTGCACAACGCTTTGAAGGCGGAGATGGCGACGGAGATCTGCGGACAGGACAGGACAGGGCGTCAGGGCGGCCGGGGGACCACGCCATGGGCTCTCTGCCGGCCGCACTACAATATATCCACACCACACTGTTCCCTAGGTCACACGGTCACTAGGTCTATGTACTTGTCACTCATTTTTAAATTAAAAAACGTCAAGACAGAACTGCGACCCGCGTTAGGCCCTTTTTAGGGTTCACCAATTATTGTTCACCAACTGAGGTACTCTGTCAACAGGCGATGTTCCTACTTCAATTTGTATCATGAAATTGTTTAACAAACGCTTAAAACTTCTTCATGTGCTGTTTTTACGCTATAAAATTATTATTGATTCTACTACACTATAGTAATAATTAAGCACTATCTAGCGACAGCGGGCAGAACGGCCGGAGTATTGATATGGTTATTTCAATGACTAGTACATAGCATAGCAGGATATAACAAACTGTGGTGTTGCCAGATTCACGCGAAGTGTGGCGTGGCACGACGGCGTGGTGGGTCCCCTCGACCGCACAGGGAGAGTCAGCAGGAGTATCTACATCACACATATATTTCTCTCGAAGGCTTACAATATACTCGAGTGTATCAACTCTAAACCGCTAATATCGTTAAACTAATTGTATAAAATTCGGATAAGGCGATAAGATTAGTATATAATACATTAAAAGTACCCGGCGGCGCGGCCGGCGCAAATTCCTCTGTCCAGTGTTCCATCGCTAATATAACGGATGACAAGTCGACTACTAGGGGCCGATCGACATAACCAATCTGCGAGATTGAAGATGTATCTACTGTTGATGTTTCGAATGACTTCCTATTATAAATATGCGCACCTTCGGAATCCAGGTGTTTATACTGGAAGCGACCGCGGGAGATATCTCCAATCTGCGGACAGGCGCTCGCTCGAGCAGTGGACTACCTACCGACACTACCGTGTGATGGACTCGTCGTAATCGTAAATAAAATACTAAATAACAAAATAAACTAAAATTACTGCAACAAAAACTACAATAAAAAATCTACGTCCGATTCGACTACGATAAAGATCGTCTAATGATGTATAACTATAATATAATATATGTATATCTTAAAGTTAAATAGATTTTTAAAACGTATTACGATAGATCTAGCGCGGGTCGGTCGCGGCGCCTCCCCTGGCGCGACATACAGTATACAGGAGCACACTATACACTCTCACAGTCAGACGATGTCTTTTTATATTAAAACTCACAATAAATTCACTTCAATTAATAACAAGTAGATCATCAAAATCAAAATTAAAGCTTATCAAAACAAAAGACAAAGACTATTACTGTACGTTTCTTAGTTCATGCCATTCGCAGCTATGATCGTCAGTAACGCCAACAAAAGTCTGAAGTACTATGTTCACACTCGACCGAGTGCACTGTGTCGCCACTGCACTCGCTGCGAGCGACAAGGCTTAAAGCCGTACGGTCAGCAGGTCGGCAGGTCGGCAGGTCGGCAGGTCGGCAGGTCGGCACCGACACGCCACAGCAGGGCCCTCCCGTGTGTACGCGACCTTCGTCCGACGCAATTAGTTTCTCCGTCGACGTGAACGACGCTCACGTAATGTTGGTCGCAGATAATGGCGGTGATTACTTGTACGACCATTATGCTCTCGACGCACCGCGATGTGTATAACTATAGCATTTTACCACCACGCACGCGATAGCAACTCGCGTACGAGATCTAACACCGTCACCACACCATCCATATAAATAGATCACAAATTGTCTTTTTTATCATACTACCGACAGTAAACATTCGATCATTTCCAGAATTATTTCGAATACAATTTAGATAGACGAGGGAGAAGGAGAATTTAGCAGCAACGTGTTGGGAGCGCAGTACCCTCCACTGGCGGTCAGTACCCAAACGCACAGAGACTCAATGTTACCGCACGAGCGAGGAACTCGGATAAATCTAATTGGAAGGAAGAAAGACTCGCCTCTCGCTCGCACGGAACATCCTTGAAGAGTGCGACAGTCTCTGTACCTGTCCGCGGGTATTGCTCGGTCCAAATATCTTGAACCTAAAAATCCACCAAGCATAGATTATTACAAAACAATCTGCGCGAGCCAGGGCCTTTTATATATGGAACGAGCAATCCTGGTGGGTGTACCCAGCTGCCAACGCGTCGGAGGGGAGAGGAAGTCGCGACCGACTGGCAATTTGAATAGTGTTCTAGCTAGAGCGTGAGTGTGGTCGGTCGCCTAGACGTCGACGACCATCTTCTTGTGTATGTCGGTGTTGCCCACCACGTTGCAGAACTCCTCGAAGGAGATCTTGCCGTCCTCGTCCTTGTCGGCGAACAGGATGGTCTTGTCCACGATCTGCTGTAGCTGCGTGTCCTTCAGGTTGTTTCCCACCATCATCTTGAGCACCTGGAACGACACCGTCCAACTTTTAGTACAGATATGAGAATTGCTTGTATACTTCGAACCAAACTTAATGGCGGCTCGGAAGTTCGTACGACTGCAAGTTCAGGCCAATGGCGTTTGAAAAAAGAGAGCGAGCCAAAGCCGATTGGCCTGAATCCGTACTCGGACGAACTTCCTAGCCGCCATTAAGTTTGTTTCGAGGTGTAACAAAAGTAGCCGCTGTCGAGTGACCGAAATCGTTATGAAAAGAATAAATAACGGCCATTCACCAAAAATCATGTTCCCAGTCACTAGTATATCTCAGCATATACTTTCGGACATTCACAGTAATATATAATACACATATTGTACTAGGCTATTTATTGTATTCATGATATTTCACATGATGTAGTCCATTACATCTTACATGTGTTGGTTTGGAACGAAGCACAATAACAGGAATTAGGAGCCGCTGGACTGCGGCAATACACCTCTCACCCCACAGAGAGCACCTCTACTGCTTTGAAAGCACTTGGTGAAACTTGCTTTGCATACCTATTGAATAAGACATTTGTACTTTCCTACAGTATTTTTTTTATTTTTAATCTGACCTGTTTTTCCTTTCGGCATTCGTAAAGGTTTATAATGACGGTTTACCCGAATACTGCGAAAAAGTACAAGTGCCTTATTTAATACCCCAGCTTGCAGCAGTTTGATAACCCAGCTCACACCGAAGCAATCACTGGGATCTAAAGTTAATGCCTGCTCGAGTCCGGACATTATACAAAGATGTTTGCGTTTACCTGGAAGAGTTCACCATTGGATATGAAGCCGTCATTGTCCATATCATAGATGCGGAACGCGAATCGCAGTTTGGACAGCTTGTCGCCCTTCACGCTGAACTGCGACACGCCCTGGATGAACTCCTTGAAGTCTACCTGCAAAATTGCAAAGCACCATGTTTTACTTAAGTCAGAATTGTCGCGCGCGTCTGCGATATACTAGGTATCGTCCGACAGTATGCATGGTCACATTCACTGCGTGGTACCAAGTTTTTTAGTGTTCGCTTTAGTATTTAATTCGGGCAAGTGTGTATTATACAAAGTGTGTTAATTGAAAAAGATACATTGTCTGTCAGCTGAAGGGAACATTGAAACATTAGCTGTTACTCTGATCTAATGGACATCGTACGTAAATGCTATATTTTTCTTCTGTCTTCAACTATGTACTAGCTGTCTTCACCACGCAAGTCACGAATCCTACAGAACGGTGCTACATTGCCTACAATGCATTATTAACGAAATAACTGGCGGAGTCTCCGTAGGCAGAGATGTAATAGAGAGAGTTTATGGACGTTTGTCGGCCAAATTTTCATGCGCTGTTTGTGTACTATTAGATGTACAAAACTTACTGAACACCTATTGATGGAGCCTTGAGCCTAACGCCGCCTACATTGACTACAACCACGTGGATGAAATATCTGTTTAAATGATGACTAACGTAATGACTTTTCTATTAAAACCTAACTCTGTCACATGCTATAAAAGTCGTGTATGTTCAATATACCGACAAATTTCATGATATTATCAAGTGAAACGTTATGTCAACACACTGATTACTATCGTCGCAGAGAGCCACTATAGATGACACTGCGTTTCTGCATCACTGTCCGCGATATATCGGCACTCGTGGTTTATCTACAAATCGTTCCCATCTTCTGTTGCGACCTCCACCACGGCGCTATTATGTGCTGCCAGTTAACACTTAGTACGACAGAGCGTTCTTGAACTTAATAGCTTACGTCACCTCCCACTTGTTTGGACAACTATATCAATGTTTAAGTTTCAACGACTTGGTGCTATGAATTCTTCTTACATCTCGTATGTACTCGTACGTCGGTTCTATCTAGGCCAAGCGAGACTTATTTACACGGTGATGTTTTATGAGGACATTACTGTGGCTCGCGACCATTAATATTGCAGTTAAAATAAACGAAATGAAGTAGTAAGCTTTCATAAGTTCGCATAGAGCTGGAAATTGGTCTTAAGTACACCATAATGAAAGAAATATCAAAAGTTCCCAGTTCCCATTAATTTTTCGTTTTTTTTTTTATTCGTGGTTAAAGGTAAAAAAAATTGGATTCTTGCATTTATTTTCGTTAACAGCAAGTGTTAGCGTTGAAATAGGTATGTTACCTAAAAAAAAATTCTATTACATACTTTTTTTTGTAGTCCTTTTCTATTAGTATACAATTTCATACCCCATAGTAGTATTCATCAACACAGAACCTGAACCGCTGGTCCTATGAACTTGAAATTTTGACAGTAGGTGGTTTTCATGTAGCTAGCATCCACCAAGAAAGGATTTTTGGAAATTTTGTTGCTAAGGAGGTAAAATATGGGATGAAAGTTTGTATAGAACTTCATTCCCGCTCATCCCTTATTTCAGACACTTAGTATCAAAATTTCTAAAAATCCTTTATTAGTCGAAAAGCTTCAACTTGAAATTTTGACAGTAGATGCCTTTACTGCCAAAATTTCAAATTTACAGGACCAGCGGATTAGGGTCTGCGTTGATGAATCTTTCTATGGGAACAAGTAATTTGGTTTGCTAGATATGACTTCTTACTATTTTGAAATCACGATAGTAGCTCGGAAATGGTGATCCGTACAAAAAAAAAGAATGAGAACAATTTTGTACATGATCTACAACTTTGTCTAACCAACGTTTGTGATAAGAGTTGCTGAATACAAGAAAAATGCAAGAATCCAATATTTTTGACCTTGAATAAAAAAATGCATGGGTATGTCCAATCGATAGAGACTTTTGTTATTTCTTTTTTTAATGTGTATTTTAAACCTCTACCAATATGTAGCTCTATGCGAATTCATGCAAGCTCAACTGTTTATTTTGTCTGGATTATAACTGCGATTTATGAATTGGTGGGCAGCTCATAAAAAAATTGGGTGTACCTACACCCAATTTTTTATGAGCTACAACATAGACATACAAAAAGATTTTCTGCTTATGAAAAGTCATTTACAGATGCAATGCATATCATTGAAGTACAATAAGTAAATTATCTATACAAGGTACATTTTATTTTCTTATCATAAAGATGATTTTAGAATAGCACGTTATGATACAGAACTAATACAAACTTAAATATCTCATGAGAATAAGAGAGTAGTCTGGTGAAAGTAGACTGGAGAAGGAGAAGGAAAGAAGACCTGGAATTCCTTGCCAGCTCACGTGTTTCCCTCTTCCTACAGTCCCGGGTCCTTTAAGCGGGGCGTGAAAAAGCATATGATGATGCCGTCAAGCTGAGTGCCACCATTGTTCGTGTAACTTCGCATGCCGAGAGTACCTGATCCGCGCTTCAGAAGTGGGATCTGGAATGGTTTTTCCAAGATCATAGAGTCATTTAAAACTATATTATAGTCTTTGGCAACGCGCAACGAAACTTCTAGCGCCAGAATTTCGTTAGAAAAAAATCTAGTGATCCTTCTTCCACGGTACGGAAGTCGGCTGGAACGTTGTTCAACAACAAAATAAAAATATAAAACGGTGAAATCTCGTAATAATTATTTTGTCCAACAATAGAATTAGAAAAACAACAAGGGTCACGATCTGATGGCAAACATACCTTACATATACCTACAAAGGGAATTAACGCGACCATGGTATCGCTCAAGGCTTCCATTATTGTAGGTATATCATGTATGGAACGCGAAAGTTAAAAGTTAGTAAAACAGAAGGTATTCTATAGACATTCTAGCTCGGACACTCCCACGTATCCTACTTAGTTGGCGAAATGTGGGTAGATACCATTTCTCTCTATTATTACTCTCTGCCTAAGCCTTCGGGTACACAGGCATAAATATAGTGCTTGGTAATTATGTAGTTTGAATACCACTTTGTAGTGTAAGTATAGTTTATTTGTAAACCGTAGTCATTACACTTCACAGCCTGCTTTCTCCTTGTATATGTAGTCAGAGACAGCACGAGCCCAGTAATGGTTCAAGGACTGGCAACAATCTGCTAAGATAGCGCCATTAAACTAAGCGGAAGTCGCCCATGGCAACTGGCCGCGTGGGGCGTGACACAACGCTTTCAACGGTGCGTAAGTTATTTTAGTCTGTTTCTATTTAAAATTGTGCTCACATATTCGAATAAATTGCCTCGTTAATCCCTTGGCATAAGTTTATAATTATGTGAGCGTGCGATTATGATGTCATGGATTCGAATCCAGAGTTGGACAAAGCGTTCAGGCATTGCAAAATTGGCAACGGCAGTAACGTGAACATATGTTATAGTTGCAGACGTGTAGGTAGGCACTAGTTTGTTGGTTTCAGTTGGACTTGGACGGTTGCTGTTAATAGAGAATCTACGCTTTTGTAGCACTGTCCTACATTTTGCAAGACTTCGCCTCGTTTCCTTATTCCCAGACATTTTCCCTCTGCAACCGCTAGGTGTCCTTTTTGTATTTTCCGCCGAAGTTAAACGGTCTACTAATCAGACGTTTGCTATTTCAGCAGTGAATTTGACCAAATGAAACATAAGAGGACATCAGCAACCGTGCATACCTCATTTTTTTTACATTACTTACCTCTAACAAGACAACCGCAGACTAAGAATGTACCTAGATCTGATATATGTACCTCTGTCTGTCTGCTTTCTTACTCTAATACTTATAGTAATATAGTTCTAAGAGACAACAGATAAATGTGTAAAGTCGACTGTATACATTGGTCCAACATGCCACAGAATGAGTGTAAACAACAAGTTGACGCAAATGGCGGCAGTGCGATATTGTGTATGCTGCAGAGCAACGTGTACAGCCGGCCCAGGCGGGGGAGGGGAGGGTGCAATAAGACTCGTGCTTACCTCTCCGTTACCGTCGGCGTCGAAGATGTCGATGACGCGCTGCACGAGCGGGTTCTGCTGCAGCTCGGGCAGCGACATGAACTCGTCGATGGAGAGCGCGCCTGAGTTGTCCAAGTCCAGCTTGCGGAAGCGCTTGCCGAGCCGCCGGATCTCGTCCGCGTCGACTGCACACAACACGCACGTCACACCACCGCGCTCCGCCCCTCTGGCGCTCTAGCGCTACACATACCTACAGCGGTGTATGTACACACGGCGCTCTGTATGCACTCTACTTCGACGATGTCATAACACGCTAATACATCATACAAAAAATATCGATTTCGCGGCCGGGATTGACCTCGGCCTGTATCGATACGGCGTTTCGACTCGAGCGTGTCGCGTCTCCGGCATGCAACGCGACAGGTGTATATAGATGCATTCCATTAGATAACATTTCTACTCATTACAGGTCATTCACTAAATAACAAGTGTCAACTCGTATGTCGTTGGCAATGTTAAAACATCTAGTTCCTAAGTGTGTCGACACAACACGAACGAACACATTAGCTATGCGTGTACTGCTAACAAAAGATTATAATATATACGTCATAAATATACATTATTCTAAGTAGCCTTTCCTCACGTGCGAACAATGAATCCGTCCTTCCAGAGGCGACCGTCTTTGAACTGATGAGATAGTCTCTACAAGCTATCTGCGGACGCGACGCGAGCGTTTTACACCAAAATATTCATGAAAACACCTTATCGCATAATGCGTGATCGGGTACAATATACATGGATCTGCATAGAGCCAGCGCGTGGTACAGTCCGTCGCGAGGCGACGGCGGGCCGCGTCGGGAGTGTAGCGACAGAGTGTACAAACGCAAATTATTATAACACGTGAGCGCACACAGATTAACTTTTATCGACCTTCATTGTTGGCTGTTCCGTTCTATAAATAACATACAAAGCAATGCTAAGGATGCACACTGATTACAGCTTCCCCTATAATGTCAACTCTTACAGTTAACAAATAGCTGAATTTGTTGGACTTCGATATTCCCAGGAAAAGATCTTCAGCATGCATGATAGGGAGCCGAATGCTCCGTGGAATATCAACATTATGAGGAAGTGTACACGAGTGGACACCCTGGCACAAACATATCGAGAGTGCGGCGAGTGCCCCGAGCCACCCCTCGGCGAGCAACAGCCCGCGCCTCTCACACACAACAATAACTAACACAAGCCACGAAAAAGGTCAGCGTCAGGTGGACAAGTAGGTCAAGTAGGACTCCCTAATGGCTTTATAATATAAGCAATAACGGTCGCTGAACACTTAATGCAGTCGGGCGTTGCCGCCCACCACCCCGAGTTATTTAGGGAAGCGCCGATAACACCTCGACACTTGCGAAGGACTGCGCCACAGGCGACCACAGGGGTGGGGCGATCCCTCGGCCAACTTTGTAATTAGGTAAATCAGAAAATGACGTCTTTTCAATTATTTTATGTAAAGAGGGCCATTTTTAGACTTTCGGTGCAATTGCAAATTATTGCCACAGAGACTAGCGATAGAAATGATGTGTAGCCAATACTCGTGGAGTCCTTGTCACTGTAAACAGCTGACCTCTCTCTCCCGCTTGCATAGATTCCTCACACCTGAATGGTATCATAGTAGCATCTAATACATCCATAGCTTAAAATTCTAACTAGAAGGCTGCTGTGACGCGGGATGCACTAACAAAACATAACTATGGATCTTATATTACCCATCCAGAACAATTTTTTACACTATAACATTTCATCAAGGCGGAGGAATTATGCAGAATGTGAGCGCAGTACCTCAAACTCATTCACTCGTGTAGTTCATAGAAGATGGAAACAATACAACATTACAAAGTGTATGAAGCACTCAAACAAGCACAAGGAGGAAAACATTAGCATAACCTCAGTGCCATGTAGGTACATATATATCACACTCATAGCCCCACTGAGTTTTCACATATTGACCTTGGAAGCCTTTAAACTCAATCAATATTGTAGTAGGTACACAGTAAACGGTCTCATATTGCACCCGTGACTTAGTCGCTTGTTTGAGATAGTACTTTACAATGTGTTCATAGTATTAAAGAAAAATTGTTCTGGACGCTAATGTTATGTGTGCGTGCGGTACTCTAACATGGAGATGAACATCGGAGGCGAGTGACACTACGACACTCACAGTTCTCCACCTTAAAATCAATGCAGTTTACACGGGCTGAAAACAAACCTCTTGTTATGCTTTATTTGCACACCCTATATGGTAGGTATACTGTATGTTATATGCACGGGACTCTCAAGTGGCTGTCGCGACAATCACGTTACTTGGGGATGAGGCAATGTGTTAGCCACACAGATATTAGAATACATAGAAAGCATTTCATTGGTTACTAGAGTTACTGAAACATATCATATTAACTTTATGGTTAGATTAATGCTTTTAATAGACTTATTCAACAAATATTTCAATATACTACTTTAAAGTAAGTATCTCAAAACACTTTAGGCAAGATTAAGCATTTAATATCATAGTCTTAAATGAAAAGAGAAAAAGATTAGAATGGGAAAGAAGAGACATGAGAGAAATTAGGGAAATATTATACTCACAATTTGAACATAGTTCCATGGGAATAGAATTCTCGTTACCCTGCAACAATAAGTATCGGCGTAAGGTTATCGATGTGTGATTATTATTGGATATGGAGGCTTATGTAACTCAGTTAGTGCACTTAAATTAATTCATCATTTAGGGTAAATGGATCTAGGACACCATAGGCACCGGTTCCATTATCAGAAGCAGATCCTCCTGTCCCTAAAATCTGAACCTGTAATCTCCTCATGGCTGCATGCCATGCAAAGAGCACCAGTACTAACCATTTTCTTTGATTTAATTGGACTTTGAATTAAATATACACAATACTTCCGATGTGTCCAAAATTTAGCACAAATTCTAATAAGTCGCACAAATGAAAGCTCGCTACACCTTCACACCATCGATCTAAATCTAAATAAACGCACAGATTATAAATTCTAGTACAACGACTCAACAGGATTCAGACAGTAAAATTTCTAAAACTAAACGTATCTTTATAGTATTTTTATTAATAAAATAAAATTGGCTATTATCTGATGAATCGAAAAATGTCTAAAGTAATTATAGATATATTAATTAAGTGTTTAGTTAATCCCTTGCTTGGTTAATATAACATTACAAACGTAAATAAATGAACAAACTATAATACTGCTTAAGTTACAAATCATACATAGGTAAGTACATCAATCTCTGAGACCTTTCCTAACTCGATGGAGTCAGTTTTCTAGTTTAACTTTAATGCGAATTACATACTTAACAACTACTACCATAGATGACCGTATGGAATGGCACCGAGACCCACGGCTTAAAGAGCTCCCGGAGGTACAGAAACACCCAGCCAGACCCAGCTAACAATAAATTGGATAATAGGCACTTATTATAAATACCTATTCATACTTACAAATATTTGCACTCATCAGGAATCGTACCCGTGCCCCTCAGGATTACCCATCAGGCAGCAAATTATAAAACGCACAGACGAACGTTTGCGTGCCCAGAAGGCTTATATATATAAATCATATGTACAAACACCTTCCCCTCTTGCATGTTGTGCAACACGGCACGAAGACGTGACATAATCAAAAATCAGTCTGTTACATGGAGAAGGAAAAATCATATTCTGTCCTCCGTGGTCTGTTACAAATGGCAAGTTCGAGAAGCAAGTCTTTGGAACTATCAAGTTATCAACAGGCCATCTGCTGGTAGCACTAAAGACCTGCTCTCCAAACTCACCCAATGTCATTGTCTAAAAAATGTCAATGTCAAAGTCAGCCGCGCGAGCCCCTCCTCCCTCTCAACCCTTCGCCCCCTTTCTTTCCGAAGTTCCAACCATGGCGGCCGGGGTAGGTTAAATTTTATCGTGAAATATCTTCATGATCGGAGTGTTATTACATTCGATAATATTAAATAAACTAAATTTCTACTGGTCTTCATGTGTGGTATCTTTATTTTTTATAGGTACTTTATACTTATCCGGAAAACTTCCGTGCTTACAAGGCGTTGATCGCCGCACAGTACTCCGGAGCCGATGTGAAAGTCGCTCCTAACTTTGTGTTCGGTGAAACTAACAAGACAGATGCTTTCTTGAAGAAGTTCCCAGCCGGTAAAGTGAGTGTTATTCAAATCCTCTGCTGAAAATTTCCGGTGCTCATGTCGGCATATTTAGTGAGGGTGACGTGTAAATTCTGTGATTTTTGTAGGTGCCAGCTTTTGAAAGTGCCGACGGTAAAGTACTTCTCACGGAGAGCAATGCTATCGCTTATTATGGTAAGTGTGAAAACTTGTACGTACTTATTTTCGAATATTAACCTACAAATATCTGTAAGGCCGGAAAATTACTAAAACATCTTGAATGGGAAAGTTGCCAACCCTTGCTGCAAACCCTTAGCTGTGTAGCCGAACTCAGAATTGCCCATAAGTCATGAGCATTCTTTAGAACTTAGTGTCACAACAATTTTGTTTTGGAGCCTAACAGTTGATAGCTATCAGAAAACAAAATGTAACAATAATTCATTATAGATAGTTTTATTTCCAACTCACTATATGATATTAATCATCTATTACTTAGTTCATGCTATGCTAATATTTGGTGATATGGCTACCTGTTAGATGCCATACAATGAGATTGTGTAAGATTTTTTACCGCTCCCTATTTGTAATAACTGCATGCTGTGTTTATTTTGTTCTTTAAATTTAAATTATTTCTTCTTTTTAATTGTGAAACTAAGGAAAATTCCTACAAGGACATCATTTTTTGCAAACCAAAACACTGCTTCAATATGAATGGCATGTTACATTACTAGCTCTCGTCTCAGCACTAGAATTTAAGATCCCTATGGTGAAAGAAGAAATTACTAAGAAATGTCATTCATCAGAGTGGTATGCACAAAACCTCACTATAATCAGTTTTTTAATTTCAGATAGTAAATTAACAACTGTATATCTATATGTCAAATTGTAAAATAATGATACCGGCTTTGAGTGTTTTAAGAAAAAAGTTAAAATTAAAAGGTATTTAAGTTTCGTACACTATCCATATAAGCTAACCATGAAATAACCAAGAAAAATCTGTACTAAATTAAATTTATCAACAACTTCCGATACTGGGGCACATGACTTTTTTAATTGCAATAAACCAGCAACACAGGTAATGTCATTTTACTATCTGAATTTAAAAAACAGACTATAGGAATTAAAAAACAGAGTATAGGAATTTGTTGACATCCTGTACCCTTCCATGGTTTGAAGGAGAGCTTTGTAGGAACCTCGCCCCCTTGTCACTTAAGATCTCAAGACCCCATCATACCAGCAATAAATAAATTTGCTGCTTAGATAGTATTGAAAGCCACTTCCTGTATAGTAACTATAGTTGCAGATGTACTGGTATATCAGGTAATCAATTGTATTACAGTGTCAGATGCAACACTTCGTGGGGGTGATCTTACTACCCAGGCACGAGTTTGGCAGTGGGCTTCATGGGCTGACAGTGAGCTCCTGCCTGCCTCCTGTGCCTGGGTGTTCCCATACCTTGGCATCATGCAATTTAACAAACAGGTTGGTAATCATTGACCTGTCTACTAGAAGTATAAGCTTTGCTCTGGAACTGGTTGTGCATTTTTTGTCCCACTGATGTTTGATGTCATAGTTATGTTATTTTCAATACCTCCAAGAGAACTATTATGGAAGAAAATGAATATAAGCAAAAGCCTCTGTAATTTAGTGTTAAATGAGTTTCCTTAGGATCTAGAGAGGGTACAAATCCTGATATTTGGTGAAGGTGAATCCACTGCCAATTCAATGTTTTTTGGAAACTCACTTGTCACACCAGGGTAATTGGACTGACTAAAATATGAAAAAATAACATCTTTATATTTTTATGGCATTAATTGATAACAAACAAATCTCTATAACCAACATTGTAAATTAATATGTTTGATTTGTAGAATGTTGAACGTGCAAAGCAAGACCTGTTAGCGGCACTGAATGTGCTGAATTCTCACCTGCTGACGCGCACATTCCTTGTCACTGAGAGGATCACACTGGCAGACATTATCGTCTTCTCCACACTACTGCACGCTTTCCAGGTAATTGATAAGCTTATAAATATTAGCTCATATACTGTCAGCTTTCATGATGACCAGCCGTCACCTGTAGATGTATGACATGTAGACATTTCACATGGTTCTATGAAAATTACCTGTACAAAGTTAGCTCAGAAAGAAGCAGGCATGGAAAAAAAGAGCAACAGCCAGTAGGATTAACAGTCATTACTTGAAATAGTCATGAGAATGTTTGTGGAGCTGCAGCTACTGCACCTTTTCCGTGGGATATCATGATTACTGATTGTTTGCCCCGTGTTGCAGCACGTCCTGGAGCCGGCCACGCGCGCGCCGCTGGGCAACGTGACGCGCTGGTTCACGACGCTGGCGCAGCAGGCGGCCGTGAAGCGCGTGGTGGGTGACGTCACGCTGGCCGCCGCGCCGCCTGTCTTCGACCCCAAGAAGTTCCAGGAACTCTCTGGAGCCAAGAAGGTACACACACGGAATTTCTTTTTTAATAATATTAGCCACCTAAATTATTAAAGTAATCCCAAGTAAGCTAAATTGCTTGTGCTAGGTCAGTAGTGGAGCAGCCAGGATTTGAACCTGGAGCCTCTCGATCGCAAGGATTTTACCACTAAATTATACATGCACTTGGGTTTTCCTGGTTCTCATCATCCCAAGTTTTCCCTGAGATTTTTAACCTTTTACCGAGTACTGAAACTGACAATTTGAGATTCTTTGTTAATCGGTTAGGTTGGACTCGAATATACAAATACCGCATATAGTTTAGGTTCTCTAATGCCAAGGTCTAAGTTGGCCCAGTAAAGCATATAATAATAATAATAATAATAATTGTCTTTATTATACACCAAGGATATAACAATTTTACAAAATATAACAAATTGGTAGGTATGTACAATTGGCGGCCTTATCGCTCTGCGGCAATCTCTTCCAGGCAACCATAGGATGGAGAAAAAAAAATAGGAGACAGCAATTTCAGGGCAGTTTGGTGTACATCGATATATTATACATATATATATAACCAAAAGATATCAGAGTTAGATAGATAGCTACCTAAGTATAGGTATACATAAATAAATCAACATACATACTACATAATTAAATAAAACATACTGCATACATAAGAAATAAAAATACTAACATTTTACCATAATATAGCCAAGAAAATTCAATTATCAATGAATCCACTTCAGTCAGAGATAATGGCTAGGTAGTATTCTTTGACTCGTCTTTTAAATATAGGCAAGGACTGAGCACGCCTAATAGTCACAGGCAGAGCATTCCATAGCCGAGCCGCTTGAACCGAAAAGGATTTGTCGGCGTAGTTGGTGGAATGATTCGGCATTTTCAATCTCAGATTCTCCGATGATCTCAAAACCCTCGAGTGTGTGTCGTGCAGGAACTCAAAACGTTGTTTGAGGTACGAGGGAGTTAAGGGATTAAATAAAATATTGTACAACAAGGAAAGAATATGAACATTCCGGCGAAGGCGTATAGGCAACCACTTGAGTTTTTTACGAAATTGAGAAACATGATCATATTTGCGTAGACCAAATATGAATCTTATACAAAGATTTTGGAGTCTCTCAAGCTTGTTAAGTTGGTCTTCAGTGAGATCGAGATAGCTGGCATCTGCATAGTCAAGGATAGGGAAAAGAAGAGTTTGTGCAAGCGCAGTCTTAGTGGCAGTGGGCAAGAAATTTTGGAGCCTGCGCAGGGACCCCGCCGCGGCAAAAATTTTGCGCCTCAATTCCTGGACCTGTGGACCCCACGATAAGTGATTGTCCATAAGTATCCCTAGGTTTTTAACCTGATCACTGTATGGAACATTTACTCCATTACAAGTCACGCGTGGAAGGAGTGACCAATCTACTTTCTCCATCATCCTAGAGCTACCGACAACGATGACCTGTGTCTTGCATGGATTAACCTCAAGTCCGTAGGAAGTACTCCAGTTGCATATTAATGAAAGGTCAGTGTTCATAGTGTCGACAGCTTCCTTCAATTTATCCGCTTTAGCCCGACAATATATCTGAAGATCATCCGCATAGAGGTGGTAGGAAGAAGATAGTTCGTTGGTGATTGAGTTTATAAATACTGAGAAGAGTAAGGGAGAAAGAACGCCGCCCTGTGGTACACCAGCAGTCGTTGTACACCAGGAGGAAGTTGTATCCTTGATACAAACACGCTGTCGGCGACCAAACAGGTAGCTACGAAACCAGTCAACCACAGTTGGAGATATGTTAAGGGAGCTCAATATGCCAAGCAGAACGTCGAAATCAACGGTATTAAAGGCATTACTAAAGTCCAACAGCGTTAGAACTGTTAGCTCGCCTTCCTCCATACCCAATCTAATGTCTTCCGTAATATGAACTAATGTAGTAGTAGTACTGTGACCAGAACGAAATCCAGACTGCAGAGGATTCATTAATGAGTTTTTAGATAGGAAAACTGTAAGTTGGGTGTGAACAAGTCGTTCGAGTACCTTAGAGAGGAAGGGCAAGATAGAAATAGGTCGATACTCTGAGAAAGAGGAAGGATTTTTTCTTTTAGGAATAGGGATTATTTGAGCATCCTTCCAAGCCATGGGAAATACGCTACTGGTCACAGAATCCTTAGATGAAGTTGTCAATATGTTTATAAACGACCTAAATAAGATAGATCAGCTACCACTGAATAATATCAAAAAAGCTTGGATATATGACAACTACCTAACATCACGTCTGACTTGGCCTTTTCTGGTATACGATTTCGGCAAAACCTTACTCGCGAAAATAGATGCAACTGTCATAAAATCACTAAAATCGTGGCTTGGACTAGCGCACTCTGCTGATCCCTCTGCTTTATTTAGGGATCAGAATAATTTTGGGATGAAATTAAAGAAACCATCGGAGCTCTATAAACACCTTAGAGTTACCAAAGCCCACATCTTAGGTAAATCCCAAGATGACACAGTCAGGGCACTCCCGAAAGATAATAACGCGTCCGAGCTTGAATCTAGACTTATATTCCATAAACGATTTATGATAGGAGCCCAGTCGAACAAAGTGGGGTTGGGAGTACGAGAGCCAAAAAGGGACCAGGATATACTTAGGTCCTTTCTGAAGCAAGACGAAAATGATAAATATCGAGTGCACGCGATGAATTTGGAAATCCAAAACGAATGGTTGACAATGGGAGAGTTCTGCATACCGATGGCTTTAAAGTGGCGCACCTTGATCTATGAGTGGTCGCCGGCCCTGTTAAAATTCTATCTTAACGCCTTTCAGATGACCCTTCCAGACCAGAGTAATCTGGTAAGGTGGGGGAAGGCCACAGAAAAACAATGTTATACGTGTGGTGAGGCAATAGGGACGGCTAGGCACATATTAGTAGGATGTAGGGTGCTTCTCGATAGAGGCCAATACTCACGCCGCCACGATAAGGTGCTTTTCATCATACGCGAAGCAATGAGTCTGGCAGTAGCTAGAGCCCAAAAAGGATTGACTACTAACAGACGACATATCAACTTTGTGTCTGAAGGTTCATCCATAAAATCCAGGAACAAACCTTATTCAATCTTAGATACTGCCCCAGATTGGACTCTCCTAATCGACACGTATGAAAAGCACTATAAAATTCCGGAGGATGTTGGGGTTTCGTCATCTAGACCGGACATATTTCTATACTCGAAAACGACAAAATATGTGGTCCTTGTGGAACTTACTGTACCGTGGGAAACAAATATACCGAAGGACCACACACTTAAGAAAAATAAATACTATGATCTCACAAACGAATTAATCAAAAACGGTTACGTGGTTAATTTGTATGCAGTAGAAGTGGGAGCTAGAGGTATACCAGCTAAATCTCTCTATAACCTACTTAAAGATCTAGGCCTATCGAGAGCTACAATAAGCTCATTACTAGGACGAATGTCTAAAGCGGCACTAGTAGGTTCGTATCAAATTTGGTTAGGCAGGGAGGGGAACTTGGGTAGTGAAGGTGAGTGTTGATGTACATCAACAAAAGGGGCCCCTTCTAAACCTACACTTGGGTCGCAAGTCCCAGGCACTGTTCCGAGTTCCCAACTCAGCAACGCGATGGACCCGGCACCCGCACGGAGAATCCATGGATTGCTAAGAATATCGTCTCTCTGATATGGCAGATGACAGGAAGAATTTCGTCGATAATAGGGTGGATCATATTACGGCTGACACAGTCGTTTCCCACCGCATTAGACGCAATTGACATTATGCTCCTCTTGACATCACAAGCCGAGAATTGACTAAAGAAGAATGGTGAGCAGTTGGGAGTTGAGACAGATGAAAGATGCTGTAATGTATTTTGTTTTGTTATTCTATCAAACTTTGACGAAGATGAGAAGTATTGATTAATTGAATCTAAATTTACTTTAATAGGGACCGAGTCTTCACGTGATTTGCCAACTCCCAATGTCCTTAAAAATTTCCAGACTTTTGCTGGATCTCCGTTTTCCACAGAGCTATGGATATATCGGCGTTGAGCATTCCTACACACCCTATTGCAGTGATTTCTAATGGCTGTATATCTATCCCGATTTATATTCGTCGGACACCTCTTATATTTCGACTTGGCTGTCGCTTTTTTTGAAATGAGGGATTTAATTTCAGTTGTTAGCCAAGGTGACGGGAGGTGTTTCACCCTTATCCTACGAGCTGGAGCATGTTTATCAAATAACTGTATCAGATTGGATGTAAACAGCCGTACTTTTTCATCAATACATCCGGAATTGTAAAGTGGACCCCAATCGATACCATCGGCATCCCTGCGCAGATTGTCAAGGTCTATACCTCCAAAATTGCGTTGCAGTAGAATTTTAGGTTTGAGTTTAGGTGGACGGAGTTGGTAGGATAGGAATAGCAAGTCATGGTAGGAAAACTGATCAGCAGTATACTTACCATGCCTAGCTACATGATTAAGAGAGGAAACTATAATCAGATCGAGAAGAGAAGGAGCAAGGTGAGGAGCATGATGTGTTGTTCCGGAAGGAAGAATAGACAGATTGCAGGATTGAACAATAGACTGAAGTGTAAAGGAACGAGAGTCGTTTTTAATTTGGCAGGTATTAAAATCACCCATGACTATAGTTTGACTGTACGCAGGCACAAAGGTATCTAAGAGTAGTTCGAATGAAGAAAAGTAGTTTATGCTAGAAGAAGGACAGTAAAAGACGCCAAGTAGTAGTTTGGAGTGCAGGAGTTCAACTTCTAAAAAGATATGTTCGCCAGCCTGCGGAGGTTGTGGTGACATGCTCAGAATAGTATATTGGATTTGCGTGCGTAAGTAAATTGCAACGCCACCCGCCCGACGCTCCACACGATCGTTTCTTATAAGATTGAATCCAGGTAGAGTATATAGTGGAGTGGGTAAACATGGTTTCAGCCATGATTCCGAAACAAGAATAGCATGTATGTGCGCACAGTCAAAGCTTGCCAGCATATCGGGGAAATGAGCCGGAATACTTTGTGCATTAATATGTACAACATTGAAGTTATTGGGAACATCTTTGAATTGAGATGAGAGTAACTCGGCAAGTGGAGGTTCCCCCTGGTAACTACCATTACTATCAGCAGAGAAATATTCATCACTATCACTAGCAGTACCGCTGTAGTCCGTAAACGACATTTACAGATCCAGCAAATACCACTCCGATAGTATGCCTTAAGATATTTAATACTTATTACCTGTTATAGTAATAAACTAAATTATTTGAAGCTAGAGTATAATCAATATAGATACTATAAAATAAAAATATACTATTGTAAATATAAAATTAATATATCAATAATAATATATATTAAAAATAATAAATTAATATATAAATAAATGAATAATATATAAAAAACAGTGAGAATATCTTAAAAATGTGCAAAAACTAAACGCTTCTACATCCATCTGCCGGTTTTTACAAAGAGCATCAACTTTTAACATTAAATAATTATAACTGAAAGTCTATGGGTCCAGATATTCAGATCATACCTGCTGATTTATTAAAATAAGAGGAGAGAGAGAGAGAGAGAGAGAAAAAAGAATTTTTTTTTATGATAAATAGTACAAGTTAATATTTTCGAATAAAGTTTAAAAGTTATACTTTAGAACGGAACGCAGAGTACGTCCCATTCACGGCATGTTGCTGTCACAATGACAGATGCTATTTTAGTGTCAGTATTTGTCAGTATTGTCAGATAATAAAGTTACAAATTTTAATTTAAATGAGGTTACATCGAGAAACAAGAAAAAAATTGGAAGTAAAAGTGAATAGTACAGTATTGAAAATAGTGGGTAATAGTATGAAGTTCAGCAAACATCTACAAAAGCAATTACATATAAAATCAGCTAATGTTTACCTGGACCCAGCGTAAATTAAGGACCGATGAAATTATCTCCTGGAGGTGGCGGCTCGCCTGGCTTTCGGCTCTGTAGCGATCTTGACAACAGCTATCGGTTTCTCAGGCTCCGCGCAGATCTGGTCTACCTGATTCAGAGATGCTATTCGTTGCGGGCCACTGGCCACGAGCACGTATATATTGCCTTCCCTAGACCAGCATTTAGAGATCCCAAACTTTTCACGAGCTTTCATGAAGATGTCATGCCTTGCCTTCGTCAGAAACTCGGAGATTGTGATACTGGAGCCCTTCAGTTTCGTCTTAGTAAACCACAGCTTATCTCGAGTAGCAACATCCTGCAGCTTGACAACGATGGGTCTTGGCCTTTTCGATGAGGAAGGTCGGCCCATTCTGTGGCATCGACGTATGTCCTCCCTGGCAAAGTTTGTGATCCCCATCTTCTGCTTGACAATACCCGTTATGACATCAGCGGTGTTTTCCTCTGGATCTTCTTTGATACCGTGGATCAGCAGAATTTTGCGACGCCTCTGAGTTTCCATAGCATCTACTGTCTGGGTGAGAGCATCAATCTGCTGCTGGAGCAACCAAAGCGACTTTGAGATGTCTGCTCGGAAACTTGAAAACTCAGCTGTTAGAGTTGAGATGCTTGCTGGTGTCTTAGGAGATTTTTGCAGCTCCTGTTCAAATGCCGCCATTCTCCGGTGGAAGTCAGCTTGCATGTCCACCAAAGTAGACTTCAGTGTGGGTTCAGTTGAAGTTGACATTGCAGTGCAGTAACAGACGTGAAGTGAAGTGAAAAGTTGAAAATAAGGAAGAAAATGATAGAATTGATATAACCGGCAGGTAGATATTTTTAGCTAGTCAATGTATGTAGCATTTAAGTATTAAATAACGCTCTGTATTATTTTTAATAAATTAAAAACTAGGAGCTAGAAAAATTCCGTGTTGCTATTTAAACTACCCACTCTTTCTTCCTTTTCTTTGGCACCTCAGCAATATTGCGGCATTTCCAGGATGTCATAGTCTGGTCCTGGTAAATATGTATCCCTCCTCAGTACTGCAAATTACAAACCCTAGTCCACACGCTACATACTTACGTACTGATTCAGGTCTCACCCTTGCCACTTGGATAGTATAATAGTAACTTTTAAACTCTCGCGTTCCATGATATATAATTTACGAAACGGGAATTAACGCGATCATGGTATAGGTACTTACATACCTTTCAATATTTTCTTGTCGCCATGTACCGTCACATACCACCCTCACAGTGTCCCTATTACGTAAGCAAACTGTCCGGTGTCTATCCGACTGCGTAGAAAAGCGAGGTCAGGCGATCAAAGGTATGTAAGTACCTATACCATGATCGCGTTAATTCCCGTTTCGTAAATTATATAGTCTAATAGTAATTAGTTATGGTGTGCTTTTAGGACGGCGGTGCCAAGAAAGAGAAGAAGGAGAAGAAGGAGCAGCCCAAGAAGGAGAAAGTGGAGGCGCCAGCGCCCGCCCCGGAGGACGAGCCTGAGGAGAAGCCCAAGGAGGCCAAGGACCCCTTCGACGTCATGCCCAAAGGGTAACAAGCACCTCTCTATACACATATATATCTACAATCACACCTTTAGCCCGTGAAGGAGAAAGTGGAGGCGCCAGCCCCCGCCCTGAAGGGCGAGCCCGAGGAGAAGCCCAAGGAGGCCAAGGACCCCTTCGACCTCATGCCCAAATGGTAACTGTTCTTTCTATAAGGTGTAACATAATTAACTTTGAGGGGTTTATCAGTATCGGTTTGTATGCTCGAAAAACATAAAGTTCTCATGTTTGTATGCTAACACTATTACGGGGTCACAATTCAGGGCCTCTCGAATCGTGATACGTGCGTCAGGACAGATGACTTGACCGTTTTACTTGGTCAATATTGTAACTTAATTAATATGCTAAAACTGCCATCATAGCCTGCCGCAGGTATAGTGCTACAGGCCAGGGGGATGTACGAGAACAGGCAGACGCAGATCATCACTGGACACGGAAACTTCGGGAGGTATCCGCATCTGAACAGTGCTCACGCTCTCCACCCGCTCGCGGCGGCGCGTGGGCGGCCAGCGCCTCCTGCGAGCTAGTCGTGCGCGAGCAGGAGCCAGCAGAGCGAGGGGCTCTGGCGGCCCCGGGGGGGACAGTGCTCACGCTCTCCACCCGCTCGCGGCGGCGCGTGGGCGGCCAGCGCCTCCTGCGAGCTAGTCGTGCGCGAGCAGGAGCCAGCAGAGCGAGGGGCTCTGGCGGCCCCGGGGGGGACAGTGCTCACGCTCTCCACCCGCTCGCGGCGGCGCGTGGGCGGCCAGCGCCTCCTGCGAGCTAGTCGTGCGCGAGCAGGAGCCAGCAGAGCGAGGGGCTCTGGCGGCCCCGGGGGGGACAGTGCTCACGCTCTCCACCCGCTCGCGGCGGCGCGTGGGCGGCCAGCGCCTCCTGCGAGCTAGTCGTGCGCGAGCAGGAGCCAGCAGAGCGAGGGGCTCTGGCGGCCCCGGGGGGGACAGTGCTCACGCTCTCCACCCGCTCGCGGCGGCGCGTGGGCGGCCAGCGCCTCCTGCGAGCTAGTCGTGCGCGAGCAGGAGCCAGCAGAGCGAGGGGCTCTGGCGGCCCCGGGGGGGACAGTGCTCACGCTCTCCACCCGCTCGCGGCGGCGCGTGGGCGGCCAGCGCCTCCTGCGAGCTAGTCGTGCGCGAGCAGGAGCCAGCAGAGCGAGGGGCTCTGGCGGCCCCGGGGGGGACAGTGC
Source organism: Eilema caniola (assembly GCA_949126895.1). Lineage (NCBI taxonomy): Eukaryota > Metazoa > Arthropoda > Insecta > Lepidoptera > Erebidae > Eilema > Eilema caniola. Next base: position 25,033,598 of record OX421475.1, read on the forward strand.
TCACGCTCTCCACCCGCTCGCGGCGGCGCGTGGGCGGCCAGCGCCTCCTGCGAGCTAGTCGTGCGCGAGCAGGAGCCAGCAGAGCGAGGGGCTCTGGCGGCCCCGGGGGGGACAGTGCTCACGCTCTCCACCCGCTCGCGGCGGCGCGTGGGCGGCCAGCGCCTCCTGCGAGCTAGTCGTGCGCGAGCAGGAGCCAGCAGAGCGAGGGGCTCTGGCGGCCCCGGGGGGGACAGTGCTCACGCTCTCCACCCGCTCGCGGCGGCGCGTGGGCGGCCAGCGCCTCCTGCGAGCTAGTCGTGCGCGAGCAGGAGCCAGCAGAGCGAGGGGCTCTGGCGGCCCCGGGGGGGACAGTGCTCACGCTCTCCACCCGCTCGCGGCGGCGCGTGGGCGGCCAGCGCCTCCTGCGAGCTAGTCGTGCGCGAGCAGGAGCCAGCAGAGCGAGGGGCTCTGGCGGCCCCGGGGGGGACAGTGCTCACGCTCTCCACCCGCTCGCGGCGGCGCGTGGGCGGCCAGCGCCTCCTGCGAGCTAGTCGTGCGCGAGCAGGAGCCAGCAGAGCGAGGGGCTCTGGCGGCCCCGGGGGGGACAGTGCTCACGCTCTCCACCCGCTCGCGGCGGCGCGTGGGCGGCCAGCGCCTCCTGCGAGCTAGTCGTGCGCGAGCAGGAGCCAGCAGAGCGAGGGGCTCTGGCGGCCCCGGGGGGGACAGTGCTCACGCTCTCCACCCGCTCGCGGCGGCGCGTGGGCGGCCAGCGCCTCCTGCGAGCTAGTCGTGCGCGAGCAGGAGCCAGCAGAGCGAGGGGCTCTGGCGGCCCCGGGGGGGACAGTGCTCACGCTCTCCACCCGCTCGCGGCGGCGCGTGGGCGGCCAGCGCCTCCTGCGAGCTAGTCGTGCGCGAGCAGGAGCCAGCAGAGCGAGGGGCTCTGGCGGCCCCGGGGGGACATACATTATGAATTGCTACATCTAGTGAATGTTGCACCTGTGGGTTATTTATTCTTTTCAGAACATGACTACTATTAATAACTACTCACATACATCCTACGCCTGTAAATCCCCGAAGGGGTAAACAGAGCTATATTAACATCCACATTTCGCCTATTAAGATCTTTGGTCCCACGTAATAGGGGACGAGCCTTTTACCGTCAACTGTTTGTCGTCAGCCGTTGACCGTATGTTGACTGCCGGATGGAGACCTGCCCTAGCCCTCAATCGCCTTGTGCGACACCCACGAGAAGAGATGGGCTGGCCCTACTCTACTCCATGGGAAACCAACACGACACTGTATTTATAATTCGGGAAATAAAAAAAATTGTCATAAACTCTAGAGCTGCCCTCTGTCACTCAGTGCTCAAAGACAATGTTAATCTATTCCAGAACATTTGTGATGGACGACTTCAAGCGGTGCTACTCAAACGAGGACGAATCCAAATCCATCCCATACTTCTGGGAGAAGTTCGACCCTGAGCACTACTCCATCTGGTACGCTGAGTACAAATACCCTGAGGAGCTGGCCAAGGTGTTCATGAGCTGCAACCTCATCACTGGTACGTGCCACACAACAAGTGCCCTACTCCCAACTATTACCCACTTTGTATGTGTTGTTTGGTTTGCACCATCCATCAACATGTATTCATTATTACATGTCTCCTAGACAGATTGCAATAACAAGAAAGTAAATAGTTTTTCTTCTAACCACTGTCAGCTAAATTGGCTATGTCGCTGATGTAGTAATTGCAGTTAGAACATAACACTTGCTGACACCACAAGTTATGTATTTAGTAAATTAATGCTGAAGTTATTTCTACTGTTAACAAACGAAGATATCTCAATTTTTACGCCGAGTCTAAACTACTGTGGTGATTTAAAAAATCTTTTATTAATAAAATTCTATATTATCCCAGCATAACGAGCTATGTTCTAAGTATTGGTGCGGTTTACTGCGAGGTGATGCTAATTATTACTCGCTCCATATATCTTGGACCTAAATGTGCTCAAAATGTGCTCTGTACGCACAGCACGCGTTCCTTGAATAACTTTTGATGATAGAATGGGGTACTCCTGTGGTGAAATGTACAAAACAATTTTCTCAATCATAAAGGTCTAAGATATGTTTCTAAAGGCACAGGTTTTTTTTATACCACTTGGTGGCAGGCAAGCACACGGCCCACCTTATGGAAAGTGGTTACCGTGGCCTATGGACGTGTGCAACACCAGGGGCATCACACTCGCGCTGCCGACCGTGTTAGGACAGAGAGTTTCTGTGCCGTCAGTGTAAAAGATAAAGCAGGACAAGCCTTTGGTCTTCCCACTAACAGCACAAAAACTCTCCAGTGAGCTTTGGCTACCCTGCTCACTGCCAGGAAAACAACACGAGGTTATTATGGCCGCAGTATTCTGTAAGGCGGAGGTACTTCCCCAGTCGGACTGCTCAATTGGACGGAAATACCGTCGTGTCCTACCTCCCACAAAGTGGTTGATGTTGAGGTTATCTTTGTAAACCTGCGGGCAAGCCTGTGCTTATCGTGTTGTCGAGCCACCGTTAGAGTCCCTTGTGTTCCACAGGCATGTTCCAACGCCTAGACAAGATGCGCAAACAAGCCTTCGCATCCGTCATACTGTTCGGTGAAGACAACAACTCTAGCATCTCCGGAGTATGGGTGTGGCGGGGCAAGGAGCTGGCCTTCCCGCTGTCGCCCGACTGGCAGATCGACTACGAGTCGTACGACTGGACGCGCCTCGACCCCGCCAGCGAAGACACCAAGAAACTAGTCCAGGATTACTTCTCGTGGTCGGGCGTGGACAAGCAGGGCCGCAAGTTCAACCAGGGCAAGATCTTCAAGTGAGCGTCGCGACGCGTGGTGTAAAAAGTCGCGTTAACCTGTCCCGCCGTCCGCGGGCCGCCGCCTCCCCAGGCTCTAATAAACTGTTTTTTATTTATTTATGCGTGTTTGGTTTCACTTTTTCACTTTTTACTACTGTTTACTTAACTTTCCCTTGTCTGTCGAGTGGTGCTATCGTTCGCTGTAGGACGCGCGTACTGTCGAGTTTAACTTAAAGGACGGCGATAGGCCGCCATATTTACAAACCATTTTGATTGCTACGGGGTCTACTGTTTCTCTTGACACCGACCGCTTCACAGGCCAGAGCCCTAACCGCACGCTGTATTCTACGTCCACGGTATGTTTGACTCGAACCGATTTAATATGCTTGCACCCGGTAGCCGAAATACGGAAATATTCAGACCAATCCAAATACACATATTAATGTACACAAATATTTGCACAGAGCGGGAATCGACCCGTGCCAGCCCGCGTAGCAGTCAAGTTTGCTACTGCGCCACAGAGGATGATAGATGAATCCACGTAGAGGGTATTCGTCAGTTGCTCTGGCAGAGTGCATCGGCTGATTTGTAAAGTGGTTCGACGTAGTTTAAATAAAAATGCAACAAATGGAAAGCAAAATTCATATTTTTATCTCTCAGACTTTTGCCTAACTGATAATTTTTGTTTAACATTATTACATAACATATTTATTACATAATATTGCGTTATTAAAATCAACTAAGTAACATTACAATAGAATCGCTAAAGAAAAGTTGCGAGCGAAACGACAGGTAGTAGGCAGAGACAGTACGAAGATACAAAGAAGAGCGACAAGCGGCGGTAGCTCGACGATGGTGGCGCCACATCAAAGCATACGCGATAACATTGAGATAAAGAGTAAGTAAGTATAATAATATATAGTAATAATAGTAATAAATGCATTGGGTCGTCGCCTCGACACACGTCTTGTAGCCACCTTGGTCGGTTTACATTATCACATTATAGTTTTATTGCAATCATCGTGCTGAGGCCCCGGAAGCTCAAGTAGGAAGCTAACTCCTCCGTGTGAAGGAATCATAATGTTCAGTTAGAAAGATCTCCTCGTCAACCTCGTGGCGAGGTACAGCCGCCGACATTATTGCGTGATGGAAAGTTCAGGCCGGCTAACATCGACTCGGCCTGGGGAAGTATACACCTTGATATCTACTTGGAGCAGTTGAAACCGAAGCTTTAGTACTTACTAATGTTTTACAAATATATAGAATACACACATGACAGGCACTTACTGTTAACTACTGATATTATACTTGGCTCTCAAACTGTCAGTAGAGAACGCTCTACAAAAGAGAAGCAAGTCGATCTTAGCCGGACGCCACTCTTCCTGATAACTTGCCAAGTCACAAGCCGTCCACTGCGACTGTACCACGTACAAAAATGTCAGATAAGGCGGATAAGCGGTACCCACCTATAACAAATCTTAAAGATTAGGCATATACCCACAATCAAAAGGAAGTGCCATTAAACCCGTTTACTATGGCAACTGGTGACGTACATACTAGCATGGCAATGTCACACAAAATGGTGAGGTGATTCAGTATAAGTACCTATAAATAAATAGAAATCAGACTAAACACAGTAAGTACTTACACACCAGACAGTAATAGAGGACTTATGCAGAACATTTTACCTACAAGTGAAAGCTGTGGACGTTTCCCTTACATTTTAAAAGTTTGCTGGTGCCATCATGTTAGCTCCGGTCGTTCCCGAAGCTTCAACCTCTGAGCTCGGGGCTCGCATTCTTTGTTATGGTCTTCAACATCTCAAGAGCTGGCAGAGGCGACTCTCATACAGTTTACTTATCTGCGATCTCATGAATAACATGGAGGCTGTCGCGGGCCACTTAAATTATTGCTAGGTACCTAGCTAGTGAGTATTAAACATATACTTATAAATATCTTGTCTGAAATTTATTTATTAGCTTTTCTTTAGGTGTATATTGCCAATGATAAAAATATATTACAAAGGGGTCTCATAATATCGACAGTCACTGCATCGATGGTCGCTGTATCGAAAACGTTCCCTCGACGGGCTAACGTATCGACAGTACCTACCCCAAATCGATGGTACGGGTAGTCGATGCAGCGTACTATCGATTTGGTTTACTGTTTTAGTGTGCTAACGATGTAGCGTACCAACGATTTATGTAGGGTACTGTCAATATATTCGATACATTAGTCCGTCGATGGAACGTTTTCGATACAGCAACCATCGCTGTAGTGACTGTCGATACTATGTCCTGGACCTATTATAAAGTACTACCTAAGTAGAGCACCACCAATCAAATTACTCAAGTTAGTCGTTAGGTTCGTATTGAGCTTCAGGGCGTTCACACTTATAAACATTTAAAGATCTTAACAACGACAGTCATCCAAAGCGCTATAACTAAGTACAATTAACTAAATGTAACTAACTACAACAGGCAGGTACTTATGCGGTCACCTCCAGAGGCACCTGCGGGGAGCGTTGCCATTCTCACTGTTACAATATCTCATGCCACTTTATCCTTAGAACACAAACCCACTGTTTTATTTGCAGGTGTTTGTAGTTATAATTATAAAATATAATAATTTGTAAGTAGGAAGGTCCATTCTTGTCTTATTATATCTAGTATATCTATCTGTTATACCTAAATCTACAAACATTTGCATTAGGTAGGTTCTTATTTGGCCAAGCCATCAGTTTCAAATCTTATTGTGATTAAATACTTCCTTAAGTAGGTACCTACCTAAATCTCAAATACCGGCCAAATAGTTTTGATATACCTACCTACCTATGTAGGCACTTGGCAAATGTTTGCAGAAATGAGTAAGTAGGTAGGTATACACCTGTATGAGTATTTGGTGCTAGACGTAATATATATTTTATCTATTTTAATTGATATTTGATAGATAACTCTTAAAACCATACTAAAACACATTGGTCTTTACCAAGTAAAGGAATAGGTAGAGATACAATGGGTACATCTATCAAAAACAGATATCCAATAATAGCGAATGCAAAATTTAACATTTTATAAGATTTAAAGTTTTAATGAGCTCTTCATAAATGCGTTTGTAAATACATCAAAGTCGGGCACAATGCGCGTCTTCATAGTCAATGCGTCTCATTGACAATACAATACTCATTGCACACTTGGGAAGTCTCCCTGTCCAGCCGCGGTCGGTGCGGCTCTGCTAAAGACCTAACTGTGGTTACACTCCATTCGGTAAGGTGGTTACTCAACTAAGGGAATAAGTATATGATTTTTTTTATTATTTTAAAACTCGGTTTGTTAATCTATTTTTGCTTAAAACTCAAATTATGTAAAAACACGGCTAGGAACCGAAATAGAACCACTAACTAGTTCAAGCAGTAGTTTATTTATATAAAATGTATTTGTGTAAAGACTCACATCAAGAATGTTTAGTTAAGTTGGTAGTTACTGACTTCGTACATACAGGGTGGCATGCGTGCCAATGGTCTCACTGCCATGGGCGCTCAAGATCGTGCGGAGCAGAGGAGGAAGAGCCAGAAGGCGGGCCCTGAGCTCCGAGGGCGTCTAAATGTAAATGATGATGATGATGTAGGTGTTTAGTTAATAAGTAGTTAGGCACCTATAACCAAATGGAGTACCTACATCACTCTAATCTTAAGCTGTACTCGAAGGACCTCGCGAGGTCAACGATCTCCTGAACCATTAAGTAATCACTTGCTTCCAATTACTCTAAACTCTCAGATATACTTATTTTAATAATATTATGTACACAAAGGCAAACAATGAATGGTTTAGTAGCGCAGGGGGCCCTGCCAGTCACCAGTCGCCAGTCAGCCTTGGTGGCGAGCTAAGTAGGGGTCGAAGGGGGAGGGGGGAGGAAGGGGGGAAGTACACGAACTGTCTAACAATTCCTATTATTATCAGTATTTAACTGTCTATGCTTAAATGTTGAAGTACATATTGAGTAGGTATAGGTACCTACATACAGTTGATATGATCAAGTTAATAGGAGGTACCTAGATACTTTGTTTATTCGACATTTTGTTTTATTTAACAAATATGTAGGTACCTATGTACCACAAGACAATGTTTACAAATTATGACTAAATTGTCTGCGAATCAGTAGGTGTGGCGGTGTGATGTAGGTACGTATGCAGGCTACAAACTGCCCCAAGTGTTTTGTGCTGATTATTCACAAATCTGTCCGTGTGCCATGTAGGAACATACAGGTTAGACTCTCTGCCGCGGTATCGAACCCGAGACACTCGTTGAGCTCGTAAAAATCACAATGTACAGTCGAACAGTTCAATAAACTTCAAAAATGCAAAGATCAACAATGGCTAGTAGAGAATGTAAACGACGCTATAAATGTACACGTTATACATTACATCTAGTGAACGGGTAAATGTACATCTCAAAATTGATAACGTCCCTCCAGCAGTCCGGCCGGCAGACTGGCCAGCAGACCGGCCAAGGGGTCGGCCAGCGGGCCGGCCAGGGGGTCGGCCAGCGGGCCGGCCAGGGGGTCGGCCAGCGGGCCGGCCAGGGGGTCGGCCAGCGGGCCGGCCAGGGGGTCGGCCAGCGGGCCGGCCAGGGGGTCGGCCAGTGGGCCGGTGGACAATACTATCTATCAAATGTGCGAGTCGCGGAGCGCGCGCGGCGGCGGCGCCGGCGGGCGGCGTCAGTGCGGCCGCGCCTCCTGCGGACCACAGGACAGTTCGCACCGCTGCGCCGACAGGCAGGGAGTATCCCTCTTGTCGGCCGGAAAACAACGCTTACAGCAAACATTATGAGTTGATTATACTAATGAGTAAAGATTTTATGCCTAAACACTCAAAACCACAATGAACCTCACCAGATTAGTCGGCAAGTCGAACGATTTCGTACCTACTGAGCCACCACGAGGCGGCGACGAGCCCCATTCGTTTTAGATTCTTTAATTTTGAATGAATTACTTATACCTGCCCAAATTTTGTAGATTCTTCAGTTCTCCAAGTGAATGATATTGATTTGATATTCTTCATTCATGAAGGCGTCCTGCTCTAAGTAACTTTATTGAGTGATATACCTACATTTCAGTACCTACACGCACGCGGATGAATATACCCGAAAGATAAAATGTAAATAAATCATAAATGTTGTCGGTACATTTTCGTAATATTACAATAAGCCACTCATAATGTAAGTACTGTATTATATAGATTAATGTTCCCAACTGTGCGTCAAATCGACACCTATATCTTCTCGTTGCATTGCACGAGCACAGTCCGATATTTTTAGAGAAATGGAAAGGGCGTAGACCCGTAGCACGAGCTACGCTCGCTACGCGTAGAGTGCTACGTGGCTAGTGACGTGCGGCTATTTCTCAGGAGTCCGATTCAGTAGAATTACGTAAACTTACGAACGCTTATAAAATGAATATTGCAAAATATAATCCAAAACGCAATCAACTATGAGTGATTCTGAAGTTTTCATAACGGTTTTGAAAAGGTGGTGTTACTGAATCGGGCTCCAGGGTGGATTGGGACACAAATGATCGATGAGTTATAGTGACCGGCAAACTCGGTGGCAATGTACTCAGGCTGCGCGAGGCGCGTCTTATCTGCCACTGGTCAATCAGCCCTTTTACTGGGATCTTGGTTGGCCTCTCCTCGATATTGCTCACGAAGTTTACAGACTACTGCATCAAAGGGGGCTCACCTCGGCGGGCAGGTCCTGGTCGGCCGGGCAGTCCCGCGGCGGCGAGCTGCCGGGGAATGACACATGATAATACTAAGTTAGGTACAGTCAGCAGCAGAGGAAACGCACCCCCATGGAGGCTTCAGTTTTTTTTTTAAACTTTATGCACAGTAAAATGTTTGTATAAAGGCGGACTTAATGCTACGGGCGTTATTTAATAGTCAACTTTAGGGTGATGCAGGGATACAGAGATACGTGTTGTGTTACCGGCGGGGAGAATGAGCTCACTGGAAAACAATTATGCTGTCAGTGGGCAAGCCGAAGGCTTGCTCTGCTTTGCCTCCTGCACTGACGGCACAGAAACTCTCTGTTTACAGGGTCGGCAGCACGAGTGTGACTCCCTTGGTGTAGCACACGTCCATAGGTAACGGTAACCACTTCCGTACGTATCTTAGACCTAAATCGCGAGCCGAACGAGGCCCTGGCGCGCGCGGATTGTTTTGTAATGATGAATGTGCTATCCTCGAAGTGAGAGGGCTGAGTCCGTACCTGCCGGCGGCGTGGCACTCGCAGCGGCACAGCTCGGGCTCCACGTAGCTGACGGCGGCGGCGGGCGGCAGCGTCTGGATGCGCTTGGGCTGCTTGCGCCGCTCCGGCACCTCCGAGAAGTGAGAGGGCTGAGTCCGTACCTGCCGGCGGCGTGGCACTCGCAGCGGCACAGCTCGGGCTCCACGTAGCTGACGGCGGCGGCGGGCGGCAGCGTCTGGATGCGCTTGGGCTGCTTGCGCCGCTCCGGCACCTCCGAGAAGTGAGAGGGCTGAGTCCGTACCTGCCGGCGGCGTGGCACTCGCAGCGGCACAGCTCGGGCTCCACGTAGCTGACGGCGGCGGCGGGCGGCAGCGTCTGGATGCGCTTGGGCTGCTTGCGCCGCTCCGGCACCTCCGAGAAGTGAGAGGGCTGAGTCCGTACCTGCCGGCGGCGTGGCACTCGCAGCGGCACAGCTCGGGCTCCACGTAGCTGACGGCGGCGGCGGGCGGCAGCGTCTGGATGCGCTTGGGCTGCTTGCGCCGCTCCGGCACCTCCGAGAAGTGAGAGGGCTGAGTCCGTACCTGCCGGCGGCGTGGCACTCGCAGCGGCACAGCTCGGGCTCCACGTAGCTGACGGCGGCGGCGGGCGGCAGCGTCTGGATGCGCTTGGGCTGCTTGCGCCGCTCCGGCACCTCCGAGAAGTGAGAGGGCTGAGTCCGTACCTGCCGGCGGCGTGGCACTCGCAGCGGCACAGCTCGGGCTCCACGTAGCTGACGGCGGCGGCGGGCGGCAGCGTCTGGATGCGCTTGGGCTGCTTGCGCCGCTCCGGCACCTCCGAGAAGTGAGAGGGCTGAGTCCGTACCTGCCGGCGGCGTGGCACTCGCAGCGGCACAGCTCGGGCTCCACGTAGCTGACGGCGGCGGCGGGCGGCAGCGTCTGGATGCGCTTGGGCTGCTTGCGCCGCTCCGGCACCTCCGAGAAGTGAGAGGGCTGAGTCCGTACCTGCCGGCGGCGTGGCACTCGCAGCGGCACAGCTCGGGCTCCACGTAGCTGACGGCGGCGGCGGGCGGCAGCGTCTGGATGCGCTTGGGCTGCTTGCGCCGCTCCGGCACCTCCGAGAAGTGAGAGGGCTGAGTCCGTACCTGCCGGCGGCGTGGCACTCGCAGCGGCACAGCTCGGGCTCCACGTAGCTGACGGCGGCGGCGGGCGGCAGCGTCTGGATGCGCTTGGGCTGCTTGCGCCGCTCCGGCACCTCCGAGAAGTGAGAGGGCTGAGTCCGTACCTGCCGGCGGCGTGGCACTCGCAGCGGCACAGCTCGGGCTCCACGTAGCTGACGGCGGCGGCGGGCGGCAGCGTCTGGATGCGCTTGGGCTGCTTGCGCCGCTCCGGCACCTCCGAGAAGTGAGAGGGCTGAGTCCGTACCTGCCGGCGGCGTGGCACTCGCAGCGGCACAGCTCGGGCTCCACGTAGCTGACGGCGGCGGCGGGCGGCAGCGTCTGGATGCGCTTGGGCTGCTTGCGCCGCTCCGGCACCTCCGAGAAGTGAGAGGGCTGAGTCCGTACCTGCCGGCGGCGTGGCACTCGCAGCGGCACAGCTCGGGCTCCACGTAGCTGACGGCGGCGGCGGGCGGCAGCGTCTGGATGCGCTTGGGCTGCTTGCGCCGCTCCGGCACCTCCGAGAAGTCGATCCACTCCGTCTTCGGCCGCGACTCTGCAAGTTAGCGAGGCGCTGTCCGTCACAACTGCTAGCTATACTGTCCATTTTATATTCAGTCCATACATTGGCTGCACCCCGCTGAATGGTAAGAAGCTGAGGTACAAGCCAGAAGATACGGACCTCCATTCCGAATGCCGTTGTCCCTAAAATAGTAAATGACTACGAAATCAGTAGGTTGAGGGTACCACGTGTTTTTAAACAGGTTTGGTTTTTAAGCTGACACCACTGCGTTGTTTGTAGAGAATGTTAATGACACAGTTGACGGTTTATGTGTTTGCGGATAGTACCTACGCTTTGACATTTCACATCATATTAAATTTACTTCAGAAAACGCTTGCAAATTGTACAAATTTTTAAATAGCACGTAACTTAAATTATTGCCGCTCTGGACTGCCCGTTTATGTTTCATTCGAACCACCCGTGTCACCCCCCATATGCCCGAAATCATTTTCTAGCACTAACGGCTTATGAATATCTTTCAAATAAGACTAATACCAAATACTATCACACGTCCATAGGCCACGGTAACCACTTTTCATCAGGTGGATCGTGTGCTTGTCTGCCACCTCAGTGGTATATAAAAAAGAATGTGTCCTGTGCTAATTTCATGAAATAAAATTTATTTAGAGATTGTGTTATTTCATTTTAAATTTGTATATCTCTAAATGACATCCCTTACTCAAAAGTCTCTGAGCCATTTTCCCAAGTTGGTCGGCTTCGTCTTTAAGCATATGTAGTCTAATTATGATGCGATTGAACTTGGACAATTTCCTTGAAGCAGCTGCCACCTGACTGCCACAACCAATTGGCGATATCGAAGTTCTAAGGGGGAGTTTCCACCAGAGTGGCTTGGCGACGCGAGGCGAGAAGAGAATTGAAATTTGTATGGAAAACGGGCCATCTTTGGTGGAAACAGTGTGGATTGACGAGAATACGCTAGGCGTGAATTGAAATATTTGTTTGTGTAAAAATGAACCGTATTGCTTCGGTTATAGAGTATATATTAACTTTGCAACTGAAACACGCTTCTCGCGAGAGGCGTATTCACGGAGGACAGAATATGAATCATTTTCTTCTCCATGGGCGTATTGTTGTCCGTTGCTACGTATTACCGTGATATTACCTGAGAATACCGTCATGATAGTACAAGCCTTTTCTACTAGAGGTCGCTTTTGCTTCAGTCGAGGTTGTTTTCCCATAGCTGGTATCTTTTTTTTTGAATGTAGATTTCAATCTTCGCATGTACCTCATAAAACCTTTGTCTTGACATTCTGAAGGTAGTTTCAAAACTTTCGTCGTCTGAAGTATAAACAAAGTGTGAAACTCGTCATGATTAACGTGATATTTGATACGATTTCGAACCCAGTAACGGTAAGTTCAATTCAAATTCAAAATTCTATTCAATTCAATTCTCTTCTCGCCTCGTCTCGTCTCGCCACTCTGGTGGAAAATCACCTTCTCAGACTAGTCCCCCTGAGAAGAAGTTGCGTTCGGTAGAGCTGCGCCACAGCTTGCAGCTACGGTCTTTACCTACATATGAAATTGGCGTTTTATCGGTTTGGCCATGTTGATCTCAAATATCCAGCGTTCGGATTCCAAATTACAAATTCAAATTCATTTCAATTTTAAGCTTGTCTATTTGTGCTTCGAATGTGATAGGTACCTTATTCATTTGTTATCGCGCTATTTCATTTTGTTCTGACATCGTTCTCTGCACAATATGGAAAACTTAAAATATTGCAGTATTTTTGTAGAGAAACTATCGTGAGTCATTTTACAATTCGATAACTTTACTACGGCTATACTCACGTCACTCGTCAGGATGCGCCCGACTAGTTTCGGACCCGACCGGAGTCCTTATTCATGAGCAGAGTATCCAGGCGCGGCGACGTCCGGTGCTTTACTGTCGTCGCCGCGCCTGGATACTCTGCTCATGAATAAGGACTCCGGTCGGGTTAGTATAGCCGTAGTAAAGTTATCGTATTGCAGTATTTTCGAAAATGAGTTTCAACGCGGAACCAGCGCTGCAGAAACAGCTCGAAGGATTTATTATGTGTACGAAGAAGCCTCTGTTAAAGAAAACACAGTAAATCAAAGGCAAAGGTAAATCCGCCAAAGGCATACAAAATATTAAATAAAATAGATAATTATGTGCAGAATCCAATAACTCACCCGACCTGGCTTCAACCGATTAGGTACCATTTTTTTCGGAATCCGGATAATTTTTTAATTGAAAAACAAAGAGTGATTCACGCTCTCGCAATTTTTTCAGCAAGGGAATCAATAAACTGCGTATAAAATGACAAAAGTATATAGATAACAACGGTACACACTTTCGTTGATAAAAATATTTTTTTTCCTTATAAAACGCCAATTTCATACGTAACCATACCTAATACCACTGCGTCGGACGTTTCCTGTGGCAATTTTATGTTTCTTCGAATATTTATCGTTACCCGGAGGGACGGGGTAAACGTACCACGCTGTCACCGAAACCGTTAACCGAACTTTCATCACTTTAAGGCGCCCACTCACTAACAGTCCGCCTGCAGTCCGCCTGCAGTTCCTGATCTGTCCGGCGGCCTGCAGTCCTAAGCCGATAGCGCCCACACACTAAAGCGATTTTGGCCCGCCGGCAATTCCCTGTTGTCAGTTTTGCAACCACACACTAGCAGTTGTGAGTCGTCAGTTTTAGGTCGTACGATCGCCTGCCGGTAATGGTCTTATATCAGTTACATAGAGAGTACGAAACAGTGCAAGCGATTTTCGACCTTATTGACATTTTTTTAATTACATGTTTTTTCGCATAAATAAATGCTGCTGATCACAAATATAAGAAAAAAAACTAGATTTGTTGTGATGTCAATAAGGTTGAAAATAGCTTGGACTACGTTATTCTTATATAAGTACGTGCTAATCATTGTGGGAAATAGGTGTTAGCTATTTTGAACCATATGGACTATGTGCATAAGAAATATAGACGAGTATGTACAAAAAATGAATAAAATCTTAGTAAAAACTGACACGAAACGTCGATCGACAGGCCCGTTGTGCTCGTTCGCCCTGACGGCCTAGGACTGTCCGGCTTAGAACTGTCCGGAATCGTTCAGCGGCCACACACTATCGGATCGTATTAGTCGTCAGTCCAAAATCGTTAACGAAACTGTGAGTGTGTGGGTTATTGCGATTAACTGACAGATTTATATCGTCCGACCGTCGTCCGGTAAACTGTTAGTGAGTGGGCGCCTTTAGAGGTACCTATTCGATAGCGACAGGTCGCACACTGCCGTTCTACAAAGGCCAAAGTTCGTGTCTCACCGTCCCCGCCGCTGCGCGTGCGTGCGCGCTCGGCCCGCGGCGCCGCCGCCGCCGCCGTCCCCGCCGCCGGCGCCGCCTCCGCCACCGACGCCGTGCGCGGCCGGCGCGGCAGGCGGATGCGCAGGCGCTCGGGCGGCGCGGCGGGCGCGGGCGCGGGCGCGCTGGCGGGGCGCGCGGCACGCGGTGCGGGCGCGGGGGGCGGCGGCGCGGGCGCGGCGCGCGGCCGCTGTAGCGCGGCCAGGCGCACGCCGCCACGCTCGCGCACCGGCACCATGGGCAGCGCCACGGGCCGCTCCTGCGGCAGCGTCGTGGGCACGTACGGCAGCTCGTCCTCGAACGACTCCTGCACCACCAGCCCGCGCCGCTCCACGTCGTTGCCGCCGCGCGCCGGCGCCGACTCGGAGCTCGGCTCCGACTCGGACGAGTCGCGCGCCGCGTCCCGCGGGGAGGGCGGCGGGGTGGGGCGGGCGCCCGCGCCGGCCGCTGCGCCGTCGCTCGCGTCCGAGCCGGGCGTGGTCCCGTCGCCGACCCTCGCGTCCCGGGCCGCCGGCGCCCGCGGCTCCTCGGGGTCGACGAAGCTCGGAAAGGACCCGGATATCTCGCTCGTGACGCTCGGTGTTTTCGTTATGCTGAACTGAGTGCTGAAGACTTGCTCGCGGCTGCCCACGTGAGTCGTAAAAAGAATCCTCTCCTTGCGTCTGCGGCGGCCGTCGTCGACGGTGGGAACCGGCTCGACGTGCTCCATGTTGGGGGCCACCTCCGGGGTGCAGTAGACGGGGCGCGCGCCGGCGACGGGGCCGGCCCCGGCGCTGCTAACGCTCGCGACGCTCGGTGACCGTCGCCCCGGCTCCGCCTCGGTCGGTCTCTGAGCGGACGGGGTGGCGGAGCCGGTGGACGGTGGGCCCGGCGACCGCTCCTCGGGCGTGCGCTCCGTGGGAGACCGGAGCGGTATGATGATGCTGCCGTCGGGGAGCACGGTCCGGTGGACAGGCTTGTCGGGCGGGCGGCGCGCGTGCGGCGCGGAGGCGGGCCGGTCGGGCGCGCGCTCCGGGCCGGGCTCGCGCCGCGCGCCGCTGGAGCCGGGCCGCTCGTCCGGGGGCGTGCGTAGAGGTATGTGAATAATTCCGTCTCTGGTATCATCGTAGTATTTGAGTTTCTCCCCGCTACGCTGACCGACCAGGGGCTGCGCGACGGGTGTTATGGCCCGCTGCTGATGAACTACCGGGGATCCCTCGCGGGAGCTAGGCGAGGGCGAGGTTCCGCTCTTTCGGGGCGTTTTGAATAGCGAAAGTACAGAACCCTTGATCTTGCCGGCCGAGGATGGAGTAGCAGAGCGGTCGCGGCTCTTGCTGCGGGATCGGCCCTCGGTGAGACTCCTTTTACGACGAAGAGCATCCGATGGCGAATCCGGTGACGCGATCGTCTCGCGTGACTTAAATAGTGAGCAAAACGACGACTTCCGGGACACCGGGGCCCCCGCCGGGGACGGCGTGCGGCTGTCCCGCGGCGCGCGGCTCCGCGCGCCGGGGCTGACCGGGGCCGGCTCGGCGCGCCCGACCAGCTCCGTGGGGCGCACGGCGCGGTCGCTGCGCGTCTCTAGCTCCAGCGAGGCGAGCTTCTGGGCTGCCTCGTCGCCGCCGTCGTTGACATTCGATCGTGGACTCGTCGTGTCCTCCTCCGTTTCCTCGTACTCGCTGTCGGGTTTCAATTTAATACGAATGAT
Organism: Eilema caniola; assembly: GCA_949126895.1. Classification (NCBI taxonomy): domain Eukaryota; kingdom Metazoa; phylum Arthropoda; class Insecta; order Lepidoptera; family Erebidae; genus Eilema; species Eilema caniola. Next base: position 25,049,413 of record OX421475.1, read on the forward strand.
ATCTTTCGTACGATTTCCACTCTTGTAAATTTCGGGCTCGGACGGCTCGCGGCGGACGCGGGGCCGCGCACGTCTTTCCTGCACGCGCGCTTTGTTCTGGTTCTCCTTTTTTAGTTTCTCATCGTTGGGTGTGACCGGTGCCACGGCAGCGGTGGTCACCGGAGGGAGGGCTGCGGGCCCGGCCGAGCACACCGCCGGTGCCGGCGACGCGACCGAGGGCGCGGGGACCGGCGACGGCGGCGGCGGGCGGGCCGCGCGCTCCACGGTGGCCTCGGTTCGCACCTCGCGGCGGTCGCGCGCGTCCACCGGCGCCGGCGCCGGCGCCGCGCCCGGGGGAGAGTCGGCGCCCAGTTTAGCTATTTCGAGCAGCCGCTCCTCGACGGCCGCGGCGCAAATCTCGGGGTCCGTTTCGATGGGTTTCGGGCCGCAGAAGGAAGTCTCGAGCAGCATCCTGTGCGGCGAGGGCGAGCGGGACACGCCCGACACCACGGACAGGCGCGACACGCGCGACGCGTGGCTGAAGGCCGACAGCGCCGAGTGCGCAGAGCACTGCGAGCCGACGCTGGACAGGCGGCTGGTGCGGCCCGACACGCCCAGCAGCGCCGCCTCCGAGCCCTGGCTGTCCTTGCGCGAGTGGCGGCGCGCGGCGCCGGGCGGCGCGGGCGGCGCGGGCCGCTCGCCCGGCGCCTCCAGGAAGGCCAGCTCCTCGGTGGACGAGCGCAGCTCCAGCGCGCCGTCCTCGCGGAAGCCCAGCCCCAGGCGCGCCTTCGCGTCGCCGCCCGCGAACAGCGCCAGCTCGGGCGAGCTGTCGCGCGAGTCGTGGTGGCTGGAGCTGGAGGCGCGCGAGATGTCGATGCGCGGCGCCTCGGCCACGGCCGGGCTGGAGTGCGAGCGCGCGCGCTGCTCCGGCGGCGCCAGCGACCACGAGCGCGCCGGGTCCTCGCGGATCTCGGGCAGCCGCGCCGCCGCGCGCGTCTCCGGGCTCGACTGTGAACACGACGAGGGCGACGGTCGGTTATGGGGCTCGAGCGGGGGGCGGAGCGAGGAGAAGAAGGACAGAAATAATACGTACTGGTCTCACCTCGTCGGAGCCGTCGTGGTCGAAGGAGGCGATGGGCGCGGGCCCGCGGCGCAGCTGGCGCGGGGGCGCGCCGCCGGCCGCCATCCGCCGCTCACCGCCCGCCCCGCAGCCGAGCGCGCGCCGAGCCTGCGGGGACAGCACCACATGCTACACGAGGACCTCGGACGGAACTCATCGTTCTAATCTTAGCTACTGCGGTACCGAGGATCGTCCCCGTTTCACCACTTACACAAAATTAATGGAGGGCTGGATCACCAGATCGCTCGTAGACTAAACGTCACGTTGACGACTCCGACTGTGATATGCAATGTAGTTCACGGTATTCTTTTTTACATAGTAGATTACTAAAACTACTGGTAGAATATAGAACCCCGCGAATCCGGGTTGATCGGTACGCACTCCGCACGCTCGGTGACACGGGGCGATGGGACTCGTCGCGTAGTACTAATATGATGTTTAACCGAGTGCAATCACTATCATAAAGTATCACACGGAAGCAGGGCGCGACGGCGCCCGGAACACTACACTACACTGCAGGGTGCCGTGGGCCCACCGCTCGTCGCGCGGGGCGCTGGCCGTGGCGCGTGGCGCGCGGAGGCGCTGGTCCGCTGGTCGTGGCGGCGGTCGGCGCGTCGCCCCGCCGCACGGCGCATGCGCGCGCCGCCCGCACATGCGCCGCCCGCCCCCGCCGTGCATTGACTTGTGCCACTTCCCATACGTACATAAACACCGCAGGCCGCCGCCGCGCGCGATCTGTTGCACCGGCTGTTGATCCGCGACTGGCCGCTACTGGCCACTGAGTACTGAGTACGGCGAGCGCTCAGCGCTGCGAACGAGCGACGTCACGCGGCGGAGAAGTCGCCGCCTGTAGCGACGGCGCGCGGCTGGATCGATGCGTGCGTTCGGCCCCTCGTGTCGATGAACGATTGACATATATTTTGGGTGACAGCACTGACAGCGCACCGCCTGCCGCCTGCCACCCAAGGACTCGGGCGAGTGCGTGTCCTCTCTATTGTTAGAGGGCGACGAGCTGTTTACTTGTTTATTGTAGGTAATAGTTCCTATGGTCCCGATTGTAGAGAAAAATCTAGGAGTAAAGCAGTTCACCCCCGATGTCCATATACCTACTTACACGAGATATTAATGAAAAGAATATCTGCAGTAAATAAATCCTAATAGGCATGGAATGTCCTCGTCATTGTGTTAGCGTGCTTTACGTTTGCACGGGTACCTACCGAACGGTTACCACGAGTAAACGAGTCTTCTTTATCTTTGGCTTATTTATGCGACACTTGTGGGACCTCTAATGTTTTTACTATTTTCTGACTCCGAAGAGAAGAAGCTTGCGTTAGAGTCTTATCCTCTAACCAGTAGGTGACCAGCCCATTCGAAGGACCGTTTGGTGATTGGCCCTGAGCTAATAAGTGGACCTGTATGACCCTGCATGCTGTGAAAGAATTTTTGCCTAATTTGGTTCACCCTCTGGCTTTCCATTGAGTTCAATTTGTAGACCTTTGTAACAAGGACAATCTATTAAGATGGTATACCTACCATGAACTTGGTCATGCAATGGATTTGGAGGGCCGCCAAAGGAACATGAAAACTGAACAAGATAAGTCCATCGAGTCTGGCCTCATTTTTTATTATTATCAGGTTCACTAAACTGGACGCACAATACATAATTAAGGGCTTAACATAAGAAATCTTAGGTGAAGTTTTAGTGTCTGTCCCCTTCTGCAAGCACATCCATATAAACTAGTGGTACATTTTTGCACAATTATTAAAGCAAGGAGGATTATCAAAGATCTTGCAGTCATAATACTTACATGTTCGTTTCGTTCAAGTAATCAAAAAAAGTTCCAATGGGCATATATTGTTACAAACGCTATTGTAAGCAGAACACATACGGTACAACGGTGAGTGCTGACTGTAATTAGTGCGACATAAAGGCAGGCTCGAAGTTTTACGATTATATGGAGACGACTGCTCGGCCGCGGCACAGCTACTTTAAGCTTGTTAAGAAGAGAAGGGTAGTGATGATAATGATTCTGTTGATAAGCTTATCGTTCCTACGATTCGATTTGTTTCGCGAAACTGGCCGAAACAGACACCAAAACTTTGGTCGGTCACGACTTTAAGATATTTATACCCTTAAGGTAAAATTAATAGGTAGGTATACCTATTAATTTTACCTTCCTACATACCAAGGAAAGATATTTAAGAAGCAAACAATAGATATTAATATGATTTGTTTAACTGTAAAGGACCGACTATTCGAATGCACACTGCCACCTAAGCTGACCAATTTACAAGCCTAACACACGGACCTGCTTGAGTAGTCAAATAGGCTCGCATTGTAAGCCTCTATACTTATTTCTTTCGTTCGTGTATCCCCAGGGATGCTCCCGCCGCCGGCGCCGCTGGACTGAGGGGTGGTTATGAACCGAACGCTGCGCTGTTCGACTCTCTATTACTGGGTTGTCAGGAGTGTAAGGTGGCCCAATGGGGCAATTCCCTCGCACCCCGACTGACCATTGGTCATCTACGACTTAGATGGCGCCCTCTGGTGAGCAGTGACGCCGCTGCTGGGCTGACGAGTGACCTCAACCTCACCTGACACCGCGTCTGTAGGTACACGCAGCACAAGTTCGCACCCTTGCCTGCTCTCTAGGGTTAACCTGCACTTGGGCATTTTGTGATCAACTGCCTCACCGAATACTTTTTGGAGATTCCACCTGCACACACACGATCTTTTAACTATCACTCAGATGGCTGACTGCTCTTTGAGTGTAACTGCGCTGTAACCTTGAGGAGGCATAAGTGGGCGAGGCTCCAATGAAACACTCTTAGGATCATATTTAAACTTTATTCACAACAGAACATAGGGTTGCGATGTGAGTCTGTACTAGGTACGTGCAACACAGCCCAAACACCAGCTAGAACACCTATAGCTTTATTATCGTATTCATAAATATAATATAATATGTCGATTTATGTAAGTCGCGACTAACATAATGAGTAGGTATATAAATAAACACTTTATTGGCCTTTTTACAAGTACAAGTAGCGAGCGGGAGCGTGCCGCGGCAGCCGTGGGACCATGGCCGCCACGCCGCGCCGGCAGACATATCTAGATGCTGGGTAGATACGGCGCCCCTTGACTCGCCAATGGTTATACTGTATACTGTATTGATAATATATTTATTTATGTTAACTAGTGAATCATAAACATCAGGTCACAATATACACATAATGGTCTAACAGCGTAACACCTAACTACTGGTATACATTATATATTATTGTAATAAATAGCTATGTTAACATCCTGTGATTGGCTACATCCTTAAACATATTTTATTTATAGTAGCGCGTACTTATTAACTTTATTGTTGCATTTTGTTCTAAAAGTAATGAGATCAATATCGTAATATCAAGATACAAATAGGTAAGTATAAAACATAAGCGGAACGGGAGCGGTCGCTAACAACACCATAACCCGAGGGGACGCTACCGCGAGGGACGGCAGGGCCCGCCGCGCGCCGTCGCGTTCGCTCCACGCTAGCGGCGGGGACTCCTGGCCAAAGACTCTTACTTCAACGGAACAAGACAGGAGCCCATTCCAAACAATTCAAACAATTGTGTCGGACACCGCATACCGCTTTAGCGTGGAACGTTATGGTTTGGTAATGGTTCAAATGTGAGCATTATTAGTGCTACTGAATAAGTATTGCTTTACTCAAACGCTCTCGATGAACCCTCACTTGAATCATTTGTGCTCCATATCATCCACGTGTGGCCAGCACTCTATCAGGCAATGCTGTGAATGTTCTCCTTACAAGAACTTAACCATGTAGGTAAGTTTGTTAGTGCTAAAAATGTTCCCTTCTCTTTTAAACAAGAAGCAAGAAAAAGGAGGGCTGGATTTTGATTCTGTCAAACTCGTATTGTTAAGGTTTTATAATAAGAAAGTTGACGCCAATATCGATCTAGAGGTACGTCTCCAACAGAGATATCGTAAACAATCAGCGCACTTTATAGAGGAAGGTATAATATAAATCAACATTATAATTATGTATCCTTGTCGTCATCAACACATTATTGCTTAAATTGCAGTTTACATTCAAGAACGAGTGCCGCGCGCCTCACGATCTTCCGCGATGTTAGCAATGTTTGTTGTACACTCGGCGGCGGTGGGGTTACGTCCTGTACCAGTCGTTTACGAGCTTACTCTACGCAATCAGTTTATCACATTATATACAATTCAGATATGAACATTACGATCTTACGCCGATAGTTACCCTTCTAATAACCTAATTATAACCCGATCCTTCCACCGGCCACTAATGATAGATATGAACGCTCTATGATAACTACAATACGATTGTTAAATATAATATCATTTATATGTTAATATAATTATATAAAAATTATACTTTGCGTTTCGTTCCTCGCGGCACAGCTGCACGGTGCACCGATCAAAACAGGAGCTTACTTTTACCGTTACACTTCATTTACACGTCAGTAACATCAGTCGTTTCACAGCGGAAACGGTCTCGTAGTGGTGTGGGTATCGGAGTCCTCAGGAGACGGGCAGAGTCCCGTGTGCCCCTCTAGTCGGAGTCCGAGTCGGAGGAGGGCGCGGCGGGCGCGGCGGGCGCGGGCGCGGGCGCGGGCGCGGGCGGCGGGTCGCGGCTGGTGGCCAGCGCGTAGGCCGGCGCCGCGCCGCCCGCCGTGCGCTCGATGCCCACGCTGCAAGCACGCGAGCGCTCAGCACAGGCACATACGTTACGGCTTACGTCACATGCTCATCGATACACAGTTACTCCAATCAGAAGTTAACTAGGAAACTTGACGAAAAACACATAAGTACACAATATTTCTCACATTCTGAGTCCACTGCAAAAAGCCAATCGAAATTTTGGTTATAACTAATCGGAGTAAACGGGGAAGTAAAACACTCGAGTGGAAGAAGTAGAAAGTGTGGATATTATGCCGGCGTGTACTCACGTGTACTCGTGGCGCGCGAGGTAGCGCACGTACTTCTCGGGCGGGTCGCCGTCGTGGCCCTGCAGGGACACGGAGCGCACGGTCATGTGGCTGACCTGCGTGGCCGGCATGGTGAACTCCACCAGCGCCTCGCGCGCCAGCTGCTCCGGCACCTGGTCGTACGACGTCAGCGCCATGCGGCACACCAGGTTGTGCGTCGTGTACGCGCCTGCGGTGTAGTGCACACTGAGAGTCTGACCGCTGTGCCACGTGAGCGACGCGACCGGTGCTTCTCGCGATACAACGTGGCCAACAATAAAGAACAACGACTGTTTGACATTTACACCTCCCCTCCTCTTTCTCTCCTTTTTCTTATCGAGAAGGATTCCTCACATCGCCAGACAATAACGTGCGAGTGATGACCTCTGGTGTTGCAAACGTTCATTAGCCTGCGGTAACCACGTACCGAAAACCGATGATTATGCATGCATGTTACTCTAAGTAACTGACTATACTCGCCTTGTCATACTCGCGGAAGCCACTGAGGGAGACATGACCCCCTTGAAAAATCCAGATCCGATAAGCTAAGAACCTTACCTTGTCCCTCCTTGGGTAGCCGAGGCATGCGCCACACGATAGCGCGATGTTGGTGTTCGTACTTCGCCTGTCCTGAAGTCACTTCGATCAACGACTCCTGCAAATTATCCACGGCGCCCAGGAAACGCTCGATGCCCTTAATTTTGCCAGTACGTCTGTAAATAGTAAATGACACTATTATTTCAAAATGCAGCAGAAGGACTTTCTTGAATTTCTACGTTCAACAATAAACGCCCAGAGCTTATCGTATTAAAAATAATTTGAAATTTGTTTTGGCGCCCAACATGGGACACAAGCTAAATTAAATTGGAGTTAAATATTTTGTGCGAACTTCAGCCGTTTCTAAACCAATATTTCTTAATCAACTGTCAATCAATTATATGGGTGAATTTCAACAAATGGCATTTTTTTTATCATATCGGTGAACTTTTTCATTTATATGCTTTTTGAATATTTTTCAGGTTTTATGTAATTTTTATGATATCATATATCCCCAAATTTAATATCATCAACGTATCACTTAAGATTAAGGAGAAAATTCAGTTTGAATTTTGGTTTCCACCGACATGATAAACCGGCACCGATTATTTTTTTCTGTACACCGATATGATAAGTTTATCCACCGAAATGATATGCATATCCAGCGATGTGATAATATATCCAGCGAAATGATAATATATCCACCTTTGAACGTCATAAAGGAAATAGTTAGAAGGTACCTCATTTTTACAAGGGTGACTTAAAACTGAAGACCTGATCTGAAGAAGATCATATCCAACGAGAACGGAGTTCTTGGAAATCCAATCCATAATATTATGAATGCGAAAGTAACTCTGTCTGTCTGTCTGTCTGTATGTTACGCTTTCACGCCTAAACCACTGAACCGATCTTGATGAAATTTGGTACTGAGGTATATTAGAGCTTGGGAAAGGACATAGGCTACCTTTTATCGCAAGAAAGGGGGTTTAAGGGGGGAAATAGGGGATGAAAGTTTGTCAGTTTTGTAGATATCCTAATGAAATTTGGTACAGAGGTGAAGTAGAGCTTGGGAATGAACATAGGCTACCTTTATCGCGAAAAGAGGGGTAGAAGGGGGAGTAGGGCCATGGGATAACTGTTAGTCAATTATGAAGATGTCCTGATGATTTTTGATACAGAGATAGATTAAAGCTTGGAAACGAACAAAGGCTACCCTTTGTCGCGGAATAGGGTTTAAGAGGAGGGGGGGGGGTGAATAGGGGATGAAAGTTTATCAGTTTTAAATATATCCTGATGAAATTTGATACAGGTATGAATTAGAGCTTGGGATCGAACATAGGCTACCTTTTGTCGCGAAAAAAGGGGGTAGAAGGGGAGGAGAAGGGCCATGGGATGACATTTCATATAAATTACCTATTATATTACCTATATAAATTATCGTATTTTATATAAAATTACATAACATTTTTGAAGATATCCTGATGAAATTTGGTACAGAGATAGATTAAAGCTTAAAAACGAACATAGGCTATCTTTTGTCGCGAAAAAGGGGGTTTAAGGGGGGTTGAATAGGAGATGAAAGTTAGTCAGTTTTCAAGATATCCTAATGAAATTTGGTACAGGAATGAATTTCAAGCTTAGGAATGAACAAAGGCTACCTTTCGTTGCGAATAAGAGGGTTTAAGGGGGGGATAGGGGTGAAGGTTTGTCGGTTTTGAAGATATCCTGATGAACAGGGATGAAGTAGACCTTGAACCCGGATATATGCTACCTTTTATCACGAAAAGGGGGGTAGAAGGGGGGGAGTGGGGCCATGAATGTCATTATTTGTGAAATTTGGTACAGAGATAGGTTAAAGCTTGGGAACGGACATAGGCTACCTATGATCGCATAAAAGGGGGTAGAAGGGGAGGAATATGGCAATGGGATGAAAATTTGTCATTTTTGACGATATCCTGACGAAATTTGGTACAGAGGTAGATTAAAGCTTGGGGAGTAATAGAGATAACCTTTTGTCGCAAAAAAGAGGATTGGGAGGGGGGAATAAGGGATGAAAGTGTGTTGTGTATGTGTTTATATGTATGTTCTTGTATGTTCTATTTTTTCTTTGTATACTTAACGAAATCACACGGAATCTACCGATATGATAAAACGACTCACCGAGATGATAAAATGATCTACCGATATGATAAAGCAATCCACCGATGTGATAAAACTGTGCATTGATCATGAATCAAAACACCGATATTAGATGTAAGACACCGATTGATTTTTTCTTATCATTTTCGGTGTAAATTATCATATCCGTGGTAATAAAGACCACCGATTACAGCGATATGAGAACAGCGACGTGAGAAATTACACACTTTTTAGAAAATAAGAAAAAATGCATAATATCTAGGATAAATTCAATAACAGTCAATGAAGCTAATACACTTACTACCCCTATTAGAACCAAATAACAATAATAAAACTGCTCTTTACACTAGAAAAATGCAACCACCGATAGTATAAAATAATTGTCCGGGAGCAACTTAAATGGCATACATACGTTATTGGCTGGAATATGCAGCGATTTGACACCCATCCGTCCTGACTGCGCACTAGTACGCACTAACTAGAGAAATAAAATTGGGATGGGAAAACTGTCGGACCCGTCGATGTAAAGTTAGGTGTAAATTACTTTTGTCCAGCGATATGAGAACATTTGGCAGGACAAGTACGTTTGTGCCTCTCAGTAATAATAATCGGTAATTATGTAATAAAATATGCCATATATTACTAAGAAAACTAATATTCTATGAAATATAATAATTTATATACCTAACTTAGTTATTTTTATTAGAGTATAAGCTTAGGGCACGCCGTCATTGCGGCGGTAAGGCCCATCATGGGGGAGTGGCTAGAGAGGCCACACGGGAGCCTCTCGTACCGTCAGACGCAGATGATAACCGGGCACGGTTACTTCGGGCGGTATCTGCATCTGATGGGTATTGAGCCAACGCCCGAGTGCCATCACTGCGACGCGAGCGTGGACTCGGGGCTGCACACGCTCACCGAGTGTCCGGCGTTTGAGACGCCGAGGCGGGAGCTTGTGCAGGCCCTGGGGGTGAGAGTGCTCACGCTCTCCACCCTGCTCGCGGCGATGGTCCGCTGCGCGGATGCGTGGGCGGCCAGCGCCTCTTTCTGCGAGCAGGTCATGCTCGCGAAGGAGACAGCAGAGCGGGCGCGGCGCGGTGAGCGGGAAAGACTCGCTGACATCGCTGCTCGCGCCCGAAGGCGGCTCGGGCGTCGGAGGGCGCTTACAGACCTCCGCCCCCCATGAGCGCGGGCCTGAGGGTGACGGGTGGAGCCACCCGTCACCCTAGCAGAAGCAGGCCACGGCGGCGACGCGCATCGTAGGACGATGCGCGCCTCCCCACACCGGGGTTGAGTCGGGGACGGCGTGGTCCCCACCTCCCGAGGAGGGCCAGACCGAAAGGGATGGCCCTGGGTCAGCCGGGGTGCGAGGGATATGTCGCAAGACAACCTCACCTTCGGCCTAGCACCACGACCCACAGACGGCGTGCGGTTTAGTCGGTTCGAGTCCGACATAACCCACCCCTCCGGCTCCGGAGGGGCGGGTATCCGTGGGGATTTCCCGCACGTAAAAAAAAAAAAAAAAAAAAAAAAGAGTATAAGCTTTTTTGCTTGTAAAAAAAGTAGAGGGACAGCACCGATGTGAAAAAAATAGAGGTTTATGTATTTATTTCTACCTTTATATATAGTTCTAGCCAAAATATTTTTTTGCCACAACCCAATAACTACCTATAGAATACTAAAAAAAATAATTCAGAACAATATTCTTTTTTTTAAATACTAATTTCACCGAAGACAAAAAAAAAGCCGTTTGGGAAATTCACCCATATGTCGCATTAATAACAGACAGAATTCGCCTTGTTCTGTATTATAGTAGTAGTAGTAGTAACACTAAAATAGTGTTTTTAACGGGATTTATATTTTTGGATCATTTGTATTCGCATGTTCGTCCATCGCACAGATATAATAAGCCATAATAATAAAAAACAACCTAGATCTTGAATTCAAAAGCTATAAAATTACCTATGGGCAGATTTAACGGATCCGTATCGGAAGTGCTTCTCCACGCGGAACAGGTATATCCAACACTCGGGGATGGGGAAGCGGATGGACACGTCCTCGCACGGCACCTGGCCCAGCTTGCGCGACGCGAAGCCCGGCACCAGCACGTCGGCGCGCAGCTCCACCTGCACACACGTGCACGGTCACACACGCGCACACACACACACACGCGCGCGCACACACACACACACACGCACACACACACACACAACCACACACACACACACACACGCACACGTCCTCGCACGGCACCTGGCCCAGCTTGCGCGACGCGAAGCCCGGCACCAGCACGTCGGCGCGCAGCTCCACCTGCACACACGTGCACGGTCACACACGCGCACACACACACACACGCGCGCGCGCACACACACACACACACACACGCACACACACACACACAACCACACACACACACACACACGCACACGTCCTCGCACGGCACCTGGCCCAGCTTGCGCGACGCGAAGCCCGGCACCAGCACGTCGGCGCGCAGCTCCACCTGCACACACGTGCACGGTCACACACGCGCACACACACCCACACGCGCGCGCACACACACACACACACACACGCACACACACACACACAACCACACACACACACACACGCACACGTCCTCGCACGGCACCTGGCCCAGCTTGCGCGACGCGAAGCCCGGCACCAGCACGTCGGCGCGCAGCTCCACCTGCACACACGTGCACGGTCACACACGCGCACACACACACACACGCGCGCGCACACACACACACACACACACACACGCACACACACACACACAACCACACACACACAACCACACACGCGCGCGCACACACACACACACACACACACACACACACACACACACACACACACACACAACCACACACACACACACACGCACACGTCCTCGCACGGCACCTGGCCCAGCTTGCGCGACACACGTCTTGAACCACGGCCGGCCTCAAACCTTGTTCCCGGTGACGCACCACGCGGCCTTGAGCTGCAGGGGCAGCTCGCGGTTCTTGGGCGGGCGCACGCGGAACCGCATCAGCTCGATATAGCAGGCATCGGGGGGCTTGAACCTGACACATTGTTGTTGGTAGTTACACTTTATACTTGCGTAAGCAACTCACTGTTATGATGACAGTTTTTCATTTTTATTTATCACTTCATATAAAGTTTTTAACTGCAGCAAATGAAATGAGATTGTAATAGTAGGGTTTATCAGCATAATTTAAAATAAAAGTTTACCATCTTCAATGAAAATACTTGTACTATTCCACATTATTTATTAATATCCTGACCGGTTTCGCCTTACGGCATTATCAAAGGTTGACACATGTTTTTTGAATATCAGATGTCAATTAGAGTAATATATTGACTGTGTGGGTAGACAAAATAGTGAGATACCACTTTATAAATTTGCCCAAAATTTAGGGAGAATCACAATATGAGACCATTAACACAAATGAAGTCATATTTGAAGTATTATTACAAATAAATGTCAAATTAATACATAACTTATATTTTTCGAACATCTCAAAAATGTTAGAGTCACGGTTATCACTGTCAAAAAAACCTTTTATAGAATAAAATAAGTAACGACTAAAAATAAATGCAGTATAAGACCTTATCAATTTAAATAGGAAATTATTACGATGGATTAAGTCAAAATTGAGATACTACCAAAATAAATATCGAATTAATAAATAAATTAAATGTCAAAAAAACGATTGTATACTTAATGTCACAGTTATCAATGTCAAAGTATTATAAATTATAAAATAGAATAAGAATATTAAATAATTGTCATGTGATTCCATAATAAACTACAGAGATTGATATGACATGTAGATTTTACCATTTGCTGTATTGTAACAAAGGTGAACGGCTTAGTTCTAACTGTTGGTTCAGGATCATGTTCCTGTCCGAGTTCATTATTTTATTTACTTCTAGGGCTTCAAGGGCATTCATTTTTCTACTTTTGTCACACGAGTGTAGTACTTTAAAATTTATTTTTGGGTCAAAGGAATGTTTTTCTTTTAGTAGATGTTCCGCGAAGTTGGACTCAGTTTTATTGAGTCTCCAGGCACTAGCATGCTCAGCAACTCTAATTTGGAACGATCTTCCAGTTTTGCCTAGATATTTTGTTATCACATGTAGGTAGAACATGTCAACTCATACACACCACTTTTTTGTTCAACCGGTGTCTTATACCTGTTACCTATTACAGATAGGTTTGTACAAATTATGGGTTGTGTAAAATGCGGGTTTACAATTTGTATGAGTGCGCTAGACACCTAACAAGTTGTGCAACAACTTACAATAACCCATAATTTGTACAAACTTATCTGTAATAACAGGGATAAGACACCGGTTGAACAAAAAAGTGGTGTGTATAGTGGGTCTCATATTGTGATTATCTCTAAATTTTCGGAAATTTTGTGTAGCAAGTTCCAACAAGTGCCATCAATCAACAGTATTAAAAAAATTACCATTTTGCTGACCAGCTCGTAGGGTCGAGCGAGTTTTGAGTCCCAACATTTTATGACAAAATTGAAACTATACTGACTAAAAATATATACCTAACTAGCTCTTGCCCGCGGCTCCGCCCGCGTAGATATCGGTTATCGCAATAATATCGGTTATCGTTAAAAAATGAAGCCTAGTTTTGTGTTTTTCTGATGTAGCTATATCATTGTAAAGTTTCAATGAAATCCAATCAGTAGTTTTTACGTGAAAGAGTAACAAACATCCATCCACCCATATACAAGACTTACAAGCTTTCGCGTTTATAAAATTAGTATTCGTATTAGACTAATTATTCCAACCGGTTATATGCAGCAGCAAGCGTTAACTACGAGTATACAGGTAGTTATCAATAATCGGTGAGGTAATAAGTTGGGTACTTACTTGATGATCTGCGTCTTTTCGAACTCTTCGGGCTGCACGCAGGCGTGGAACTCGGCTTCCTCGACGCGGATCCACTCCTCGGTGACGACGGGGATGATGTCGTGGCGCCCCACCACCTCCTTGCCCTGGCGCCGCAGGTCATTCACCCCCAGCTCCACGTCGGGCATGCCTGAACACGGTTATTTACTTCAATGCTTACAGAAATTCTGCTCTTTATGAACTTCTTGAAGGCTCATAAAGGGTAGGCTGACCCGGACTATGGAGACGATGACGTTTGCGATAGTTGAGTTCATGAACAACTCAGCATAAAACTTCATAGTTACTTGTCAGCTCTTACTAGACGATGGCCTTATTGCGTTGTACCAACGAGCGGAAGAAAGTTAAATATAAGAGTAGTACAGTACCGCTGAGGAAGCCGAGGAAGAACAGCCGCACGCGCGCGATCTGGCGCAGCACGGAGCCCTCGGCGTCCTGCTCCACGAACAGCTCGTCCACCGCCGTGATCTGCACCTGCAGGCAGACTGCACGCTACACGTGGTGGCTGGTGGCCATATTGGTGCCCTATTCTACTATTATAAAGAGGAAAGATTTGTATTTCTGTAATGAAACTCAAAAACTATTGGACGATTTAAAAAATATTTTGCCATTATTTCGTATAGTTACCTAGTCACCGGAGTAACAAGCTAGGTGTAGATATAGATGTGTGTGTTAGGTATAGATTTTAGCGTAATAATATGCATTTGTTCGAATGTCGCATTGCGCCCAGTAGCACCGGCCAGCGTCCACGTGTAGGACCACGCCTATCTGTCACTAGCTATTGCTATAATGAGTAGTAATAGTATCAGTAAAAGTAATCTTTTCACACCAGCACCGACTGTCAACGGTCTACGGCCAGCGGTTCCTAGCGAGTGGTGTTACCTCCTCCATCTTGTAGGTGAGCGCGCGGTCGCGGTGCGCCACCAGGCGGAACAGCGCCTCCTCGATGCAGCACGAGAATTGCTTCACGTCCTCGTACGACAGGGAGCCCAGCTTGAACAGCTGCGACACCTGCGACACACACACAGTCGTTAACCTGACAGGCACGAGACCACGTCCCACGTTGATTGCTTCCTAGCTTCATTGATACTTTTTATTACAATTAATGTGCCCTGTTGTTGTAGACTGTTCCGACAGTATGGGAGAGATACCGCCTTACTGCTGAAATGATGCTGGATTAACACACTTTCGCCCCCAAAAATATGAACCGCTGGATTATTATTTATACAACCGCAGCTATTAATCCAAAATACGGCCTGGTAGTTGCCCTAGATGTACATAGTTAATAGGTATACACAGTGGGACGGAGGCGTTACCTGCGGCGCGTGCTCGACGGGCAGGCCCAGCTTGCGCAGGTCGGAGCCGAACTCCTTGACGCCCTGGTAGTCGCCCTGGATGGCGTACGCCGCGAACTGCGACAACTTGTTGGTGATGCGCTCCGCCTTCGTCACCTGGCCCGGCCTGCGCCACAACACCACATTGCATGTTATTCTTTCTCACTGCCGAAGTAGCGTACCTCTGAAGATAAGCGGGCACAGTAACATAGCTGACATGTTACTCTTGCAAAGAACAAGAAGAATGACGAGGCAGATAAGTTTAATGTTCCACATTATACTCGGTGACAGACTCTCAATCTTTTTTATTGGAATTTTATTGTCAGGTCAGACGTAGTACCAAAATGTTGAAACACCTACAAATGGCGGAAGTATTGGTAGAGCAGTATTTTTGACGTAGATGGAAAGGCCTCCATTATGTTACAGGAGACAGGTAAATAAACACCAGTCTGAATACCAAACATTATAAATTATGTAACTTTTCCTTTTATGACACCGAGTGAGAGATCTTTTTCTTACACTTACGTTTCTTGCCTCGTACGAAACTGTTTTTGTTCCAATGACGTTATTTATCTTACATTAAATTAGGTGTGTATTGTGTACCTGACGCCCGGGCGCTCCTTGTAGAACACGTACTGCAGCTTGACAGTGAAGATCTTGCCGAACTGGTCGAACTGCTGCGCGCCCACCTCGGACACGGAGTAGCACGCCTGCAGCGGCAGCTCCTGGAACGGCTCCTTATCGCCCGCCGCGTTGTACAGCTGCACCACCGGGTTGTCGCCCTGGTAGCTCAACCGCACGAACACTTTCTTCCAAAATCTACATCCATCAAGCATTCATCATTATGTTGGCGGTAATCCCAGTCGCATCCGAAGCTCTCACCTCGAGTCCAGGGTCCGCATTCCGGCCTTTACTTGTCTGCAGGGTCTTGGGCATCCATGATAGTGAGATCACAGTGCCACGTTTAACAGCCATGTAAAATGACAGGCTTGATGGTTTCACAGATCTACCCTTTGAACCTGATTAGCACTTTGGAATTACATGACACCGTTTCACACGCGGAAATTTTATATTGGTGCCATGTTTACATACACTAAGTTACTACCTTCCGCAGACATACAAACTCGCAATATTCACACTCTCTCTTTATAAAACATTAGGTATATTATGCAGAAGTAGCAAGTTGCAGAATACATAATTATAACAATATGAATTATATTTATAATGTTATGGCAACATTAGGTTCACGGGCTGTCACACGGGAGTTTTGAATAGAAAACACTCTACACTGACTCTTGTCAAACTCATGCTTTTTGCGTTTTTGGGTAACAAAGGATCAAACTATAACGTGTGTAGTATACGAGGACGAAGATGTACATAGTAATACCTCTGTCCGGTTATTTTTTTCTTGTTAGGCTGTCGCAGATGCATCTCCCAGCCGGGGCCGTTGTACTTGACCCGCGGGAACTCCTCCAGCGGCACTGACACGTCATCGTCGAACAGCGGCGTGGGCGGGCTCTCGCCGCCGCTGCCCCCCTCCGCCTCGCGCTCACCTGCACCACAGACCACCAAGTCAAAGTTGTCGTTATGGCGACTGTCGTAGTTGGGAGTTTCTAAACTGATCACTTACTGTATTGCTCAATTCGCGGTTGTTGATCAAAGCCAGTTTTGTCGAAGGGGTTAGCGCGCGGGGACTCCGGTAGCGCCTGAGGACGCGGTGGAGGAGCTAGCACAGGCACAGCTGTTTCTTCGCCGCTGGTCTCACTATCTTTCGGCCTATGTTATCAAATACATTTGCTGTGATTACATCTGATATAATTATTGTTATCAAGAATTAGTAGAAAGTGGTAATCAAATAATTTACCTAATGAAAACAGAAAAGGTGTCATCGGTAGATTCCCGAGAACCTTGGTGGTCGAGACGTGGCGTAGCGGCGGGTGGTGGGGGCGCGCCCATGCTCAAGAATGGATCGAATGCCTCCGCTTCGAAGCCACTTGGCGCAACATCACCTGAACCGCCTTCTCCCCATGCTCCTGTTTGTTTAATTAATGATACTTAGAACTCCATGGTACCTATATAATTTTGACTCATATTAGTGAACTTACTGACTTTATACACACAGACTCACCTGTATTTAAATTGTTGGCACTAGTCGCATCAAATTTAGCAGAGAATGCGTCAAATGCATCTTGGCCACCGCAAAAAGCATCTTGCATCATACCTTCTGCTGCATCACCCCAGCCGACATCCGCAGTAGTCGAAGAAGCAGTAGCTGCGAAGGCGTCTTCCTCAATAGTAATAAAACCATCAATTCCTGCTGCCTCTTTCGGGTCAGTTCCGAAAACATTTGCATGAGAATCACTTTGTGGCATTTGTCCAAATGTATCATTTTGAGCGCCGTTGAAAACATCACGACTAGGTGATTTATAAGTGCTATTATATATATCATTCGTAGGTGCCATGACTACATCATCTGACTTCACACCAAATATATTTGTAGTGGGATCGGAAAACAGATTAATTGCCGACTCAGTGTCACTAGCACACTCAAAAGGATTTCGTTCTATGTCATGGTTTATTGTTGGAGTTTCAAACTCATCTCTAGCGATATCTGCAAATGGCGAATTATTAGATGCTGCAGAAGCTATTTCCGTATGGGGCTCCGAGCAATCCATTGGTGCTACAGTATCTGTCGTTGATTCCGTAGTAGCAGTGAAGGGACTGGCGCTGGATACTGTGAGGGCACCCGGTCTTTCCGACTTAAGCTCAGGTTCACTCATAATCGTTGAATTTGCCATCGGTTCACTGTTTAAGGTTTGCGAAATTTCAGGGGTCGCATCAGTACACATATCTTCGGTTATATCATCACTAAGGAAATCTATCTGCTTTTCCTCTGTCTTTGGGGCCGAATATAAGCTCATTATGGCTTCCTTAGTAGGTTTAACCGCACGAGGCACAGGCGCATCGAACAAATTAATGTCATTGCTATGATCGACAGGCGCTGGTGCTGGTGGCCCGGTAGGCGGCCGGGGTGGTGGTGGTTGCGGGCGCGGTGGAGGCGGCCGTGATGCCGGCGGAGGTCGCGCAGGCGGTGGTCGTACGGGTTTGTTGCGGTTAATATCAAAGCTCTCCGGCACCACTTCGTCTGATCGTTCAGGCTCTAGTTCTGGCTCTGGATCTGGCTCCGGTGTGGGGCTCGGGGAGTGAATATCGCGGACCGAGACAGGACTTGGCGTTCGCGTCAGTGGGATCCGGTCAAGAAGGTGGGAACTCGTAAAATCCATTTGACCAGTGACACTCAGAATTAAGTTTTGGGTTTCAGTGGGTAAAGGCCGAGCTGGTAGCTGCGGCCCCTGCGTTTCTTCCTCACTCAAAAAGATATTATCCGCCTTAGTTGATACTAAATCCAGTTCTGTTGGTTTAACCATGCGTTCGATATCTGCGGGACTACTGTTAAATATATCTAGAGGGACAGCTGCATCTCCAGTAAATTCATCAAAATGTTTAGCCCCAGTTGGTTCTGCGCCGCCAAATATATCGACCGGCACAGTGTCACCAACAGGCGGTTCATAGCCACCACCGAAATCTGAGAATGGATTACTAGCGGCGAAAGGGTTATCACCGCTGAACTCAGGAGGCTCAGAGTCAGTTATCATAAATGGATTAAGAACCTCCGTTGTTATTGGGGAGCTCGGCTCATTCGAACTTAAAAATGGATTAAAAGCCATTTTTCACCTTTTGTTTTTCTGCTACCTCTTTATCAGTTAACCTAGTAATTCAGACTCTAACAGTTTCAGTTCTGTTTTTCCTGGATTAAGATCACTAGCAAAAGATGTATCAAAAGGATCAAAATCCTGGTCTGGCAACCCAGTAACGTCGGATGGTTCTGGAGTCAAAGCTTTTGCATGAAATATATCGTCTGAGGGGTCCAATAAATCTTTATCTTCTAAGTTTGTTTCTTCGCAAGAAAACTCTTTTGCTAAAAGTTTTAATTCAGTTTTACTAGGTGCAATATTACTTGCGAAAGATGTATCGAAAGGATCAACTTGCGCTGCAATCCGTTCTGGCTCAGAAGGTGTTAATACTTTTGTTTTGATGTCAGTTTGAGCACTATGAAGCAAATCACTCGCTTTAGTGGCTTTGAACTTGATGTTACTGAATTGAGAATATTCAGAATGTCTCCTCCTGTTTTGAAAATTACTTTTGTGAGTTAGATCTTCATCAGACCTTGTACGTGTTAAAGTATCAGGAAGAGTGTCAGCTGCTTCAGCTTCTTCAGTGTCTTCAGTAATAGATAGCTCTCGAGTATAGTAGGGAGTAAGTGGTTTCACAGTTTTGTTCTTAGATACCGAATCAATAGTTTGATCTGAATCTACGTCAAAAACAACGTTCTTACCAACAACGAGATTTTCAGGACGAGATGCACGTCTTTCAGTTTTTTTAGGTTCATCAGCTCGAGGATCGAAATCAGGATCGCTTGGAACTCTATAAATTGGCGAAGAATTAGGAGTAATTAACTCCTGTTCTAGTAGTTTCAGTTCAGCTTTACCTGGTGCTACAATTCGATCAACGATAGTTGTATCGAAAGGGTCAATCTCGCAGTCATTCACATCTACAGGATCCAAAGGAGAATCACCTAACTGCGATAAATCAGTAGTACTTCCACCTAAGAGATCACGAATCGCTTGAGTTTCTTCTTTATCAATAATATCATCAGATGTTATAGATTCTCGTATACCCGAAGGATCTGTTAGATGAATACGAACTGAAGATTTACGTCTATTATTGAGTATTAATTGCACTTCATCAGCTCTGGGATCAAAATCGTCGTCGTCTTCTTCTAAAATTACAGCTTCTTTTTTCACTTGGAATTGAGTTGACGGAATTACAGCATCAGCAAAACTTGTATCAAATGGATCATCTTGATCTAAATATGGGTCATCGATCTGATTATCAAGTATGGACTCTGTTAATACATCATTTTTATCTGCTTCAAAGGCAGACCAAGATTCTTGTACAACTGGTTCTAAATTAAGTTCAGTTTCTGGTAATTTTGTTACTTCTGAGCTAACTTCTAGTGATTGTGCAGCAAGAAGCGTAAACTCATCAAACTCATCATCGACAGAAGGGTCCTCAGTATTTGTGACACCTGCAGGTAAGAATATTTCTTGTTCACTCTTATTATTCTGCTGTATTAGTGATGTGTGCAGAGATACACTCAGATCAATGGGTGTTGTTATAGGAATATCTTCATCGATATCTAATATGCTCTTTTCAACTGGCTCACACTGCACAACCGTCGCAACCCGTCGTTCGACTTCGCGTCCCTCAGTACTGTCTAACAATAAATCACCTGGAATAACTCTTTTTGGTCTCTTGGTAGTGACAGTAACATTATCTATTCTACCAGTAAGTACACCAACTGCTAAACCGATATCGAGTGCTTGTTTTCCTTTGGAACTTTTCGCTTCTTGACCTTTTATTAATGCATCAACGTGCGATGTGTCAAAAATATCGTCATCTTGAAATTCCTCTGGCGAATCAGGTACATATGCGAGTTTTACCTCTCCGCGTTCAACAGCTTCCACATAAGAAGTGTCAAAGATATCGTCTTGATCTTCCTCCTCAGATTCGTCCTCTGTGGCTCCGTAATCACTTTTGTCAACGTCGTCAGTTTCCACACCTGTAGATTGAATCAGCTGTGGGAAATCAGCCTCTGTAACCTCGACTACCGGTCTATGTGGAGCTTCCTTTTGTTCAGGCTCTTCTTTTTTCGGCGCTACGCGTTGAAAAAATGAAGTTGATTTAATTCGGTCAAGATCTCCTTGTGTTTTCTTAAGAACAGAATCGACCCCAGTTGTTAAATCTTTGAACTTAGACCACTCTTCGTTCTCGTTGGCAGTTCCTTCGCCGTTTTCAGCACTCTGTTGATGTTCTTTTCTGTACTTTTTTAATTCCTCTTCAGTGAAAAGCTCCTCTTCTCCTTTACGTTTGGACTTTTTCCCCTTTTTCTTCTTCTTAAGACCTTTGGGTAGCTTTAGCATTATACGAGTTTGAAATCAGAGCTTGGTGTTGCTGCAACAAAAAGAAATATCAATCATAGTTTCACACCCATTATAATTTCTATCTTGCAAAATAAGATTTTTAACCAAAACCAAGATGCATGTAATGCCTGTGAACATAAAATATAAGAATAATCAATAGACTATTCACTACTGGGACGTGAGGCTACTGGACAATATGTTTCTTTGTATTGATCGCGAGACCTCTTCGATGTTAGGGCTCAATAATATTGCATAAGGAAATGTACTGTTACGCTAACTAAAAACTTGTTAAACTGTACCAAGTATAAACTTTTCATATCCCTATCAAGTCAATGAAACGATTACCTCACACTAGGTAGTCGTCAATCTCTCTTTTCACGTAGCATACTGTTTGGTAATCGGATCGAAAATGAATGAAATGCGCATGTCAAGCAGGAGGGTAATAGCATTATGTACAGGTATTGTATTTACGATGCATGAGCGTGCAGATGAACGGAGAGACGGATGCATGGCAATGAGAGCTCCTCTAGAGAGGAGTAGAGTGCGATGAGCGGCCAGGCCACGGCGTCGGCCGGCGGCTAGCTACGGGCACGTACCGGGCGTCGTCAGCCGCCGCTACTTACAGATTAGGCATACACTACCGCGCTACAAGGGGCTCTATACCTTCATCGCAACACACGGACAGTCGCGGCGAGCGCGGGTCGCGGCGGCGGACGGGGAGCCGAGTCGCTCTCGGCGCCTGCTGACGGCTACTGGCGGCAGCGGGCGAGGCGCGCGCCCTGCCCCGCCCGCCCTGCAGCCCCGCGCCCCATCGATCGGCGCAGCGCCGGGTGCTGCGCGCGCCCCAGCGCACGGCGCACAGTGCGCCGCGCGTAAAGTTCAAGTGTCATCGCTCATTGGAACACTTTGGGATTTACGTAATCGACACACACACCCTCAGGATAATATATCCGACAGATCTTATACAACTTCACCCATTTCAGTATTAAGTTTCATTAGTTGTATTGATATTTTTATACATCTAATGTTCCACCCAAGTGCATTCCTTGCCTGCCTGTAACTAAAACCTACTTACATACGAGACCTATAATTGTACGAAGTAGGTAGATGTCTATTTGCTAATAGAATACCAACCTACAATTCCAACACTAAAAGTGCCTTTTTTTTTTTTTTTTTTTTTTTACGTGCGGGAAATCCCCACGGATACCCCCCTCCGGAGCCGGAGGGGTGGGTTATGTCGGACTCGAACCGACTAAACCGCACGCCGTCTGTGGGTCGTGGTGCTAGGCCGAAGGTGAGGTTGTCTTGCGACATATCCCTCGCACCCCGGCTGACCCAGGGCCATCCCTTTCGGTCTGGCCCTCCTCGGGAGGTGGGGACCACGCCGTCCCCGACTCAACCCCGGTGTGGGGAGGCGCGCATCGTCCTACGATGCGCGCCGCCGCCGTGGCCTGCTTCTGCTAGGGTGACGGGTGGCTCCACCCGTCACCCTAGCAGAAGCAGGCGCTCATGGGGGGCGGAGGTCTGTAAGCGCCCTCCGACGCCCGAGCCGCCTTCGGGCGCGAGCAGCGATGTCAGCGAGTCTTTCTCGCTCACCGCGCTGCGCCCGCTCTGCTGTCTCCTTCGCGAGCATGACCTGCTCGCAGAAAGAGGCGCTGGCCGCCCACGCATCCGCGCAGCGGACCATCGCCGCGAGCAGGGTGGAGAGCGTGAGCACTCTCACCCCCAGGGCCTGCACAAGCTCCCGCCTCGGCGTCTCAAACGCCGGACACTCGGTGAGCGTGTGCAGCCCCGAGTCCACGCTCGCGTCGCAGTGATGGCACTCGGGCGTTGGCTCAAAACCCATCAGATGCAGATATCGCCCGAAGTAACCGTGCCCGGCCATCATCTGCGTCTGACGGTACGAGAGGCTCCCGTGTGGCCTCTCTAGCCACTCCCCCATGATGGGTCTTACCGCCGCAATCACAGCGTGCCCTACTAAAAGTGCCTAGTGCCTACCTATATAGGTCAACCTAATCAAAAATCACGTTGATTGGAGGCGATGCCAATGCGAAAAGCGCTTGGTGGGGAAGTCCCGTTGAGGATGATAGGGGTGAAGATCTTTTGGGGACTATCATGGAGATGAGACTACACATCCTCAACGATAATAAGCTGCCCACCTTCGACACCATCAGGGGGGGTAAGAGGTACTGTAGCTACATCGACGTGACTGCGTGTTCGGGAGACTTGTTAGGACTGGTCGACGGCTGGAGGTGCGACGAAGGTGTGGCGACCGGCTCCGACCACATTGGCATAGAGTTTCGACTAAAGCTAGTTAAATCTAAGGGGTCTAGTATCACAAGGACAACCAGGTTGTTCAACACCAAGAAAGCGAATTGGGCAGCTTTTCATGAGAAAATGTCCCGCGCCTTGGTGGGGAACAACTTGGTTGTCGACACGATCAGAAACTTAGACACAACCGATGAGATCGAAGAAAACCTGGAGGCGCTTAACAAATGCGTAACGGACGCTTGCAACGAAACAATACCCAGGAAGAGTACCAAAGAAACACTATCTATGCCATGGTGGTCGGAGAAGCTCAGCCAAATGCGGAGGGAGGTCGTAACCTGCAGGCGCCGAATCAGGAATGCCGCTCCCGTCCGCAGGCAGTACGTTGTGGACCAGTACCTCGAACGAAAGGATAAATTCGTGTCGGAGGTCAAATTAGCACAGACTGCGAGTTGGGTGGAGTTTTGTACTAAACAAGATAGGGAAGGGGTCTGGGATGGCATCTATAGAGTTATAGGAAGGTCCACAGCAAGGGTAGAAGACCCACCGTTACACGATAACGGGGTAATACTGGACGCAGGTGACTCCGCGGGGCTCCTCGCCTCTGTCTTCTATCCGGAGGACCGGGACGAGGAGGACACCGCGGACCACAAGGAAACTCGCGCGTTAGCCGAGACGGTTAATGACGGGAGGGAAGGTGAACTTTGTGATCCGCCATTCACCGGCGGCGAACTCAATGACGCGTTAAACTCCTTTAACCCTAAAAAAGCACCGGGGGCTGACGGCTTTACAGCCGAAATTTGCACGCACGCTATTAACTGTGCACCGGCACTGTTCTTGGCACTGATGAATAAATGCCTGGCTCTCGAGTACTTCCCTAGACCTTGGAAGGAGGCGACGGTCGTCGCACTACGAAAGCCAGGCAAAGACTCGTACAGTTCTCCCAAATCGTACAGACCGATTGGGCTCTTGCCTGTGCTTGGGAAGCTGTACGAGAAAATGCTGGCAGCTCGGCTCAAGTTCTTTTTGCATCCGCGGATTAGTACTCGCCAGTACGGCTTTATGCCACGTAGGAGCACCGACGACGCCCTCTATAACCTAATGGGGCGCGTGCGTGAGGGACTCTATAAAAAGAGGATCGTCACGCTAGTGTCCCTGGATATAGAGGGCGCATTCGACAGCGCATGGTGGCCGGCCATCATAGTTCGACTAGCAGAGGAAAAGTGTCCCGTGAACTTGAGGCGAGTTGTCAGTAGCTACCTCAGTGAGAGAACAGTGCGGGTGAGGTACGCAGGGGCAGAGTGCAAAAGAGGTACCCAAAAAGGGTGCGTCCAAGGTTCGATAACGGGTCCCTTGTTGTGGAACCTACTGTTGGATCCATTGCTTCGTCTCCTCGAGGACGGCGGGAGCTACGTACAGGCTTTTGCAGATGACGTCGTTCTCGTCTTCGACGGGGAAACCGCCCTCGAAATTGAGGGACGGGCCAATGCCGCCCTCGAGCATGTTCGGGCGTGGGGGGTCAAGAACAAACTTAAATTTGCTCCGCACAAGACCTGCGCCATGGTGATTACCAGGAAGCTGAAGTACGACAACCCACGCCTGACCATGGGCGGGGTAGGCATTGCCTTGTCCCAAGAAATAAAAATTCTAGGGCTCACAATTGATGAGAATCTGAACTTTAATAGCCATGTAAATAAGGTGTGTACCAAGGCCATCAACTTCTACAAAAAGTTAGCAAGAACGGCCCTGATCTCCTGGGGGCTTCACCCTGAGGTGATCCTGACCATTTATAAGGCTGTAATCGAGCCCACCATCCTATACGGGGCCTGCGCCTGGTATGAGGCAACCGACAAGTTATGCGTCAAGAAACAACTGAATGCGGTGCAGCGGGTGTTTGCCCAAAAAATTACAAAAGCCTACCGGACGGTCTCCCTGCACTCGTCATTGCTGCTGGCTGGGATACTCCCTCTGGACCTCCGAGTTCGGGAGGTGGCAGCATTATATGAGGCCAAGAGAGGAGTGCACCAGCCATGGCTGGGGGACAGGGAGATCGAACGGCTGGCACCTATTTCGGCGGCCCCGCATCCCGCGGAGTGCACACGCTTGGAGTTCAACAGCGTGGTAGACGAGGATCACTTAGAAGCAGTCGAACATCACGACATTAGAATATTTACCGACGGGAGCAAGCTTGAGGGTCGCGTCGGGGCTGCTGTTTCTATATGGAACAGTCAGTCCGAGACAAAGGCCCGCAAGCTTGCTCTCGCCAAACATTGCACCGTCTACCAGGCGGAGCTCCTGGCGTTGCGCGAAGCGGTTTGCGAGGTAGAGCGGCACGCCGCTGCCGCATTCGGGATCTTTAGTGACAGCAGGGCGGCGCTCCTTAGCATAGTCAATCCGCACTCTTATCACCCTCTATCGGTAGAGACTAGGGACGCTCTTGGCCGCTGTAAGCAGCGTGGCAAGAGCGTCTCCCTCTTCTGGATTAAGGCCCATGTCGGCCTCGAGGGTAATGAGAGGGCGGATTGCCTTGCGAAGGAGGCCGCTTTAAAACTTAAGAAAAAGCCGGATTATGATCAGTGTCCTGCCTCATTCGTCAGAAGAGCCATTCGTCAGGGCTCTCTTGACGAGTGGAACAGGCGCTACCGGGAGGGCGAAACGGCGGCCACAACAAAAATGTTTTTCCCCGATGCGATAGAGGCTTACAGAATCGTCAGGAGGATCACCATCGAAGGCCCTACAACCCAATTCCTCACGGGGCACGGTGGGTTCTCCGAGTACTTGACCCGATTCAAGTGCAAGGCGGACCCATCGTGTGCTTGTGAGCCTGGGGTCCCGGAGTCGGTGGCTCACCTCCTGATGAACTGCCCAATACACGCCAAGGAAAGGCTGGACTTGGAAATCGCAACTGGCCTTAAAACAGACATGCGCGGTATACAAACACTCATGACTCAACACACCGAGCTAACGATAAACTACGCGAAGAAAATAGTCAAGATAGTAAATGAAAGAAACCGGGTGTAAAACTCTATGCTAGCAAATTATGCTAGGCATAATTATGCCTGGCATAGACACAGATTTATGCAAATGTAAAATTGTAGCTCTAAAACTGTTAGATTTAAGTATGAATGTATTAGAAATAAGAATAAATGTAACCGCTTTATAAATAAATAAAGAAAGAAAAAGTAGTTAGGAAAAGTAAGAATAGGTACACTTAATCCCAGATGCCCTCACTCCCAACAGAGTATGATAGACCGTATGAAAGTGCGAGAGGAATAACTGATAGAAATTGAATGACAAAGAGAACGGAATGAAAGAGGAAAGATTAGGATTTAACTTAGGAAGTCTTTGAATTAAAACAGTAAAAACGGACCCTGCAAAGAAAGCAGGGGTGTAGGTATAAAAAAAAAAAAAAAAAAATAACGTTATGTAGGTAGGTAGGGCAAGAAAGTCATCGTAAAAATACCTAAGTGGTAAAAAAAAAAATACATTACAAAATAAGTAGGTAAGTAGGCAGGTAGGTACTAAATAATATCTCATATTTCGTTTTCAGAATATTCTGCTGTGGTTTTCGCCAGTGACCACAATTTATAGGGTTCTTCAAGAAGGGCATTAGAGGGTTTTTTCAAAGCGGCACAAGTGTAACACCCCGGCAGTGTTGCATATGTCCATAGGTCACGGTAGCCGTTTCCATCAAGTGGGCCGTGTGCTTGTCTACCACCTTGGTGTTATATAAATACACAGGTAGGTCTACAGGTTACGTTTCAATTCGCCGACGCTCATTTCAACAACAGTTGACTTAGCTACGGTTGATACACCTGCGCTTAAATCGCATATTGGACGACGCCACTACTTTTTTTTTACGAGCGGTAAATCCCCACGGATACCCCCCCTCCGGAGCCAGAGTTATGTCGGACTCGAACCGACTAAACCGCACGCCGGTGTGGGTCGATGTGTTAGGCCGAAGGTGAGGTTGTCTCGAGACGTATCCCGGCTGACCCAAGGCCATTCCTCTCGGTCTGGCCCTCCTCTGGTGGAGGGACCACGCGGTCCCCGACTCGCCCCGGTATGGGGGGGGGGCATCGTCCTACGATGCGCGCCGCCGCCGTGGCCTGCTTCTGCTAGGGTGACGAGCGGCGATATTCAGAAAGGGTAAGACTATTAATATGGCCATTTATAATTGATTGAGTGTCATTATTAAAAATATAGATAAGAAAAATTCAGTATCAGCTATATATTGCGATATAACGCAGGCATTTGATTGTGTGGATCACAAAATCTTATTTGCAAAGCTGGACGCTTACGGTATCAGGGGAAATATCTTGAATCTACTGGAGTCAAATATTTTTTTAGAAAACAAGAAGTCATAATTATAAGCATTGATTCTGAGACAAAAATTGAAAAAATATACACATCCAAGGAGCGTGATCTATCATTTGGGGTGCGTGCCCCAAGGTAGTGTATAGGACCTTTACTGTTCATAATATATATAAATGACTTTTCTAAAATAAGAAACCATCATATGACACTTTTAGCCGGTGATAGTACATTAGCAATAGAATGTAAAGAAGTTGACCAATATAAAACGGATATTAATAGATCTCTGGGTTCGATGATTACATGGCTGAATAATAATAATTTAAGAATTAATTTTAATAAAACAAAAATCATGCACTTTAGTCAACGGCAGGTGACATCCAATATAAATATTAATTATAATGACAATATAGATAATAGACGAATGTGAACCAATAAAATCTCTAGGCATTATTATTGATCGACGACTTAATTGGAAAGCTCATATCGTACTACGTAAAAAAATGAGCAGTACCTCATATGCGCTATACAAACTAGCCCCAACAGTTAGTACGGATACATTGCTCACTGCATACCATGGCTTGGTAGCGTCAATATTAAGGTACGGGGTAATATTCTGGGGCCGCTTTCCTGACAGAGAGACTGCATTTTTAGCTCAGAAGAGATGCATAAGGGCAATGTTTGATCTTAAACTCACCGACAGCTGTAGACCGTACTTCATAAGGTATGGGATTCTAACACAGCCGTGTTTATAAATTTTGGAAATGGCCTTTTTTGTCAAGTAAAACGCTCATTTGTTGCTGCGGCTTTAGGATGGTGTCCAACGTAGCAGACGAGACAATGACAGGCTACGTATACAGAGTGCTAAAACAGCACTGATGTGGAAGAGTATGTTTTGTCTAGCTCCCAAAATTTATAATAAAGTACCAAATGCATTTAAAGAGTTAAGTTATAACTTATTTAGAAAGGAACTAAAGGACATATTGATTTCAAAATGTTATTATGACATAGATGATTGTATAAAGGATAACTTATGATATTTGACATAATGTTATTTTAATTTTAATATTTAATCATGAAAGGTGTATTGGCAAAAATTAAATTAAATTAATAAAGTTACCTACTATATACAGGGTGTATTTTTGAAACGGGGCAGTAAGGGCAAGTACCTTAACCGTTGCAGTTACAGCAAAACGTTCTTAAAAGACCTTCCCTAACTTTTTGGGACATTTTGAACTGCATTCACAGATTTTGTAAAAAACTTACAGTTAGCAAAAAAAATGCAAAAAGTTCAAAATTTTTTTTTTTTATCCCAATCGATTCTATTTCATGTGGGGATCAAAAAACTCTATGGGACCATTTTAGCTTTCAGTACTAGAAAAGACAGAAATCGCCAAAGACCTTTCCCATACATTTCGTACGGAAATATGATAAATCAACTCGAAACTCATAGGTCAGGTAAAATTTTGAACTTTTTAAATTAAAAAAAATCATTTAAACATTTAAGAAATTGGTTTATGAAATAAATTGCTCAAAATGATTTCCATTTTCACGAATACATAAGTCTATCCTTTTTTGCACTGAACGAATGGCGGCTAATAATGTTCTGGGATGAATATTACGTAAAATGGTCATTAATGCATCCTTGAGCTCTTGAACACTGGCGTACGTCGTCTTATACACCTCGTTTTTCACGAAGCCCCATAAAAAAAAATCAAGTGGTGTTAGATCGGGGCTACGAGGTGGCCACTGTGTTGGACTATGTGTACCTATCCACTGTGTACCGAATAGGCGGCTCAAATTGGAACGTGAAAGGTGACTGTTATGTGGCGGAGCACCATCTTGTTGAAAATGAACTTTTCGCAATTCCGACAGGGGCCATTCGTCCATCTCGTTTTCAAGATGGTGTAAAATGACTTCATTATACATGGCAGAATTCAGTTTCCCTTCATAAAATTCCACCATTATGACTCGATTGGACATTATACCACACCAACAGTTGAATGAGAAGCGAACCTGATTATGACTTGCCGTAACTCTTAGTGGATTTTCTTTGGACCAATAGTGGTGATTTTTTCTGTTGTACATACCGTTATTGGAAAAAATCGTTTCGTCTGACCACAGTATCTAATTTAAAAATTCATGATCTCTGCTTATTTTTTCTCTTAGCCATCTGCAAAAAGTAAGCCTTCGAACATCATCACCCGGATGTAACACTTGAACTATGCGCCCATATCGATAGCACTTGTAGCCGTATTTCTTCCATATCTTTATCA
Organism: Eilema caniola; assembly: GCA_949126895.1. Lineage (NCBI taxonomy): Eukaryota > Metazoa > Arthropoda > Insecta > Lepidoptera > Erebidae > Eilema > Eilema caniola. The sequence goes on from OX421475.1 coordinate 25,079,363, forward strand.
CAAGGGAGTGGGATACACCTACTTCAAGGGCGACTTGCCTGGACGATACCTGTGGATATGCTTCGACATAAGTTAGAACCGCAATCTCCGTGTCCATGTCCACACGAGGCTGCCGCTTTCTTTTAAAAGAACCCTGCAATTCCAGGTTTTTCAAAAGATTTGTAATAACTTTTCTTGTTGGCACATGCCGCAACGGATACTTATTGCGGTACCACACTAATGCAGCTCCCGCATTCCGATTATTGACAAAATACGCTTCTAATAAGTCAATTTTTTCACGATTAGAAGACATTTTAGCGAAAATCCTTAATTAATAACTCATACGAAGTTTCTCAGCTGAAACTAAGAATAACACACAGATTTTCGAATCAAATTCGAAATTTGAGGGTAAAAATTCTTTTTATTTAGGTACTTTACAGTCAATTCTACCCACTTCCTGGCCATAACAAAAAGTTAGACCATCGTAGAAATTTGTTTCTGTTGCCGAAATGTATGGGAAACGTTTTTGGCGATTTCTGTCTTTCCTAGTACTGAAAGCTAAAATGGTCTCATAGAGTTTTTTGATCCCCACATGAAATAGAATCGATTGGCATAAAAAAAATTTTTGGACTTTTTGCATTTTTTTTTGCCAACTGTAAGTTTTTTACAAAATCTGTGAATGCAATTCAAAATATGTCAAAAAGTTAGGGAAGGTCTTCTAAGAACGTTTTGCTGTAACTGCAACGGTTAAGGTACTTGCCCTTACTGCCCCGTTTCAAAAATACACCCTATACACAATACTAAATAAAATAAAATAAAAACTAAAACTAAAAGTTAAAATGCGTCGTGGAATTCATCGGCATCGCATGCCCCTTGTGGTAGCGTTCCCAGAAGACTGGCATCATTGCCACGTTGTATGGCAATGCTTAATCTCTGACCTAAAAAGAGGCCAGCCTTCTGGTCACGAGAAGCGTCGACCATACGCTTCGCAATCTCTCTGAAGAGATTGCGGACGCTCGGACCCCAAGGCCCAAACGTTTCGACTCCAAACGGCACAAATTCATAATCTCTAATGAGATTGGAGTATTTACGCCGCTTAAGAGCCCCTGCAGAAGCTGCAGCAGCACCGGCACAGCCAGCCGTGCCAGGTATATGGGTAGGGGCAATGGTGTCGACGCATGTTGCGTCCCACACCAGAGTCCTACCCATTTTCCAAGGCATTAATGACATACCATCCGGTCTCTTGCCATCGTCGCGCGCCAAACCGTTTGGTTCAAGCACAGCTGGCACACCAGCGGTGACAAGAGCACGGCGGATTATGTCGTTGAGCCTGGCGTGCCGTGGAATTCGCCCAGCGCTCCTGCAGCACGACAGGCCATGGTGTCCGAGTCGGTCAACTGCTTCTCCACAACGACATTGATGCGGAGAGACACACGGCGCGATGCGGAAAGTAATGTCATCTAACATAGTCCCTACGTTAGATGACGGAAGAGCTTGTAACCAAAGACCCGATTCCCACACTTCAACTGCCAGTAAATGGGCACGCTCAGCAGCATTAGTGCAAGTATTTAATAAATTTTGTCTTACTAAGTTGCAGAGCGGCCCGTTCCACTGACGTTGTGAGAAAAGGTTCCCTGGGAGATCAGTGTTTGGACAAGCAATTTTCCAAGCGTTTACTGCTTCAGTCTTACACAATACTTCAGAATTAACTAGTGTAGGTGCAAGGATTTTCCTAGTTAATTCTTTCGTACTGTGGACCGAAGACAGAAACGCTGGTAAGCTGACATCTGAAATTTTGCGAATGCCGAGCCCACCCAAGCGAATCGGTAGAGACGCTTGTAGTGACGCACGGTCATTCAAGGATACGTTTAAAATTTTAGTGAGTGTAATTTCTATGGATTTGTCCATTTTTTCCAAAATTGTTAAAATTTTCCAAAATGGTGTAGACCTGAGACTCCTGAGAGCATGGGTGAATTTCGGCACGAAAAGACAATACCGGAGAATAGTGAAAGTCGAATGGATATTAATTTTGAGTAGGCGGTCCGAAATGCTATTAAAATTTTGAATTTTTTCCTTTATAAATGAGGTGTAGGCTTCTTCTAAGATTGGGGACCCGAGGAGACGTAGAGACTCTTTTTCTATAATTTTGATATTAGGAGCCAATGAATTAAATTTAGAAATAGTAAAATTTTTGTCCGAAACATCATTGAAAAATATCTCGCATTTTCTATCATTTAGATGTAAACCAATCAAACTAAATTCGTTTTTGATAAAGGCCAAATCTTGTAAAACTGATGTCTCAACATCTCCTCCTAGAGTCCCGTCGTCTAGATACCATACATTGAATTTAGAATTTAACTGTCGAATAATAGGTTGAATAGCTAAACTGAAAATTACCGGTCCAAGTGGGTCTCCTTGTTGACAACCAACAGCAGATTCCAAAAGGTTGTCCTTATATAGTAATTTAGAGGGGTACCTGTAACATTGCAAAAAGAAATTATAAATTTTGGGGGTTTCTAATTTAGCTTGGGTCAACAAGGTATCCCTGTTCACTGAGTTGAAAGCATTCTTCACGTCAACCTTGAGAATTACCTCGCTTCTCCCGGAGTCAAGGTAGGTTGACAAAGCATGTATGGCAGCCTCACAGCCCCCTTTGAACCAAAACCAAGTTGGAGGGGCTGGAATTTCGTGGCTAGCTCGGTTTTGTTATACTGGCAGCAAAGTTTGGCTGCCATACGTCGATATGTGCATCCCACGGCAATGGGACGAATGCCACCATCTCCCTTGCGCAGGGCACACAAATTAGCCCCATACAGAATGTCTATAATGGCTTCGTCCACACTGCCGGAGAGCATCATATTCATGAGGGCCGTAAGCTCCTTCAGAAGGACTTCGCCAGCCTCACCAGCATTCGACCCCAGAAGATCTTTTAAATGCTGTGGGGTCAAATAATAATTAATGTATAATTTTAATATAAATGTTATTGACAATATTTTAACTGACTTAAATTTTGACATGAAAGTATATATTTGTTTTTTAAATGTTTGACATAATAAGGTATCTATATAATTATTATATTAATATAATTTAAATTATTATTAAGATGCATGTAATTGATAATAGTTTAATTTAAATTTGATATTCTAACCATATAATTTGTACGCCACAAATGGCAGAATATGCTGAGCCATCACATGTATACATAGGCCGCACTAAAAGTTTCCGGAACTGGCCACTTACATAAGCAATATTTAAAAAGTAATTACATTTGAAAATAGAACTCTTTGGCTGTAGAATACAGTTTGTTTCATCTGACTGTCAATTGTTTTTACATTGTGGCGCCATTTTAAAAATTATGTGTCTACATCAACATGGATTTAAGTCGGGCAAATTTTCGTAGTATGATTTTCTACGATTTTAAGTGTAATTTGACAGCTCAACAGAGCATCGCTCGGCTTCAATCTGCTTTTGGTGATGAAGCACCATGCAAGACGACTATTTATAGCTGGTTTGCAGAATTTAAGCGCGGTCGTGTCAATCTCAGTAACGAATCTCGCGATGGTCGCCCGTCCACCGCTGTGAACAACAAAAACATCGATGCTGTGCGCCATATGATTAAAACAGACAGGCATGTGACCTACCATGAAATTCGCTCATCCTTAGACATAGGCATGAGTCAAATACAATCAATCCTACACAAACATTTGGGTGTGAGAAAGCTGTGCTCGCGGTGGATCCCACACAATTTGTCCGAGGCTCAAAAAACGGACCGCGGCACTTGGTGCAGTGCCATGCTTACCAGATTCAACGAAGGTACGTCAAATTTGGTGTGGGACATAGTAATAGGTGACGAAACATGGATTTATTGCTACGATCCCAAAACAAAGCAGCAATCGAGCGTATGGGTCTTTCAAGATGAGCCGAAACCAACCAATGCGGCGCGCGTGAAAAGTGCATCTAAGCGGATGATTGCTTCTTTTTTTAATAAAACTGGACACGTGGCTACTGTTGCTTTAGAGAATAGTCGTACCGTGAATAGTACTGGTACACGACCATTTGTTTGCCGGAAGTTATTGACGAACTCCGTAAAAATAACCGTAAACGCCGCATCATCTTGCACCACGACAATAGTTCCCACACGGCCAGACAGACAAACGAATTTTTGAAGGTGAAAAACGTAGAACTTATGAGCCATCCTGCATACAGTCTCGGCCTGGCACCTTGTGACTTTTTTCTGTTCTCAAAAATTAAGAACCAATTACGCGGTCAAAGATTTTCATCACCAGAAGAGGCTGTCGAAGAGTATGCAAAACACGTTTCTGGGGTCACCACGGAGGAGTGGCACAAAAGTTTTAAAATTATTTCAATCGAATGAAAAAGTGCATTGACGCAAAGGGAGAATATTTTGAGAAACAATAAATTTGTTTTTAGTGCGCCCCACGTATTATCATGTTATATAATAACACTGTAAAAAACCATATTCACAAATAAAAATTACTTACATGCTTACATATTAACACATAATAAGTATATGAATAATCCGTCAATAATAAAAACCAGAAGAAAAGCCAACAACCGGTGGACTCATAAGAATGCGGTGTGTGTACAAAAGAAAGAACTCATTGTTGTGGAGAACAGCAAAAAAACGGGCCCCGAATTTCAATTTTAGGGCTTAGGATTCCACCGGGACAAGACGAATGGATGATGAACCCCTGGGAATTTAACCCTTTACCTATTTTGTCGCACTTCTCACCACTGCGCAACCAAAGCACTTGCCACTCTTGCTTATCATGGAACCAATTCACAAACAGATCACAACGATTTTAATAAATACAACTTATTCTTTTCTTTCGTTTTTGTGTTTCAGGTTAATGTATACATCTCATTCTGATTTATAGATTGACTCTCATACTTAAGTGCAAAAATTAAAAAAATTAAAAACAATACTGATAAGGCAGTCATAAATTAAAAAAAAAAGACGGGTAGCACTCCGGGAGTGCCGGTAGAAGTGAAAACTTTTTCTTTCTTTCTTTCTTCGTTATATACAGAGAAAAAGATAAAAAGAACATACCATATCATACCTATAATATAGCGCCAATCATAGAACCTATCACAAATTTTCTGTCAGAAGAAATTAATGAATTACAAAAAGAAAAAATAATCACGAAAAGTAATAAATTACAAAAAGAAAAAATGCGAAACGTGTCAGAAACCTAGGTTCGAACCCGGTACTATCTGAAACCATAAGGACTAACAGTCGAGACGTTTACCGTTAAGCTACGAAGTTTCTTGACATACCTAACGAAATTAACAATCTGTAGCTAATGTTGTATGACGTCAGTCGTCGGTTACGGTTCAAAGGTCAAGTGATCCTGACGCGAGTTTAACACTTTTTACCCATCCAATGCCGCTGAAGAAGTTTTCAATTCAAAAAAAGAAAATACGTCACGTTATAACCCTTCTTTAGCCAACTATATCATAATTAAGTTCCTGTTCTTCTTATTACGACACAACCCAGCATGAAGGTTCCAATGCAGTCTGTCTCTACACAATGCGGAGGCAGCGGCGGCGCAACATGCATTCGCAATCAGTAAATGAATTTTTCATTTCACTTGCTCATAATAAGGCTCTAATCTCATCAAAAATTAGACACATAATGTCACACAAAATCATCAAACTTTGGTTTTTTTATTGTTATTAGATCACGTGTGGGCAATGACTTTTTAAAATTTAGTTTGTTGAATGAAATAATGATGAATGAAAAACTCTTTATTGTATGGTACACAAAGAAAGAAAGAACACATTACCACAGATAACATAATACTAAAGTACAGATACCTCATCCCATACAAAAAAATGAGGCCATCATAACTCGGGCTATTTTACGGGCTAAATTTAAATATTAATATTCGCTACTAGATGTCAACAATATAGCCCGAGGTTCAGCTTACGTTTTACAGTAGTAGCTGCTAGATGGTGGTGTACTATATTTTGTCAAGAAGTATAAATAATTAATCTAATATTCTCGTGTCACAATGTTCATTCCCATACTCCTCCGAAACGGCTCGACCGAAGTCTGAGAATCGGCTACTATTTATTTTTCATACCCCAGTCCGCGATAACGGACATCCACGCGGGCGGAGCCGCGGGCGACAGCTAGTAATAATATAAAATACCAAAGAGGTAAAATAATATAGATCGCATCTTCAAACTTGCAATCGAGTTACTACTACACATTTCTTGTAGGTATGCTGAGTATGAATTAGACGATAATCAAAGTCCAATTTATACAAAATTGCAATACGGGTATGGTCTAACTTATTTTTGAGTAGGTGTGCTGAGTACGAATTTGGTGTCATTTTGGTGGTTATGTTGAACTCGAACCGATTAAAAACACACATCTCATGCCAGAGTAGGTATATCGCGGCGCGGCGGCACGGCGTGGTGGTCGGTGGACATGTCGGACTCGAACTCGAACCGACTAAGCTGTCGCGGATGCACCGCGTATATGTCGAGTACGACATGAGCCCTCCCGCCTTACATAAGTACTTATGAACGACGTGGGACGTCGGCATACCTAGAATGGGACAAGAATATGTAAATATCGTATGTAGGTATCTATGCACCTATAAACACGAATAAATATGACTAGGTCCCTACTCTCGCCATTTTGTTCCGGCACGACGAACGACTCAAAACAAAATGCCTCAGCCCCTTGACTTTTACATGAGCGACTGCCGTTTGACCTACTATCCTCAAGAAGCAAAATCGCACTATAGTCGCATGCATTCATCAGTGGGTGGTACGAATAGCTGAAAATGACTCAGCCCCTTGACTTTTACATGAGTGACTGCCGTTTGACCTACTATCCTCAAGAAGCAAAATCGCACTATAGTCGCATGCATTAATCAGTGGGTGGTACGAATCGCTCAAAATGACTCAGCCCCTTGACTTTTACATGAGTGACTGCCGTTTGACCTACTATCCCCAAGAAGAAAAATTGCGTCAGAGTCGCATGCAGTAATCAATGGGGGTACGAATAGCTCAAAATGACTCAGCCCCTTGACTTTTACATGAGTGACTTCCGTTTGACCTACTATCCTCAAGAAGCAAAATCGCACTATAGTCTCAAGCATTAATCGATGGGTGGTACGAATAGCTCAAAATGACTCAGCCCCTTGACTTTTACATGAGTGACTGCCGTTTGACCTACTATCCTCAAGAAAAAAAATTGCGTCAGAGTCGCATGCATTAATCAATGGGTGTACGAATAGGTCAAAATGACTCAGCCCCTTGACTTTTACATGAGCGACTGCCGTTTGACCTACTATCCTCAAGAAGAAAAATTGCGTCAGAGTCGCATGCATTAATCAATGAGTGTACGAAAAGGTCAAAATGAATCAGCCCCTTGACTTTTACATGAGCGACTGCCGTTTGACCTACTATCCTCAAGAAGCCAATTTGCACCAGAGCCGCATTCGTTAATCAGTGGGTGGTACGAATAGCACAAAATGACTCAGCCCCTTGACTTTTACATGAGCGACTGCCGTTTGACCTACTATCCTCAAGAAGCCAATTTGCACCAGAGCCGCATTCGTTAATCAGTGGGTGGTACAAATAGCACAAAATGACTCAGCCCCTTAACTTTTACATGAGCGACTGCCGTTTGACCTACTATCCTCAAGAAGAAAAATTGCGTCAGAGTCGCATGCATTAATCAAAGAGTGTACGAAAAGGTCAAAATGACTCAGCCCCTTGACTTTTACATGAGCGACTGCCGTTTGACCTACTATCCTCAAGAAGCCAATTTGCACGAGAGCCGCATTCGTTAATCAGTGGGTGGTACGAATAGCACAAAATGACTCAGCCCTTTAACTTTTACATGAGCGACTGCCGTTTGACCTACTATCCTCAAGAAGCCAATTTGCACCAGAGCCGCATTCGTTAATCAGTGGGTGGTACGAATAGCACAACATGACTCAGCCCCTTGACTTTTACATGAGCGACTGCCGTTTGACCTACTATCCTTAAGAAGAAAAATTGCGTCAGAGTCGCATGCATTAATCAATGGGTGTACGAATAGGTCAAAATGACTCGGACTCCTTAAATTTTACCTGACAGACGACCTACGGGTCCTACCCCTACTGCCCTACCCAAGAGAAGAGCTAACGGAATCTTTCAACAAAAATTATTTAATTGAGGAATGGTCACCAAGTCACCAATCCTATGAGAGATTTGACATCGGTCTTCGAAGGGATCCAACTTCCTTTAACGATTGCCATAGATATTCGTGTAGAAATTAAAATTAAAATGCACCGGCTGGCAGACACAGAGACTATTGATGCGCTGGCGGCACAGACAGAGCGAGATAGGATGAATCGATCAAGCGGCCGTATGTGCGATCGAGAAAGTCGTCTCATAGGAGCTCGTTATGTAGGTAAATCATCCGCTCGCTTGGCTCGTCGCCGTGTGTCGTTGTATGAGCGGTAGGTACTACTACTGACTACCTTGATGTAGATACATTTTATTAAGTTCGCTTTATGTACTTAGGTATAAATGTTACCCTATTCCTGTTGAGTAATTGATCTGATATTAAATTTGATAGGTAGGTAGGTAAGCAAGAAGGCGTGTGTCTTTTCGGACGACAATATACCTGCCTGAGATGTCATACTTTCAATTAATAAAGCTGTTTAACTAAAAGGTATTAGGTAGATACCTACCTACCTTCTTGTTATTTTCACGGTCACCCATCCTTAAACCGACCTGGCTAATATCGCTTAAAACTTCAAATGTTAAGAACGGTCACCCAGGGTTGTGCAAAAGTAGAAAGAATACTAATTTGGATACGGAATCTCAGTCGGGCGTCGGCCACCGGGTGCCTAAGCTCCAAAAACCGGTACTTACCTATTGAAAAAGTAATTTAAAGAGTTCTAACTAGAGATGGGCGAAAGGTTTTAACCAAATGGGTCGAATTGGGTTTAAACCGGGTTGTTTGGGAGGAAACTGGTTTAATCCCGGGAAAAAACCCAAATATAGGGTTAAAATCAGTAGCACGTATTTGAACGTATCTAGTGTTCAATTGAAAATGAAAGTACCTACCACACTCGCCAGCCGCCAGTGTCATTGTATAAAACAAGTTGTATACTTATTTTTTATTACATACTTAAAAACAAAACAAATCAGTATTCTAATGGTTTATTTATCAACGATCAATATTCAAATTAAGCAAAAATAATCAAAATCAACATTTCAACATAATTAGTATTATATCTTTACAATGATTCAGAATCACTATCGGCTGTCTGTCCACAATTGATATATTCTAATTGTGTAGATGTAGATGTAGATGCTTCTGACTCCGGTGGTATAATTGCTGCATCTTCCATTTCAAGGGAATTTCTTAGCGGTGAACTTTCATGAGGGGATTCCTCACTTATTGGATCAGCATTTGTGCTTTCATTAACTACTGATTTTCTGTTTAAAATATTCCAGTTGAATGCAACAAAAGTCATTTTAGCTGCTCTTTCTGCGGTAAGGCGATTTCTTTTTATGCTGTGAATATTGGCTTGAGCACTAAATGTACGTTCTGTTGCTGCAGACGTGCATGGAGCTGTGAGGATTCTCAGAGCCACTTTGCTCAATTGGGTGGCACTACATATACCTTTCCACCACACGACTGGTTCAATGTCTTCTAAAGAACGCCAAACGAAGTGTTTGCCCCAGAAGCATTCTTTAGCCTTATAATTGGCGAGTTCAGGCATTACATCCAAATTAAGCCTTTGTCCTTCATTGTAAATGAACTCCATGGCCTGTACCTCTTGCTCTTGGTCGAGCTCCAAACCTTGATTTCGAGGGTCAAGCATATATGCCGCCAGGTGTATAGGTTTAATACACATACTTGCTCTAAAATCGACAGATATTAAAATGACTTCCTTCTCTGCGTCAGCTAACATGTTTATAGACGGTAGTAGAAATTGAAGTTTGGATTTAATGTCTTTAAATATCATAAATACTTTACTAATGCAGTAGTCATCCCCTTCAATTTGAAAAATGCATTCTGTAATGCATTCAATAATTTTAATGGCTTCTTCTGTCTTAGTCCAAAACTCTTCATCCAGGAGTGTCTTTTTCAAATCTCTAGATATGTTCACAGATTCATCCACAGCCAAGCTTTGAAGGTTACCTTTATTATTTTTTAAACTCTTTAAAGATGTCACTGTACTTCCCCACCGTGTTTTAACAGGCAATTTCAATTTTTCTCCATGTTTCCTTGCTTTTATTATAATTGAGAGATGAGAGCTTAAGATTTGACTTTTCTTGATTGTTTTGATTACTCGTACAGCTTCTTCTATTAAATTGGTCATTGTTAATGATTTTGAACAATCTTGGCTTAATAAATTTAGTATATGCGCACAACAACCGAGTGGAGTGATATGCCGATATTTGGTTTTAATAATCTCAAATGCTTTTTGCATATTTTTAGCATTATCTCCTATTAGAACTACAAACTTATTGGGATCATACGTTTTCATCACAGTTTCTATTTCATTTGCAATGTATTGACTGGTGTGGCAGTTAGTTTCGGTATTCAAACTTTTCACAAAGGCTGATTGCGGTTTTGATATGACGAAATTTATTATCCCTTCGGTACGTAAATTACTCCAACCATCACATTGGAGATGAAGATAATTAGCTGATCGTAACTCTTCGTCTAATTCTGTGCGCATTTCATTATACAGTTTGTCTAAATATTTAACAGCAAGCACTTTTCGTGATGGCATCTTAAAAAGCAGTTTTAAAAAAAAGTTTATCCACAGTGGGTGCTCTACCATTGATAATGGAGTTGCTGTTACAAAAACTGCTTTTGAAAACTCAACAGCAAGGTCGCTCTCGCTCAAGTCGTTACTGTCTTCTTCGTGACGAGATATTTGCACTTGTACTCGCAGTAGGTGTGTGATCCCCTTCTTCTTGCGACGCCGACGCCTGGAGATTATCTAACGATGAGTCATTCGTTCCGCTCTTTTGTAATTTTAACGTTTTCATCTGATCCTTAACAACTGGCGGACTTTTGAAACAAGTTACTAGATGTTTAATCATTTTAGCTATATACATTGGCATATTGGTAAATTTTATCACAAAATTTACATTTAATTGATTTATTGTCTAGCGAATGATAATGTCGCCAGACGCGTTGATCCTTCGGCTGCCCCATGAATACTAAAACAAACAAAGAATTTAAAATTAAAACCTATACGCAAACTTTTGAGGCGAAATGAGGATTTTTTAAGTTACCTAACCAAAACAGTTCAGATGTAGGTAGGTAGGTACTTATATATATGTGTATAAATAAGTATTTAAAAAGAATACATACCGTAATTCCTAATGTGTTTCCCCGTCAACCTCTCCAGCTAAGCTTATTATAGGAGTAGGTAAAGCCACGCTTTGAATATGGAATATTTTTTTTATTACATCCTGAGTACCTACACCATACATTTGTTGAAATATATTATTTGTATCCTGGGATGGAATACCTACATATCCCATAGTGAAAACACAGCTTAATGGCCGTAGATTGAAACCAGGCCGCGAGAACACACGTAAGTACCTGCCTACCTTACATTTGTTTAAAAATAATATTTACGTATTTAATATGACAATGATTTCAAATTTCTTACCTTATATAGTTTTAATACACTAACGATGATATATAATCAATGTTTGTTAAACCAAAAGCTGCTGAACTTCGATTAAATTTTATGACAAAATACGCACACTTCACAAGTAAGCAGTGTCTACAGCACCATTACGTGTAAATCAAAATCACTGACGACCAGTGTGCGCGTGCGCCACCTATCCCGTGTTGCATTATCTGATAGAAAGAGAGAGAGCATCTAACGAGTGCCCCGGTAAGTGTGACAAAGAGCTGCATTGTCTTTTGTATGTTGCTAAAATTTTATGTTGTAGCTGCCTACAACATCAAATTTTAGGTACAAACAAGTTTAGTATCTACGGTACTTTGCGAAAAGACGAAAACACCTTGATATTTGAAATTTAAATGACCTCAAAGAAAAAGAGAAAAGATGGCATTATTATATCGGTACTTATAGTCACATTGCAGTCCAAAACGTCAAATGTTTATGAGTAAAAGAAAAACACCTAAATAAAAGCCCTATTGAGAGGAATCTTGTGGGTTTATATTGGGTTTAAACTCAATTTGGGTTTAAACCCGGGTGTTTGCCCATTACTAGTTCTAACTCCAGAGGAAACTGGAAAAATGCCTGTGACAAAATTATATAAATTCATTATTTACACTACATCAACTCAGAAAGTACCCCAGTAGATAGGTAGTCTTTAAAAATGAGGCAGAAAGTAGGTACCTACCGTTATTATTTCAGTAGAAATATGCGAGAAATATTCCAAATTTAAATTGTTTTTCAAATCCGTACTCAGCATGTTTAAAAGCCCTTGTTATTTCTAATAGGTAAGAAGCAGATACTACCTACCTATCTAGTACTACCTACCTAACCTAGTATTACCTACAGAACGCGCGCGCCCCAGGAGCGTTATTTTTCTTAATTTGTTTAAATTGGTTTAAATATTTCGGTTTCCAAATTGACTGCTCCCCGCTTAATGGTAAGCTGGGGTGCAATCCATAAAACAGTGACCGCCATTACAAAATGCTGTCCCTAGTTTGACAGTTTTGACACCCTCAGAAGGTATTATGCAAGTGCCTTCTAATTTCCCCTTATTTCTTGCCACCGTGGCCTGCTTCTGCTAGGATGACGGGCGGCTCCACCCGTCACCCTCAGGCCCGCGCTCATGAGGGGCGGAGGTCAGTTGGCGGAACAAAAATGTACCCTAGAACACTGGGGAGAGTTATTATTATTTTTTAATATTAAACAAATAATATTATTATGACTTATCCTTTTCGCGTGGGGGGTTAAAAATAAATAAGCATTCTGAACGTTTTACAGGATTGTTTAATTTTCATTGACAAAGTGACAACCCTAACACTCAAGTTGACGGCGGTGTATGTTCGGAACAAAGGGCGATACCTTCGAAATTTCGTAGATTATAAAAACAGCGGTTTTCTTCAACAATAAAGGTAGTACGTTAAAAAAATACAGAACAGAAGTAACTTTTTAATTGTTAGTTTTAATCATACTTCTAAAATAATTAAAAAAGAACCTCATCAATTGTTAATTGCAGTAAATCTCGTTCGATATGTTTTTTGTTTGAGTAATAGCCCCGAAATATAGAGAATTGAATAACTCGCCATCTATTGTGTTTAACCTAGTGCACAGTATCGGTAGTATCATTATAGTACCGATAAAAGACGCGAAGGGCGCTGCATAATTATAACAAATTGTCGAAATTAGGTTTAAAAGTTCATTATTTTATGTTTATGAGGAACAAATATTAAAGTTTTATGAAAAAATAATATTTATAGGAATGAATTCTTGTTCATTTAGAATTTTATGTTAAATTGATACACATAACGCCATCTAGAATATTTTATAAGTCACTAATAAAATTTGTTCGTAGTGGAGACCCATTACAATATAGTGGTAGGTACAGTTTTGTAACATACAATTGGCGGCCTTATCGCGCAGGGCAATCCCTTCCAGGCAACCATGGGATGGAGTTCAAAGAGAGTAAATAACCACTAAATTTTAGGTCGATCTAGAGACAAAAGAAAGGGACAGTTTCCTAATTATTTTTGAAATTTTGGTCCATACTAGATATATTATTATATACAGGTAATAGATATTATCTACTATATAAAATAAGTCGGGTTTTCCTTCCTGACGCTATAACTCCAGAACGCACGAACCGATTTCCACGGTTTTGCATTCGTTGGAAAGGTCTCGGGCTACGTGAGGTTTATAGCAAAGAAAATTCAGGAAAAATTTCAACAGAAAAGCGGGAAAGCGATAATCGACATCCACGCGGGCGGAGCCGCGGGTAACAGCTAGTAATACTATATAAACATGACTTACTATATACATGGCGTCCTAAACTTATGGGACATGAAGGGGAAGTACCTTAAATATCGTAGATAGTTTATTTTGCTGAAAGAAGACTTTATGTTATTTTTAAAAGTTAGTAATTCTGCATTCAAATGTTTTCTAAAAATTACTTGCTTCATCTGGGAATCGAACCGACTTAAATGTAAAAAAACACCCTACTTTTATGATGCTAATCGAAAAAATAGCTTAAAAATAATAACCTGCCTATCTAAAATGATCTGAATTAAAAAAAAACTATATACAGGGTGTAATCGTTAAGTGTGTCCAGGCGATTATTCCGTAACTATTACAGATATCAATAAACTTTAAACTGATATCGAAAGTACGTTACCTATAGAGATAATGCTAATTTTTTTTACTATAAATATGATTGTAACAAAAGAGCGGTCATTATCGCCTACAGAAGAGAGTATCCAGATAGAGAAGTCCCTTCTGGGTGTACGTACCTAAAACCTTTCTACTAATCTCATACTAAATTTATGGGAGTGTTTAATGTCAAAAAGTTATTGATGTCATTTTACTCATTAGGTAACGTACTTTCGATATCAGTTTAAAGTTTTTTGATATCTGTAATAGTTACGGAATAATCGCCTGGACACACTTAACGATTACACCCTGTATACGTATCTTTTTTTTTGTGGCGATTTATGGCCTTCCCAATATAGTTAGGTACGTTTCAATAAGTCCGTTTTTTAATTTCAGATAGTAAATTGACAACAGCAAATGTCAAATTGTGAAATAATGATACCAGCTTTTAATGCTTAGTGACGTATGCGAAACTATCGACAATGTTTGTGGCCTATAAACAAGTGGTTTATCTTTATTATATTTAAAGAAAAAAGTTAAAATTAAAAAGTTTTTTAGTATCGTACACTATCCATATAAGCTAACTATAAAATAACCAACAAAAATCCGGGGCTATTGGCTAACTTTGACGTTTGAAAGGACGAACGACTTTCGGTTGTACACCGAGATTTGATGACAACCGAGATTATATAAACATTGGTATTACGTATCGCTGTCGGTGGTTATAGCGCAAGGTGGCTAACGGTGTCTATCGTCACACCGAACGATGTGCCAAAACAGCACTATAATTTTATCGACATTATGCGGCTGAGTTGTCTATCACCTCATTACGATTCTTTGTAAGAGTTTTATGACTTTTTAAGTTTATCAATACATGAGTGACAACTTAAGAACCAAAATGTTCACATTTTACAATTTTTGGCACTCAAGCTCAATTCATATTTCGACTAACTCGACTGGAGTGAAGTTGTGCGAGTTTATTTAAGAAATAAATCTTAGGACAGTGAATTATAGACCATAATAGTAGGTACAAAGTTATATTTACTTAATGTGTCATGATTGCTTCCCTTTGTCTTTGAGTGGAAGGAAATTTTATGAATTTCAATAGAACTTCACGAACATTGAGTGCATCAGTCACTTCATGTAGCCACTTACTAAAGGTGGGTTGAGACATGTTGCACAAAAAAGAGGCACCTACATTCCGCTGGTAAGAGCCATTGGCAAAAAAGTTTAATGCTGCCAAAATCTGCTAAAAATACAACAACTTGAATCTGTTATGCCTAATAAAAAATAAATGGTATTTATAATAAATTCCATGTCTTACTAGGTCATTGTGTAGGTATCTTGGGAAAGTGTATTTCGATAAGTGATATAGGTACACATAAACATAAACTCACTTTCTGTTCGTTGCGAACGGCAGTTCTTCGCCTAGGAGCAGGTAAATAAGGAGACAATTCTTCTAACACCTGTTTGAAACCTACTTTTGATAAGCGAAAATTTGCAATTAGCTCCTTTTCCGGCAACTGCAGTGGATCACTCTTATCACGTAAGCGACGCCTCTTTATGCGTAAAACATTCCGTCTTCTGTCTTCTTGTAATATCTAGTAATATTAATAAAAACATACAATTTATTAGTTAGCTTACTTAACGCTCGAGCACAAGCCGTTTATTTAGAGTTAGCTTCACCAAAAAAACAAATAAAAGAAAGAATATGATACTAAATTGTAATAGTCACGAATCCCAGCAGTTAAAATTGCCGTTACCGACTACTCTTTATGGTCGGATAATAGTGGCTATCACTATGAACTTTGAAAACACTACTCTTTACTAGTTTCTTTCACAGAGCCTTTGACAAATGAAAGTGACCATCTCTTTGAACCTATTTGATGTCCACTATGCATACATAATACCAACTAAGACTATCAATACGACAACAAGTGTCAAAACTGAGTTACGGTGTCTATCACCCAACCTCGGTGCCAATGACGTCACTTTAGTTGGTCACCGAGCATAGTCAATACGACTGAACTTTTGACAGCTAGGTAATCGTATCGTTGTACACTTTGCAAAGTGATCATCACTTTGAACTTTTGAAGATACGCAATAGCCCACTTTTAATTTATCGATAACTTTCGATACTGGTGGCACATGACTATTTTTTAATTGCAATAAACCGGCAACACAGGTAATGTCATTTTACTACTATCTGAAATTAAAAAACAGAACAGACTTATACGTCGCCATAAACCAAAAGTTGAAGTTGAAGTTGACTTATACGTCGTACCGTACTATTGCTTACGTTCATGTTTTTTGAGAAAAACATTGGTATTTGTGCATTATTATACTATCAATATAAATCGAGAAAATGTTTGGTGGCAGTGCGCCCGTCTTGATTCAATCCACGTGAAACGCGGTTTGTGTAGTTTATTATCAAACAGCGGGAAGTGAGGTTAAACCGTCGAGGACCATGGCGGAGGCTGCGTCTGGGATAATTAAGAAGGAGGGTTGGCTGCAGAAGCGCGGCGAGCACATCCGCAACTGGCGCGACCGCTACTTCATCCTGTTCGACAACGGCGACCTGGTCGGGTTCAAGGCGCCGCCCGAGCGGAACAACTACCGGGACCCCCTGAACAAGTTCACCGTGCGCGACTGCCAAATCATGGCCGTGGACAAGTCTCGCCCCTACACCTTCACCATCCGCGGCCTGCAGTGGACCACCGTCATCGAGCGCAACTTCTCCGTCGACACAGACAAAGAGCGGTCAGTGGTTCTTGCACATTCCTACATATATGCTTTGTACTCTTAAAACGGTGCTTGTTTCTACAAGGGTTTCTCATTTGTCAACAAACATTGTGTGCTGAAAAATCTATTGGGAAACAGTCATTGGATAGGGAGACTCACTACACACCCTACATTGATGATCTTACACCATAGTAGAAGTCTTCAACTAATTGCAATTAAACTAAGATTCACTTCTTGATAGCAAAATATTTCATTTTATGAGCTTAGATATAACATGAGTTACTTTTGATTAACCGAGGGATCCTTTTTGACCAACCATGTTGGTAAAGTTAGGGATAACCCCTAGCACTACTATTACTATTGTCCTCAACTCTTCTTTACTGCGAGGGTTGATGTACTGAGTGTGCATGATGCATTTTTCTCTTTAACTATTATGTTTGAATGTAAATTATTATGCTTGCGCTTTTATAGTTTGGTGGATGGTATTTCTGTGATTGAGTCATGGATGGGATTGATATTACAACCAAACTTTCCTGTTTTGGTGTTCCAATATCAATGATTAGGTATTCAAATTTCTCTACCATTACCTGTTTACCTTTATCAAGTATGATATCACGAGTTTTACTTGACCTAGCTTCAAACTGTTACAATATGAGGAGCTGGCAATCAAATACGGTTTCACGTAAATAAATTTTACACAATGGCTAAAAGACTAATTTCAATATATGGAGATGATAAATGTAGGTGACTAATTCACCTACATTTATCAATAATTGTTGCATAAGTAACAATTTTTTTACTTTTTTCACCAATCGTGGTAACTTCTGGTGTCCCTCAAGGCTCTCATTTGGGGCCCTTATTCTTCGTTATTTTTATTGACGACCACATTCAGCAACTGTCATGTAATTGCCTGTTATATGCCGACGATTTAAAGATCTTCACATTGTGTAACGTTGCGTTTATGAATCCCGTTACATCGGCTCCTTTTACTCGTTTTCAAGTTTAGTTTTCGAATTTTTAGTATGGCAGCTCTGATGTCAAAGTCATTCTGACGTTTCGGACAGACGGCACCTTTCTCCCTACGATCGTTTGGGATGGTCGATATTTTTATTACTATGAAATAATCTTCAAAAATCTCATAAAAATGAGATTGTTTTATATTCTAGAACCTTTAATTGTGTCTCGATGAACGTTCTAACGTAGGATTACGTCATATTTCTCGGTAAGTTTGCAATTTCTTCGAAATTGATTTAATGGCGTCCACCATATTTCGTATCTGAGATTAATCGTAGCAATCTTTGTTGTTCCAGCATATCTTTTGCAAAAAATGCAGTGATTATGCAAATCATTGATATTATAATCAACCATATAAGGCGGTAAGTCATATATTTCTTAAATTATCGACCCTCGTGGAGCTTTGTTTTGTTGGAACTTATTGTAATGATTTAATTTTTCATTACAGGTTTTCAACATGAAATCGCCTTAAACTATTCCTTAAACTTTAGCTATGCCTTAAGCTCTACTTTAAACTTGAAATCTTCAAATTCAACCTTATATTCTTCCTTCGTGCTTTTGGGACGCTTCTGAGGCTTTGTTTGCTTGTGAACCTTCGTGTGCGCGCCAGAGGAATGCCGTGAGCTTGTTCCATTAGTATTAAATTAGTTTAACCTCTTAAATCTATAAAGAATTGCATTGGTGACAAGTGACAAGTTTTTAAAACAATACTTTTTAATGTTTTTTTTTTATTATTAATTTAATATGCTTTGGGTAGCCTTACCCTAACTTTAAATGCACACTGGAGCGCAGAATAAATCCTTAAACCTCAGCGTATGGGTTTCATTTTAGCTCACCTCCGGAAGATTAAAGGTACAATCCTCCGTCGACTATCTTAGGCATGACTGTGTATCTCCAGGCGCCCGAATTCTTGGTAATTTATTTTCTTTTTAGAACTATAGGAGATCACACAACACTTTGTTTCTATTTAGACACATCAAAGCAAAAACCTATTAACTTTTTATTATTACAATTGTCGCTTGCGAACAGGGACATGACAGTGTGCAAATACCTTTAACTTCTTGTCACCTCTGCATTAATTATTTACTTTAACATGTGTAGAACAATGTTTTCTTCATGTTTATAACTGTATTACTGTGTATTTCAGTAAATTTTTATTGTTTACTCATTCTGCAAAACTAATTATATTACAGTTTAGTACTGTTCTATGTATCTCTCAATTACAGGCGAATATTTCAATTTGTATAACATTTACAATTACTGTTATCATTACTTTATATTGTATAACCTTAGTTTAATACAATTAAGATTATTCTTATAGTAAAATATAACTTAAAGTTCATGAAAACATAATAATATTTAAATCTTAGTTGTTTACCTTATGTGAACATAAATAATTCAATTTTGTGAATCACTAATGCACTTTTTTATCTCTGTAGGCATTTGACCTAATTGCCTTTTACAACAAAACAATAGCATTCCATTCATTGACTTTGTTTGACCTACTTTTGAGTTTAGCATTTTTCAATCACAACAATAAGTCATATTAACTTTGAAACTTTTACAACTGCATTCATTGCTTAGTTTTATTGTGTTTAATACAGCTTTTTATTAGTATTCTCATCTTTTTATATTGTAATCATGGATAAGGAAATACAGGTTCCACCTTTGTTTGAGGGTATCAATAATGCCGTTCCAGTTGGTACATCTACTCATGAGTTGCCTCATGTCATGGCTGATCTGACCGAAGTTGTTGATCCATTTTCGAATAGTCGGGGAGCTGGTGATTATAGTCCAAGAGCCGCATCTTCGTTCAATATGATGAATGTTTTATTGAATGAGAATTTGAAGAAGAACTTGCCGTCCGTTTCGAAGTTACCCGATTTAAAACGAAGTAAGCTTTTGTATGATGGTAAATCGTGTGTTAGGGAATTTATTACTCAAGTGGAAGAATATTTCTTGTTTAAAAATTTTAATGAACATTTTTTAGTTAGTTCCTTTTCTGATCTTTTGTCAGGCACAGCGCTTAAATGGTTCCGTAGTGTGCGTATTAGTATTGCTTCTTGGCAGGATTTGAAGGCTGCGTTGTTGAAACGTTTCGATAGAATTGAATTTGATTATCATTTGGAACATGAACTCCGTACCCGTAAACAAAAGATAACTGAGTCATTGCCGGATTTTATTACCGATATAATGGATATGGCAAGCCGTTTGTCTATGCCTATTTTTGATTCTACTCTCATAACTATTATTAAACATAATATGTTAAATATTTACACACCTTTTGTGTTTGGTAGAACTATTTCTACTATTGACCAATTTATTAGCCTCAGCAGAGAATTAGAGAATTTTGTTTCAAGAAAGAATTTAAATGAGAACAGAATTATTAAAAAAGAAAAGCCTTCTGCTCAAATAAGTGCTGTTAAATCAGACGAATTAGTTTGTTTAAAATGTAAGTCCTCTGGACATTCTTATAAAAATTGCCCTAAATTTCCTGGTGTTATTTGTTTTAAGTGTCACAAAGTTGGTGTCACTACGAAGAATTGCGAAGTTTGTAATACTGTTCAGTCAAAAAACGTATCAGGCCCCATCGAGCCCTAGTTTTTGATAAAACCTCAGGTGACTCGATGTTTAAAAAATTAAGCAATGCTCCGGATGATGCCACTTGTAAGAAAGAATTTAGTGAATGGTTGGATTATTTGAAAGTTTTCTTTAGTAATATCAAGGCTGCCCCTGTTTTGTTTGTTAAACATAAAGACACTAGACCTTATTTAAAATTTAATATTAATAATAAACTTTACTCTGGTTTGTTAGATAGTGGAGCTTGTAGTTGTGTACTCGGTTCTAATATTCATCAAACATTTTTGCAATTAGGTTATAAATTTAAACCTCATAAAGGTAATGCTGTTACTGCTGACGGTTCGCCACACAATGTTATTGGAACAATGGTTTTACCTATCACTTGTGATAATTTAACTAAAAATGTAGATTTTTTGATAATACCTTCTTTTAAACCTTCAATTATTTTGGGATTCGACTTTTGGTTGAAATTTAATCTTGCTAAGGACTTATGGAATAATATCACTTTTGAACATGAATCCACTACTTGCGTAAACGCAGTTACATCTGCTTCTGAACTTTCTCCTTCTGAGAAACAAGAGCTTAATAAAATTATTTCACTTTTCGAAGATATTTCGTATGAAAAGAGAGGCTTAGGTCTTACTCCTTTAGTTCAACACAAAATTAATGTTACTGGTGAACCTTTTAAGCAACGTTATTGGCCACTTAGTCCTGCTAAACAAAAAGAACTTTATGATGAAGTGGAAGTTTTATTGAACGAAAATATTATTGAACCTTCTAAATCTCCTTGGTGTTCTCCAGTGTTAGCCGTTGAAAAACGCGATGGTGGAACAAGATTATGTTTGGATTCTAGACGATTAAATTCAGTAACTATTAAAGATTCTTACCCTTTGCCTTACCCTTCTAGAATTTTAGATAACCTTCGGGGTGCTAATTATATAACTACAATTGATTTGTCTAAGGCATTTTTGCAAATCGCTTTAGAAGAATCTTCTCGTGAGAAGACTGCTTTCGTCGTTCCTGGGAAAGGCTTATTTCACTTCACCCGCATGGTTTATGGCCTAACTAACGCTCCGGCGGAGTTACAAAGGCTGGTAGATAAATTATTTGGACCAGAATTTGATAATGTAGCATTCTGTTACTTAGATGATCTCATATTAGTAAATTCTAACTTTTCTGATCACATAGATTACTTAAATAAAATTTATAAAATTCTTAAAGATGCTGGGTTAACTATTAACTTAAAAAAGTGTAATTTTTGTAAAGATAGACTTCGTTACCTTGGTTATATTGTTGATAGTAGCGGTTTACATACAGACCCTGCTAAATTAGAGTCCATTGAGAGCTTTCCTCGCCCAGAAAGCATTAGACAGTTAAGAAGTTTTCTTGGGTTATGTTCTTATTACCGCAGATTCATTGAAAAGTTTGCTGATATTGCTTCGCCACTAACAAAATTAACGGCAGGAAGCAAGAATTCTAAAAAATCTCTTTCCTGGAATGAAGAAGCTGAAGTTGCTTTTAATAATTTAAAACTTGCATTAATTTCTGCACCCGTTTTGCATTGTCCAAATTTTGAGAAACCATTCTTTTTACATTGCGATGCTAGTTCTGTTGGAATTGGTAGTGTCCTGAGCCAAGATGATGATAATGGAGATCCACATCCTGTAGCTTATTATTCTAGATCACTTAATAAATGTGAACGAAATTATAGCACAACTGAGAGAGAGTTGTTGTCAATATTAGATTCTATTGAACATTTCAGACCTTATATTGAAGGAATGAAATTTACAGTTATCACTGATCATGCTAGTTTAACTTGGCTTCTTAAACTTAATAATCCTAGTGGTCGTCTTGCACGTTGGGCTGCTAGAATTTCTCAATTTACTTTTGACGTTAAATATAAAAAAGGTTCTTTACATTTAGTTCCAGATTGTTTATCTAGAATAGAAATTTCTGCTATAAATGTTCCTTTAAATAATGATATTGTTTTGCCAGACGAGGATATCGTTGACCCTTGGTATAGAAAAATATTTGTCAATTGTCAAAAATTTCCTAGAAAATATAAAAACTTTAAAGTTGAAAGTGATACTTTGTATAGATTTTGTAAAGATAAATATAATCCTAATAATCGTTTAAATTGGAAAATTGTCATACCTAAAGATCACATCTTAGACACAATTAGATCTAATCATGATGATATTAATTCAGGACATTTAGGTATTCATAAAACTTTAAATAAATTAAAAGTACATTATTTTTGGAAAGGTATGTTTGTTGATGTTCAAAAATACATTTCTTCTTGTGATATTTGTAAGGCTTATAAATCTTCTACTAATCCTCCTCAAGGAATTATGGTTAATCCTAAGAAAGTTGATAAACCAATGTTAATGCTTTCTATTGATATTATTGGAATTCTTCCAAAAGCTTATTCTGGACATAAATATATACTTTCAATTGTAGATGTTTTTACAAAATATTGTTGGATATTTCCTATGACTAGCGCTACTACTAAAGTAATTTGTAGGATTCTTGAAAAAGAAATATTTCTTAGGTTTGGAACGCCTAAAATTCTTGTTTGTGATAATGGAAGCCAATTTACAGCGAAGCAGTTCGTAGATTTTCTGAAAAGTTATAATATTAATAAAATATTTTATAATACTTTGTATACACCTCAAAATAATCCTGTAGAGAGATATAACAAAACAGTCGAAACATGTATTTCTTGTTTTGTTAAAGATGATCATAGAACTTGGTCAAAATATTTGCCTCATGTTCAATTAGCTTTGAACAATAGTGTGAATCTTGCTACAGATTTCACCCCTAATTTTCTCATGTTCGGTAGAGAACTTATTTTTGATGCTTCATTGCACCGTTTTAGTAATTCTTTTGATAACCTTGATCAACTTGACGTTGTTGATAGGACTTCTTTTGCTTTTTCACTTAAATCACTAAGTGATATTTTTATTAAAGTTCAAGCTTCATTGCTTAAAGCTTATAAGCGTAATGCGCGTTATTATAATGAAGGGAGAAAGGTCATTTCTTTTGAAGTGGGAGATATAGTGTGGAGGAGAAGTTTCGTTCAGTCTAATGCTCCTGCATTCTTTTCGGCTAAGTTAGCGCCTAAGTTTGTTAAGTGTGAAATAGTAGATAAAGTTTCCTCTAATGTGTATGTCTTGAAAGACCTAAACAAAAACTATACTGGTCGTTATCACGTTAAAGATATCATTAAATATTGAAAATTGTTATTGGTTTTGTCAAAATCTATCTTTGTCTTTGGTATTTTGTTTGAAGTATGAACCCATTAAAAGGTGATGTTTGTAAGGTTTTGGGTTCTTGAAAGGAGATGTATGTTAGGAACTTCACATCAATTTATTAATTTCAATAATAGATTCATTAAAAAATAACTTAGGTCGTTTCAGGTCTAGTTTCTGATAATTTTCTACTCCATATTAACAAAATTGTTCCACGTCAAAAGATCTTATATTTTGTTTTTCTTTGTATTATAGGATTATTTTCCTGCATACATTTGTTTCATGTATATTGTATATTTTGTACAAATTTAGGAATTTAGTTTCTACTCTAGTTTTGGAGCGAAATTTAATATTCATTTTCTATGTTAAATTCACTTAACTTATTTCCACTCACTTGGGGAATGGAAATTTAAGTTTCTTGAACTTAAGTTTTTTGTGTAGTTCTGGGTTTATATTCTTAATTTTAAGATTCTCGGATTTGACGCATTTTTATGCATTTACTTTATACCTTGTTATACCATTTTTTGGGAAACTGGTTCTACTTGACTTTGACCTTTTGTGCTATTGTGTTTCATACACATAGTCACAACTTTTTACGCATTGCGCACGGAAAGCTGGTGGTGTTGTACCGGTCGCAATTGTCGTTTTTCTTTTTTTGAACAATTGTGTTTCCATACACATTGTTAAATTTTTTTTACGCATTGCGCACGGAAAGCTGGTGGTGTTGTACCGGTCGCAATTGTCGTTTTTCTTTTTTTTGAACATTTGTGTTTCTATACACATTGTTTACATTTTTTATGCTTTGCGCACGGAATGTCGGTGGAGTTGAGCCGGTCGCAAATGTCATTTTTTTATGCGGTTGTGCTCAGAAATTCAGTGGTGTTGTACTGGTCACAATTGACATATTTTCTTTATTTTTTGCTTGTGCTCGGAAAGTCGGTGGTGTTATGCCGATCACAATGCTTATAAATCACATCTTTATGATGATTTTGTCTTGACGTTTAGATGTTGGAGTTTGGATTTGAAGTCGGCGGTTTTTAACCTAACCGATAATGGGAAAACTTCATTGTTTTTACCAATTTTGTTTCAGATTCGGCAGCGTTGGTGCTCAACCGTTATCTTTGTTTCAAATTTATTTCAGGATTTGCAGGTGTAGAGTCGGTGTCGTAGGAGCTCAACCGCACTTTTGTATTTATGCTTGAAGGCTGGATAAGATCAAGGAATAGATTCGATGGCGTTGGTTGCCTAATCGATATCTGGAATAGGATTTAGTTGGGATTTGTTTCTTTTCATTGAAAGATTTATTTTCACAATACTCTTGGTGTTGGGATTAATTTTCACTCTTTTTGAGTTTGGTTTTGGCCTTGGTTATTCCATTGAGTTGGATAATTATTGTACTTTATTTTCCTTCATATTTGGAAATTACTTTCCAAATTTATTATTTACTTTTTGAGAATGCTTTCACATTCTTTAATTTATTTATTTTTTTGGATCGTTTTTACCATTCCAATTTTGCATGATGCTTTTGCATTTTTAAATTTGTTTCTTTGCTGAATGTTGCAAGAAATTTTATTTTCTTTTGAGGTTTTGGATTTCGTCTTTAACTTTCATTGTTTTCTTTAAAAAATAAAAAGGATGTTCCTTTTTCTTTTTTTGGGGAGGGATGTAATGTAACGTTGCGTTTATGAATCCCGTTACATCGGCTCCTTTTACTCGTTTTCAAGTTTAGTTTTCGAATTTTTAGTATGGCAGCTCTGATGTCAAAGTCATTCTGACGTTTCGGACAGACGGCACCTTTCTCCCTACGATCGTTTGGGATGGTCGATATTTTTATTACTATGAAATAATCTTCAAAAATCTCATAAAAATGAGATTGTTTTATATTCTAGAACCTTTAATTGTGTCTCGATGAACGTTCTAACGTAGGATTACGTCATATTTCTCGGTAAGTTTGCAATTTCTTCGAAATTGATTTAATGGCGTCCACCATATTTCGTATCTGAGATTAATCGTAGCAATCTTTGTTGTTCCAGCATATCTTTTGCAAAAAATGCAGTGATTATGCAAATCATTGATATTATAATCAACCATATAAGGCGGTAAGTCATATATTTCTTAAATTATCGACCCTCGTGGAGCTTTGTTTTGTTGGAACTTATTGTAATGATTTAATTTTTCATTACAGGTTTTCAACATGAAATCGCCTTAAACTATTCCTTAAACTTTAGCTATGCCTTAAGCTCTACTTTAAACTTGAAATCTTCAAATTCAACCTTATATTCTTCCTTCGTGCTTTTGGGACGCTTCTGAGGCTTTGTTTGCTTGTGAACCTTCGTGTGCGCGCCAGAGGAATGCCGTGAGCTTGTTCCATTAGTATTAAATTAGTTTAACCTCTTAAATCTATAAAGAATTGCATTGGTGACAAGTGACAAGTTTTTAAAACAATACTTTTTAATGTTTTTTTTATATTATTAATTTAATATGCTTTGGGTAGCCTTACCCTAACTTTAAATGCACACTGGAGCGCAGAATAAATCCTTAAACCTCAGCGTATGGGTTTCATTTTAGCTCACCTCCGGAAGATTAAAGGTACAATCCTCCGTTGACTATCTTAGGCATGACTGTGTATCTCCAGGCGCCCGAATTCTTGGTAATTTATTTTCTTTTTAGAACTATAGGAGATCACACAACACTTTGTTTCTATTTAGACACATCAAAGCAAAAACCTATTAACTTTTTATTATTACAATTGATCACTAAACCAGAAGACTGCCTAGCCCTTCAACTGGACATTAATACATTATCACAGTGGTGTCAAACTAATAACATGTACTTGAACACTGGGAAATGTTTCGTTATATCATTCTCCAACAAACACAACAGAATTACATGGAACTATGATATTGACGGTCATATTCTTAATCGGTTGAGTGTTGCCAAGGATCTGGGTGTTATATTTGATGACAAACTCTCATTTCGTGCTCATTATACTGGCATCGTATCTAAAGCCAATCAACTTCTAGGGTTTGTTTTAAGATCTACCAAATTTAATAATAATAATAATCATAAGATCTACCAAAGAATTCAGAAAGCCTGTGAGTGGTTTGTACCTGTACTATGCTCTAGTGAGAAGTATCTTAGAATATGCCAGTCCCGTATGGTCGCCAAACTACAGGGTACATATTGATGAAATTGAGTGTATCCAGAAGAAAGCTCTAAGAATCTTAAGTTATCGTCAACACCCTGGGCGTTCAAGTATTGATTACCAAGGTAGACTTTGCAAATTCAGAGCACAGCGATTGGAAATTCGACGCATATATTTTGATCTGGTTTATTTGTACAAGATTATACATTCTCATATAGATTCATCAGGACTACTTTCTCAACTCAGTTTTATTATTAAATTTAGTGCACGTAGGTCTAATGAGTCAAATCTATTTTCCCTTCAGGTTTACAAAAATAATATCTCTTTCTTTAACCCTTTAACAAGGATGGCCCGCCAGTACAACGAGGTGGCAAGGAGGATCAAACTCTTTGACATATGTGATTCCAATTTTAATAGATTCATTAAAATTCTGAAAGATCCTCCATAGCAGTTCAGCCTTGAAAAATGTTTAAACACTTCATTACTATTATTATTATTATACTTTTTAAAATTTAGAGCTTTTCCTGTTTTTAACATATTGTTTTAGCTGTGTGCACATGTGGTTATGTTACAATCTATAACGGAACTGTATTTTAGTATTATTGTTTTTCAATGAATGTAATGTGTTTTGTGCGCCTAAATAAATAAATAAAATAAAAAATAAAAATAAAAAAATTACTTTTATATTCTAGAAGTTATTCAAGAAATAAAAATGGACTAAACCGGTTTTGTTGAAAAAGGTGTACTTATCTGGTTTTGATTGTAAAGGTGAAACATTTGATTATTCCTTGTGTGGTTGAGTTTGTACTTGCTTGCATTCTTTTCATAGTGTCAATCAATCAATCAATTAGCCCACTGCAGTCCTCTGCTGGACATAGGCCTCTCCCAATGTGCGCCATTTTTCTAAGGGCGCCAACAGATACCTTATCAACAATAAAGTTCTCTTTAAATGCAAATATTTATTGAAATGAGTACTAAATGACGGAACTTTGACGGTTTAGAATGTAACTTTATTGGGTAACTGCATGAGGTATGTAGGTAGGATGGGTAGTAATTTGGAGAGCTTGATTGGAAGCCTCCACGCGTTGTTCCCTGGGCAATGGAGATGGCGAGAGAATTGCCCTACCGGTAGTTACCTTATAACCTATAAATTGACACCTGAGCGGGCCTACGGTTTTTGTCGGTTTGAATCGGATATGAAAACCCCTACTGACCAGCCGCAGCATTAGCAAGAAAAAAGGGACAAGTCATTTTATTTAGTCGCGTGGTTCCGCGTGGTTCCCGGCAGCCAGCCGCGTGGTTCCCGGCAGAGTTCAACCGCGCCGTTCCCGGCAGAGTAGAATTTGGGCCACCCTCTCTCTTCCCATGTGGTGTCGTACAAGGCGACTAAAGGACAGGGCTGATTATCTTTAACATCAGACAGATATGTATAGCCCAGACTCAGCCTCAGAATACGGCAATGGGCTCACCCCCTATTACGTGAGACTGAATACAGATTGGTGAAATGTGGGTGTTAATTCACCTCTGCTGACCCTCCGGGGATAAAGGTGTGATTATATGTTTGTATGTATATAATTTTATTTAATTAAGGCATTTAATTGTCAAAATGACATCAGATGAATAATATAACCTTTTCAATTAGTGATTTATTTACGGTCTTACCGCCGCTACTACGGCGCGCCCTGCGCGTGGTTGCTCAAGTCGTCGCTCCAACTCCGCCACCATGTCCCTGTGGAGCCGGAATTTGTCAGCCCGAGGCTCGGAATCGTGTCCCCGTTCCCGCGCCTCTTTCCGAAACCGTTAAAGCACCGAAAGGGCCCTTGCTTCCAGGATCTACGATGACGTTCCGGCATGGAAACTCACTAAACCAATTTTGTAATAAAACTCATTAATATGATGTTTGAAATATGTACGAGTATTTTCCAGACTGTGGGTTTCGATTTTGAGTGGTACGTAGAAACGATTCTCAGTACTCCATGGATTCACCGTGCGGTCGCCGGGTCCATAGCGTGGTACAGAGAGGAACACCGTGACAGCGATCGGGCCTTGTGACCCAGATGTAGATTTAGGGTGGCCACTTTGTGATGCATCAGCGCTCACCTCCACCGTCAGCAGTGTTCCATATTTGGTAAGATCCTATTAATGCCGCTTTTGATATTCGATTCAGTCAAGAGCTTACTGAAGCTCTTGGCAATCCAAGGTCTTTAAGTAGGTTATACAGGGATTTAGCTGGAATTCCCCTTGCTCCTACTTCTACGGCGTACAGTTTAACCACGTAGCCGTTTTTGGCTAACTCGTTAACTTCCCCCTCCCGAGGAGGGCCAGACCGAGAGGAATGGCCCTGGGTCAGCCGGGGTGCGAGGGATATGTCTCGAGACAACCTCACCTTCGGCCTAGCACATCGACCCACAGACGGCGTGCGGTTTAGTCGGTTCGAGTCCGACATAACCTCCCCTTCTGCTCCGAAGGGGGGTATCCATGGGGATGTACCGCACGTAAAAAAAAAATCCGGCCGCACGCACACATGTTTGCATCAGTTAGCTTTTTTTTATATCTGTTGGTAGTAGGGCGACGCTCCATCAAAACATTTATATGTATAATCTAAGAAGTTACGTATCACAGCTCAACCAAAGGTCGCTATAACCTTGTTACATCGTTACCTTTTCAAATCAAAATTCAATGATACGAAGAAGATATGCATTATCCTAACTCTGAACTAAAAAAATTGTTTCCTAATATTAATATCAGTACCTGGATGGCCGAGCTTCGCTCGGTATTTGAAATGCTAGAACACATTTTATTACTCATTCTGTAATACGCTCCTGCTAGGTTATATCGTTATGATACATATCGACGGTAAAAAGGAAAAACACTTTAAGCGACACTTTGGTCGAAAATGAGTTATATACATATTTGGAATCAGCGAATTTTTCCGCGTCGATTGGTCTTGGTTTAGTAGCGATCTGACCACTTTGGTGTCGCTTCAAGTAATGGCACTTTTAGGCATATTTTTTCCAGACGCTAAATGAAGTGACACAAAATTGTATTGAATTTGGTCAAATTACCGCTTAAAGTACCGACTCCATAGTAAGATTGTTATTTGATGTGTTTTTCCTTTTCTGTTTCGGATATCCTAAGTCACTTAAATCGTTTTCCTCCGTCATAGAAAATGCGGTGTAAAGCACTATAGGTGTTTTGGCTCACTCTTGTATTACTAGTGCCGAGTCGCTACATTCGTTTTTCCTTGCTTTCATTGTATCTGTAAGATGGGGTTAATGTGTTTTGCTTTCACGATCATTATGACATATTATGGACTTCAGTATTTTTTACAATTGCAGAAAGAATCGATAGTGACGGTTAAAGTAACACCATCATTTTTTTTACAGAAACTTTTAAATTAACCGACATCGTCTTTTATTCCCATAACGTCGGTTCATTTAATTTCTTCGACTATCTAAATAAAGACGATTGGCGCTTAAAGTAAACATTGTTTTCAAAATTGTGTACTTAAGTTAACTATTCAAAATCATTCATGTCGCTACATGCAATGTATTTTTGTGTCTTTTGTGGAAGTTGCGTAACCTATGTAAGGAAGTGACACGTGACGTGGCGCTTCATTTACCGGTGAACTGTCGTTGCGGCACATACACAGGGGAAGTGCTTAGTGGCATTCCGCTGTCGCAGGGAATTGTTCTGGGTGGTGACCTAAATGGTCATGTGGGTGATAGGTGTAAGGAGTTTGAGCGTGTCCACGGTGGTTTTGGTTACCGTAGCCGTAACCCAGAGCGTGAGCACATTCTCAGAACGTGTGCAGCTACCGACCTTTCAATCGTGAATACGTATTTCCAAAGGAAATCCGAACACCTTATCACCTACAAGCACGGGGAGCATGCTACTCAGATCGATTTCCTACTCACTAGGAGGCACAGCATCAGCAAGGCAGCAAACTGCAAGGCCATACACGGGGAGAGTCTCACTACGCAAAATAGTCTCCTTGGCATGGACCTCTGTGTGAAAGTCAAAGGCAAGCGTGTTGAGCGGGGCCAACGCAGACTCAGGTGGTGGCTGCTTGATGAAGCCAAGTCCCAGAGTTTCGTCTCCGTTATCGGTGACAAGTGCGCCGATGCTGAAGCCGAATCAGTACAAGATTGCTGGGACAAGTTGCAGGCAGCTATTCTTGAGGCAGGAACGGCCGTGCTCGGCATGTCTAAGGGTAGACGCAAGTGTAACAAGGATACTTGGTGGTGGAACGACACAGTCCAGAGGGAGATCAGGGCGCGGAAAGCCCTCTTTAAAAAGTGGCATGCGTCTAAATCTCCCGAAGACCGCGACGCGTACAAAGATACTAAACGCGCCCCTAAGCGAACCGTAGCCAGGGCCAAACGAGACCACTTGCAACCGCTGTACCACAAGTTGGAATCGTCTGAGGGGCAAAAATGTCATCTATAAGTTGGCGCATTCCAGGCCTAAAGCAGCGCAGTCTATATCCAACGTCCGCTGCATTAAAGACCATGGGGGCTATTTGTTATACGAGGAAGTCGCGGTGAAGGAGAGATGGCGCTCATACTTCCATGAGCTGCTGAATAAGCAGCATAAAGAGGTGCAGTTATCAGACTCCCCTCCAAATCAAGGACTAATGCCACGGATAACGCCTGCAGAAGTCCAGACTGCCATTCGACGCATGAAGGACCGGAATGGCGGACCCGACAATGTCCCCATCGAAACTTGGAAGGCAATGAGTGCCCGTGGTGTGGGCATCCTGACTAATCTTTATAACCGCGTTTTCCCCAGCGGTAAGATCCCGCACCAGTGGCGGCTGAGTATCATAACGCTAGTCTTCACGGGCAAGGGATCGGTGCAGGAGTGTGGCAGCTACCGTGGTATTAAGATAATGTCCCACACCATGAAGCTCTATGAGCGGATAATCGACACCCGTATCCGACAGGAGAATGCACACTAGGAGTGTCAGTATGGGTTTCGTCCCGGGCTCGGGACCATGGACCCGGTTTTCGCCCTAAGGATTGTCGCGGGGAAATATAGGGCGAAGAACACGCCCCTGCACTGCCTATTCCTAGACATGTAGAAGGTCTTCGACTATGTTCCTCGTGCGGTGATCTGGTAGGCATTGCGGTCCAAGGGAATCCCTGAGGCCTACATTGACACCATCCGAGGCATGTATCACGATTCCGGTTCTGTGGTTCGGTCCGCTGTTGGCGACACTAAAACCTTCCCCATCACCGTCGGGGTATACTAAGGATCCGTACTCAGTCCTTACCTGTTCAGCTTGGTGTTAGACGTTTTGTCGGACAGCATCAGAGACTGATGACATTGCTTTGATGGACACAGACAGGAACAGATTGGAGCGACGCGTGAAAGTGTGGAAGGAGGTGCTTGAGAACGGCGGTCTGAAGTTAAATGTGGCGAAGACAGAAAACTTGGTATTAATCTCAATAGATCCCACACCCATCCGCATAGATGACTTGGTCGAGCGCACGGACCAGGTTAAGTACCTGGGATCTGAACTCCACGTGACCGCTGACATCGACCACGACGTCAAGGCACGTATTGCCACCGCGTGGGCCAAGTGGCGGGAAATGACTGGCGTCACATGCCATCTACAAATACCAACCAGGTTGAAGGGACAGGTCTATGAGACGATCATTAGGCCTGTCCTTTGACACGGCCGTGAGGCGTGTTAGAGCGACACCAGCAGGAGCTGCGTGTCACGGAGATTCAAATGCTGCGGGGGTATGCGGAGTCACACGTAAAGATCGCGTGAGAAGCTCTCTGGTGTGGCCACGTCTTACGGCAACAGCCAGGCTACGTGGCTAACAAATGCCTGACAATGGCGCCCAAGCCGGGTCCAGGTAGAAGGGGTAGGCCCAAAAAGTCCTGGCTTGACGTCGTGCAGGGTGACATGCGTGCAAATGGTCTCACTACCATGGACGCCCAAGATCGTGCGAAGTGGAGGAGGAAGAGCCGGAAGGCGGACCCTGAGCTCCGAGGCCGGGATGGTGACGGATGCAATCAGGATAACATCTAAATATCGATAATGATGATGATGATGATGATGACTGGTAGGTATTCCCCGCTGCGAAGTGTTTGTTCACAGTCACATCAGTCTGGCTCAACATTTCGCAGCGAGTTAAAACTGGGTATAAATATAGTACTAATTTCTCTACAATATTTTAGATGATTTTTCCTCTTTTTAACTATTTTCTAAAAAGAAATTTTGTATTTTGTCCCTGGAATGGGTATTATTTGTGCAATACTGTAAATCAGTAAGCTTTTAAAACAATAAAGATTATAGCTTATTTATTTTATCCTTAAATTCTTGGTTTTATTTTGGTATCTATCGGTAGCGTAGGAAGGATTACAGTTAAAAATTCAAAATTTAATGATAATTTACTAGTGGTTATTGGGTTTTTCCTTTACTTAATATTTTATGGTTTTGTTGGAAAACTTGTTTTTCCACATCCTTGTGTCTCAGGCTGCATGGCGCTTCAGTTGTTTTTCCTCCAAGCTAGATCACCCATTGCTTGTCACTTAATGTGTTTTTCCTCGCATTTGTCAAGACACTGGTGTTGTGGTTAATGCGTTTTTCCTTGCGCAGTATTTAATGAAAAAAACTGAAGCGACACATAACTCCTCTTATATTGCTTAGAGATTTTTTGTAAGTTTAATGGAAGAAAGTACCTAAAAAATTAAGAAACTGTTTTTTCGCTGGTTTTTCTAACTTCGAATTAGATTTGTTTATGATTTTTTTTCGAAAAAAATTAACTTTGATTGGCTCTCCTGTAAAATTCAAAAAATGTCGCTTAAAGTATTTTTCCTTTTTACCGTCGATATATTAATTGCTAGTGATGTAACCTCAAATAACAGTATAGTAACCAATAGTAGTAATAGCATCCTGTCAATGTTGAAAATAATAGTATAATTTGTTTTTACATTTGATTTACCTTTTTATTAAGAATAATAGTTGGCCTTCTCATATAATTTACTTATCATTCATTATTTAAGCAAGTGGTTTTTTAACTTGCCACCCCAACTATAGCAGACAGGCGTACGCACGGGGCGAGGGGAGATCCATGCCATGCCAGCCTCTCAGTCGTCCGTTGCTCGTTATCGTGTACAGACTACGTTCTACTGCTCTCGAAGTTCTAATTGTTTGTGACCTGGCTGTGTTTATTTATCTGTTACCGTTTAATACGTTGACCCTTGGCGCAAATTTGGACTGTTTTTCTTCATATTCGGACTTGTTGTGTTGTGTGTGTAAAAACTTTGAATAGCTAGAGTCGTGAGTTAATAATAAAACTTCCAAATTATATTGAACGCAAATACCAAAATGGCGGACCCTTGATACCACTAAATAAAGTTTTGAGAGCACTCCCCTGACTGCCACAGCTTGTCTAGGAATACTTGGCGTCGAGATCTCGAGCGAAGTCCAGTATCCCGGCCATTTAGAGGGTAAGGCCAAATTAACCTCAAAGAAGCTTGGTGTGCTCAACAGATCAATACAGTATTTCACACGGGCCAACGACTTCAGTTCTATAAGGCACAGGTTCGCCGTCACATGGAATACTGTTCTCATCTATGGGCAGGGGCACCTCAGTACCAGCTTGCCCCTCTGGACCGTATCCAACGACGAGCGACTCGAATTGTCGACCGCCGTATTTCGGAGCGGCTTGACTCCTTGGCGCTGCGTATAGATGTACCTTCGCTTTGAATTTTCTATCGCATGTGCAACGGGGAGTGCTCTGAGGAATTGTTCGGATTAATCCCTGCCCCATCTTTCCGCCATCGCCCAACGCGACATGTTCATCCTCACCACTTGGATGGTTGGCAGTCCTCAACTGTGCGTTTTTCCAAAAACTTCCTGCCTCGCACAGCTAAACTGTGGAATGAACTGTCGCCTGCGGCATTTCCGGACCGATACGACCTTCAAAACTTCAAAAAAAGGGCGTACCTTAAATGCCGGCAACGCACCTAGAACCCTTCTGGTGTTTCAGGTGTCCATGGGCGGCGGTGATCGCTTACCATTAGGCGATCCGTCTGCTCGTTTGGCTCCTTGTCATAAAAAAAAATCGTGTGCAAGATCGAGTTGCTAACGCGCTCGAAATTTCAAGGCAGTGTCGAAAATAAATAAAGAAAAGTTCGGCCCATCGGAAAATGAAGAAAATAAATTGCACACGCCCAGGAAGAAGTGGAAGAAGACGTCAACCATGTTGGATATCGACAATTTTGATTCCGATGACATAAGAAACCATGTCTATGGCTACTACACCAGTAACGAATACCCTACAAGAGCAAAATTACTTGCGTCTTTGAAAGAAGCTGGCCTTTTTAATGGCGGTAAAACCACGTTGTCAGCCTTACTGAAAAAAATAGGCTTTCAATGTTGCACTACAAATAAACGCAAAATTTTGATGGAAGGAGGTGACATATTACTGAAAAGACACGACTTTTTGCGCGATGCGAAGAGAATAACAGATTGGAACAACGTGGTCTTCCTTGATGAGACGTGGTTAAATGCTAACCACACACTAAGCCGAACATGGACGGACAATACTAGTGCATCTATCTACGTCAAAAGCACCCGTGGGCAAAGGATCAAGGCTCATAATATGCCACGCAGGTCAGCTGGTAACGGGTTTGTTGAAAATGGGTTGATGGTATTCCAATCCAAAAACACCACGGATTACCACGAAGAAATGGATGCTGCTGTATTCAAAGAATGGTTCAAAACACAATTGCAACCTAGTCTCGCTGAGCCCACAATAATAGTCATGGACAATGCACCGTATCATTCACATCATGTAGAGTACTTTTGTGTGTAATGTTTTACAATAGATTCACGCTTGCCTTGTAAATGTAGTGAGGAATGCACACCTTGTAGTGAAGCGTGGTATATACATTTTATTTTTGACTTTCTAAAAGTGAATTCGTGAATTCCTACTAAGAAATAAATTATTTTTAATTAAAAAAATACTTTTTAATGTTATTTTCTAGGTGGATAAGGCATCTTCATCAAATGAAAAAAATCGGTGCATGTCGCCTGGTTGGAAAGGCACGGTATTGAGGTCAATATGGAGATAATGAAACCGCAATTGGTGAAGCTCGTAAAAGAACACAAAGAAGCAAAAATACGTTACGAGATAGACGAGCTGGCTCAAGCTAATGGACACCAAGTTCTGCGCCTTCCACCATACCATTGCCGATACAATGCTATGGAATTGATATGGGCCCAAATCAATGGTACTTAAGTTTTTATTATTTTATTTATTTCTAAAAACTTAAAATATGTATAATCTTATAATATAAAAATGAATCGCAAAATGTGTTGGTAAGCGCATAACTCAACAACGCCTGGACCGATTTCGCTAATTCTTTCTTTAGAATATTCCTTGCAGTACGAGGATGGTTCTTACGCAGAGAAAAATAAAAAAGTGTTAAGCCGTCACGGGAACGGGAACAGAATTCCACGTGGGCGAAGTCGCGGGCATCAGCTAGTTTAAAAGAAAAAATTTCGTTAACTGTTTTCATTAACATTAAAATTTCATTAGAAAGTAGGTAATTAATGTTTCACTCTTGTAATTTTATTGAAATTTCCTAATTCGTGTTTATATTTGAATAGGTTCTGCAGCCCGTCACAACAAAGCGCCGCACTTTGGAATAAAAAAAAATGAAGACGCTTTTAACAGAAGCATGTGAGAGAGCAACAAAAGAAGATTGGGAGAAGGGCGTGGAGAAAACCAGAAAATTTATCGTATCCGATTTTGATCGGGACGTCAGAATTTATAACATTATTGAAAATGAAATAATTATAATGTCACTCATGACACCAGTGATAGCGATAGATCTGCCGATGAATCCGAATAATAAAAGGATTTATATTATTTAAACTTGTCTTATTTTATGTACAAGAACATTTTATGTATATTAAAATTAAGCCAAATAAATTAAAATAACCTGTTAATTACGTACTTAGTATCAAATAGTCACAGCGATACAAGTAAAGAGTATGTTTAGGCACATCACTAGTAATGCCAAATTGACATACGTCATACGTAACTTTAGATTCGGCTCCACTGTACTTAATTTTTTTACACTAAAACCTTTTGGCCTCTTTTTTCAAAATCGACTGTTTGTATGAAAAATTTTGTTACACTTGTACTTTCACAGGTTATTTCGATCAGTATAAAGACTGAGTCTTTGGCGGAATCGTTGGGATCGCCATAGAACAAAAAAAAACTTAAATTTTATATAAAAATCTAAGCAACATGCAATCCAAAAGGTTCCCGAGGAAGGCCAGTTCGAGAGGAATGGCTCTGGGTCAGCCGGGGTGCGAGGGATATGTCGCGAGACAACCTCACCTTCGGCCTAGCACAACGACCCACAGACGGCGTGCGGTTTACTCGGTACGAGTCCGATATAAACTCCCCCTCCGGCTCCGGAGGAGGAGGAGTACACGTGGGGATTTCCGGCACGAAAAAAAAAATCCAAAAGGTCAAAGCATTCAATTTGAAACTTCACATCAAAGATTTTAAAAAGCTTTCCGTGTAATCATAGGACCAGGTATGAAAGGTTTTCAGAACAAATTCCTTAGCTTCACTCATTGACAATAGGTAAATTGCAGATAGCAGATTTTATTTATTCAGTTGTATACCTGAGGCTTCGTGTAGGCACTACAGAAAGAGAAGCTTGTCACCTGCATAAGGGCTAGCAAAGTGATTCTTAGGATGTATAGTGTAGAGTCTGTCAAGCGAGTGTAGTCCACAACCATTTTGCTGATTTCTTATAATGGCAATATTTATTATCTGTCAAACAAATTCTCACAAATTCTGTTGCTAACCTCGAAACACAAATACAACAAATAAATACCTATACTGAAATGCTTTATTTTTAATTTATAACAAATAATTATTTTCAGTTAAGCTTTTAGTTGTTTTAAGTTTTTAGCGTAACCTAGTTCATCGTCCGTAATATACAGAGAATAAAGAAGTGGTAAATACCAATAGTGCGATTTTGCTTGTGTGAGTGTGCCTTATCGTTGCATTCAAACATATTACAGAGTAGTGTTGCAGACAGAGACTATGTCCGTCAAAAACAGTACCTTCTACTGTGCCGCCACTGACGTACCGACGGCACCAGATAATATTAGTACCGATGGTTCACTAATTGAAAAAGAAACACCACCTCCTTACATCACATTTCGTAAGGGCATGTCTAGCAGCAGTGAATCGACACTTCGGGAACAATTCAGAGCTTTTGAGACTAATATGTCAAAAATGCTCGAAAACTAGTTCCTTAAGCAGGATGAAAATTTTTTGACTCTTTTATCCGAATTTCAAATGGTGAAGACATCTATTGAGTTCGTGAGTAATAAATATGACGAATTGGTTAAGAAATGCAAAGAGGACTCCGCCCGGGTGGTTATGCTGGAGGGATTGCAGCGCGCTAGTGAACAACGCATTACTGTACTGGAAGCAAAACTTGAAAATTGGGAACAGAAATCTCGCACCTGGAATTTGGAGATAAGTAACTTGCCAGAAAAACGTGGAGAGAACCTTGCTACGATTGTTGAGAGCATTGCCAGCGCAGTAAATCTACCTATATCAGCTCACGACATTACAGCAGTGCACAGGGTACCCTAAATGAATTCGAAAACTAGTCGACCGAGAAATATTGTAGTGAAACTGTCCAGTCAAATATTGCGAGACAATTTTATTTCAGCAGCGCGCCTGAAAAAGGGCATCTCATTTGATGAATTGAACATAAAAGGCAACCTACAGAACATATTCATCAATGAACATCTTACGCTGCAAAACAAAAAATTGTTTCGCCAGGCAAGAGAAATGTCAAAACAAAATAGATACCGTTTCGTTTGGATCGAGCATGGTATTATACTTGTTCGGGGCGAATGCTTCCGCAGCCGCCTTCACTGTTCGCAATTAAAACGATTTGTGAAAAATTAAACCGTAGGTACGCGCCTGGACTTTGAATATACATACTTTTATTTCAATAGTTTTGGATGTACATGTTTGATGTTGGTCGTGGCTCATCAAGGTAAAATTATTTAGAATAATACCATACTCTTTAATTATTTGTCATACTGTTTGCGACCTCTTTATTTCACATTACTCTGTGTATCTGCGAATACTTTAGTCACAGAATAGATAATCTTTAGTGACCGGTTCACACTATTTAGTGCGCACCCACAATGTAATAAAAAATGCAACTGTGTTCTATCATATATCAATTACGCAAAAATTATCTTATTTAATGACAATAATTACTATCGTTAGCTACTTTTTGAGATAAAAGTGTAAGTTGTGGAAACCACGGGACCTATGTTTACCGTTAAGTTTGTGCTACAAAACTTTGAAATCGTAATGTTTGTGTGTCACTTCAATGGTACCTGTTTGTTTGTAATTACTAAATATCTAATACGCAATGTACCGCTGCCTAGCATCTTAAATAATAATAAGAACGCGTTTACTTCATATGGTTTGCCTGGTTTTGACTCCAAGCTTCTTTTTAACTACTACCTACCTTCTGCGTTTTTTTTTTTTTTTACGTGCGGGAAATCCCCACGGATACCCACCCCTCCGGAGCCGGAGGGGTAGGTTATGTCGGACTCGAACCGACTAAACCGCACGCCGTCTGTGGGTCGATGTGCTAGGCCGGAGGTGAGGTTGTCTTTTGACATATCCCTCGCACCCCGGCTGACCCAGGGCCATTCCTCTTGGTCTGGCCCTCCTCGGGAGGGGGGATCACGCGGTCCCCGACTCGCCCCCGGTATGGGGGGGAGCGCGCATCGTCCTACGATGCGCGCCGCCGCCGTGGCCTGTTTCTGCTAGGGTGACGAGCGGCTCCACCCGTCACCCTCAGGCCCGCGCTCATGGGGGGCGGAGGTCGGTTTGCGCCCTCCGACGCCCGAGCCGCCTTCGAACGCGGCCAGCGATGTCTGCGAGTCTTTCTCGCTCGCTGCGCCGCGCCCGCTCTGCTGTCTCCTTCACGAGCATGACCTGCTCGCAGAAGGAGGCGCTGGCCGCCTACGCATCCGCGCAGCGGACCATCGCCGCGAGCAGGGTGGAGAGCGTGAGCACTCTCACCCCCAGGGCCGTCACAAGCTCCCGCCTCGGCGCTTCAAACGCCGGACACTCGGTGAGCGTGTGCAGCCCCGAGTCCACGCTCGCGTCGCAGTGATGGCACTCGGGCGTTGGCTCTATGCCCATCAGATGCAGGTACCGCCCGAAGTTACCGTGTCCGGTAATGACCTGCATCTGACGGTACGAGAGGCCACCGTGTGGCCTCTCTAGCCACTCCCCCATGATGGGTCTTACCGCCGTAATCACGGCGTGCCCTGCGCGTGGTTGCTCAAGTCGTAGCTCCCACTCGGTCACCATGGCCCTGTGAAGCCGGGACTTCTCGGCCCGAATTTCTTCGGGCTCGGGATCGATTCCCGCCCCCGCGCCTCCTTTCGGAACCGATGGAGTGCCGAAAGGGTCCTCGCTTCCAGGATCCACGGTGGCGATCCGGCCAGGAGACTCGCCGCTTCAAAGGATATCGTGCGGTACCCCCTGATGGTCCTGGAGGCCGTCATCCTCTGCGCCGCGTGGAGCAGAGGCAGGAATCTGGCCCCCAGGGTGTCCGCCCATACGGGGCACCCATATAGGGCCATGGACCGCACGACACCCGCGTAGAGTCTCCTGCAGGAATCCTCTGGGCCCCTCAAGTTGGGCAACAGCCTGCCGAAGGCATTCGCCGTTGCCACCAACTTGGGGCGCAGACTTCGGAAATGTTCTCCGAAGTCCCATCGACCGTCAAGCACCAGCCCCAGGTATTTCAACCGGGGCTTGATGTCGATGGGAGTGCCTCCCACTGTAAGGCTGGCTCCCGGGTCTGGCCTGGCCGAGGGCCATGAAAGAACATGGCCTCGGACTTGTGCAGAGCCACCTCGAGACCCAGCCGCCGGATCCGTTCCACGACTTGAGCAACCGCGGTCGTGGCCCTCAGGGTCGCCTCGACCTACCTTCCGCGTTTCAAAAACTTGTATCTACATTTGGATTTGTTGCAATGAATAAAATTAATTTATCATTTTATTATCAAAATTGTCGGGGCTGCGCACGTTACACACTCTTTGTATGAACATCATGTCTTTCTCGTATGACGTCATAATCCTCACGGAGACGTGGTTGACAGCGAATATTGCAGACGGTGAGTTTATTGACAGTCGTTATCTAGTGTTTAGGACCGATCGCGATCGTCTTGCCACCGGCAAACTTGATGGTGGTGGACTATTGATTGCTGTCCTACATAGGTACACTACGGCCGGCGCGAATTGTGATGAATTCCGTTCATGCTAATGTCGAACATATTGTGGTGCAACTGCCCACCGCTAACAGCAGAAGACGACATGTCACTAGTGCTACGTATATGTATACCACCGTCCTCCCCAGATGAGTGGTATATACCTCATATAAGCGCTTTACACGGCCTCATTAACGACGCTCGTAATGGCTCGCCCACCGCGACCATCCATACGTCACTCCGCTTCCGACTAAACCAATAGACCACCATATCTGTGACTTAATGTCTATTACAAATTCCTTACAATATAATAAATTTAAGAACGCATTCTCGAGGCCGGATTCTAGACTTGTTTATTTCAAACATTGAGTGTCTCGCTAGCACTTGTGTACCATTGGTTCGTATTGATGAACATGCTAAACGTGTGGCAACACTACGGCTAACATCTGATTGCATTTCGTCCCGTATTTATTTTAATTTTTTATTAATTATTTCGAGAATTAAGGCTAAAATTCATCACAAAACACGATCTTATAATTATAAAAGTGTATTTAGTTAAAAACGTGTGTGTAAAAGTGAAATAAATCAGTGAAAATTACGTCCAGCTGATTTGGTTCACCGGCTAAATGTCAATGACACCGCTTAATTGAAAATAATTTGTTTTGTCTTCTCTATAACTACAGTTTAAAGTGATTTTAACACAGGTAATCGTATCAATAACTACAGATTATTATCATATTAGTTTATATTTGCAGCGTATTCAACCCATTTCGTTTTGAGGTCTCATATTTAATTGTGTAGGGTAGGTACCTACTGATCAAACTGCATTTTGGTATTTATTCCTTTATAAATTTATAAAAAATAGTAATGCCAATCACACGTAGCATGTCTTCTGCACGCCGGGATGAGGCTAAACTAGATAATACCTTGAGAAAACTGGATCTAACTTTGAAGGAGTTGGATGCATCCAAAATGCTGGTTGAACAGTTGCACAAAGAAAGAGATGACAATGAGAAGGAACTACTGGATAGTTTAAATAAACACGATTTAATCAAAAAGCAGATGTCTGAGCTGCACACAGAACATAGGTTAGTGTTAGACGAGCGGGACAGATTGTATAATATTGTGGCTGGGTTTAGGGAGTGCAGCGATGAGTACGAGCAGGGCCTCAAGCGCATGTCGGTCTTAGAGCAGGAACTGCAAGAAGCTCACCACCACATTAACAACCTTGAGGCTGAGAAACGTGACACCATAGTATCCCATACCCATAACTTGTTTGAGGAATTAGTCGGTAGTGTGCCCAGCCTTGTTTCTACTGAACCTAACTTAGAACCCACTATTACTATAGACTTAACAAAGGATGATGCTTAATACTTCTTAATATTCTTTATACTTCTTAATACTAAGACTTAATAGCTCATAATTTTTATCCTAAGATGGTGTAATATTTTTTAATTGTTTCCTCTGAAGAAAACCAAATGCTATGCAAAAAAAATAGGATTTTGTGTCTGTAACGGGTTGAACCCAATAAAAAAAATTTAAGTTTTTACCAGATAGATAGTTTATTTTCTAATTAATTCGGGCGCCACCTGGGCGGATAACCCAGGAAATACAATTTAGATAGCTCTAGGGTAAAACTATGGCTTTTAATCACAAGACCGGGAGTGGAAAGTCCACCTAGGCTCAAATTATGCCTGACTCATGGCCAGGTATCAAAATATAGAAAATCTAATATTGCTCACTTGCATCCAGGTCAATTAGTTCAAGTTAAGGTTAAATTAACATTATTTTTTAGGTTAGGTTAGGTTATATAATGACACGCGGCGCCGGGGCCGCGAACGAATCATGTCAAAAACGTGGCAAAATCGGCAAAACCCGGCCAAAAAGCACGCCAAAATCACGACGAAAAGCTAGTCCAAAAGCTCGTCAAAGATCTCGTCAAAGATCGGGTTCTCTAAAGCGCAACCCTGTGAACAATATG
Source organism: Eilema caniola (assembly GCA_949126895.1). NCBI lineage: Eukaryota > Metazoa > Arthropoda > Insecta > Lepidoptera > Erebidae > Eilema > Eilema caniola. Next base: position 25,122,704 of record OX421475.1, read on the forward strand.
TTCAGCTTAATGAAAATACTCTATCTAAAAGGGTGTCTTTTTTACAGAAATATGCTATTCTACTCACCGAAACGCCAAAGTTCAACGACCTGAAGAACATCGCCCCTCAGGATCAACAAAAAATCTAAAACAATTTGAAAAATCAATTAGCCTCTGTGTGGTCGAACACGCGGTCGTAAAACGAAAACGTACTAATGCGAACCAAAACTCACCAAAACGACAAAATAAATGAGGCTAGGGTTCAACCACAACGCCGCGGCACCATCACCAGCATATTTCCTTCGGAAACAATTATAAAAGGCTCGGAACTAATTCAATTGTGTCAGCCATTGCTGGCGTCGCTGGTAGGACAAGCCTCGAGAATCTTGACAGCTCATCTATGATATGTCAAAATCTCAAACGTCAAATCACGTCCAATGAGAAATTTCTGAACACAATAAACCATAGATGCTAAAATAGTCAGTGGCAAAGTGTTATCAACACTAAAAAACCATGTAATGTTAAGAATACATTACATTACACCCCCACCAAAATAAAAAAGAAGCGAAGCTCTCTTTTTTCTAGAGCAAAATCCAATCCCAGAAAAGAAAGGTACAAAACAAATGCCAAACCTGTTAAAAACAAGAAAACATGAAGCTTGGGGTTAAAGAAAAAGAAAAAGTCCTGCAGCGAAGTGCGGTTGGAAAAGATTTTCACCGACTCGACCAAATGCAAAGGCTCTACCCTCCTCCGTAACAAACCCAAAGTAAAATAATATTCCTGAAAGAACAGAAAAGTTAAAAAGCAAAACTTCAAAAAATTGTCAAAAACAAAAAAATGTGAAGCTGACTGATAGAAAAAGGAAAAGTCCTGCAGCGAAGTGCGGTTAGAAAATAATTTTCACCGACTCGACCAAATGCAAGGGCTCTACCCTCCTCCACAACAAGCTCAAAAGAAAGAAAAAGACAAAAAAATCCAAATACCCAAAAGAGTGAGAGTGGAACATAGAAATCACCAACTCTATCCCATCACCTATTAACAATCTAAATACAAGCGAAAAATCGGGAAAAAAAATACTGCTACCATTCCATCAAAAAGAAATCTTGAAGTCAAAGTACGGATGGGTACGAAGACCTCCGACTCCTGAAAACAACAAAGATCCGAGTTAACGGTAAGGTACAAACCAGACAAAACAAAACAAGTGGCAAAGAATCTTGAAGCTAAAGTGCGGATAGACACAATGGTCTCCGACTCAAAAGTACTACAAAGATCCAAGCTTACAATAAAGGTTGGAGTCAAAGCTCACAAGTCTAAAGTTTTCTAAGTTCGGTTAGAACGAAAATTCGCCGAATCAAAACAAAAATTTGTAATTTGTGATCGACCCCATGTCGCCGACACAAACTACAAGTCCAAAATAGCGTCAACAATGCGAACACTAAAAAGAAAGGTGTCCGTGACCGGCACAACTCCACCGACTTCCCGAGCACGAAACAACAATTCAAAAAAGAGAGGAACTGTGTTACCAATAATGAACAACAGCCCAACCAAATGAACTGGGTAAGTGACCGACACAACACCATCGACTTTTCGAGCACTCAACAACAGTTCGAAACAAATGAAACGGTACAATACCGAGTCTAAAGTTGAAGCACACCTATGGGCAACAACAAAAATCCAAGAGGAGAGTCCAATACGATATTCGACTTCCGAGAAAATAAGAATCCTTCTCACCAAGGGAGAACGATCTATTCTTAACAAAAGGAGAGGAAAAGCTCATCCAAAAGAATAACCATGGCAACGGTTTTACAAAAACTATTCCAGGTGTGAAGGGTCATGTCCGAGCGTATTATCTAAACATACAAGTTCGAACACTAAAACAAAACAACACCAAAGAACAAACAATTCAAACAAGAAACAAATTCTGCATAAAATACAGACCAAGTATAATACAATTTATACAAATAAGATCGTTTGGTAAAGTATAAACGAGAATGAATTAAAAGCGTCAAGCCATTAAGGGGAATTTGGAAACTTTAAACTCAAGATTTGAAAATCTTCATGGGATTTCCCTAACATACAACAAACACGGGAGAAGCCTTTCATACATCATCTCATTAATCACCATTCAACTCCCTTCCCTAAAGAAAATCGAATTCGAGAAAAAGCGTAAATGCAGAAATCGCAAGGTTAAAGATGTTTTTTTTAAATTAAGACGGAAATCTTAACTAATATTTAATAATGTCTTTAACATGATATTTAGCCGAAGTATTTTTACCTATTTCTTTCAAAATATAGACATTATCAGAAATTTTATCTATTATTTCGCATTTAATGAATTTAGGAGCAAGTTTAGCCGAAAAATAAGCCGGAGCGTTGGATTGAACAAAACTTCTTCTCCAAACAACATCACCTATACCAAACGAAATGGCTCGCCTACCTATATTGTAGCTACGCGCATTACGCTTATAAGCTTTAACTAAGTGCGATTGAACCCTAACAAAAATTTCACTTAAACATTTAAGTGAAGTAGCAAAACTATTTCTATTTCCAAGTTCCAATTGATCCAAATTTTCAATGGAATCACTTATATGATGTAGAGAAGCATCAATAACTAACTCTCTACCAAACATAAGAAAATTAGGAGTGAAATCAGTAGAAAGATTTACACTACTATTTAAGGCAAGCTGCACATGAGGCAGAAGTTTAGACCAAGTACGTTGATCGTTATTAACATAGCAAGATATGCAAGTTTCGATGGTTTTATTATATCTTTCAACAGGATTATTCTGAGGAGTGTACAAAGTGTTATAAAATATTTTAGTAATATTATAGCTCTTCATGAAATCGACGAAGTGTCTAGAGGTAAATTGAGTACCATTGTCACAAACTAAAATTTTAGGACAACCAAATTTAAGAAATATTTCTTTTTCGAAAAGCTTACAAATAGTTAAAGTAGTGGCTTTAACCATGGGAAAAATCCAGCAATATTTAGTGAAAACATCAACAACTGAAAGAATGTATTTATGACCCGAATAACTTTTAGGTAAAATTCCAATAATATCAACCGAAAGCATGGTCATGGGGAAATCTACTTTTTTAGGGTTTACCATTAATCCAAAAGGGGGAGAAGTACTATGCTTATAAGCTTTACATGTGTCACAGTTTTTAATATAAGAATGGACATCATTAAACATTCCTTTCCAAAAGTAATGTTGTTTCAATTTACCAAGAGTTTTATGAACACCAAGATGACCAGAATTAATTTCATCATGGCTCGAACGAATAGTATCCAAAATATGTTCTTTGGGGATAACTATCTTCCAATTTAACCTACTATTAGGGTTGAATTTACTTTTACAAAATCTATACAAAATGTTATCTTCTATTCTAAAATTTTTATATCTGGAGGGAAATTTTTGACATTGTATAAATATCTTTTTATACCAAGGGTCATTAATATCATCATCAGGATGAACGAAATTTACGGGGGAAGCAAAATTTTCAGAAATTTTAATTCTAGATAAAGCATCAGGAACTACATGTTGGGAACCTTTTTTGTGAATAATATTAAAAGTGAATTGTGAGATTCTAGCGGCCCAACGAGCCAAACGTCCACTAGGATTAGTCAAACCCAAAAGCCATTTCAAGCTGGCATGGTCAGTTATTACTGTAAATTCCATACCTTCAATATAAGGTCTAAAATGTTCTATTGATTCTAAAATGGCAAGAAGTTCACGTTCTGTCGTACTATAATTACGTTGACATTTATTAAGAGATTTAGAATAAAAGGCAATAGGATGTTGATCACCATTATCATCCTCTTGACTAAGAACACTACCAATTCCTACGGCACTAGCATCGCAGTGTAAAAAGAAAGGTTTTTCGAAATTTGGACACTGTAAAACAGGAGATGAAATTAACGCGTGTTTCAAATTATTAAAGGCAATTTCGGCATCATCATTCCAATCTAAAGCTTTCTTAGAATTCTTACTACCACCAGTTAATTTAGTTAAAGGGGAGGCTATATTTGCAAATTCTTTAATGAATCGACGATAATAGGAACACAAACCAAGGAAACTTCTCAATTCTTTAACAGTTTCCGGTCTAGGGAAATTCTCTATAGTATCTAATTTGGAAGGATCAGTGTGTAAACCTTCTTTGTCAACAAGGTAACCAAGATAACGGAGTCTATCTTTGCAAAAGTTACATTTCTTTAAATTAACAGTTAGGCCAGCTTGTTTAAGTATTTTATGAATTTTGAATAAGTATTCTAAATGAGTCTCAAAATCGTTATTTACCAAACATAAATCGTCTAAGTAACAAAATAACACATTATCGAATTCAGGGCCGAAAAGTTTGTCAACTAGGCGCTGTAATTCAGCCGGGGCGTTGGTAAGCCCAAACGGCATACGAAGGAATTCGAACAATCCTTTGCCGGGGACAACAAAAGCTGTTTTCTCACGAGAGGAGTCTTCCAAAGCTATTTGAAGAAAAGCTTTAGAAAGATCAATGGTACTAATAAATTTTGCATCACGAAGGCTATCTAATATTCTAGAGGGGTAAGGTAAAGGATAAGAATCCTTAATAGTTATAGAGTTAAGTTTACGAGAATCTAAACACAAACGAGTTCCACCATCCTTCTTCTCAACAGCAAGAACTGGTGAACACCAAGGAGATTTAGAGGGTTGAATAATTTTTTCTTTAAGTAACACTTCTACTTCATCGTACAATTCTTTTTGCTTCGCGGGACTCAAAGGCCAATATCGTTGCTTAAATGGTTCACTAGTGACATTGATTTTATGTTGAACAAGATGAGTAAGTCCTAAGCCATTCTTTTCATAAGATATGTCTTCAAAAAGGGAAATTATTTTATTAAGTTTAAGATTCTCAGAAGGAGATAACTCGGCAGCTGAGGTAATAGAACAACTAACAATCTTATCTTTTAAGCACTCATCACTAATTCTTGAAATATCTTTAAATAAATCTTTGGCTAAACAAAATTTCTTCCAAAAGTCAAAACCTAATATTATAGAATAACTAAATTTGGGTATTACTAAGAAAGTTACCACACGAGTTAAATTATTACAAGTTATTGGGAGTTTCATAATACCAACAACATCTTGACCTGAGCCATCAGCAGTAAACGCCTTATCTTGAAAAGTACAAGGAAGAGGTTCTAATTTATATCCTAAGGCGATAAATTTTGTATGACTATTCAATCCTAGAATACAAGCAGACGCACCACTATCCAATAATCCTACACATTTAAAGTTATCAAGAGAAAATTCCAAAAAGGGTCTATTATCGTTACTTTTAGTATATAAAACAGGAGCAACAAAAAATGATTTCAAATAATTAATCCAATCGCGGAATTCGCGTTTGCGAATGGAATCGTCAGGTTTAAACGAGTGTTCAATAATTTTCTTCACCGAGTCATTACGACTTTTAGTCAAAAGTGATGCTCGATGGAGTCCAACTAGTTTTTTGAATTCGCATCAATTTTGGGTGTTTGTTTACAATCACACGTTTTAGAAGTAAAACCTAGTTTTCCGCATTTAAAACAAACTATTCCTTTAATTTTGGTACAAGCTTTAAATAAATGGCCTGGTTCTTTACATTTAAGACAAACTTTAATCTTAGGCTCAACGGCGCTGACTACAGCAGCCTGAGGCTTTTGTTTAGAGTCTTTATGAGACCTATCTACAAGGGCTTCAAGCTCTTTACCAAGGTCAACAAATTCGTCTAACGCTTTAATAGGCCTAGCAAAAACATAAGGTTTATACAACGTTAACATATTATGTCTGACAAGAGAAACTAAAACCGATTCGGATGGTGGTGAAGCCATACGACTAGCTAAATCTAGGATTTCAGTAATAAAATCGGGAAGCGATTCACTTAATTTTTGCTTTCTAGAACGAAGTTCGTTTTCTAATAGAAACTCATAATCCGGTTTATCAAAACGTTTTAAAAGAGCAGACTTAAGGTCACTCCAAGAAGCTATAAAAGGTCTAACAGTGCGAAACCACTTTATCGCAGTATTAACTAGAAGATCAGAAAAGGAACCTACCAGGAGAAACTCATCAAAACCTCTATGAAGGAAATATTCCTCAACCTGAACAATAAAATCTCTAACACAAGTTTTTCCGTCAAAACTAATCTTACTTTTCCTTAAATCAAACAATTTAAAATTCGAAGATATATTCTTCTTCACTTCTTCATTCGAAGCATTAATTGAAGTCAACAGAGGAGCAATTGTCGAAGAATGCACGAAAGGATTCGGGATAGCAGAGAAATCCTGAACATCTGAAACAATAGGATCAACCTGAGTACCCATTGTGGTGCGACTGGTGTCTTCAATGGGAGCATGCGGCTCCACACTCAATTCAGGAAACTGCACTCCTACGCTAGACATAGTTGCAACTCAAACTAAAATTTTCAAAAAGAAAACAATTTCTAAAGTCCCAAGATTACTGAAATAAAGATAATCCAAAGTCCAATCTAAATTCAAAATGAACGGAAATAACAATCAAGAAAAAATTTAAGTCCCAAGTCAAAACTTCAAAGTCCCTAAAAATCTTAAAAGAAATTTAAGTGTCAGATCCAGAAAATTCTCGAAGTAGAATTGTCCAAAATTCAACTAAGTAAATTCACTGTCAAAGACAAAAAGGTTCTAAGTCGATGAAAAGTTAAAAAATGATTTAAGTTGAAAGACTTCAAAAATGTTCCAAGTTCAAAGTTTATGAAATTATTCTAAAATATTCCAAGTTCAAAGTTTATGAAATTTTTCTAAGTTCCAGAACGCTAAAATTATTCTAAGTTCAAAAGTTGTCAAATTTCTAAGTGTGAAAATTACAAAATTTTTCTAAGTCCCAGAATGCTAAAATTATTCTAAGTTGAAGAATGTAAGAAAATATTCTAAGTCCCAAGAAATGAGGTTATGTTAAATTATGAAATTAAAATGTGAGTTTTTTTACTCAATTATCCGTACCAGGATGCAAATGGATATAAATATTACACTGTTAAAGTTATACAGCAAGACAATAATAGCACATTAGGTAATAAATGTTGAATAAAGGTTGTAAACTAAATGTGTTTACACCAACTCAATTGACAAAGGAAGATTACTCGCTAACGACAAAAGTTAAATTCAAAGTTACAGTAATTATTCACAATTAATTCCTTCAAAAGGTTAATACACTAGTTGTACACATCATCCTAGACTTAATGATATTATATAACACAAACTCAATTGTTATGCTAGTCAAATACACAAACAACAGGTTATATTATATTTCTAATTAAACTTATAATTAAGTTTATACAATTCCAATAACAACATTTTCTACAATGATTTCAAAACAATATTACCATGGATGCAGTGAGAATCCTAGTGAGCAAATAACAATAAATTAAGGCACTATTACAGTTCTGCATACCATCAGGTGAGGTGCAGTTAGTATGAAATTGGTAGTTTATACAAACAAAAACAAGCCTATTCAATGTCCCTGTTCGCTGAGCGACAAATGTAATATTTTTTAATTGTTTCCTCTGAAGAAAACCAAATGCTATGCAAAAAAAATAGGATTTTGTGTCTGTAACGGGTTGAACCCAATAAAAAAAATTTAAGTTTTTACCAGATAGATAGTTTATTTTCTAATTAATTCGGGCGCCACCTGGGCGGATAACCCAGGAAATACAATTTAGATAGCTCTAGGGTAAAACTATGGCTTTTAATCACAAGACCGGGAGTGGAAAGTCCACCTAGGCTCAAATTATGCCTGACTCATGGCCAGGTATCAAAATATAGAAAATCTAATATTGCTCACTTGCATCCAGGTCAATTAGTTCAAGTTAAGGTTAAATTAACATTATTTTTTAGGTTAGGTTAGGTTATATAATGACACGCGGCGCCGGGGCCGCGAACGAATCATGTCAAAAACGTGGCAAAATCGGCAAAACCCGGCCAAAAAGCACGCCAAAATCACGACGAAAAGCTAGTCCAAAAGCTCGTCAAAGATCTCGTCAAAGATCGGGTTCTCTAAAGCGCAACCCTGTGAACAATATGTTCAGCTTAATGAAAATACTCTATCTAAAAGGGTGTCTTTTTTACAGAAATATGCTATTCTACTCACCGAAACGCCAAAGTTCAACGACCTGAAGAACATCGCCCCTCAGGATCAACAAAAAATCTAAAACAATTTGAAAAATCAATTAGCCTCTGTGTGGTCGAACACGCGGTCGTAAAACGAAAACGTACTAATGCGAACCAAAACTCACCAAAACGACAAAATAAATGAGGCTAGGGTTCAACCACAACGCCGCGGCACCATCACCAGCATATTTCCTTCGGAAACAATTATAAAAGGCTCGGAACTAATTCAATTGTGTCAGCCATTGCTGGCGTCGCTGGTAGGACAAGCCTCGAGAATCTTGACAGCTCATCTATGATATGTCAAAATCTCAAACGTCAAATCACGTCCAATGAGAAATTTCTGAACACAATAAACCATAGATGCTAAAATAGTCAGTGGCAAAGTGTTATCAACACTAAAAAACCATGTAATGTTAAGAATACATTACAATGGGCAGAGTTGAGTGCAGTAGAAATAAACTTAAGAAATATGTAAAAATTAATAGATACATAAGAAAAACTCAAAATTTGATTAAAAGACAAAAATGTATGTATAAAAAAGTAAAATATATTAATGAGAGAAGGCAATTAGGTGATGAACTTGATATGTATTCTTTAATAATTGAAAATAATATATCTGAATACAATAGTAACATATTAATGTTAGAAACGGATATTATTAATTTAAAGAAATCGCTAGACACAATGACCAACAAATATTGTAATGTTAAAAGTGAGTATCAGGAATACATTCTGGCCATGAAGGACCTGATGAGTCCAAATTCTACATTGGCATCAAAAGATAATTTACTCAGTCCTCAGCCAGTTTGTACGTCCTTGCTACCTTCACTCAAAAGTCCTTCACATGAGCCAAATAGGAAACCCAGTAGCTCCTTCACCGAACAAAATAATGTACAATCCCAAATAGTAATGTTTTGTGATGAATTGGGGGAATCAATGGGCCAGTTATTAAGTTCATATTTAGAACACAAAGTTATTAACTATTGTATGCCGGGCTTGAGTTACTGTACTATTATAGAAAAAATAAAGAATTATAGTTTAAACACCAGCAGTACACTTTTAATTTTAGTGGGAGACAGGGGAAATGCGGACAGAAATGCTCTTATGAATTGTTTTGAATCATTGAGCTTATTAAATGTTAAAAATATAATTTTATTTACACTTCCATATAGCCGTAGTTTGTCGCAAGCAGAAAACAATATTAGATATAAGCTCAATCAAACATTACACACATTGACATTTCATAATTCCAATAAATTTCATTTAATTAACATAAACTTGTATTTAGAAAATAAATTATTATTGACAAAAGATAAATTCTATTTGAATAGATATTTTAAGAGACAGATAGCATCTTCGCTATCATATTATATTAAATACTCAGCCAAGAATTTGGCTAACCAACCTGCTTTTATTGAGCAGAAAAATGACAATGTTTGTCTTGCGACCTTGGAATCTGTTCCAAATAAGAGTGACAGTCATTTAAATTTAATTCTAGGACAATAGGGGAAATCTCTAGCAATTTAATTTTAGGGACAAAGGAAAAGTCTATGTTCATGAATATTATTCACCAAAATATTGAGGGTTTTTCTGGCAAAGAGTTAGAACTAGAATTATTTTTAAATGTAATGCATATTCATGTACTTTGTTTAACTGAACACTGGTTGAAACAACATGAACTATTAGTTAATATTGACAATTATAAAATAATTAGTTCGTTTACTAGAGATACCGCTATAAGAGGTGGGTCACTCATTTTAATTAATGACAAATTAAAATCTAAAGAACGAAAAGATATTGTAGCACTCTCAAGTGAGCGAAATATTGAAATATCATGTGCAGAGCTTGATCAATATATTATTATTAGCGTCTATCGACCTCCTTCCGGAGATTACCACCTATTTGAATCTATTATGGAAGAAATCTTAAAAAGGGCATTTCAATGTAAGAAGAGGGTAGTTGTATGTGGCGATTTTAATGTTGATATCTTAGAAAACTCCCAGAACGCGTTAAGGTTCCTCAATCTTTTTAAATCTTTTAACTTACAAAATCTTTTTTGTGAACCAACTCGCACCACATCCACAACAGCTACCTGCTTGGATAATATTTTTACTGACAGCGATGTAAACGACAAATCTATAATAAACTTCATAAAATCCGATCATGCAGGTCAGTTAGCTAGATTTGAGCACCAACATGTTCCATTGCCAAAAAATATAGTATGTAGACCAATCACAACATATCGTTTAGAAAAATTTAAAGAAAATATTAATAATAAAGTATCACTTTTGGAACCAAGTATTGCTGAAAACCCGGATGATCTTTACGAAGATTTGTTCGGAGTAATCAAATACGAATTTAATAACATTTTCACAACTAAAACAATTAACACTAATCAACTCAAAATTAAATTTAGTGATTGGGCTACACCTGGAATTTATAAGAGTAGACAGAAATTGTATAAATTATATGAGACAAAGGCATGTACAAATGATCCACAAATCATTGAACATACTAAAAAGTACTCTAAAATGTTTAAGAAAGTCTGTTCAATGGCCAAATCTAATTATATCCGTGATAAAATACAAAAATCTGATAATAAAATTAAGGCAACATGGAATGTTATCAACAAAGAAACCTGTAAAGCAAGGTCACGTGATCGATCCTTCGAGTTAGAAATAGATGATGGACACATCAGTGCTGACGCTGACGTGGCCAATGCGTTTGAATCTTTTTTTACAAATGCTCCAATTACCATAACTAGTAAATTAAATTCTTCAAAAAACGTAGCTGCTTCTCTTCTTGAATCTTGTGTTGATAAATGTAGAGTAAACTTTGATTTTCAGTATATTGACCCCGAAACCGTAATAAAAACTTTTAAGCAACTAAATATAAAAAAGACTGAGGATCTGTGGGGCATTTCAACCAATATAATAAAATCAGTAATGCCCACTATTGCCCCTTATCTCGCATTTATATTTAATCAATGTATCGATGATAAACAGTTTCCCACACTCATGAAGTTTAGTAAAATCATTCCATTATTCAAAGCAGGGGACAAAACTGATCCATCTAATTTTCGGCCCATCTCCATACTCCCAGCACTCAGCAAAATTTTTGAAAAAATTATATTTAGTCAACTGCTTTCACATTTCGCTTCTAATAAATTACTTCATGAGAAACAGTTCGGTTTCACTAAAGGCAGAAACACGACGGATGCAGGAGTTGAACTCGTTAAACATATATTTGATGCATGGGACAAGAAGCAGGATGCCATCGGTATATTTTGTGATCTATCAAAAGCTTTTGATTGTGTTGATCATGAGACTTTGTTACTAAAATTAGGTTATTACGGTGTTTCTAACAGCTCACTTAGCTTACTTAAATCTTACCTCACTGGCAGAGTACAAAAAGTCAATATTAATGGCACTAACTCATCTGGCGCCCCATTAGTCATGGGAGTTCCCCAGGGCTCGATATTAGGACCCCTTTTATTCTTGATATATATAAATGATCTTCCTCACTTCACTAAAAATCTTTGTGAAATAGTATTATTTGCTGATGACACATCATTAATTTTTAAAACTGATAGACATAAAGAATTACCTGACGATGTGAATATCAACCTTTCCAAAATATTGCATTGGTTCACAAGTAACAACTTGCTGCTCAATGCGAAGAAAACAAAATGTGTAAAGTTTACTATGCCTAATGTAAGACAGATAGATACGCATATCACAATGAACGATGAGTTTGTTCAAATAGTTGATACCACAGTTTTTCTTGGTATGACTCTAGATAGTAAACTGCAATGGGGTTCTCATATCGCAGCCTTGGCAGGAAGACTTAGCTCAGCTGCCTATGCGGTTAGAAAAATAAGGTCACTTACTGATGAGGAAACGGCACGATTAGTTTATTTTGGCTACTTTCACAGCCTTATGTCGTATGGTCTGATGCTGTGGGGCTCAGCTGCTGATATTGAGGCTATTTTCATATTACAGAAACGAGCGATACGAGCAATCTATAGCCTCAGACCCCGTGACTCGCTGAGAGAACTATTTAAAGAAATTAATATTTTAACAGTTGCTAGCCAATACATTTACGATAATGTTTTATATGTACGCAAGAACCTAGATCTTTTCAAAAAAAACTCTGACGTACACAATTATAATACGAGGAATAAAAATAAACTTGTAGTGCCAAAACTCAGACTTCAAAAGGTTGGTAATTCTTTTGTAGGTAACAATATTAAAATGTTTAATAAAATTCCTCAAGAGTTGGTTGACATGCCTCTAAATAAGTTTAAAATCGAAGTAAAAAAGACTTTAATGAAAAAAGGATATTACAAAGGAAACGAATACCTTAATGATAAAAATGCATGGTCATCCTAATCTCTTTGCTTGCTCGCACAATATAAACCTATGAAAAATAAAATAAAAACAAATTGTTTTAAAAAAAGAAACTATAATATTGTTCACTGAGTTTCTTGCTGGTCTCTTCTCAGTAGAACCAACTTACCGAACCAGCGAAAGAATCATTTTCAAATGATTTATTTACTTAATTTAATATTATATTAGTAATTTCCTGACATTATTGTAAAATTTTGACGTTCATATGTGCTCTTTATGTGCCTAAACTGAATAAACGAAATTGATTGATTGATTGATTCACCCCCCTTATAGCGTAGTGACATCACTAGAAATGGAATTTTTACCGCTGAAACATAACCTACGTCCCGGATATAATTATTATAAAGCCGACTGCGACTCGATAATTAATCGACTTTGGGAAATGGACTGGGACCGTATATTCTGTGATCTCCACGCTGAAAGGTCAGTGGAGGCGTTTTACGAGACTGTGTATAGTGTTATCAAGCTACACGTACCTCTCGTTCAACCGCGTAATTCGGACTTTCCTGTGTGGTTCACGCCCGCTCTAATTCGCATTTTAAAAAATAAGGAGGGTGCATGGAAGAAATGCAAAAGGTATGGTAATGCAAAATAATGTTTCAGGCGTTACATAGATTCCGTTGAGGATAGTATTCCACTTGATGTGAAGCACTTCTGGACATATGTTTCGAATAGGAAGGGCAAGACAAGTATCCCCGCCAATATGTACTATGACAGTGAACACTCAACCAGGCCCTAATGTTATATGTAATATGTTCTCGAAGTACTTCACATCCGTCTATGAACCTACTTCTTTGGAACCTCAACTGTGGCAGGCTCCTGCCGGGTTTACAAATAATTGAACCTGCTTATCAGACGTTTACTTAACTGCTAATGTTATTTTAAGGGCCTGAAAAGAATTGACATTAACAAAGGTCCCGGCCCCGATGGTATACCTCCGATTTTTATCAAGAAAACCCCCAAATATATCGTTAAACCTATATATATTATTTACAACAAATGCTTGACTGAAGGTATATTTCCCAATATTTGGAAACGCGCATTTATCATACCTGTATATAAAATGGCGATAGGAGTTGTATAGAAAATTAATTACCGTCCCATCTCTATTTTGTCCACCTTGTCGAAGCTATTCAGCAGAGCTAACATGCGCGCGTCGTCAACTATCTCGAATCGAGATGAGATATCATCTCGAGTCTTCTCGAGCGAAGTAACGTCGACATATTTTGTCGCGTCAAACTTTTTAAATTATTGTCCAAACAATGCCCCCGATTTACAGTGATTATTGTAATGGCAAATAAAGCCACCTTTTCACGATTCGATTTACGGTGATTGACTAAGAGCGTTTTCACACTCATCCGATACCCGATTTTTTTTTATTTTTTATATAGGACACGTCAATTTGACTTCACCTCGCCTGATGGTAAGCTGAAGGCAAAGTCTGAGAAAAGAGGGTCACCATTACAAACACGTACCATGTTAACAATGGTGGCACTCAGCTTGACGGCCTCATCAGATGCTTTTTCACGCCCCGCTTAAAGGACCCGGGACTGTAGGAAGAAGGAAACACGTGAGCTGGCAAGGAGTTCCAGGTCTTAATGGTGCGACAAAGAAAGGAGTCACCAAACCGCTTGGTTCTTGAGGGAATATTCTGCACCGTATAAGGGTGACACCTAAGCCCTGCTCGTGTTGTCCTATGTAGGAAAGGAGAGGGCGGGACCAGTTGGAAGAGCTCATCAGAACATTCACCATGGTAGAGACGGTAAAATACTGCCAAGGATGCAACATCTCTACGCATCTGCAAAGGCTCAAGGGTGCTTGTGACCTCGAGATTCCCAATAATGTGGACCGCACGTCGCTGCAACCTGTCGAGAGCATCTAATAAGTACTTTGCGGATCCATCCCAGAGATGCGAGCAGTATTCCACGCAGGACCGAATTTGGGTCTTGTATAGAAGACACCGCTGCTCCGGCGTGAAAAACCGTCTCACTCTGTTCAAGACTCCGAGTTTACGCGAGGCTGTTTTGATGATACTCTCGATGTAGTTTTTGTTATTAAGTTTGCAGCGAACATCCATACCGAGGATAGTCAGGTTGTCCTGCAGTGGCAGTGGAGTGCTCTGAAGAGTGGGAAAGGAAGGAAAGAAGATACCTTTGCTGTGAACGCACATGCCTGTGTCTTCTTGGCATTGAACTCGACCAGGTTCTCAGAGCCCCATTGGGAAATGTTGTTCAGGATCCGGTCAAGCTCAGTGACAAGAAGCTGCCTTTTATCTGCGATATCCGACTGCTTATCCGCAGGACGTCCATGATAACTCCCGTGCAAAGTGCTATCATCTGCATAGCAATGAATGCTGCCGGTAGACAGCATGTCATTGATATGCAGAAGAAAGAGAGTAGGGGACAGGACGGACCCCTGCGGCACACCAGCATTTACCTGCAAGAACTCCGAGGCGCGTCCATCACAAAGGACGCGAATACGGCGATCCTGCAAGAAGCTAGCAACCCAGTTGCATAGTCTAGGGGGCAGACCGAAGGCTGGTAGCTTGGAAAGAAGCGATTTGTGCCAGACTCTATCGAAAGCTTTGGCGATGTCAAGACCAATTGCCAGTGACTCGCCGTGCTTGTCCATAGCCTCACCCCAAAGATGGGTAACATACGCCAGAAGATCACCCGTTGACCGTTTCGGCCTGAAGCTATATTACCGGTCATTAATTAGGGAGTGATCTTCAAGGTGACGCATGAGCTGTTTGTTAATTATGTGCTCGAACACCTTGCACAGCACTGAGGTGATGGCTATGGGTCGATAGTTAGTCGGGTCTGAGCGATCCCCTTTCTTGGGGATCGGCTGTACATTCGCCTCCTTCCAAGCCGAAGGCACTGTACCCGAGCTGTAGGACAACTGGTACAGCCGCGCAAGCATTGGAGACAACTCCGCTGCACATTTTTGCAGAACCACCGCCGGAATACCGTCCGGACCACTGGCTTTCCGTACATCGAGTAACTGCAGCACTGCACGGACATCGCGTTGCCTGATACGAATATCAGGCATTGCATGGTCACTGATCGGTAGTGTCGGTGGCTGCATGCCACAATCATCGATTCGGGAGTTGGCCGCAAAGAGATTAGCCAGCAAATTTGCTTTCTCTTGCGACTCATGGGCCAGGGATCCATCGGGGTTGCGCAGCGGCGGCAGCGAAGGCTGGCAGAAGTTGGCTTGCACGGCTTTGGCCAGTCGCCAGTAGCCACGGCTGCCCGTGGGATGCGCTACTAGTTCCTGACCAAGCCGCGCTATGCGCTGGGCATCCGCTCTGATATCCGACATCCGATATCGGAGGAAGTCAAATGTATGAGATATGTATTTTTCATTTACATTGTCTGGCGCGATATCGGTTATCGGAGCCAACACCACTGTTTTGGCCCGATATCGGAACACAGAGACTAAAACAGCGACTGTAAGCAATTTTCGACCTTAAGGACATTTTCTCAGTTGCATGTATTTTCGCCTTAATTGATGACGCTGATCACTAATATAAGAAAAAAAACTCGATACCATGTCATGTCAATAAGGTTGAAAATGGCTTTTTTTCTTTTATTTTACTCCTAGCATCCCTTACTAGCCTGTGCTTTCAAGCAAATGGCCGTAGCGGGCCTATTTTATCGGATAAATGTATAAACAGCACAAGGTCTATCGGATGTCGGCTATCCGATATCCGATATCGGTGTCGGACGCCGATAGCCGACGTCCGATAGCCGACATCTTGTGCTGTTTTCACATTTATCCGATAAAATCTATTAATATGATAAAATTGAATTTTCAATATATGTATATGATCATTCTAACTCTTGTAGACGTAGCCACGATGTGCTCGCCAAAGGCTAGTTTCTCATCTATGATGATCCCCAGATACTTTACCGATTCTGTTGTACTTACTTGGGCACATTTACAACCTGATACAGTATTGAAGGTGGCATCAGTGTTACAAGAGTGTTCTAGAATTTTTAAGCTTACTGGAGGTGTAGGAGCACCTGTTTTGTGAAAAGCATTACTTTATTACGTTATTATACACTATATACTATACTACAATATTATATTATTATTATATACGCGTCTTAGTAGGGTTAAGTGCCAGGAGATCGACCACTACTCGACTGAAACCCCTTTGGGCGATGTTAAACACCTCCCATGTCCTATCATTATATATAATAACCGTTTTATCAGCATTGATAATTATTTCAGCGTCGCCTATGTGTTCCTCAGAAGCCAGGTCATGTATATAGACAAGATAAGAGTTAGGCCCAAAATATTACCCTGAGGTATTCCATAATTAAGGCACTGGGGGTTGCTAACCGAGTGTTTAAATTAGTTCACGAGTCAAAATTCAGCATTTATAGAAGTAATAGAGGGAAAAGCATACTTTATGATAAAGATTTGAATATGAAAATTTAAGGCAAACTAAGCAATTATTATATTCAGGAAAATAGGTAATATGTCTAAAGCACTCTATGCTCTGTCACGTAACATTTCATTAGCTTATGTCTTACGTCAATCCCGCTCCTGCCTCACCGCACTACAGGCCTTCCGGAGTGCCGGCAGTGTGGTGTGTCACCCATACTTGTGTCCCCGCAGCGAAGAGTGGGTGGCGGCCATCCGCGCCGTGGCGCAGCAGCTGAGCGCGGGCGGCGCGGCGACGCCGGCGCCCTACACCGCGCCCGATACCGACTACAAGGACATGGAACAGGTCGACACCAGCTTCCGCGACCCGCGCCGCGTGGTGAGTACACGACCGGTCGGTCCAAGGCAACAGAGGTGGCACCGCGAATACGAATATTTGTTTATTCTTCTCCACATCACTAGCTTTGCAGGCAACCTAATACAGTAGTGTGCTACTTGAACGAGGAAGACTCACTGCATCGTTCGCACACTGAACCCCACATGTGCCACATGGGGAGGAAACTCACGGTGGGAACATATCGGATGGTTGGCGAGGATGATGCCTGCAGCGATAGACCGCCGCCGCTTATGTTTCAAGTGCTACCCGAGGCTTGTAGAACTATGATTGTTAATCATAGGTCGCCAATCCGTTTATATATGGATTTTCTTCTAGAACTGCCATTATCCTCGCTAGTGACTCTGCACATGTGCCACAACAAACATAAACACGGTCCTGCCTATTCCTTACTTACTACTTACTTCCAGTATCACTAACTACTTGTTAAATTATTTTTGTGCATAGGTATAATTTTGAAGATTTACTTCACTTATCTTTCTTATACATTTTTGAAGGGGCATTGTGACAGTTCTCAGTCCAATAGCTGCAAAATCCACCTAGTCGAAAAGGAGACAATTTTGACACCATCTTATTCTCATTACTACCTTTACCGCAATAAAGTGTGAACATGGCGTAAGATGGCCTGGGCAAGTGTGAGACGACGAGTAGGATCGCTATAAAATTTAAATTATATAAGAAGCTTATGCGATGATAATTTCCAACCGAATTGGCACAATCACATCATAAATGGTGTCTGAGGGTGCTGACATAGAGAAGTAGGATGGCCCGCGCGATCGTAAACAGATACATACAGCCGGCTCGTCGAAACGGTCAAACCGCTTCTTTATGTAAGCACCCATAGGATTACCAGCCCGGCCCCAGCAGGTACGATGTGTACACAGGAAAAAAAGAAACAATATACATAACAGATAATAGAATACCTACTTATAACTTGATTTTCCTCCTACAAACACGAAATGAATGTACATTTAGCGCAGAACGATAACGCAAGGAAGATGATGAGCGTTGTGTGATAAGATGTCATTCTCATTTGACTAGCAACTAGTTGACAGGAAAATGCATATAATATGTGTTTAGCTTTCCTTGTACCGCCGCGTCCTGCGTTGTGACGCGTGGGCGCTAGACACTCCATCACACCACCCGCACACTGCCTGGCGCTCCCTGCGTCTGGTGCCTCCCGTGAATTCTGACAATAGCTTTTAGCGCACGCCGTCTGTTATTGTAGTATTCCTAAGGTGAGGTTGTCAGACGACATATCCTTCGCACCCCGGCTGACCCAGGGCGATCCTTCTCTGTCTGATCTTCCTCGGGAACTCTACAGTACTCTAGGGAACTCTACAATAGATACGTGTTGCGAAGTAGTCGCGCCGACATTCCTCGTCGTTCGACATTTTTGCATTACCAGACAGCTAAACAACATTTAAAGAACTACCAAAATAAATAATGTGCATTATCCGGTCAACTCACACTCCAGTTGTGTAGTGTGACTCAACGTATTTTGACAACGCGGAGCTTTTCCCTGATCGCTGTGTGCTCGTGAACTAATCTGTTCGATGAGTCACTTGTTTACGAGTCATTTAAGGCAAACTTGCCGCATTGTCCAACGAGTACCTACTCGGGTCTATACCCTACATGCACCGGAGCTATGTGCAGAGGCCGGCGGATAAATACGAGCGGCGCAACATGTTGGGGTCGCGCGCGTGCCCTTTGCTGACAACAAGCCGTGTGTTACATAAACACGAATCGTTTATGAATCATTTTTTGGTTTGAGTTAGTTGTTCGTTCTGACGTCTCAAGTTTTAGTAGAATGTGACGATGTGATAACAACAACACTTACAGGCATTATACAATAAACTGTCAACTGTTTGAGCTAGACAGAAAGAACTGTGTGCCCTCGCGCTGGCTGAACTATGGGCAGTTAAGCACGCCACCTCCGGGCAGGGTGCTAATCTTGAAATTGAACCCCATATGTTCCGAAAGCACTAGAAATATGTTTACAAGCAACGATCTAAATTCCTCTCGCATCAGCAACTTGTCTATTGATGTCTAGTTTTAAACAATGATAGCAAAGCCAACCTCCGGAAGTTCCATTTTTTTTATTTATATTTTATTCGCTTCTTCACTAAAACTCCAGAACTGCTGGGACCGATTTCGGTTTTAAAATGTCGTAGTCCAGAGAAAGTTTAAATTTGGAGAAATTGCGAGGAAAGGGCTAAAAAATTCCGCGCAACCGCCATGAGCTAGTACTGCATGAGGAGTATGAGTGGTGTGAGTGTTCTGGTTGGTCGGCAGACACTGGAGAAGTTCGAGTTCGTGAAGGTGCTGGGCAAGGGCACATTCGGCAAGGTGGTGCTGTCGCGCGAGAAGAGTACGGGCAAGCTGTATGCCATGAAGATCCTGCGCAAGAAACACATCATCCAGAAGGACGAGGTGGCGCACACCATCACCGAGAACCAGGTGCTCAAATACACCAAGCACCCCTTCCTCACGGTACGTACCCACACATATAGAAACCCACACGTTACATTCCACTTATATACGCATTCCTTATATTCTAGAGTTTGTCCATTTTTATTGAAGTAATTATGTTTATGTACTGACTGTTGTGATCCATAATTAGGACCAATGATACATAAAACATTAATAAATATGTTGGAGATAACAGCCCTCTGCTACTCCAAACTGGCTGCGATAAGCAGCGCTGTACTTAAGACCTAACCTAATGTGAACAATCAATTCACTTACCCATGTGATGTCACCCCAGCACCTGCAGAACCCTCCAAGGCGTGTCTGTATGTGTGGTGTGTATTTGTGTGTGTAATGAGTTTGTGTCCTGGCTGGCTCCCTTACGCAGCCGATCGCGCCGTAAACCTCTTCGACGGCGGCACCAACAATCTTCCCTGGGCACACACACGTGCGCACTATGTCCGCGTCCCAAACGCAATTGTACCGTAACAGTTCAATATACACTTCGCCCCGCGGATGGTATGTATAAATTATTCCCAAATTCGTCTGATTACTGTATATTACCAAAAATATGTCTCACGAAAATATAATCCCCTGATTGGTATTCTGCTCCGACGCAGACGTTGAGACCCAGTGTTGACATAAAGTGACACTTCAACTGTCATCGATACTTATAACTAATGACATGGAACTGAGTCTTTTAAGATCAAACAAAATATAAAAATTTTAATTGATAAAATCGATAGATTAAAAAAAATATTAGTCGATTAATGAAAATATAGGTATCATGATTTTATGTGGAATTATTATTTATTATCTATCTATTCATAATAATAAAGCACTAGATATTTCGACATGAGCGGGGGAGACGGGGTGGTTGCAGCTAGCGATTATAAATAAATAAATAAATTCTTTTATTTAAAATCAACATAGGCTCATAGGGTTAATTACAATCTCTTCTTACTTTATCTATGTTAGTTTTAAGTATATTAATCATATTACAACTTCGGACGGACTACCGACTGGATAGGACGTGCTTTACGTTGTTATTTAAAAATCTTGGATCGTCAACCTTTTTCTTATTTACAACATGCATAAGTGCGCGGTGTGTGAATCGTCTTTCACGGACGGCGTTTCAGGGAGACCTGTAGAAACGGTGGTGCCGCTGGCCGCCCGCGGCATAGTACAGGGGCCCAACCGGGACAAACCACCCTGGGAGGCTGCCCCACCAGGTCGCGCATAATCCCGATATGGCTCGTCGTGCCGGTTGGTGACCGGGCGAGGGAGCCCGGCGACCATACTCGGGGGGGGGGGGGGGGGAGGGGGGCGCATAATTACAGTAGATTGGTCTACACAACGGCAAAAAACTCTCCCTCGAGCTCGCTATTTGAGGTGGAGTCCACGAACATCTGTGGGCTCCATACAAACCTCAACGCCGTCCACCAACACCTGGAGACGGCGAAACCAGCATTGCTGTTTCTTACGGAGACACAAATACGCCGCCCTGATGACACGACCTACTTACTCTACCCCGGCTATGTCCTTGAGGAGAATTTCCGCGCAAAAGCCGGGGTGTGCGTGTTTGTTAGGGCGGATGTTTGTTGTCGCCGTTTGCGCTGCCTAGAGGACCCATCCTTTTCCACCCTTTGGGTACACATAGACCATGGCTCTACGAGTCAGATCTATGTGTGCCTCTACCGCTCCCATACAGAAGATGCCGAGACAACTCGACCCTTTGAATACCTTAGTCAGGCGGCAGATGATGCGCAGGAGCGGTTTCCGAACGCTGAACTGGTGTTTTTGGGGGATTTTAACGCCCACCACGAGATCTGGTTGGGCTCCGCCAAAACAACCCACGTGGGAAGAGCCGCCCATGCATTTGCTCTGGCGCATGGCCTGACCCAATTGGTACACGAGGTCACTAGGATACCAAAAAGGTCGGACCATGAGCCCTCTCAGCTGGACCTTCTGCTGACGAGTCGCCCGGACCAGTACAGTGTTTCGGTGAGCGCCGCTTTAGGTGAATCCGACCATTGTCTGGTCCGTTCCGAGGTGCCCATTTTAGCGCCCCCACGTCCCGTGCAGGGGAAGCGGCGTCTCTGGCACTACTCGTCAGCGGACTGGGATGGACTGCGTGATTATTTTGCGTCCATCCCGTGGGTTGAACGCTGCTTTGGAGGTAAGAACCCATCTGAGGCCGCAACTGCTGTCGCCGGTGAGATCAGTCTTGGCATGGAATATTATATCCCCTACACTGATGTCGCCGGTGTCCCCAGGGCGCGCCCCTGGTTCGAGCGCGAGTGCGCGGAGGCTGTTAATCATAAACAGTCTGCGTACCGCGCTTGGATGAGGGCGCGCGCTACGTGCGATCCTAACGTGGGCCACTTCAAGGCGGCGTACAACAGAGCCACAAAGGCATGCAAGAGGGCTTATGTCAGAGCGGATGCCCAGCGCATAGCGCGGCTTGGTCAGGAGCTAGTAGAGCATCCCACGGGCAGCCGTGGCTACTGGCGACTGGCCAAAGCCGTGTAAGCCAACTTCTGCCAGCCTTCGCTGCCCCCGCGCCGCGGCCCATGAGCCGCAAGAGAAAGCAAATTTGCTGGTTAATCTCTTTGCGGCCAACTCCCGAGTCGATGAATGTGGTATGGAGCCGCCGACACTGCCCGTCAGTGACCATGCAATGCCTGATATTCGCATCAGGCAACGCGATATCCGAGCAGTGTTGCAGTCACCCGATGTCCGGAAAGCCAGTGGTCCGGACGGTATTCCAGCGGTGGTTCTGCAAAAATGTGCAGCGGAGTTGTCTCCAATGCTTGCGCGGCTGTACCGGCTGTCCTACAGCTCTGGTACAGTGCCTTCGGCTTGGAAAGAGGCGAATGTACAGCCGATCCCCAAGAAGGGGGATCGCTCAGACCCAAACAACTATCGACCCATAGCCGTCACCTCAGTGCTCTGCAAGGTGTTCGAGCACATTATTAACAAACAGCTCATGCGTCACCTTGAAGATCACTCCCTAATTAATGACCGGCAATATGGCTTCAGGCCGAAACGGTCAGCGGGTGATCTTCTGGCGTATGTTAACCATATTTGGGGTGAGGCTATGGACAAGCACGGCGAGTTATTGGCAATTAGCCTTGACATCGCCAAAGCTTTCGATAGAGTTTGGCACAAGTCGCTTCTTTCCAAGTTACCAGCCTTTGGTCTGCCTCCTAGACTGTGCGACTGGGTTGCCGGCTTCTTGCAGGTAAATGCCGGCGTACCGCAGGGATCTGTCCTATCGCCAACTCTCTTTCTTCTGCATATCAATGACATGCTGTCGACCGGCAGCATTCATTGCTATGCGGATGATAGCACCCTACACGGGAGTTATCATGGACGTCCTGCGGATAAGCAGACGCATATCGCGGAAAAAAGGCAGCTACTTGTCACTGAGCTTGACCGGATCCTGAATCACATTTCCCAATGGGGCTCTGAGAACTTGGACGAGTTCAATGCCAAGAAGACGCAGGCATGTGCGTTTACAGCAAAGGTATCTTCTTTCCTTCCCCTTCCCACTCTTCAGAGTACGCCACTGCCTCTGCAGGACAACCTCAATATCCTCGGTATGGATGTTCGCTGCAAACTGAACAACAAAAACTACATCGAGAGTATCATCAAAGCAGCCTCGCGTAAACTCGGAGTCCTGAACAGAGTGAGACGGTTTTTCACGCCGGAGCAACGGTGTCTTCTTTACAAGACACAAATTCGTTCCTGCGTGGAGTACTGCTCACATCTCTGGGATGGATCCGCAAAGTTATTAGATGCTCTCGACAGGTTGCAGCGACGTGCGGTCCACATTATCGGAAATCCTGAGGTCACGAGTACCCTCGAGTCTCTGCAGATGCGTAGAGATGTTGCTTCCTTGGCAGTTTTTTACCGTCTCTACCATGGTGAATGTTCTGAAGAGCTATTCCAATTAGTCCCACCCTCCCCCTTCCTATATATACAGGACGACACGTGCAGGACTTAGATGTCACCCCTATACGGTGCAGAACATTCCTTCAAGAACCAAGCGGTTCGGTGACTCTTTCTTTTGTCGCACCATTAAGACCTGGAATTCCTTGCCAACTCACGTGTTTCTCTCTTCCTACAGTCCCGGGTCCTTTAAGCGGGGCGTGAAAAAGCATCTGATGAGGCCGTCAAGCTGAGTGCAACCATTGTTTGTTAACATGGCACGTGTATATAATGGTGACCCTCTTTATTGAGACTTTACCTTCAGCTTACCATCAGGCGAGGTAAAGTCAAATTGACGTGTCCTATTTATAAAATAAAAAAAACTCAAAATGTGGGTCTATCCTTTTCGAACCAATTGAACAACTTTCTTGAGAAGCTGCAGGGTATTGTATGTAACAAGCCGCTTGATAAATACTTAATAATCGGGGACTTTAATATGGGTGATATTAAGTGGTCACAATTCTGCAGTAACGGTGAGTCATACGTGCTACCTAGCAATGTAACAACCGCCGTCGAATGTTCTTTGATTGATTCGGTGTACCTGCTTAATCTGCGGCAATATAACGGTGTAGCAAACGCTCTTGGCAGAATATTAGATTTAGTGCTGTCTAATGATTCGGTCTCGGTGTCTAACTGTGAAGAACCTCTAGTGAAGCTTGACCACCCGCATCACGGAGCATTACTTATTGACATGAACTTTGTACAAATATCCTATTTAAAACCAAGCCCTCGCATTAAAATTATTTTTTCTAAATGTAATTACATCTGTATGAATGAGGATATTTCCAATCTTAACTGGGAAAATGAATTTAAGAGCTTACATATTGAGGTGGCTGTGGAACGTTTCTACTCACTTATTAACAATATAATTAGTAAGTATGTTCCAACTTAATTAGTAAATTATGAGCATTACCCGGTGTGGTATTCACCTGCGTTGAAAAAAATGATTAAACAAAAATATAAATTTCATAAAAAATTCAAACGTTACGGCAATCTTTCCGATAAATATAGTCATGATTTATTGAGAGAGCGAGTAAAAAGGGTAGAAACAGAATGATATCAATTCTACATTAAAACAATAGAACAGTCCATCACTAGTGACCCCAAGCAATTCTGGAAATTTGTGAAGTCTAAAATAGGTAGATCTAGCATTCCGAGCTCTGTTTGTTACGGTGATACCACGGCCACCGGGTCAGAAGATATATGTATTCTATTCTCTGACTACTTTGTATCAACTTTTTTACATCCATGCGCTCCTGGTGACGATGCTGGTGTATACTGTGATTCGGTATCGGATATCGGTGGCATAACCGTGAACCAGGATCAAGTAACAACATTACTTAAAGCGCTGGATTTAGGCAAGTCGGCGGGACCCGATCGGATACCTGCTGTTCTATTGGTAAACTGCGCCGACACGATAGCCCTACCGATTAGTCTGCTGTTTAGACAGTCATTGAGTGAGTGTGTAATGCCCTCAATATGGAAGTCAGCCTTTGTAACACCAATCCATAAGAAGGGTATAGTCACTGATATAACCAACTACAGACCAGTGTCTAAGCTGTGTTTAATCGCGAAAATCTTCGAAAAGATCATTCACATTCAGTTATATGCATCACTCAAGAATGTCATGTCAGTACCAGCATGGATTTGTTAAGGGCAGGTCTACAGTTTCAAATCTCGTAATTCTTGACGATTATATTACCCATAACATGAGTCAGGGGAAGCAGGTTGATGTCGTTTATACCGACTACAGTAAATGCTTCGACAGGATTAATCACTGCATTCTAATTCGGAAACTAGCTCGCGCGGGGATAAGGTGCGATCTGTTAAGATGGTTCACATCCTACATTTCTAACAGATCGCAAGCAGTTGCACTTAATAATTATGTATCTCAATGGGCCACTGTTCCAAGCGGTGTTCCTCAAGGATCCCTTTTGGGTCCCTTATTGTTTATAGTCTTTGTAAACAACATTGAGGAATGCTTCTGGTCTTCCAATCTTCTCTGTTTTGCGGACGACATGAAAATATATGCTACCATCTCGTCCCCGGCTGACGCTGAAGCACTTCAAGCCGATTTAGCGAGGCTTGACAACTACTGCGCCCAAAATAGATTGGATCTGAACCCCTCAAAATGCTCCGTGGTCACTTTCACTCGAAGACGCCAAGTTATTACCTCCGAATATTTTTTGAAAGGACAGAAGCTAGCTAAATGCGATCAGATACGTGATCTCGGTGTTGTTTACGATTCGAAACTGATCTTCGACGAACATATTGATAGTATAGCTAAAAAGGCATCTCGAGCCTTAGGTTTCTTCGAACAATTTTGAAGAAGTTAAGACCATCAAAATATTATACTGTACGTATGTTCGAAGTGTATTGGAATACGGGTCTGAGGTCTGGAATCCCAGATACGATATATATACCGATAGACTAGAAGGTAGCCAGCGGAAGTTCATCAGGTACCTGTGTTATCGCGCTAAAGTAGTGTATAGGTCTGATGATTACCTTAAATTGTGCGCTAGATTCCACCTCCTCCCATTAACACATCGGCGTAAAATTGCTGACGTAATGTTCGCCCAGAAAATTCTATGCAACAAAGTCGATAGCCATCAACTTCTTGCTAGAATGAATATTAATACACCTGTTAAAATCCTACGTAACTTTGTACCACTGTACGTACCAATTGTGCCTTCCAATTACTGCCAAAATACGTTTTTGTGGAGAGCGTGTTACACGATTAACGCGGCAAGCTCACATCATAATCTCGACATATTTAACGCAAGTATAGCATCAGTCAGGACGCTGCTTAGCCTGGAATTCTTTCAACAATACAAATAGTCATTAATTTAGTTTTAAACCTATTTTTTGTTTCTTTTTCAAATATATATGTTAAAGAATGTTCAATTGTACGGCAGTACGATTCACACAGCACTTGTGACTTTTACTACTATTACCTATCATTGTCAAAGTGACACAAACTTCTTCGTCCGCATTTTGACTATAGTCTGAATTATATCAGCGAGGACCTGTAATTGGCTGTATGTAACTAATTTCAATCACTATACCCGTGTTATGGCTGTTGGTCTTCCAAATAAATAAATAAAAATATATTATCAAACATTATTTAAGATTATAATGAAAATTTAAAATCGAAATTGAAGTCAGTATGTAATAAAATCAATCAAATTGTATTAAGTATGTCCAAATTAATTATTATATGGAATTGAATTTAAAAATTATTTAATTGTACTATAAAATTTTAGATGAATTAATAATTAATAATTTAATTGTTTATTCAATTTAAATTTCCAACCTTCACTTAATCGCACCAATAACAAATTTTACACAATATGTTAGGAAAGGGCAGTCGTTTTTATCTATTAATGTACTCAGAATGACGTTGCTGTTTTCGATTTTATTGTAAGACCCTTTCGGAGCACACGAAAATCCTTGCAATATTGTTTATTATCTACTATTTTCAAAAATATACGATTATATTGTTATCCTAAATATCTGAATATTTTTAAAGTAAAGTTGGAGGGGTATTGTTGTGTAAATCATGAAAATTTCACAAGCACAATAAATGTATTAACATTTTTACAAAAATTAATCATCGTCTACAGTCATATCATCTTTCTTCTTCTGATGACGAATCTTCGCCGACATGAATAATGAGAGATTGCTCTACCACATTATCAACAGCGATATCTCGTTCCCAGTCAGACAATATTATTTGTTTAGTCCTTGCTACCAACACAACTACACTTGCCCAATTTTCAGCACTGACGTGGCTACATGCATCCTTCAGTAAAACCAGCATCTTATTTGCCGTAAAAGGGGGACTTATATTCCGCCTTGCTGCGTACGCTTTCACAAATCAATTCTATGGCGTTGTACTGACAGTGGTATGGCTGTAGTCTAAGTACTGTGTGTCCATGTTCTGCTGCTAGTTCGTTCACAACATATCTTGGTGGTTCCAACTCACATTTCAACATAGACTCATCTACGTTGTGGTCACGATCACCAAGCCAGTTTATAATATCAGTCTTTTTATTGGCTTGCGTAGGCATTGTATTTATAATTCGTGAGTGATATGGCGCGTTAGCCATAATGATCACTGAGGGTTCCTCCAACAACTTTCACTTTAGAATTCATCACCACGTGGTAATCTTTGGTTTTTTTCGATTTAAAAGACAATAACGCACCATCAATAAATCCTTTCATAGTGCCCGCGTGACAAATAATAAGTCTTTCCCCTTTTCCCATAGGTACTTTTGAGGTTAATGCTGCAGTGTCAGCTGTCCAACTCCTTGATATAGTGTGGTTTGCATTAAGCCAGGTTCCATCTGTAAATACTACATTTCCCCAGTCCTTAATTTATTTAGCTTTTCTTAAAAAGTTACACCGAGCTAGAGCAATGTCTGTGCGTTCCATTAGTACTTTTCTTTTGTCCCCAGTTTTATATGCTAAACCTATTTGCTTCAATACTTTCTCCAATGAAGACTTCTGTCCACGGAACAAACCACAGTTGCGAAGCTTAATAGCTAACCTTTTTTATATTGGGAATTCATTTCATAAATGTGACGTCGTATGGCGTCCCTATCAAATTAGTCCACATTAGTTACTACCAAAGGTCTCTGTTATCTTTTTGGCGTTGAAGGCTTATTTGTGACGATTATGCTTTTACCATAGTCTTCCTTAATTATATTTGTCACGGCACCAACACTGATTTGCAGTGCATTCGCCACACGCTCCCGCACACATTCCATTGGCAAAAGTGGGCTACTATTTTGAAGTTCTGTTTCAAAATAGTCACGCAGGCGTACAACCAACTCCCTTGATTGTCCATTTAAAACAATTCCCTTCGGCATGTTTTAAAATGAAGAATGAAAAAAAAATTGTAACAGCACTGACGTGACGTCTCGTTGCGACCGACAAAAAAACAACGCCTGCCTCACTGACATGGATTTGCTACCATAAGCCAGAGGACTGTGTTTTTCCTTATAAGCCTGATATAGACTTCTTCTTTTTCGTATCAGTCGCAATCATTTAAAAGGGTGAAAGGCTTGATTCAGAAGGCAGTTCTGCTAGACACGGCACGCATAGTAAGGAAGTTAAGGTTCACCCTGGAGTCCTAACCACCGGTAGCCTGGCCCTTGTATCCAAATGCCGGTGGAGCACTAAGTTTTAAATTTTAAACAGGTGTATTTTTTATAGATGTAAATATTTAAAAGATGTAATGTATGTGTTTCTTAATGAATAGAAGGACTTACTTAGTAATGATGATGATGATGATAATTTTGTAAGGAGGTATTTCCGTTCGCCTGAGAAATTGAATTTTCGAATTAAATATCGTTAAAACTAAGAATTTGTGGTAAGGATATTTCACTTTATCAGTTCGTTATATTTTACTAGCTTTTGCCCGCGGCTCCGCCCGCGTGGATGTCAGTTATCGCTTAGTGTTGAGCCGACACTATTGAGCATTAAATTCGCCTCTCAACTCAAAATTGTCCTCGACTATTAACTCGCCTCTGTTCTCGACTTTCTACTCGCCTCTATATTCAACTCTCTACTCGACTTTCTACTCGCCTCTATACTTGAATTTATACTCGACTCTCTACTGACTTCTCTGCTCCTCTCTCTACTCGACTCTGTACTCTCCTCTATACTCGCCTGTCCCTTGGCCTCTGTATTTCCTCTCCCCTCTGGACACCGTGGTGTACGGTCGTGTTTATTAGTCACCGCTATACTATTTAATTTTAATTTATTGAATTCAAAAAATAGTGTTGAAAAATAGTTCGAAGTACTAGGCGCGCAGATGAAGCACACAGGTGAGGGAAAGGCTGCCGTATTTAACGCCATCTACTGACAGTAAGCAGAACTACTTCAACATTGCTACAGACCTAAGGATCCTGCATCGCGATAGTGAAGTTCGCGTACCAAGTAACATATATACATCACCTTGCATGGTTGGAAGAGACTCCCATTGTCGGAAGTAAGTCACACCCTGCTCCACAACGGTGCGCATCCCTGTTGATGTTACTCACACCTCACTGTGCCTGCATAGATAGCTGGGTCTGCTGTAACTAGTAACGAGAACACATTGATATATTATCAAATTTTTACCTCACGACGCGGCGTTACCACCTGCAGATTACAGATAGTACGCATAGACAACGGCGACTCAACAGGAGTTGAAGTTTTTGCAAGTTTGAATTCTACAGATAACATAGTATAGCTACATAATTTACTGCGCCCTCCAACTCAAATACAATGTCAGTGAAACGCACTCCACCAAAATTGACCCCCTCCCCTTTGTTTAATACTCCGACGACCAGTTATGGATCTGATTCCCAACTGTACGTATCTCCTCAAGCATTAGAGTCTGGACACTTGGAAAATTTATCACGTAGGCTCAAGCGCAAATGCAATGACAATACAGCTTGTGAACAAACTACAATTCTCGATCATATGAAAGATATGTTTGATGCATTTGTTCACCAACAGAACTCAAAGTTTGATCAACTTGAGAAATCTATGTCAACCATCAAGGACCAGAACACCGAATTATTAAATAGCATAGACTTTCTTTCGACTAAGTACGATGAGATGTTAGAAAAAATGCTCTTTCTAGAACAGAAGAATAAGAGTTATGAGCAGAAAATCGAGTCCCTTGAGATGAAGTTGGAACATTTAGAACGCAAATCGAAGGCTTCAACCATAGAAATAAGAAATATTCCTAAGCAAAACCCGGAAAACAATACTGTTCTACTTAGTATGGTTAAGAGAGTGGCTGACCTGATTGAACAACCTTTATCTGATTCGGATGTACATGACATTTTTCGTCTAAAGACTGTGAATGAGTCAAGCAATCACATTATAGTCAACTTTCAGACTACGACAATAAAAGATGGTTTTCTTAGGCAGTGCAGGGACTTCAATAAAACCCATAAAGACAATAAAATGAATACCTCTCACCTTGAATTGTCTTGTCCGGCTAAGCCTATCTTCATCGATGAATCGCTTACAAGACTGGGAAGAAGACTGGCTTACATGGCTAGACAAACTTTGAAAGAACATAACTTCCACAGTACCTGGACCTCGCATGGGAAGGTATACATTAGAAAAACTTTGAACTCACCTGTATTACGCATTGACAGTGAAGGAGATCTACAAAAAGTCCTGCAAAAATGACTATTATTATGTATTATTCCCACTTGTTTGCTATTGTTTCTAACCATTATTGTTTACTTTAATAATTTTTCCGCTGTTAATACCCTACAAAATTCTGTATACATAAATTCTGTACCATGTAATGCTTACACAACTACACTTTTAAAACACCTACAAATATATCACTGCTCCATTTTATACCTCAAACAGATACTAATTCAAAACCTACGCATAATAAACATACAAATAATGTCTACACCTTCATATATGTCAAGTATCACCGTCTATCTGAACGATTTATACTATTTATTTAAAATTCGATAACACAAACTTCTTAAACAACAACCTTGATCAGTTTTCGATTGCACAATCATCCACTTGCGACATAGAACAATGCCCAAAACTACTTAAATCGGTAAAGAATACTTTAAAAATTATGCACCAGAACATCCGTAGCATTAGTTATAATATGCCTCGCCTTCTGGCCCTCCTCGAAAGGTCTAAAACGGATTGGGATTTAATTATATTAACAGAGTGTTGGTTACGTCATACCCAATACATCCCTACTATAGACGGATATAATTTTGCACAAAATAATACTAATTTAACACAGAATGAAGGTGTTGTAGTTTATTTTAAAAACAATTTACAAATTATATCAATTAGCGAACCTGAGTTACAAGAAGCAAACTGTCTTTTAATTAAAATTGATCGGCATACATCCATAATCGCGATATATAGACCTCCTGGCTACCGTGATCCCCATCCTTTCTTATCATCACTCGACGCCCTGCTTAGCAGTTTACAGTCCCCAAACATTATTCTCACTGGTGACATTAACTTAGATATTATGGCTGAATCTAAGGATCCGTGTGCACCTACGTATTTAAATATGCTAGCTTCCCATAGTATGTTGCCCGCATATCAGATAGTTACGCATCACAAGACCTGCCTAGATCACTTTATACTCAGAACTAAGCTACCAGCATTCTGCTACGTTTTAAATACCACAATTACTGACCACAACTGTGCGATACTTTTTTTGGAGCGTATTTTCCCTACCTATAGGCCTATCATCATTAAAAAAGTAAATTATCTAACTCTCGACAACGAAATGCAAAATATTACCTATGATTCTATTTATGCAACTACAAATGCTGATACGGCAACTTCTCATTTAATCAATATTTTAAATTCTAAAATTGAAGCTAATACTCTTACCCTGGCGGTCCCTAACCGCAAGAGAATAAAAAAACCATGGATAACTATTGGCCTGTTAAAGTGTATGAAAAACCGGGATAGACTTCATATGAAATATAGAAAGGATGTAAATAATGAGCTAAATAAAAGGACATATATGAGATATAGGAATTACTGTAATGAGCTTCTAAAAAAGTTAAAGAAAGAGTATGAAAATAAATTAATAAATAATGCAGTTAATAGTAAGAATAACAAAATGCTATGGGACACCCTAAAACAAATTACTTATTCTAATAAAACAAACAATCCAGCTACTGACCTTCTTTCCGACGTAGATCCTATAAAATCTGTTAATTGTGTCAATCATTTCTTTGTCTCTATCGGTCAAAAACTAGCTCTGAATGTACTAAATACTCATACTCCTACTTCTATAGAATCATCACATATAGGGTCCTCAACATTCTCCTTTGGCTTGGTTCCCACCGATGAAACCGAAGTACGGAGCATCATCTTGAACTTAAAAAAAGATAAAACCTTTGGACGTGACAACATCTCAGGAACCTTCCTCAAACGCTATCACCGTAGTTTAACTGCTCCTATAACATATATTTTCAACCTAATGTTTACCACAGGTGTTTTCCCTACCCAATTTAAACTTGCTGAAGTTGTCCCTGTTTACAAAAGTGGCGACAGAGGTTGTGTCAACAATTATAGACCGATTTCTATTCTTTCAACTTTGACCAAAATTGCAGAAAAGCTATTAAATAGGCGATTAATAATATATTTGGAATCCAAAAATCTTCTTTCTGCTTCCCAATTTGGCTTTAGAAAGTCCTCTTCAACTTCTAATGCAGTACATGAACTGGTGGACCATATAGTTTCCAAACTAGACTCTAGAAAGAAAGTAGTAGCCATATTCTTGGATATAAAGAAAGCTTTTGACACAATATCTGTCCCACTTCTAATAGATAAATTAGAAAAATTAGGGATTCGAAATACTCAACTTGATTTGTTCAAAAGCTATTTATCTGATAGAAAACAAAGAGTAAGAGTTGGAGATGTTGTTGGTGATGACCTGCCTATATCTTACGGTGTGCCCCAAGGAAGTGTGCTTGGTCCTACGCTTTTCCTAGCGTTCATAAATGATTTGTGTAACCTAAAGCTAAAAAATGGAAAAATTGTAACTTTTGCTGATGATACAGCTTTAATTTTTCACGGTGATGATTGGGAGTCAGTCTATGATATCGCTCAGGATGGGTTCAACGCGGTGTCCACCTGGCTCATAAACAATGGTTTGACACTTAACGTTGAAAAAACAAAATACATACCTTTCTCCATCAGAAGTCCTTCCCTCGCGATACATGACAATTATTCAATCACAGCCCACACTTGTCCATTTCTTCATCATTCATGTTCTTGTGCTCTCTTGGAAAGAACTTCAAGCATCAAATATCTTGGAGTCATAATAGATATGTCATTAAATTTCAAAGCTCACCTTGATTTACTTTCCTCGAGAACTCGGAAACTTATGTTTATTTTTAAAAACCTCCGACATATTGGCAACAAATCGGTCATAAGAAAGGTTTATATGGCCTTGTGTCAATCTATTTTAACTTACTGTATCACAGTATGGGGTGGCGCTGTAAAAACTGACTTACTGGATGTAGAGAGATCCCAAAGAGCAGTTTTAAAAACTAGCTTGTCCTTACCCTTCCTATTCCCTACAGAGGAATTATATAAAATATGTGATGTTTTGACAGTACGACAACTATTTATCTTATGCACAATCCTCAAACAGCACTCCTCAGTTGAATATGACCCTGAATGTAATAAAAACAAGCGGCTGAAACATAGGGTTTGCCTGCCTATGAAACAGTGGAACACGAGCTTCGCTGGCAAATTTTATGGCTTTCTAGGCGTATACCTATATAATAAAATTAATAAAGAGCTTAATATTTGGCCTTTTACAAGACATAAATGTAGAGAGGTTGTGTCGAATTGGCTAAAGTCCCTGAGCTATGATGATACAGAATATCTGTTAGATATGGTCATATAGCCATCCAAGTACATACACACACACCTACACTTGTACAAACACACACACGCACGCACGCACACACGCACACACACACACACACACACACACACACCCACACCCACACCCACACACACACACACACACACACACACACACACACACACACACACACATGCACTCCCTCGCTCATTCGTGTATACAATTAAAACCCAATAATTAGCATGCTTAGATCGTAGATATTTATATAAAATACATTATTTCATGCTTCGTATGGTACTTACAAGTTACCACTAGTGCAGAGGCTGGAGAGGCTGGTAATCTGTCATACAGGGAATCCTAGTACAGATACCAGTCTCTCACATAGATAAGCTGGAAATGAAGTGTACCTAATTTTAAGTATCGACCTTGTAATATTTTATGTGAGAGAACAAAATAAATGATATTATTATTATTATTATATTATTTGCATCTCTACTCGTCCATCCACTCGATTCTCTTTTCGCCTTTCTACGTGACTCTCCCCACTCGCCTATCTACTCGCCTCTCTTCTCACATCTCTACTCGAATCTCTACTCAACTCTCTATTCGATCTCTACTCGCCTCTAAATTCGTCTCTCCACTCGCCTCTCTACTCGACTGTCTACTGCACTCTATTTGATTATATACTCAGCTCTCCACTGGCTTCTCTAGTCGCATATCTACTCGCCCCTGTAGTCGACTCTACTTGACTTTCTATTTGATCTCTACACGCCTATCCACTCGCCCCTATAACGATCTCTACTCGCCTCTTCACTCGCTTCTATATTTGGCTCGTTACTCGACTATGTCCGTTCCGAATTTCTAATCTGCCTTTGTTCCAAATTTCATGAGTATATCTTCCAAAGAAAACTTCTTACTATTGATCCCCTATTCACCCCCCTTTTTTGCGCGATTGAAAATGGCAAACTTTAACCCTATAATCCCCTAACCCGCTTCAAGGTTCGATACGGCTCAAGTTGTACTAGTACTAGTGTGTACATTGCGCTCCATTGTTATTGTGAAAGTAAAAATATTAATCAGTGATATATCAGTTCCTGTATATTGTCGAAGTGATGTACTGCGGGTGAAGATCCTGAGATATCGTTTTCCACTCGTAACAATCGCTTAAAAGCACTGAAATCTTCAAAGATAAGTTGTATTTTTCTACCCTCAGAATATTTATAATTTAAGCTATCCTATTGGTATACCAAAATACCCTCAATTTATTATTTCGCCGCTGTCAAACTCAACTGACATCCGTCATTTTTGAAACTGACACTTTAAGAGGGTTGCCAACTCGAAGAAAATTACCCCATATACGGTAAATGAACATGAGTGTGTGTATTAAGTGTACGGCGCAAATAAAACCTGCAGAATTGAAATCTTGCTCCAAGTGCAATGCAGCATACCACTGCAAGTGCTTGGGCGTATCTATAGAAAAATTTTCAAAGGAATCCAAAGCTTATAAAGCTGCCTGGCGGTGTGAGAGCTGCAAGAGCCATCGGAAGCAAAGTGGTAGCTCACTCACTCTCTCCCAGCCTGGGGATATGGGTATGACTGCTGATTCCCCGGTGTTGTATGGTATCGAGGAGCTCAAGCAATATTTTAATAAAAGGCTTGATGCCTCATTGTCTCAACTTCTGATTGACTTTAAGCGAGATCTTGCTTCGGAAAGTGTAGAAACTAGAAGCAAAATAGGGGATCTCACTGTAGGGATTAGCTTAATGTCAGCGAAATACGATCAGCTCAAAGAGGAGTTCGATTCGAGAACCCAGACGATAGAGGATCTTCGGAGTGAGAATAAAATTCTGAGACAAAATATAACTGAAATCAACCACAGGCTGAACCAGTCCGAGCAACAATCGCGAGAGTCCAACTTAGAGATACAGTGTGTCCCCGAGCATAAATCCGAGAATCTCAAGACGGTCATACAGCAACTGACAGCTACTGTGGGCTACAATCTTTCAGAGACTCAACTCTTGAATTACCACCGTGTTGCTAAGGTTAATCAGGAATGCTTATACTGTTGATTGATGGCACTTGGTGGAACTTGCTACACATCTTCAATGAAAACACTTGTACTATTCCACATTATTTATTGATTTCCTGACCGGTTTCGCCTTACGGCATTATCAAAGGTTGATACATGTTTTTTGGGTATCAGATGCAATTACCCAAAAAACATGTATCAACCTTTGATAATGCCGTAAGGCGAAACCGGTCAGGAAATCAATAAATAATGTGGAATAGTACAAGTGTTTTCATTGAAGTTGTTAATCAGGAATCTAACCGTCCGCGTTCAATAGTGGTAAAACTATCTAGTCCACTTATACGTGATACAATCTTAGCAGCTGTCAAGACTTTTAACAAGAATCAACCTAACGAGAAGCTGAATTCATCTCACCTTGGTATAGCCGGCAAGAATCCTGTGTATGTGTGTGAACACTTATCTCTGACCAACAAGCAGTTACACGCTAAAACTCGCCGAGTCGCAAAAGACAAAGGCTTTCAATTTGTATGGGTGCGCAACGGCCGTATTTACCTTAAGAAAGACATCAACAGTCGAAACCTAGTGGTGGACTTAAATTTTCTGGAGTCTTTATAGGAATTTATACTACCGTTTTTCTCTGTTATTTTCATTTTGCATTTGTTTTTTTATTTTTGTTACATAGTAGTATTGTGTGAGTATAGTGGCAAACGCGAGTAATAGATGTACCACATTCAGTATTTTGTATCAAAATGTGGCGGGTCTGAGAAAAAACAGAAACCATACGGAACATCGCGCTCGTGTTGGACTTTGATTTCATCCTTATAACGGAGACATGGCTAAATGAATCGGATTATGATCACGAGGTCCTGGATGCTAGATACACAGTGTTCAGACGTGATCGTTGTACTTCCTCTTCTCTGAAGCTTGATGGTGGCGGTGCGTTGATCGCGGTATCCAAAAAATTCGAGCCTATACGTAAAATGAGCTGGGAATCCGCAGATGAGGACATCTGGATTTTAATAAAACTTAGACAGGGTAACTCAATTATTCCGCTCTGCATCTGTAATGTCTATTTTCCCCCACCAGTCAATTATTCTCGTCTAAATAACCTCACAACACATTTGACAAATATAATTCAGCATAAAATACCAAAAAACTCAATATTGCTTATAACGGGTGACTTTAATCTTCCCAATCTAACATGGCAACTCGACACTGACACAAATTTATTAACACCACCCTGTTGCCCAGGTTATATAGAAAGCTTACTCACTGACGCTCTCTCTCTGAATGGTCTTCACAACATAAACCATATCCGTAATGTTGAGGGTCGAACACTAGATTTAATTTTAACCAACTCTACGACACTATTTAAATTATCCAATTGCACCACACCCTTAGTCAAAGAGGACAGAAGACATCCTACACTGAAATCTCTTTCAAGCTTTCTTCCCAGAAAAGTCCTAAATTTAACAAAATCTCTTCTTTTAATTTCCTCAAGGCTAACTATGAAAAAATAAGAGAAGAATTAGAATTGACTGACTGGGATTCAAAATTCAACGCAAACCAAACTATCGATGAGTGTCGATGTATTCTACACCTTAATGAAACAAGCAATCACAAACCACACGCCCACACGTTGCAGTGGTGCTGGCAAATACCCCATTTGGTTTAATCGCCCTTTAGTAAACGCTTTGAAGGAAAAAAGAAAGGTACATAAAAATTTCAAAAAATTCGGCAGCCCCAGAGATCTGATTACATACCGGCCGTGAAAGCCTGAAGACTTATATACATACCAAAAGTTACGTGATCAATGCAAAGTAATGGTCCAAGAATGCGTTAATAAATTCAAAAATGATTCTAAACAATTAATTAAAAATGATCCCAACTATTTTTGGACTTTCATCAAATCATTGAGATCGAGCAGTAGTGGGATTCCAGACGAAATGTTCTACAATGGTAAGTGATCTTTTCTCGGAATATTTCCATTCAGTATATGTAGATAAGCAGACAGTGGACACATTAACACCACTTGAGGAAAATGCGTGTTTCTCAAGATCGTTTAGTTCGTGCTACATCTCTAAAACAGAAATTTTAAATTGTCTCAAGTCTTTAGACGTCAGTCAGGGACCAGGACCGGATTCCGTTCCACCAGTATTTTTGAAAAACTGTGCAGATCCGCTTGTGGAACCACTTTATCGCATTTTTAACAAGTCTCTCTTTGACGGCATTTTCCCCTCTAAGTGGAAGATCGCACACATCACCCCAATTCATAAAAAAGGAGACCAAAGTAATGTGTCAAACTATAGACCAATCTCAATCTTATCCGCTAGTGGGAAGGTGTTTGAAAAGCTGATCCAAGTAAAAATTTATTGTCACCTAAAGCCAATTGTTAACATCAATCAGCACGGGTTTTTGCCAGGCAGATCAACCACGTCCAACTTGATGAATTATATTTCTAGTATTAACGATGCAGTAGAAAATAACACAGAAGTACACGCTATTTATACGGATTTCTCGAAGGACTTGTTCAAAAGTTGGCTCACGCGGGTATTTGTGGATCATTGCTTCAATGGTGCGAATCCTACCTCATGAACAGGTCACAACTTGTAAAAATCAGAGGCTATAACTCGGTTTCAAGATCGGTTCCATCTGGTGTGCCCCAGGGCTCACACTTAGGACCGCTCTTTTTCTTAGTCTACGTAAATGACGTATGTTCTAAAATATCCTCCAACTGTGAAATGTTTGCAGACGATCTAAAATTGTTCCGCATTGTCTCCAATCGCGATGACATGGATTCCCTGCAAAGTGACATTGATACGGTTACTGAATGGTGTTGCTTGAATGGAATGACGATAAATACCTCTAAATGTTTCCACAACAAATACACACGCAAAATTAATCCTATGCCTGCCAATTATTATATTTCTGATACCCAAATCACTGAGGTTTCAAGCATGAGGGATCTAGGCGTGGTGATCGATACGAAATTGGACTTTCGTGAACACATGGAAAGTATTTACCAAACAAAATTTTTCAAAGACTTTGACATTCCTATCCTTCTTTTTAACTGTTACGTGAGGTCAATTCTTGAATACTGCTGTCAGATATGGAACCCCGTTTATGATGTGCATATTTCCCGGTTGGAGAGGGTTCAGAGGAAGTTCTTGTATCACTTATCTTACGCCCATAACATGTGTCGCAATCTAACAAGTTATGAATCTAGACTTACATATTTCAAAGTCATGACACTCGAACATAGGCGTAAAGTTGCCGACATATTGTATTTGCACAAGCTTATCAATGGAACCGTAGACTGCCCTTCTCTTCTTCACAAGCTTAATTTAGCAGTGCCGCGGCCGGGCAGTCGTCTCCATAATCGTAAAACTTTTAGCCTGCCTTTATGTCGCACTAATTACAGTCAACACTCACCGTTGTACCGTATGTGTTCTGCTTACAATAGCGTTTGTAACGAAATTGATATTTTTGGCTCGTCTGTATGCTCACTGAAATATTATTTGAACGAACGTATAAACCAATTGCAGAATCTTGAATAATCCTCCTTGCTTCATAATTATGCAACAATGTACCCCTAACTTTAGTTAATTTTGCATGCAGTGTTCACTTCTAGAAGGACAGACACTAACCTAAACTATGCTAAGCCCATTATTTTGTAGTGTGGGTCCAGTTTAGTGAACCTAATAATAAAAAATAAAAAAAAACCCTACCACCCTCCTTCTACCCTTTTTCACGATAAAATGTAGCCTATGTCCTTTCCTTAGCTCATATCCATCTCGGTACCAAATTTCATCGGGATTTCTTCAAAAATCACAAACTTTCATCCCTCTCCCCCCTTAAACCCTCTTTTTTGCGAAAAAAGGTTACCTATGTTCTTTCCCAAGCTTTAATCTATCTCTGTACCAAATTTCATTAGGATATCGTCAAAAATGAAAAATTTCCATACCAAAGCCATATTTCCCCCTCCCCCTTTTACCTCCTTTTATGCGCTCAAAGGTAGCCTATGTCCGTTGCCAAGCTTTAACCTATCTCTGTAACAAATTTCACAAATAATGACATTCATGGCCCCACTCCCCGCTTCAGCCCCCTTTTCGCGATAAAAGGTAGCATACATCCGTTTTCAAGATCTAATTTAACCCTGTACCAAATTTTATCAGGATATCTTCAAAATTATCTTTTATCCCCTATTCAACCCCCCCCCCCCCTTAACCCCCTGATTTACGACAAAAGGTAGCCTATGTTCGTTTCCAAGCTTTAATCTATCACTGTACCAAATTTCATCAGGATATCTTCAAAAATGACAAACTTTCATGTAAACTTTCATCCCATGGCCCTACTTCCCCCCTTCTACCCCGCTTTTCGCGATAAAAGGTAGCCTATGTTCATTCCTAAGATCTAGTCCACCTCTGTACCAAATTTCATTAGGATATCTACAAAAATGACAAGTTTCACAAACTTTCATCCGCTATTTCCCCCCTTAAACCCCCTTACTCGCGATAAAAGGTAGCCTATGTCCGTTCTCAAGCTCTAATATACCTCTGTACCTCTGTCTAATATACTAAATTTCATCAAGATCGGTTCAGTGGCTTAGGCGTGAAAGCGTAACATACAGACAAACAGACATACAGAGTTACTTTCGCGTTTATAATATTAGTATAGAGTATACGGTGGTAATTCTTCGAGGATAAAAAAGTAGTCAACATCCCTAAATAATACCCAAGTACGAGTATGTCTACTGCTATGTATGAAAAATAAATTTAAACTAAACAATATTACAATGGTTTAGTTTTAGTCAAATTTCTTCAGTGTTGTATTTACATATTTTTTTCTATTTTCTATTTTGCCATGAGATTCCGACACAGTCGATGCCGATTGTAAAATTTTCAAGTTATTACAATAAGAACACAGTCGATCGACCAGCTAATTGCTTTCTGGCTGACGTGAAGATGTCAATGACATATGACATATTGGCGCCTAATTTTTGTTCGGAGTTTTCGGTATTGACGCTAGAACAAACTTATATCGAGCATTATGTGTAAGCTGTCTAAATTACATATAGTGGACAGAGTATAGTAGAGTATTCATATACACAATCACGCCGGTCGACGGTACTATCCAGTTAAGTATAATTTCAAAAAATCTAGACATGGTCATTTAATCGCATTTTGTATTCCTTTCTTACTTGTAAAGCCATCCCTTTCACACATTGGCGGAATGATAAGGGATGGGTATATGAGTGAAAAAAGGATTCAAAATGTGTCAATTGACAATGACGTTGATTCGGTTTGGCAAAATTCCGACTAAACTAAACTATAATTAGTTTAGTCATGTCAAATTGCGGTTTCTTATTCCGGAAAACACCAACTAACTTAATTTGACAGGACTAAACTATTTTTTTTTATGCCACTTAGGTGGCAGACGGGCACACGGCCTACCTGATGGGAAGTTCGACTAAACTAAATTTGTAGTTTAGTCGAATTCAATTTAGTGAAAACCTCCATTTTGCTATTCGGAAAGGCAAAATTTTAATCCTGTTAAACTAAAATCGACTTATTTTAGTGGCCATATTTTTGGTCGCGATTAAACTAAACTAAACCTTGTTTTGTAAACTTTAACCACGGACTCAGACCATCATTCTGAGCAACTATTCCAAACAAACCATATACCGAAAATATATTAATAACCTTGAACGCAAGTATCATTTGGACTGCGAAATTTTAAAATTAAAAATAATAATTAAAA
The DNA here is from genome assembly GCA_949126895.1 of Eilema caniola. Classification (NCBI taxonomy): domain Eukaryota; kingdom Metazoa; phylum Arthropoda; class Insecta; order Lepidoptera; family Erebidae; genus Eilema; species Eilema caniola. The sequence continues at coordinate 25,164,674 of OX421475.1, forward strand.
AAAGTTTTCAATGCCAATATATAATTTTTTAACAAATACATCATTTAGGACACGAAACATAGCAAGCGGTTTGAATGTGACGAAACATAGCTATATAACGCCCGAAACGCGCACAGTGGTGCCCTTTGAGAAAAAACGGGACATTCGCCGTATCGATCGGAAAAAAATCCTGAAGATAGTTAATGAACTCCCCAACAATTTTAAATAAGGTCAATTTTCTCTGAATCGTATAATTTATGAAACAAAAAATATTTCCTAAGAAGTTGAATGGAGAAAAGCATACTTAATTTTTTTTCTTAAAATGTTTCAATATGTTAGAGTTGTAGTACCCCTAACCTTTCAGAACAAGTCAAAAAGATGACTGGTGCCGTCACGTGCCACCTTGCGATTTATACAGGGTTAAAAATGTTTTTTTTTTCAGCTAAACCGATTTCGAAAAAAAATTGGTAGGTAGATAGATCATGCTTTGGATTTATAAATAAGCTACAATTTTCCCCAGAAAATGCATGTTTCCTGTAGAATAGCTATAACGCAATATAACCAAATTTCACGCGAGCGGAGCCGCGGGCAGAAGTCTTGCAGTATACAACTATAGAAGTCAAGTATGTTAACACACTAGACTTCTGTCCAAGGTTCCAATCGAGTGGAATTTGGTTATATCGCGTACTAGCTATCCTACAGGAACCATATATTTTTCTGGAAAAAATTATAGCTTATATCTAAATCCAGTGCATGATCTACCAAATTTTTTCAAAATTGAAAAAATCCGATTTATAAACCTGTGTAAGTCGCAAGGCGGCACTTGACGGGACCAGTCATAATTTTTATTATTATTAAAAAAAATATTAATTTGTTCATTTTAAAATTGCGCAGTCCAAATGATACACGGTAACGGTCACGTTTGAACACATGTTTTTTTGACAAGAAGTTGTCTCTCTCACACTTCACCAAATTCTTATTGTGCTTGTACTAATTTACAGTAAGTTTACAGGGTGTTTGAAACGCGTCCATCATATGTAATGCAATGTCAAACAAAATACAGATAACACACTACAATCATTCGTTCTTATACGTTGTCATTCGTTCATTGAATTCACAAATTAAAAAGGGTTTATTCAATTTAGTCGTGTGACCTTGACTAAAAATGCATGCACTATTTATAGTTCGGTGGCTAAACCGAATAAACTAAGCGTTGAACTAAACTAAAATAAGATAATTTTTAATTTAGTTTAGTTAAATCGGGTGTACATGCCGAATTAACATCAATGTCTTTTGTATTTTTTTTTATAGTTGACAGTTGCATAAGCCATTGCCTGTAATGACTGATGTATGTAAGAAATAAATAAATAAAAAACATAAAACTATCAACTTACATTAGTGAGAAAAGTATGAATGTCTAAATTTTTTGGAGTAGAACCGGTTCTCAAACTAAGTTCTTTTATTTTGAGCTCCGGTTCTACTCGAACGATTGCGATGAAACATACCTACTTACGTAAGATTTGGAATCTGTTAAAATATACCCATACCTCAAGACCAATGTCCGCAAGTAACCGTGTACCGTACGGGGCCGGCGCGCAGGCGCTGCGCTACTCGTTCCAGACGGCGGACCGCGTGTGCTTCGTGATGGAGTACGCCAACGGCGGCGAGCTGTTCTTCCACCTGTCGCGCGAGCGCTCCTTCAGCGAGGAGCGCACGCGCTTCTACGGCGCCGAGATCGTGTCGGCGCTGGGCTACCTGCACGCGCGCGGCATCATCTACCGCGACCTCAAGCTGGAGAACCTGCTGCTGGACAAGGACGGCCACATCAAGATCGCCGACTTCGGCCTGTGCAAGGTCAACATCACGTACGGGCGCACCACTAGGTCGTTCTGCGGCACACCCGAGTACCTGGCGCCCGAGGTGCTGGAGTACACGGACTACGGCTCAGCCGTGGACTGGTGGGGCTTGGGCGTGGTCATGTACGAGATGGCGTGCGGCCGCCTGCCCTTCAGCAACGACGACCACGAGTTGCTGTACGCGCGCATCCTCAACGAGGAGGTGCGCTTCCCGCGCGCGCTGTCGCCCGCCGCGCGCGCGCTGCTGGCCGCGCTGCTCACCAAGGAGCCGGCGGCGCGCCTCGGCGCCGGGCCTGACGACGCCGCCGAGATCATGGCGCACCCCTTCTTCGCCAGCATCAACTGGACCGACCTCGTCGCCAAGAAGGTTAGAACCAGACTAGTACGAACCGTAGATATACTATACTGTGCGAATGTTCTCACCACACTTGTTCCTCCCGACAGATCCCGCCCCCGTTCAAGCCGCAGGTGAAGTCGGAGACGGACACGCCCTACGTCGACACGATATTCACGGGCGAGTCCGTGAAGCTGACGCCACCCGACCGCGACGCGGGGCTGGCGCGCATCCAGGAGGAGCAGTTCCTTCAGTTCTCGTACAAGGACATCTGCTCGTCCGCGCACTCCATGCACTCCGCGCACTCCGTGCACTCCGCGCACTCCGCGCTCACGCACCAGTCGGCGCTGGTCGACCAGCGCCAGTAGCCCCGCCTTGCCTCTGCCCCCGCCCACCGCACGTAAGTACCGAGACACCTGCTCGTCCGCGCACTCCGCAGACACGCACACACATCCACACGCACACATGCACACATACACACACACACACACACACACACACACACACACACAACCAACCACACACACACACGCACACACGTACACGCACCCGCACCCACATCCACACGCACACACATTATAGATCCTCTCGCAATTCGCAAAAGAATTGTCGGAAACCGTCTCCTTCATTTGAAAGAAACTTAACCCTCGCACGCTCAGGTTGTGGAATTAACTTCCTGCTGTAGTTTTTCCAAGCGACTACAATATGGGGTTCTTCAATAAGGGCCATTCGAAGGTTCTTCAGGGTTCGAGGGTTCTGCAGCGGGGGACGGGGCGCGACGTGGCTCACGAGTGTTGTGGCCGGCAGGTGGCGCGGGCGGCGCGGCGCCGCGCGGCCCGGCGGCCAGCTGCGGCGTGTCGGTCCCGCCCGGCGAGGGCGACCCGCCCGGCGAGGGCGACCCGCCCGGCGAGGGCGACCCGCCCGGCGAGGACGACCCGCCCGGCGAGGGCGACCCGCCCGGCGATGGCAACCCGCCCGGCGAGCGCGACCCGCCCGGCAAGCGCGACCCGCCCGGCGAGGGCGACCCGCCCGGCGAGCGCGACCCGCCCGGCGAGCGCGACCCTCCCGGCGGGCGGCGGCGTTCCTTTTGTTTATATTATTAAAAGTTAGGATTAAAGCTAACATGTTTTTTATTTTCACTTACATATCCCCTCTGCCTGTGTGTGACAGTTTCTGTACGCCTGCGTAATATTCCGTAGTGTACTGTGGGTCGTTATGCTAGGCCGCAGTGAGTTTTGTCTTTGACATATTCCTCGCATCCCGGCTGACCCAGGGCTATCCCTCTCGATCTGGCCCTCTTCGGAAGGGGTACCCAATTCGCACTCAAGGGGGCGGAGATCGTTCTTCGCCCCCTGACGCCAGAGAGCGATGTTCGCGAATCTGTCCGGCTCGCCGCGCCGCGCCCGCTCTGCTGGCTCCTGCTCGCGCACGACTAGCTCGCAGGAGGCGCTGGCCGCCCACGCGCCGCCGCGAGCGGGTGGAGAGCGTGAGCACTGTCCCCCCCGGGGCCGCCAGAGCCCCTCGCTCTGCTGGCTCCTGCTCGCGCACGACTAGCTCGCAGGAGGCGCTGGCCGCCCACGCGCCGCCGCGAGCGGGTGGAGAGCGTGAGCACTGTCCCCCCCGGGGCCGCCAGAGCCCCTCGCTCTGCTGGCTCCTGCTCGCGCACGACTAGCTCGCAGGAGGCGCTGGCCGCCCACGCGCCGCCGCGAGCGGGTGGAGAGCGTGAGCACTGTCCCCCCCGGGGCCGCCAGAGCCCCTCGCTCTGCTGGCTCCTGCTCGCGCACGACTAGCTCGCAGGAGGCGCTGGCCGCCCACGCGCCGCCGCGAGCGGGTGGAGAGCGTGAGCACTGTCCCCCCCGGGGCCGCCAGAGCCCCTCGCTCTGCTGGCTCCTGCTCGCGCACGACTAGCTCGCAGGAGGCGCTGGCCGCCCACGCGCCGCCGCGAGCGGGTGGAGAGCGTGAGCACTGTCCCCCCCGGGGCCGCCAGAGCCCCTCGCTCTGCTGGCTCCTGCTCGCGCACGACTAGCTCGCAGGAGGCGCTGGCCGCCCACGCGCCGCCGCGAGCGGGTGGAGAGCGTGAGCACTGTCCCCCCCGGGGCCGCCAGAGCCCCTCGCTCTGCTGGCTCCTGCTCGCGCACGACTAGCTCGCAGGAGGCGCTGGCCGCCCACGCGCCGCCGCGAGCGGGTGGAGAGCGTGAGCACTGTCCCCCCCGGGGCCGCCAGAGCCCCTCGCTCTGCTGGCTCCTGCTCGCGCACGACTAGCTCGCAGGAGGCGCTGGCCGCCCACGCGTCGCCGCGAGCGGGTGGAGAGCGAGAACACTGTCCCCCCCGGGGCCGCCACTCAGGCACGGCTCGTTCTCGTACACAGCCGTACCGTACCGTGTGACCTCTCTAGCCACTGCCCCATGATGGGTCTTACCGCCGCAATTACGGCGTGCCCTCCGTGTGGTTGCTCAAGTCGCCGTTCCCACTCGGCCACCATGTCCCTGTGGAGTTGGGATTACTCGGCCCAAATGTCTTTGGGCTCGGGACCGTATCCCTGCTCCCACGCCTCCTTTCGCAACCGATATAGTGCCGAAAGTGAAAAAAGTGCCCTGCTTCCAGGATCCATGGTGGCGATCCGGCCTTCGAAGGATATCGTGCGGTACCCCCGATGGCCCTGGTGGCCATCGTCTTTTGCGCCGTACGCAGCAGAGGAATAAACCTGGCCTCCATGGTGTCCGCTCTTACGGGGCATCCGTATAGGGCCATGGAACCTCCTACAGGAGTCCTCCGGGCCCCACAAGTTGGGCAACAGCCGAACCAGAGCGTTCGCTGTGACCAACAGTTTGGGGCGCAGACTTTGGAAGTGCACCCCGAAATTCCATCCACCGTCGAGCACGAGCCCCAGGTATTTAAACCTCGGCTTGATGTCGATGGGAGTGCCTCCCACTGTGAGGCTAGTTCCCGGGCCTGGCCTGCACCGAGGACTATGAAAGAACATGGTCTCGGATTTGTGCAGTGCCACTTCGAGACCCAGCCGCCGGATCCGTTCCACGACTTGACCAACCGCGGTCGTCGCCCTCAGGGTAGCTTCGCAGTGTGTAGCTGCGCACACTGTCACTAGCGTGTTGTCCGCATAACACGTGACGGCGGCACCGGACGCGAGCTCACCATGAAGCACCCAGTCGAAACCGACGATCCACAGGAGCGGCCCTGGGACCGATCCCTGCGGAACACCACACAACATCTCACGCCTACAGACTCCGCTCGAACTTGGGTACATAACGACTCTCTTCGTCAGGTTCAGATATGGACCAGTTTCCCCGTCTTCCACATCTTCGCAAACTGGCCACGCCCACGCCCTCAGCGACCGCTCTCCATATCCCACTCAACCCAAAATGATATTGATCGCTCGCCACAAAAAGAGAAGGTCTACCGTGCAGTGGAAGGATCCAGTCAGCTCATCTGTCACATCAAGTCGGAAACAGAAAACTCGATCCAAAAACCCCTGCTCTTCTGGAAGACTCGTGCCTCAAATTTAATACGGGTTTTAGGTAGTATGATAATCCTGTAATGCTGCTGCCTATTGCACACAGAAAAGGACAAAACGTGGCCGCGTAGCGCCCCGGGGAACGAATTCCGAGATGCTTTGTACAAGGTGTTAAAAATAATTAAAATTATTTTATAAAGTTTTTGCTTTTATACTGTACATAGACACCTCCATCACACATCCATGACGAGTACGAGACCACATTAATAGTAGATTATGGTACAAGTGTGTACAGTTGGTGATTGATTGAGGCGATATTGAGATCCGAGCCGTCAGGCGAGGGTTTAAAGAGAGCCGAAGACGGTATTCAACAATACACACGTAACGAAAACGTTTTTCATTTTACTGCTGAATAATATTGCATTTGACTACTAAAATACATGTTTCCCTAGCAGTTTTCAGGTATAAGTCTTCAGGCTTTCACGGCCGGCGTTGCATGTAGGTAGGTTTCAGGTAGTAAACATTCCATAACGTTATGGACTTCCCATCAATCACATCATATATCGGACGTTGTATAATATATGTGTATATATCAGGCGGTGTACTGGGTACATAAATCGTTTTCTTCATAACTAGTACATACTTTTAGACATTTTAGTTAATAAATAACTATACCAAATTTCAATTTCTAGCGTATGTAGATCACGAAAACGCCTTTGATTCTGTCGAAACCTGGGCAGTGTTGCGGTCTCTACAGCGATGCCAAATTGACTATAGGTATATCGAGGTGTTGAAGTAATGTCTATCCGTCTCCAGGATCAGAGCACGAACTCCATCCATTTGCAAAAAGGGGTGAGACAGGGAGACGTTATTTCTCCGAAACTGTTCACCTCTGAAATAGGACGGGTATGGCATCAACATCACTGGCCAATACATCACTCACCTTCGATTTGCCGATGGTATAGTCATCATCATCACTATGGGTCTCTTGAACAAACTCAAAGTCGCTCAACGAGCTATGGAAAGGGCTATGCTCGGTATTTCCCTACGTGATCGCGTCAGAAATGATGATATCCGTAGGAGAACAAAAGTAACCGACGTTGAAGTGGCAGTGGGCGGGACACATAGCGCGCAGAACAGATGGCCGATGGAGCAAAAGAGTTCTGGAATGGCGACCGCGTACGGGCAAACGTAGTGTAGGACGCCCAACGGCTAGGTGGAAGGACGACCTCATCAAGGTCGCCGGGAAGCGCTGGATGCGGGCTGCTTTGGATCGGTCATTCTGGAAGTCTATGGGAGAGGCCTATGTTCAGCAGTGGAATGTGTATGGCTGATATGATGATGATGATGATAGTCATCATGGCGGAGTCGCTGGTAGACCTTGGCACTATGCTCAGAGACCTCAATACCGTCTCTCAACAGGTGGGTCTTCAAATGAACATGGGCAAGACAAATATTATGTCAAATGCCCATGTCGCACCCATGCCAGTATATGTTGGGAATGATATAATCAAAGTTGTTGACCACTATATCTACTTAGGTCAGGTGATCCAACTTGGTAGGTCCAACTTTGATAAAGAGGTCAGCCGACGAATCCAACTCGGATGGGCAGCGTTCAGAAAGCTACGGCAGATCTTCTCGTCACCGATACCACAGAGCCTCAAGACAAAGGTCTACAATCAGTGTGTGTTGCCAGTGATTACTTATGGCACCGAGACGTGGTCGCTAAATATTGGTCTCATGCATAAACTCAAGGTTGCGCAACGAGCTATGGAAAGAACTATGTTAGGAGTTTCACTGCGTTATAAATCCGTAATGAGGAAATCCGTAGAAGAACCAAGGTTACCGACATAGCTCTTAGAATAAGCAAGTTGAAGTGGCAGTGGGCAGGCCATATAGCTCGCAAAACCGATAACCGCTGGGGAGTAAAGGTTTTCGAAAGGCGACCGCGAACTGGAAAAATCTTGTAGGACGGCCCCCCACTCAATGGACCGATGACATTAAAGCGGTCGCAAGAAGTCGGTGGACGGTGAAGGCTCAAGATCGGTCATCATGGCACTCTTTGGGGGAGGCCTATGTCCAGCAGCAGGTGAATTTGTAGTCATAACGTTCTGGACAACGCACACAAGTGTAGGAAAGTGGCTATTACAGTGAATTGTGACTGTCGTGTTCGACCCAAATCTCCCTAGTAAAGGCCCACAACTTTACTGAGGACTGTGACTGTGACTAAGACCCTGACTTATGACGGACTGAATACAAAGACGATGCAGAATATTTATAACATTTATTTAAATACTAGCTGTTGCCCGCGGCACCGCCCGCGTGGATGTCGGTTATCGCTTAGTATTGAGTCAATGCTATTGAGGATTAAATATTTCTAAAATAAAAGTAGCCTAAGTTACTCCTTCTAACATCAGCTACTTTCCAATAAAAGTGTCGTCAAAATCGGTCCAGCCATTTCAGACATTAGCCGAAACAAAGGAAAAAACAGACAGACTTGAACAGAAAATTGGCACAGATATAGAATACAGCTGGAGAACGGACACAGACTACCTTTTATCGCAAAAAGGGAGTTTAAAGGGGGAGAATAGGGGATGAAAGTTTGTCAGTTTTGAAGATATCCTGATGAAATTTGATATAGGGACGAATTAGGGCTTAGGAACGAACATAGGCTACCTTTTATAGCGAAAAAGGGGGTTAAAGGAGGAGGGCGGGGGAATAGGAATGAAAGTTTGTCAGTTTTGAAGATGTCCTGATGAAATTTGGCCCAGGGATGAATTAAAGCTTGGTAACGGACAAATGTTACCTTTTATCGCGAAAAGGGGGGTAGAATGTGGAAGTAGGGCCATGCGATGAAAGTGTGACAATTTTGACAATATCCTGATGAAATTTGGCGTTAAGACAGATTACAACTTGGAAACGGATATGGCTATCTTTAATAGCGAAATAAGGGGTTATAGAGGGGCGGGGTAATAGAAGATGAAAGTTTGTATGATAGTTTGTTATTTTTAAGTATCCTTATAAAATTTGGTACAGAGGTGGATTAGAGCTAGGTTAGAAGATTAAAGGTTTGGCATTTTTCAATCGCGTAAAAAAAGGGATAAATAGTATGTAAGTTTTTTTTGGAAGATATCCTAATGAAATTTAGAGCAAAGGTCGATTAGAGCTTCGGGACGGACAGTGGAGTAACGAGCCAAATATAGAATCAAGTACGGGGCCGAGTAGAAATGCGACTATTGAAGCCAATGGAGTGGCTGAAAAGCCGCAACAGCTTTATGAAGTGTGTCTCCCCTCTTGAAGTCAACGATCGGTCAAAGGAGAGATGCCGGTTGTGGCGGGAGACTGTCGACCTTCCTAGCCCTTTCGTCCCACTGTCTGAGAGTCCGCCACTTGGACATGAGTTGCCATGGCCCACCTGGAAATCTTTAAACAGACTTCGGACGCAGGTCGGCCGAAGTAAGGAGAACTTGTTCAGGTGGGGATTCTCAGATGGCTCTAACTTGGAGTGCAAGTGTGGTGCTGTTCCCCAAACGATGAAACACTTGACTTCGTGCCCTGCGTGCCCCAACAACTGCACGCAGGAAGATCTAATGAATGCTACTGACAATGCGATTTTAGTAGCAAAATTTTGGGCCGATACCATCTAGGTTTGCTAACGACACGATAAGAAGAAGAATGGAGAGGCGAGTATAGAATGAAATAGAGTTCAGTAGAGAGTCAAACAGAGAGAAGAATAGTGAGGCGAGTGGAAATTTGAATGTAGAGGCGAGTACAAATCCAATAGAGAGTTGAATAGAGATTCGAGTAGATAGGCAAGTGGGGAGAGTCAAGTAGAGAGGTGAAAAGAGATTCGAGTGGATGGGCGGGTAGAGAGGCCAATGGAAAGGCGAGTAAAGAGGTGAACAGAGAAGTCAGTAGAGAGTCGAATATAGATGCGTGTAGAAAGTCGAGAACAGAGCTAGGCGAGTCGAGGACAAAGTTGAGTAGAGAGGCGAATTTAATGCTCAAAAGCGTCGGCTCAACACTAAGCGATAACCGACATCCACGCGGGCGGAGCCGCGGGCAAAAGTAAGTGAATAAATAAATAACTATAATTTCACCAGTAAAAACGAATTGCGAATTTTTTTGGTACTGGCGGACTAGCGAGAATAATAAAAAAAACACTGGCCGCAGACTAAAAAATGGTGAATTTACTTAAAGTTTTAAACAGAGAGAAAACAAAAGTTATACTTATTTAAGTAAAAATTTTGTTTATTTATACATTTGTTTTGTTATTTATACATTTGCACATTTATACATTTGTTTATTTATACGTACAAAATGAAACATTCTATTTAAATACGAAGTTGCATGAAATGAAAAAACAATAGGTAAGTAGGTATTCTATTCATTTATTTGTTCTATTGAACACGATCTTTTTGTATCTAATTTTTTTTAAGAATAATGCAACTCAAATAATAAAATTTAAAAAAAAAACATTATCCCACTCGTGATTTAATAACAATAAAAAAAACAGTTTGATAATAGGTATCATTATGTACCTAATTTCGGTGAAATTAGAACCACACATTATGAGTAAGTGAAATGAAAAAAAACTATTTATTTGTATACCTTCTAAACGTTCTGTCTGTCCTGTCACTGCTGAATAAACTAAAATAGAAAATAGTTGAAAATAACATTAAAAGTAGAAAAAATATTAAAGATTGCAATCTTGTGATGTTCCTGATTGAATCACATACCAATACCATTGTAGCTAAGCATTGTAGTTAAATTATCATAATGAAATAAATAAAAAAACTAAGGTCACAGTAAGGCATACAGCAGGTTCTAAACGCATCTTTTAAAACTTAGACAGCGCTCCTAGTGGCAGACATATCGTACTAATTTGTCAAAATAGGATATTATACGACTAGATGTAAAGGAGTATGTTAGTGTACTGAAATAGTCGGACCTCTCGTTTTTCTTGTGTTGGGTGATGTGTTGTCCCTTCCTTTCATTGACCAGACAGTGTTTATGTAAATTGCTTCAGTTAGACCGCGAGGCTACGTACCTACATCTTACCATCGCTTACGTTCATGTTTTTTGAGGAGAAAAACGTTGGTATTTGTGCATTATTATAACATCAATCGAGAAAATGTTTGGTGGCAGTGTGCCCGTCGTGATTCAATCCAGGTGAAACACGCGCGGCGACAGGGGAGAGGAAAACGTGGTGTGTCTAACACGAGCTTGCGGTTCGTGTAGTTTGTTATCAAACAGCGAGAAGCGAGGTGAAGGCGGCGAGGACCATGGCGGAGGCGGCGCCCGGGAAAATTAAGAAGGAGGGTTGGCTGCAGAAGCGCGGTGAGCACATCCGCAACTGGCGCGACCGCTACTTCATCTTGTTCGACAACGGCGACCTGGTCGGGTTCAAGGCGCAGCCCGAGCGGAACAACTACCGAGACCCCCTGAACAAGTTCACCGTGCGCGACTGCCAGATCATGGCCGTGGACAAGCCTCGCCCCTACACCTTCACCATCCGCGGCCTGCAGTGGACCACAGTCATCGAGCGCAACTTCTCTGTCGACACAGAGAAAGAGCGGTCAGTGAGCACTTCTTACATCTATGCTTTGTACTAAGACTTTTAAAACAGTGTTTGTTTCTACAAGAGGTTTCTCATTTGTCAACAAACATTGTCTGCTGAAAATCCATTGTGAAATAGTCATTGGATAGGGAGATTTACTACACACCCTAAATTGATGATCTTACACCATGGTAGAAGTCTTCAACTAATTGCAATTAAACTGAGATTCACTACTTGATAGCAAAATATGCCATTTTATGAGCTGAGATATAATACATGTTACTTTTGATTAACCGAGGGACCCTTTTTGACCAACCATGTTGGTAAAGTTAGGGATAACCCCTAGCACTACTATTACTATTGTCCTTAACTTTTCCAACAGCGAGGGTTGAAGTACTGAGGGTGCATGATGCATTTCTCTCTTCAATTATTATGTTTGAATTTGAATTATTATGCTTCAATAGTTTGGTGGATGGTATTTCTGTGATTGAGTCATAGATGGGATTGATATGACACCCAAACTTTCCTGTTTTGTTGTTCTCAGAATGGTTTTCATTGTAACTATCAATGATTAGGTATTAAAATTTCTCTATTTTTGCCTGTTTACCTTCATTAAGTATGATATCATATAGATTTAGTGTATAAAATATGTGCACAGTTAAGCATTGAGTTGGCTTAGCTTCAAACTGTTACAATATAGCTAATATAGTGTTATGTCTGTATCAATAATTCAATACCGTATTCAAAAAGCATGCTAGGACAGTTTGTTTCTAGTGGCCTCGGGCAAAATGCATGACTACAATAATTTGTTTAGTATGTACTTATTGTAGTATAATACTTACTATTTTCAAACTGATTAATTGGATACAAGTTTTATTAAAACTATGCTCTGAGCTAAGATTATGTTTGGTAACTCCAAAGTTAAGAGTTTATATCCTTGGACACTCAGCAATTGTTTTTGTCTTCATTGCTGTCTCTATATAGTTGAGAAGGTATAATTATGGTAGTTGTGTAGTTGTAGCTATAGCTGCCATATATATGTAATTAATATGTGATATGGTGAATACAGGACAATAAGATACAAGTATTGAGAATTATCAATGTTGATTAATCCCAAATAAGACATTACTGTGGGTAGGAGCACTGTCCAAGATATGAATAGGTACCACATCACCGATATTGGCTGCTCTGAAGTTCTAGGTATGTTGGGGAAAAAAAATGTAATTAATCTACCTGTTTGACTCTTCTAAACAGAGAATGGAATATTTTAAACAATATAAACTTAATATTTTCCTAAATGGATTTTAGAATAGATAGCAATATGTTTATCTGGCTAGACTATTGAAATCTTGTATGTATAAATATTATTGACACTAGTTAGAGTATGTACAATGATATTCTGGCAAGTCAGTGTGGTACACCAGGAAGTGAGGTGACAACAAACACATAATGCATCACTCTCTAAGCAATTAACTGGGCGTTGATAGTATTTATACACATATTTTTATTTTGAGTTGGTAGGTAGGTGCTCTAGTGTGACTGATGGAGTGGTTCTCATCCATCCAGTGGCTGCTGTACTCGCTAGGCGTTGTAATCTCTGGAGCTTTCCTTTCACAGTGATCAATTCTGTTCTGGCCCCCCGTACAACTGATCCATAGTTAGAAAAGGTCTGATAATTGCCATATACAGCCAAAGTGTTATCTTTGTGTTAAAACTCCAATTCTTACCAACAAGTCTTCTGCATTGCCAGAAAGTTATACAGGCCTTTTTCATTTTGGCATTTATGTGGCTAGCCCAATTCAACTTATTTGTCAAGTATGATGCCCAGATATTTAAGTTGAGTTGTTAGAGCTAGTTTGGTATTAAATAGTTTTGGTAGTTGTAGTTCTGGTAACTTACTTTTGTTGGTGAAAAGGATAAGTTCTGTTTTTTTCGGGTTTACTGATAGTCGGAGTTCTTCGCACCATTCTTCCACAATCTGAAGGGCTGAGTGTATGATTTTGCATAGGACATTCTCAGCCGTTCCGCTTAGCAGTTCTACAAGATCAGCCGCATACCCGATGGTGGTGTATCGTCTCTCATTTAGTCTCTAGGAGGCTGTCTACTACTATGTTCCATAAAAGTGGTGATAGGACGCCTGCCTGGGGCCCTTTGACTACCTTTGCTATTGTGGTGGTGCTCATCACTATCTGGACCGCTCTTTTGCTTATCAGCTGAGTGATCCAGTTCCTTATCGCTGGTTCTACCTTACGCTTTCGTAGGGCTTCGTTAATGCTGCTGTGTACAGTTTTGTCGAAAGCCCCTTCTATGTCTATGAAAGTCGCTAGTGTTGAGGCTTTATTTGTGATAGCCAATTCTATCTTGAGCACTACGATGTGTAGTGCAGACACTGTACATCTACCTTTCCTGTATGCATGTTATTGAGACCATTATATCAATCTTTTGAAACATAACTAAAAAACTATAGTTGATGGCATGCTGTACTAGATTAAATCACTATGGGGACATAAATAATACAATTTTAAGAACTATTACAAACACTGAGGATCTATAGGAGGTAGGATAGATAGGATGCCGACGCAAAACTAATTGTAGATGGCAGCAAGGGCGAAATTACCAATCAACACTATCTATCCATTATGGGTTAGAATTGTTTCTTTTTTAGGTATGTGCTGTACTGTAACTGTCCTGAAAAAAGCGACATTATAAGTATGTGACACCTTCTAGTGATTAAAAAACAATTGAATTAGGTAACATAACTCATAAATACTACCTGTGTAGGCAGATTCTCCAACATAATCGCTATCCTTGAAGTGGTTCCGACATAACCTCCGTCTCTATTGTTTCCTGCCGTTTTTTAGCTTAGCATTTTGAGGTAAGAAATACACTCCATTAAAATTACATCCTGGTACTGAACAAAGCGGCATGATAGAGTATATTCATAAAAAATTACAGACAAACAATGAAATCTACGTAGATGACAGCTAACATTGGCCATTACGACGATGCGCCCTCTGTAGGGATAAAAGCGCAGTTGGCATCTCCATTGAGCAGTCCGACTGGGGTAGTACCTTCGTCCTACAGAATACCGCGGTCATAATAACCTCGTGTTGTGTTCCCAGCGGTGAGTAGGGTAGCCAGAGCTCACTGGAGAGTTTTTGTGCAGTCAGTAGGAAGACCTAAGGCTTGTGTAATGCCCCTGGTGTTACACACATCCATAGGCCACGGTAATCACTTCCCAGTAGGTGGGCCGTGTGCTAGTCTGCCACCGAAGTGGTATAAAAAAAAAAGAAAAATGAAAAGAAAATACATTTGAAAAAAAAAGACTTCAAAAACTGAAAGGTATAAAAATAACTTCGAGAAAATAGCAGTCGGTGCCAACTTTGTTCCTGGTGTCTGAACTGCAATTTTTTTTTTGTTCTATTAGATGTGCTACAATCTGTCTCCATTATGGGTCATTCGGTAGTAGGTGGGTTGGTGCTATTGCTGGTGTGCTTAGTACGTTACCTTTGTCACATCCTCATTGTTCATCAGCGTATTAGCATAGTTTTAGCATATTTTACGCTTCAAACGTCGCGCTTTGTTTTGGCTTGCCATTAGTGGACTAGGGTGTTTGGGTCCCGTTCAATGCGTTCTTTGTAAGTTTAGGTTTAGGAAACAGGTGCTTCACGATGATGATGATGTGATAGTTCGTTGGGTATGATTTATTAGTTATTTTGAAACCTTTGTATGATTTCGATGTATGAATGGAATGCAGTAGCCCATAGCTGTATCCCACACGTCCCGACGCACTTCAGTATTGCCTTATATGGCAGTAAATTGTATTCAAGCGATAGTTGCAACCCTTACTCGATGAGCCAGTAGAGCTTTCGCGTTTGAATACCTAGTTGCTTTCTCTTCATGAAGATATGTTTTTACCAAGTGAGTCTTTAGTCCAGGTGCCATCCAAGATATCTCACATGATCTGCCTGAGGGACTGCAATGTTGTTTAGTGTGACTGGAGGACAAAATCCTTTTCTTGAAGTGAACATTACATTGACTGATTTTGTTTCATTGGCTTTTATCCGCCACTTTTTGAGCCTGTTTGAAATATCATTTAGACCCTTTTGGAGTATTTGTGAGGCTGTTTTCGGGCATAGCGGGATGGTCAGCAAAGGTTCCAGTAGTTAGGGCTTCAGACATCGGCAGATCTGCAGTGAAAAGTAAGTAAAGTAGGGGTCCAGTACGCTGCCCTGCGGAACTCCTTGTTGTACTATGAAATGACGTTGCTGGAGAAATGATTTTAGTATTCCGTAAAGCTGATCTGGCAGTGCATTCTTCAATCGTTTTTTCACTTTGTCGCGTCGGTAGCTTAGTGGTTAAGGAGTTGCCCTTACGATCGAGAGGTCCCGGGTTCGAATCCTGGCCATGACACTACCGAACCCACACCTCATCATATCAGCCATACACAGTCCACTGCTGAACATGGCCTCTCCCATAGACTTCCAGAATGACCGATCCAAAGCAGCCCGCATCCAGCGCTTCCCGGCGACCTTGATGAGGTCGTCCTTCCACCTAACCGTTGGGCGTCCTACACTGCGCTTGCCCGTACGCGGTGGCCATTCCAGAACTCTTTTGCTCCATCGGCCATCTGTTCTGCGCGCTATGTGTCCCGCCCACTGCCACTTCAACGAGCTAATCCGCTGGGCTACGTCGGTTACTTTTGTTCTCCTACGGATATCATTTCTGACGCGATCACGTAGGGAAATACCGAGCATAGCCCTTTCCATAGCTCGTTGAGCGACTTTGAGTTTGTTTAGGAGACCCATAGTGAGGGACCACGTTTCCGATCCGTAAGTCATCACTGGTAACACACATTGGTTAAAGACTTTCGTCTTCAGGCACTGAGGTATGTCGGACGAGAAGACATCTCGTAGCTTCCCGAACGCTGCCCAGCCGAGTCGGATTCGTCGATTTACCTCGTCTTCGAAACTGGAATTGCCTACCTGAATCAGTTGACCCTAGTAGACGTACTCGTCAACAGCTTCTAAGACTGAGTCCCCAACATGAACCGGTAGAGGCGCAACATGGACAATTGACATAACCTTTGTCTTGTCCATGTTCATCTTAAGGCCCACCTGTTGGGATACTCTGTTGAGGTCTTCGAGCATGGTGTTCAAGTCTTCCAGCGATTCTGCCATAATGACAATATCGTCGGCAAACCGAAGGTGAGTGATATACTCGCCGTTTATGTTGATGCCACGTCCTTTCCTAAGACCCTCGAAAACAACTTATAAATGTGGCTCAGGAGCGTGATGGGCCTATAATTCTTCAACAAAGTATTATCACCTTTCTTAGCTGTGTGGTTCCCGGCATAGAATAGGACCACTCCATCTCTTCTCGTGGATGTCGTAAGAGGCGACTAAGGGAACACCAAAGGATGGGCAGCGGCGTCTTTTGTGATGCATCCTCATAAATACTATAATACCGCGCTCGCCAACCCGTTTGCCAAGCGTGGCGAGTATGGCAAGAAACCTCCCAATGAACGGACCGAACCCACACCTAGCACAAGCAATTTACATTAGTTGGAGGGGTTAGAGGGAATATTAGTAATTTCGATAATTTCGGTTGCTATTATATTCTTTAAAAAAAAAATCTAAAAAGCAATGGCTCATGCCACACACTGTCAAACGCTTGGAAAATATCCAATAATACACTGGTGCAGTAGGATTCCATGATCGAGTGATTCCATTATCTTTTTTGTTAGTCTGTGCACTTGGTCATTAGTGGCGTGCTTACTACGAAACCCAAACTGGTGATTAGGAATTAGTTACTTCTCCTTGAGTGTATAGGTAAGATTCGTTGTAGCAATAGATATTCGTATATTCTTTCTATATTTTGAATGGAATACGTAGCAGACTTATGGGCCCATACGATTTTGCTTCTGCGGGTTGTTATTCTGATGTCAACGGTTCACTATTGTTTGACAAAAACGTATGACAAACGATCATTTTACAAACAACGTTTGAAAAACTAATCATTTGACAAACTTTCATTTCGCAAACATATTACTTCAAAAAGAATCATTTGATAAATAAAGGTTTTGCAAAGGGGAATGCCGGATTTTGTATGGACCCCGTCCCCACCCTCCAACAGACATGAAATGCATGTCAGGTTGTTCGTTCCTACCCATAAAAATACAAAACACCTGATTTAGTCGAAAAATCTACGGGGTTTATTTAAAAAAACTTTTACAAAAAGTGTTTTTTTTTTATACAAAAGTATGGTTTTCTTAAACAAAGTTATATTTTAACGGTACGTGTATGTACTGGTGACCCTCTTTCCTGTGACTTTGCCTTCAGCTTACCATCAGGCGAGGTGAAGTCAAATTGACGTGTCCTACATAAAAAAAGTAAACAAATGAAAAATTGTATTAAAAATAAGCATAGACGTAAAAAAAATTACATTGAGGTGAATTAGATCGGTCACCATCATCAGTCATCAGGTCATCACGTATTTTTTATTTTTTTATTTAATAAACAATGTAAACAGACGACCAGACATAGCTCTTAACGGTCTGATTCCACAGACTACATAAGTATGCTTCCCGTCGTTTTCGAGCGTTAGTAAGCTTATCTCTGTGGTTAGTATATTACTTACTCTATGGTGAAATGGTAAGTATTGTTTTATCTTTGGAACTATAGTAATCAGCATATATCTTGACTCCAGTGATTTCACAAAATGTACTGAGCGGAGTTGTGTCTTTTGACGATAGTGCGGGGAGCTATGCACTCATAAAATATATCAAATCAATATGCTAGCGCCAGAGGATCGTTTCTCTCGGGACTTGAGGTCAAGATAAATACTGGAAACTGTACCGAACCATCAAAAGAGTTCGGAGTAGACTTTAGCCGACCAACTGCGTTTAGTGCATTTTGTGAAACCTGTGGAGTCAAGATATACTGGTAACTATACTTTCATAGACAATTCAATTAAAAAAATCCAAAGGTAACGCTCGAAAACAATCCGATCACATTACAGTGGGTACATGGTTTGGTATTGCGGGCAGTAACAACAAATCCGGTGGTCTAAAAGGAATTCAATCATTATGTCTGGTGGATTGCTCTCCAGAAGATCGGATTTGGTTCGGAGCATACCGAGTTCGGTGGTTCGCTCTGCACCAAATTCGGTGGTCCGTTAGGGGTTTTGTAAGAATGCTCGCTCTCACAGAATATATACAGATATATGCAAAGTTCGCAAACAACGAACGAGTGATGACTGCTTGGCCCGAACGCACTACCTGCGTCTACGCACACCGCGCTTGTTTTTTAGCAGCTTGGTATGCATCGCTTTAATCATATTCGCGTAAGCTATAGGAAAAGAAAAATATTGTATACAACTTTGTGTACATCTCCATAGTAAAAAACATCTCAATCCTTCTAGGCGCTGTAAAATCTAAACCCCATACATTTCAAGGATGTCGCCATAGTAAAAAATTATCTATCCTACTAGACGCTTCAAATGACATATATTTCAAATCTGTTGGTGGGTGGGGTCGTTTTCATGCAATGTCCTTTATCACTCAGAAAATATATCAAATGTATAAAATTTATTTTAATAATGTTCATTTGACAAAATAAAGTCAGTTAACAAACAGTCAAACAAGCAAGCATAAACCACGCGTGTAGCACACAGTAGGCAAGTAGCATGAAGCAAACATCATTTCTGTCACAGCTCCGGCGCTGCGGGTCCCACACTAGCTTGTCGTCACAGATGGTTGTAACGCCCACCGCCGCGGTTTAGGCCAGTAAGCCGAAGCGCGGGCTTTGTAACCACCTGCTCTTTACTTAGCTCGTGAGCCGCCTCACCCCTCCGCGCCTGCGCGGGCTTAAATAACACTCCAAGGGTAGGGCAAATAAGACCATGTTAAGTCGGATTTGCAGAGATTCATTTCTGTTGACAACTTTTGACTATACAAGACAATAATTGAAGGGTAAAACATGTTTTGCCAACTAAAATGTTAAAGAAATAATCAATTTGTGAAAAACAGGCAAAATGAAATTTTTCCAAATAAATATTTGGTCGAATGAGTAGTTTATTAAACAATAGTTTGTAAATGATAAGTTTGTCAACTATAATTTTGTCAAACATTTGTCAAATGAAGATTTGTTATTCGTTTTTTTTTCAAATTATTAGGTACCTCGACAGCATAACTATTTGTACGACCTTCCACTCAAGGGGAAAGATCCGAAGTCTGATCATATTAGTGACGTAAGAAAAGATATGCCAGATTCAGGTAGTTCTTGTAATATACGATTTCTAATAAGATCGTATTCTGGTGCCTTTTTTGGTTCCGATTTTTTTAGAATTCGAGCAACTTCTGGTTTTTGTAAATTTAAAGGGCATTTCCTGCGTATTGTTTGGATTATTTAAGTGGGCAGTAATTTCTGCTGCATCTTATAGTGAGCCGTCATATGTTTGAGAAGTGAAGACGTTTGAGGGATGTTCTGAGAAGGCTACAGCTTTCTCTTGGATTTTAGATTTTAGTTTTCTGGTGGCTTACTATAATGAATAATCAGAGGAAGCGGTAGCATCCACCCTGGACAGGTAATTATAAAATCCATCATTACGATCTTTCTCTAGGGTGCGCTTTCCCTGTCTGTTGGACTGATTCAGTTGTTTTTCCGCAATAGGGTCTCTAGTTGTTTGCCAGCATTTTCGTTTGCTCCTTGTTTCGTTTATTTTATCGAATATGTGTTTCAGTATATGGTTGTCCTTGTTTCTAGATGGTTGTGGTGGGGTCAATAGAAGTATAGCAACGCTTTTGTTCCTTTGTCTTCCGATTTTAGACCAACTGATTCATGAAATGCTTTGTCTGCGAGCTCTCGAAATAGGGACCAGTTGGTACTTTTCTTATGCAGAATACATTTTTGACGCATTCTTGGGGGGTAGTGTGTAGTTCAACTATGATTGGAGAGTGGTCGGAGGAACAAACCAAAAATCTATAAAATCTGGAACTTTTCTTCCATCTGATGGCCAGTTAGTCGGTTGACCAGACGATATCAGACGATACCACCAGATATACATATTTCTTGTTTGTATGTATTTAGGGAGTTCTAGCCCTTTGGGTAGGGTGAGTCTAGAACCCCAAAACGTGTGCTTCGCATTGTAATCACCTCCAGCAATAAACCTGTTTCCAAGAGATTGGAAGAAATTATGGAACGTTTCCTTGATAGTAAATCTTGGTGGATAATAGGGACTGGATTATCCGATAATAGGGACTGGAGTGTCCGTTATCACGACGTTTGTTGCCTGGATGAACTTTTTGGAGTAATGTTCTAGTACATGGTGCTTGATGTTTGACCTGATGAAAATGTGAAGACATTTGTGAAATTAATTTTAACATTTGGGTTTTTGTTGTGTTGACGATTCTTTTTCTCCTTCACCTGTTTTTTATTTTGCTATAATCCAGAAGATGGCCTTATTTTTAAAAATTATTTGCTATTCTTGACTTAGAATAATAACGCATAGAAACGCAATACGCGCGAGAGAAGTGAAGCCATTTCAACCAAGCCGGCTTACCTATTATCAGGGTTACCAGTGTTATCACATAATTAGGTAAAATATTGAAAACAAATTCATTGGTATTAGTAAGTTTCAAAATACTCCATGGATATATAATTGATTCGTATACTTTTACTTACTGCTTTTAGATACGTACCAAAACCTGTATTTTGAATAAAAATCTATAACTATTTAATTTTTTATTCATAGCTATAGAACATAAACATATTCGAAGCAAACTGAAATAATAAATAAAATATCTACAATAATATAATGCGTCGAAAACGAATTCTACATGGACACGATTTAATAATTTAAAGTTTTCACTTCTGCCGGCACCCCCGGAGTACAACCCGTCTTTTTTTTAGAAGTACATTTTTGGTTAATTGAAACCGTTATCCTTTTTATTAACACGCTTTTTAACACGCTTTTATTAGCTTCACTTGTAACTAACTATGTATGTAAGAAAATCTTGGAATCTTAATTTGACCCACTGCCCGGTCTTCGAATGGGATGCAATTTTGCACACGCTCTGAGTTCTGATGATAAGAAACGTCATTACAAATCCAATATGGCAGCCTCCCCAAGATGGCGGACTGGCTGTTTGAAATCCTCCCCCCATGATATGGGTATCAAATGAAAGGGTTTGCTGTCAGGAAAACGAAAAAAATAGTCACGTGACTTAAATCCAATATGGCGGACGTCCAAGATGGCGGGCAGGCTATTTGAAATACACCCCCCATGATATGGGTATCAAATGAAAGGGTTTGCTGTCAGGAAAACGAAAAAAAAAAGTCACGTGACTTAAATCCAATATGGCGGACGTCCAAAATGGCGGACAGACTTTTTGAAATACACCCCCATGATATGGGTATTAAATGAAAGGGTTTACTGTCAGGAATACGAAAAAAAAGTCACATGACTTAATTCCAAGTTGGCGGATTGGCTGTTTGAAATGCACCCTCATGATATGGGTATTAAATGAAAGGGTTTGCTGAATGGGATACGAAAAAAATAATCACGTGACCTAAATCCAACATGGCGGAAGGTGGCGAATTGGTTATTTGAAATGCAGCCCAATGATTTAGGTATAAAATGAAAGGGTTTGCTGAAAAGAATGCGAAATGACATTTTCTTACCAAATGATCATGTCATGGCACAGTGTATTATTTTGCCTCAGTAGCGGTCATCCTCATCTTTTTATGTCTGACGATAGATAACTACCTAACTAAATTTGTAGTAAAACTCCAAATAATTTATCTTTCATAGTTTTAGAGAAATTGAAGAAATCGAGAAAAGTCCATAGAAACCATAAAAACCATTTATCTCTTTTGTTGTTCGTTCTTATTCACGGATTTTTTTTTGTATGATTCTGTTATAATTTAGGCACCGATTTATGAAAAAAAAAAGAAACCTATTCTCGTCTATTTTAGCGAGCATATATTTTTTTAATTAATATTTCATTTAATTTTTAAAAGACGCATCCCTTGCCGGTCGCATTTTTTTTAGTGCCTACTTGTTAATGGTGGTTATTACTACTACCACAAAAAAATCAGACGCTACCAGTACAGGACAGCTGTGATATTCAATCTTTAAGTTTTGAGCTAGGGTTGTCTCTAGTCGTCTATGGTAGATATAGTTCAGTTTGGTCATTATATATTTTTATTTTTCAGTCTGCACTACTTATCTACTTACTATTATGACAAGTACACTACATTTCAGTAAAATAATAATAATAATAATAATTCTTAAACATATTTTAAAAAAATATTTAAAATGTAATTGATATATATTTAAAACTGAATAAAGAGAATAATAATTCTAAATTTATATAAAAAGTGAAAAACGTTTATTAAAAACCAAGAAGTAGTTCTGTCGTTACTTCAAAAATAGTTGAACCTGAAATTGATAAAATTCAATAGACCACCTCTGAGGTATGAATCAAAGAATCAATTTCGTTTATTCAGTTTAGGCCCATAGAGAGCACATAGGAACGTCATTTTTTACAATTATCTCTAGAAATATTATAAAAATATAAAATATTAAATAAAGTAAATAAACCATTTGAAAATGGTTTTTTTGTTGGTTGGGTAAGTTGTTTCTATTGAGAAGTGTAACTGTACTAAACTGAATAAAAGTACCATACCTTAAATATATAGTAACCATGATTATCTGGTCTAAGATTTATACAAATGTTGCGCAATGTTGATGTGAGGGTGCAGTGTATGGTCGTTACCGTTATCGAAAATTATTAATGGATCATTTGTGGGCAACTCCACCTATTCAAATTGAATATCTGATTCAGAAGGGTAATACTGAACATTATCAGTTGACAACTGATAATGTTCAGTATTACCCCTACTTCTAATAGAGAAAGAACTTTCGAGAGTAAAGGCATCTTCGGTTTGCGACGTTTATTGTAGGACAATGTTGATAAATATGGATCGGATGATTCGAGTCCACGGTGAAATAATCGTATTTTTTTTCTTTACAATTGTTCCTCGCCAAACTTAATCGTTTAACGGCGAAAGCGCGCTCTTAGCTGTGTATACTATAGAACCTACCTAACATATTTATTATATAATTAAAAATTAAAAATAAAACAAAACATAGGTACAGAAATAAAAAGTAAAACAAAATCTAGTAAAGTGATAGTAGTTTTCCGATCTAACTAACGATCATAAGGCCAAAATTGGTTTCTGGATTCCCCGGTTTATGTTATTTTTACCACGTTGCCATTCGTAAGAGACATACATACACATGTCTGAAACGTCTTACAAATATTTGCGAAAATTTAAGAGTTCAGCAATATCTCAGCAGTAGAGGGGTATCACTAAATCATACCACAATTTTAAGTCAATCTAACTCTATCTTAACCGTCAATCTAAATCTTATAAATTTCGAATAATTGTATTTTTTTATGACAACCCTATTACCATAGAAATTATAAAAAAAACTTAGAAACGTCATACCTCAGCTGTCCTGCATCGAAAATAATCAAAAATTTGTAAATAGGAAGCTACAACGCTAGAGTGTATTTGCCAAGTGAAAAAAATGCGACCGTCAACTAGAAAATTTTCCATTTAATTTTTTCTGAAAATTTCTAAAATATTTTTTTTTCGTGTGCCAGGTCATTTGCATACCTGTTATTTTAACACTCAATTATGTATATATTTCGCCATTTATTAGTAATTTTAACTATGATCAATTTTAATAATTTCGCGCTAAATCTGTAAAAAACTTTTAGACAAAGTTCAATGACCTTTCAAGAAAAGCTACATATTTTAAAAACCAAGCAATATTGTTAATCTGGTGTGTCATAGTATGCTGTATTATGATTATATGCATCGAAATTGGCTATAAAAGGAGGATGTCCGCTACTGAGGCAAAATAATACACTGTGCATGGGTATCAATCAATAAGGTTCGACGAGAGGAATACGAAGATTGGACTTTAAGATTTATTATGAAAGAAAGCGTCATTAAAGATGATTACCTACTTTACAACCATTTCGCATAGGTAATTATATATCGTTCCTCACGAACTGAAATTGTTTATGTTTACCTGCGATCTAATGAAGATTTGGCAAAGGGAAAACTCTTGAGTCATCAAACTAAATGTCCTTATTTTTAGTTCGTGCTAAAAGCGTATTTTTTAGTTTTTTTTATTACTTAATCAAGTTTTAAGATTCTTGATAATAAATAAGACATAAAACACGACATTCGTTTCAATTACCTAAAAATAAGAGTGAAATTCGAAAATCTCATAAAACTCGTCTTCAAATAGTCCCACGAGTGATATTCGTAAAACTCTAATAACATAAATAAGCAAATATTGCATGCCCTTTTTTTTTTTTTTTTTTTTTTACGTGCGGGAAATCCCCACGGATACCCGCCCCTCCGGAGCCGGAGGGGTGGGTTATGTCGGACTCGAACCGACTAAACCGCACGCCGTCTGTGGGTCGTGGTGCTAGGCCGAAGGTGAGGTTGTCTTGCGACATATCCCTCGCACCCCGGCTGACCCAGGGCCATCCCTTTCGGTCTGGCCCTCCTCGGGAGGTGGGGACCACGCCGTCCCCGACTCAACCCCGGTGTGGGGAGGCGCGCATCGTCCTACGATGCGCGCCGCCGCCGTGGCCTGCTTCTGCTAGGGTGACGGGTGGCTCCACCCGTCACCCTCAGGCCCGCGCTCATGGGGGGCGGAGGTCTGTAAGCGCCCTCCGACGCCCGAGCCGCCTTCGGGCGCGAGCAGCGATGTCAGCGAGTCTTTCTCGCTCACCGCGCCGCGCCCGCTCTGCTGTCTCCTTCGCGAGCATGACCTGCTCGCAGAAAGAGGCGCTGGCCGCCCACGCATCCGCGCAGCGGACCATCGCCGCGAGCAGGGTGGAGAGCGTGAGCACTCTCACCCCCAGGGCCTGCACAAGCTCCCGCCTCGGCGCCTCAAACGCCGGACACTCGGTGAGCGTGTGCAGCCCCGAGTCCACGCTCGCGTCGCAGTGATGGCACTCGGGCGTTGGCTCAATACCCATCAGATGCAGATACCGCCCGAAGTAACCGTGCCCGGCTATCATCTGCGTCTGACGGTACGAGAGGCTCCCGTGTGGCCTCTCTAGCCACTCCCCCATGATGGGTCTTACCGCCGCAATCACGGCGTGCCCTGCGCGTGGTTGCCCAAGTCGTCGCTCCCACTCGGCCACCATGACCTGGTGGAGCCGGGATTTCTCGGCCCGAATGTCCTCGGGCTCGGGATCGAATCCCCGCTCCCGCGCCTCCTTTCGGAACTGGTATAGTGCCGAGAGGGCCCTCGCTTCCAGGATCCACGGTGGCGATCCGGCCAGGAGACTCGCCGCTTCGAAGGATATCGTGCGGTATCCCCTGATGGCCCTGGAGGCCATCGTCCTCTGCGCCGTACGGAGCAGAGGCAGGAATCTGGCCCCCAGGGTGTCCGCCCACACGGGGCACCCATATAGGGCCATGGACCGCACGACACCCGCGTAGAGTCTCCTGCAGGAGGCCCCTGGGCCCTTCAAGTTGGGCAACAGCCGACTCAGGGCATTCGCCGTGGTGACCAACTTGGGGCGCAGGCTTCGGAGATGTTGTCCGAAGTCCCATCGACCGTCAAGCACGAGCCCCAGGTATTTCAGCTGGGGCTTGATGTCGATGGGAGTGCCTCCCACTGTAAGGCTGGCTCCCGGGCCTGGCCTGCGCCGAGGACCATGAAAGAACATGGCCTCGGACTTGTGCAGAGCCACCTCGAGACCCAGCCGCCGGATCCGCTCGACGACTTGGCCAACCGCGGTCGTGGCCCTCAGGGTTGCCTCGCGGTGCGTAGCCCCGCTCACCATCACCAGCGTGTCGTCCGCATAACACGTGACGGTGGCACCGTACGCGAAGTCACCGCGAAGCACCCAGTCGTAACCGATGTTCCACAGTAACGGCCCCAGGACCGATCCCTGTGGAACACCGCACGACATCTCACGCCTACCGACTCCGGTCGAACTCGGGTAGACGACGGCTCTCTCCGTCAGGTAAGCCCCGACTATGCGGCGGAGGTAGAGAGGCACACCGTGGTACACGAGTGCCTCCCTGATGCAACTCCAGGGCAAGGTGTTGAAGGCGTTGGAGATGTCCAAGGACACCGCCAACATCACCTCGCCCCGGGCAACCGCATCCTCCGCCAGAGTCCTCACACGCATGATGGCATCCACAGTGGAACGCCACCGGCGGAACCCAAACTGGGTATTCGCCAGGTCCGGCCCCACTCTAGAGAGATGCTCGACGAGGCGCTTGGCAATTACTCTTTCGAAGAGTTTGCCCACCTCGTCGAGCAGCACTATGGGCCGGTACCCGGACGGCTCGTCCGCCGGGCGTCCCTTCTTGCGGATGAGGACCAGTTTCCCCGTCCTCCACATCTTCGGAAACTGGCCCCGCTCCAAACATGCGCTGAGGAACCCTCTCAGTCGGGGTTCGAGACCGTCTTCCCCTAGAGCTAGGACCCACGCGCGGCCTGGAATGCCGTCGGGTCCCGGGGCGGTGTTTTTCTTGGCTCTCAGCCTTCGCACCGCCAGCTCTAGTTCTACCCAAGTGACCTCGGGCACGTCGTCGTCAATCACCGCACTGGGCGCCGTACTGGGTGCCGTAGGCGACCGAGGCGGCGGAGCCATCTGCGGCGGAACATGTTCCGCTCGCGCCGGGAACAGGGATTCCACCACTCCTCCGAGCAGAGCCGGTTCGAGCACCTGGGTCAGCGGAGGGGCCCGGGGGCGCAGCTTTTCTCTTACCATAAGGTAAGGCCGCCCCCATGGGTCCCGCTCCAGCGTCTCCAGGAGCCCCCGGTAACAAGCGGCCTTAGACCGCTTGATCTCCGCTCGGAGGGCATTCCGGGCCTCCCTGTATCCCTCGTGAAGCTCCGCCAGTCGGGGCTCCGAATCTGCGGTACGGCTACGCCTCCTACGGAGTCGAGCCCACCGGCGGTGCGTGATCACGCAGGCTTGACGCAGCCTCGCGATCTCCGCATTCCACCAGTAGACCCGACGCCTCGGATTATAGGCTGGAGCCCTAGGCATACCCGCATCGCAGACCCGTGTCATGGCCTCCCGGAACCAGGCCGCTTCATCGTCTATGTCGACAGGCCTGTCCGGCGCAATGGCCCAGGCCTGTACGATGGCGGCCTCCAGGAGGTCCTCCCGATTCAGTCGCCCCAACACCCAGCGCGGCTCGCGTTGGGCCGATATGACCGGCGCATCACCCGCAGGAGGGGAGACATCGAACCGAACGTATCGGTGATCCGATAGTGTCTCCACCTCCACGGCGACACGCCAGTCCCGCACGCGGAGTGACAGGGAAGCGCTCGCGAACGAAAGGTCTATGATCGACCTGCGCTCCCCCGCCACAAAGGTGCCCACATACGTGGCTTCGGCCCCGCGATTCTGGAGAACTAAACCGAGAGAATCGGCCCAGCTCTCCAGGGCCCTGCCCCGCGCGTTCGTGCGCCGGGAACCCCAAGCCTGAGACCAGGCGTTGAAGTCCCCGAGCACAAGAACCGGACGAGGCGTACAGGCATTGACGACGTCGGTCAGCCGCTCCAGCGACCGCCGATACTGCCCAATGAGTCGGTGTGACCCCGGCGTGAGATAAACGGCCACGACCGCAATCTCCCCTACACGCGCCGCTACGATGCCATGCTCCCTTGCGATCACTACAAGGGGAGGGGCACCCGCAGCGGCGTTATGCACCAGTGCCGCCGATCCATCCAGGTCGACCACCCAGGCGGGCCCGAGGGGCCGGTGAGTGTATGGATCGGCGACAGCGGCGACGTCGATGGACCACTGTGCCATGCTCTGGAGCAGAAGTGCCTGAGCATCGACACCGTGGCCCAGGTTCGCCTGCAGGATGCGGAGATGAGGATCCATTATGGAACCATCTCCGCATCCTGCCCCGAACCATTGGCGGAACGCCCGTCTCGCGGCGGCGGCTCCCCGCGGGTGCAGGCCTTGCTGCCAACCCTATGGTCGGCCGGCTTGCCCTCCGCCGCACACCTGAAACAGTGCGGCGGAGCAATATTGCATGCCCTAGCAGTATTTCAAGACACTGCTGTGGCTTTGCTTCAGTAGATGGAGGGCCTGAGTGTGTGTAGGTATGGGGTTAGTTTGTTAACAAATGAACTTGTACGTTGTATTATTGATCATATTTGTGTGTTTACTTAACTTTCGTGTACTTGTATCACACAGTTTTCTGGAACATTGTGTACTGCAACAACAACCATAGCTTGAATGTTTAAATTAGTTCACAAGTTAAAATTCAGCATTTATGGAAGTAATATACCTAAGTAAAAGCACACATTATGATGGAAATTTGAATATGAAAATGTAAGACAAACTAAACAATTATTTTATTCAGGAAAATAGGTAACAGGTGTGATGATTATGTCTAAATTATTACAGCCATTAATTACTTCGCACATCTTCCCGTAACTAGTAAAGTGTTTTGGTGGAAATGTTCTGTGCCATTTTAATTTACCGTTGAATTTGAATTAAATCTTTTAAGCATTTTTCATGCTAAATATTCAAATCGAATTAAAGAGAAAAATTGAATCGATCTAGGCGGGGTTTGAACCCTAGATGTTGGCCTTACAAGGGCAATGCTTTGACCATCAAACTACCAGACCTCGCCCTAACCAATTTAAATTTCTCCTCTATATCGGTGTTTGAGGCGACAGTGGAGCATCTACTGACATTCTTACGAACTATCGGAACGATTACGAACTATCGGGCGAGGTCTGGTAGCTTAGTGGTCAAAGCATTACCCTTGTATGGCAAAGATCGCGGGTTCAAACATTTCAACAACCGATTCAATTTTTTCTCTTTAATTCGATTACGTTGAATGATATTGGTAGCCCAAAACGTTTACATGTCTAAACCCTGATATAAAATGTCTTTGGTGAGGTTGGTTTCACTTTACTTCTGACCCAACGCACCGCCAAGCTACGCCACTGGTGCCACAGCAGCAATGTTTAGTCCAGCTACACTTTAAAGCACATTTCAGTAACATTTCATCAGCTTGTCCCGCTCTTGCCCTACCGCACTACAGGCCTTACTACCGGTAGTGCCGGCAGTGCGGTGTGTCACCCATACTTGTGTCCCCGCAGCGAGGAGTGGGTAGCGGCCATCCGCGCCGTGTCGCAGCAGCTGAGCGCGGGCGGCGCAGCAGCGCCGGCGCCCGGCGCCGCGCCCGACACCGACGACAAGGACATGGCGCAGCTCGGCACCAGCTTCCGCGACCCGCGCCGCGTGGTGAGTACACGACCGGTCCAAGGCAACAGAGCTGCCATTGCGAATACTTGTTAAGTTTTCTCCACATCACTACCTTTGCAGGCAACCTGATACAGTAGTGTGCTCCTTGAATATTAGATAGATACATAGATAATTCTTTATTGTGCATCAATATTATTACAGAGCATTGTAAATGGATACAGTTGCAGTTAAGTGCACACTATCACTAAAACTGATTTCTTCCAGGCAACCTTAGCTGAATATGGCAGCTGGAATATTATAACATAATGAACGAGAAAGGCTCATTGCATCTTTACTGAGTCCCCACATGTGCCACATGGGTAGGGATCGTGCCGGATGGTTAATGAATGAATTTATTTTCACTTACTCATGAAATCATCTTACCGCAATTAGGCACATAATGATACCTTTAATCTAACTGTGGTTTTTTATTGTTGTATTTCACAAGTGGGTAGGTATCATTGTATACCTAATTGCGGTGAAATGAAAATGCAATTAATTAGCGTTTCTTGTACCGCCGCGTCCTGTGTTGTGACGCGTGGACGCTAGACACTCCATCACACCACCCGAGCACTGCCTGGCGCTCCCTGCGCCTGGTGCCTCGCGTGCAGTCTGACAATAGCTACGTGTTGCGAAGTAGTCGCGCCGACATTCCTCGTCGTTCGACATTTTTGCATTACCTGACAGCTAAACAACATTTGAAGAACTACCAAAATAAATAAGTATAGATATGTATGTGCATATCCGGTCGACTCACACTTCAGTTGTGTAGTGTGACTCAACGTATTTTGACAACGCGGAGCTTTTCCCTGATCGTTGTGTGCTCGTGAACTAATCTGTTCGATGAGTCACTTGTTTACGAGTCATTTAAGGCAAACGTGCCGCATTGTCCAACGAGTACCTACTCGGGTCTATACCCTACATGCACCGGAGCTATGTGCAGAGGCCGGCCGATGAATACGAGCGGCACATGTTGGGGTCGCGCGCGTGCCCTTTGCTGACAACAAGCCGTGTGTTACATAAACACGAATCGTTTATGAATCATTTTTTGGTTTAAGTTAGTTGTTCGTTCTGACGTCTCAAGTTTTAGTAGTATGTGACGATGTGATGACAACAACACTTACAGGCATTATACAATAAACTGTCAACTGTTTGAGCTAGACAGAAAGAACTGTGCGCCCTCGCGCTGGCTGAACTATGGGCAGTTAAGCACGCCACCTCCGGGCAATGTGCTAACCTTGAAATTGAACCCCATATGTTCCGAAAGCACTAGAAATATGTTCACAAGCAACGATCTAAATTCCTCTCGCATCAGCAGCGTATCTAGTTTTAAACAATGATAGCCAAGCCAACCTCCGGAAGTTACATTCTTTTTATTTATATTTTATTCGCATCTCCGCTAAAACTCCAGAACAGCTGGGACCGATTTTGGATTTAAAATGTTTGTTGTAGTCCAGGAAAAGTTTAAATTTGGAAAAATTGCGAGGAAAGGGGTACAAAATTCCGCGCAACCGCCATGAGCTAGTACTGCATGAGGAGTATGAGTGGTGTGAGTTTTCTGGTTGGTCGGCAGACGCTGGAGAAGTTCGAGTTCGTGAAGGTGCTGGGCAAGGGCACGTTCGGCAAGGTGGTGCTGTCGCGCGAGAAGGGCACAGGCAAGCTGTATGCCATGAAGATCCTACGCAAGAACCTCATCATCCAGAAGGACGAGGTGGCGCACACCATCACCGAGAACCAGGTGCTCAAGAACACAAAGCACCCCTTCCTCACGGTACGTACCCACACATATAGAAACCCACACGTTACATTACATTCATATACGCATTCCTTATATTCTAGTTTGCCCATCTTTGTTTAACTAATTCTGTTTATGCTCTGAATTGTTTTTATCCATAACTATAATCGCTCTAAATTATCCACTAGCTGATGCCCGCGGCACTGCTTGCGTAGACGTCTGCACAAGTGGCAATTCGTTGGCCGACGATTAATGGAATAGAATGACGAATGTATGGGATTTTTTTAGTTCAAGCTCCGCATCTGCTCGACCGATTAACATGGATGCGTAAGATTTCCAATTTGCCAAAATATTTGTATTAAAAAAACCACGTCTAAATCTGTTCAGTGCCCCTAGTTTCGAGAGGAAGGAGCATTGCGATAGGCCACCTGCATACTGTGAAGCAGTGTGGGCGTGAAGCCAATGGTGATGTCCCGCAATGGAATTTTATCCCTACAGAGGGCGCATCTAAGTAGATTTCGTTGTTTGCCTAACATTTTTTTATGAATATACTGTATAGATGTAATGTTAGTGGAATGTATTTATTTCCTCAAAATGCTAAGCTAAAAAAAAACAGTGCCAGACAGTTATACGACGAAAGAATTTCACTTTAAGAATTTAATTTTAACTGAAAATTCTAGACAAGGTCCATTTAAGTAATAGATTCAGTTTCAGCTTCAGCATGACCGAAATTAAAATTGCGGTCATTGGACTCCCATCTGGAATTAGTAAGGCTCTCTGTTAAAATACAGGAACTGAACTTGTTACTGAGGCAGTACCTACTTCATATTCGCAAATTGTTCTAAGCGGTCTCCAACCCATAATAATTGGATAGATACAGTGTTTTACGATAAATACGGTATTTTTGTTGCATTAAGAGTTAAATAACACAATATCTTTTGGAAAAATTGTAAAATTTAAAGATTTCTTTTCGATGAGGTTAGCCTTCTTTCCAGTTAAAGTTGAACCTCTTTTCCTCAATTCTGCTTTGAGTTGTTGCATATTCCAAATTGAATACATACTGAAGCAAGTCCAGATCACAAAAAAAAAAACACAACAGTTGATGGAGCCAGACACTCGTCGCAGCGCCTTACCGTGATCAATCAATGTAATATGAACTACAGCAAGGTTCACTTACCTGTTACAAATGTTACCATCACCTGTGGAATCCCAACCAAGGTTGCGTGTATTGTGAGGTGTGTTTTTGTCTGTGTACTGTATTTGTTTAGTATTTTATGGCTGGTCCCCGCACAGCCGATCGCGGCGCTGAACTGCTCCCAGCGTCCACCAGCAGTCCCCACGATGTCGCATGTGCTCACTACTTTACTATTTTATTGTCCCAAGACGTAATTGTATCGGAAGTCGTTCCGTTCACACTCCGTCCCGGGGATTGGTATTTACTTCACTGTTTTACAATCTAAATCCCCGAAATATTGGCCCAACAATATCTATACCCTTAGATAACCTTAATGCTCGTGCGCAAGAAAAAAATGGAATCAATGACATTTCAATTGTCATCGAAACCTATGACTATTTTTGTTTTCTTTGCCTGTGGTATGGCCCTAGAATAGCACCACCCCATCTCCTCCCGTGGGTGTCGTAAGAGGCGACTAAGGGATTCAAATACCGGAGGATGGGCAGCAGCATCTTTCCGCGTACTAGCCACCAAACTGCGATCGCCAACCCGCCTGCCAAGCGTGGCGATTACGGCATTACCCCCCATGATGAACGAACCCAACAAACGGCCCCTAGTCCCCGGCGGCCCCGCTATTCCTGGCTATGGTAGCGGCCATGGTAACGGCGGGGCAAGGGGTGCGAAGAATCCCCGGCAGATGCCAGGCTACCAACCCCGACGACCTTTGGCCCTGGCAACGTACAACACGCTCACACTGCGAACCGACGAGAAGCTCGCTGAACTCGAGGAAGAATTGAGCAGGTTACGGTGGGATATCGTAGGATTGTGTGAAGTCCGGAGAGAGGGGCAGGACACCATGATCCTCAAATCCGGTAACCTGCTCTATTTCCGGGAGGGCTACATACTGTCCCAGGGTGGTGTCGGGTTTATCGTCCACAGGTCCCTTGTCAACAACATGGTCCAGATCGAGAGTGTTTCGACGAGGGTAGCGTACCTTATACTCAGAATCACCAAACGGTATTCGTTGAAGGTCATACAGGTACACGCACCGACCTCGAAACACCCCGACGACGAGGTGGAGACTATGTATGAGGATATCTCTAAAGCCATGCATAGCTCCCGAACACACTATACCGTTGTGATGGGGGACTTTAACGCGAAACTGGGCAAACGAAGCGACAACGAGCTGAAAGTGGGGCAATTTGGATATGGAAAGAGGAATGCACGTGGCCATCTGCTGGCCGGCTTCATGGAGAAGGAGGGCCTTTTTATGATGAACTCCTTCTTCAGAAAGCCGGAACAGCGTAAGTGGACATGGGTACACCCTAACGGTGTCACAAAAAATGAGATTGATTTCATCTTGTCGACGAAGAGGCACATATTCAATGATGTCTCCGTGATCAATTCAGTAAAAACAGGAAGCGATCACCGGATGGTAAGAGGCACATTGAATCTTAGAACAAAGCTCGAAAGATGTCGACTGATGAAGTCTACGCTCCGACCAGCACCTATCCAGTTCCAGAACCCTGAGCACTTTCAGCTCGAGTTGCAGAATCGCTTCGAATGCCTGGGAGATTGCGAAAATGTGGATGATTACAATGACAGATTTGTAGAAATTGTCCAAACGACTGGGTCTAAGATCTTCAAAGCCCGTCGTTCAAAAGGAACCAAAAAGATTTCGGACCTCACCAACAAACTCATGGAACAAAGACGAAATTTGGTTCTGCAGTCCTCTGAAGATGCTACTCAGTATCGGCGTTTAAACAGACAGATCTCCAAGTCCTTGACTCGCGACCTACGCCAATTTAATACGACTCGTATTAAGGAGGCGATTGAGAGCAACAAAGGCTCAAAGGTTTTCGCAAGGGATCTGTCTGTTGGTCAAAGTCAACTGAATAAGCTGAAGGCGGAGGATGGCAGAATTGTTTCGTCAAAGCCGGAGCTGTTGGAAGAGGTCGAGAAGTTCTACGGACAATTATACACGAGTGTACGGCAATCTGTTAATAATCTGGCCAAAGACCCAAGAGCCAGATTGACCCGACACTATACCGAGGATATCCCGGACGTCAGCCTGTACGAGATTAGAATGGCTCTCAAACAGCTAAAGAACAATAAGGCACCGGGTGATGATGGGATCACGGCTGAGCTTCTAAAAGCTGGTGGAACACCGATACTTAAAGCTCTTCAGAAGCTATTTGATTCCGTCATACTCGAGGGACGAACGCCTAAGGCATGGCACAGAAGTGTGGTGGTACTCTTCTTCAAAAAAGGTGATAAAACCTTGTTGAAGAATTATAGACCCATCTCGCTTCTGAGCCATGTCTACAAGTTGTTTTCGAGAGTCATTACGAATCGTCTCGCTCGCAGGTTCGACGACTTCCAGCCTCCCGAACAAGCCGGTTTCCGAAAAGGCTTTAGCACCATAGACCACATACATACGCTGCGACAGATTATACAGAAGACCGAGGAGTATAATCAGCCACTCTGCTTGGCGTTTGTGGACTATGAGAAAGCCTTCGATTCGATCGAGACCTGGGCTGTGCTACAGTCTCTCCAACGGTGCCAAATTGACTATCGATATATCGAAGCGCTGAAGTGTTTGTACGAAAACGCCACCATGTCAGTCCGCCTCCAGGATCAAAGCTCAAAACCTATCCAGTTGCAGCGAGGGGTGAGACAGGGAGACGTTATATCTCCGAAACTGTTCACCGCCGGCCTGGAAGATGTTTTCAAGCTCCTGGACTGGAGAAGACTCGGCATCAATATCAACGGCGAGTACATCACTCACCTTCGATTCGCTGACGATATCGTAGTCATGGCTGAGACCTTGGAAGACCTAGGCACAATGCTCGAAGACCTCAGTAGAGCCTCCCAACAAGTGGGCCTCAAAATGAACATGGACAAGACGAAAATTATGTCAAATGTCCATGTCGCACCCACTTCTTCTTTAAAGGTTGGAGACTCTACACTCGAAGTTGTCGACGAATATGTTTACCTGGGACAGACAGTCCAGTTAGGCAGGTCCAACTTTGAGAAAGAGGTCAATCGTCGAATCCAACTCGGCTGGGCAGCGTTCGGGAAGCTTCGTAATATCTTCTCGTCCAAAATACCGCAGTGTCTCAAGACTAAAGTCTACGATCAGTGTGTGTTGCCAGCGATGACCTACGGAACTGAGACTTGGTCCCTTACTATGGGCCTCATAAGAAGGCTCAAGGTCACCCAAAGGGCGATGGAGCGTGCTATGCTCGGAGTTTCCCTGCGTGATCGAATCAGAAATGAGGAGATCCGCAGGAGAACTAAAGTAACCGACATAGCACACAGAATCGCCAAACTTAAGTGGCAGTGGGCGGGGCACATAGCTCGTAGAACAGATGGCCGTTGGGGCAAGAGAGTTCTCGAGTGGCGACCACGCGCCGGAAGACGCAGTGTAGGCAGGCCTCCCACACGGTGGACCGACGACCTAGTGAAGGTCGCGGGAAGGGCATGGATGCGGAAGGCGCAGGACCGGTCATTGTGGAAATCCTTGGGGGAGGCCTTTGTCCAGCAGTGGACGTCTTTCGGCTGAAATGATGAATGATGATGATTCCTATGACATGGACTCTTGGACTCTGCTCTTTTTCGACCAAACAATAGTAAACAAAAAACAAGTCGGTTCAAATATGACAGCTATGAGTTTGTTATTGTTGTTTGGTCATTGCGCTCTTGCTGCCATCTACAATTAGTTTTGCGTGCGCATCCCCAATGCAATGCTTCGTTTTCTTGATACGTTTACGATAGTTTTTCTAGTTAAGGGTAAAATAGTTATTCCGTCCTCCGCAGACAAATACAATAATTAATAATTGTAATATATAGGTAATAATGAAATCGCGATAGAATCAGTTAATGGTAGGTACATTATGGTACAAGTGTGTAAAGTTGGAGGACAGTAATCCATACTTCCATACTAATATTATAAATGCGAAAGTAACTCTGTCTGTCTGTCTGTCTGTCTGTATGTTACGCTTTCACGCCTAAACCACTGAACCGATCGTGATGAAATTTGGTACAGAGGTATATTAGAGCTTGAGAACGGACATAGTCACCTTTTATCACGAGAAAGGGCGTTTAAGGGGGGGAAGTAAGGGATGAAAGATTTTATGAAAGTTTGTCATTTCTGAAGCTATCTTAATGAAATTTGGTACAGAGGTAGATTAGAGCTTGGAAACGGACATAGACTACCTTTTATCGCAAAAAAGGTAGTGGGAGAGGGGGGGAGGGGGATGTGGCTATGGGATGAAAATTTGTCTTTTTTGACGATATCTTAATGAAATATGGAACAGAGGTAGATTAGAGTTGGGAACGGACATAGGTTTTTTTTATCGCAAAAAGGAGGGGACCAGGGTCTTGGGATAAAAGTTTATCGTTTTAGAAGATTTCCTGATGAAATTTGGTACAGAGTTAGATTAGAGCTTGGGAACGGACATAGGCTACCTTTTATCGCGAAAAGGGGGGAAAAAGGAGGGGATCAGGGTCTTAGGATAAAAGTTTATCGTTTTAGAAGATTTCCTGATGAAATTTGGTACAGAAATAGTTTAGAGCTTGGGAACGGACATAGACTACCTTTTATCGCAAAAAGGGGGGTAGTCCCCCCGACTAGGGCCTTGGGATGAACGTTTGTCATTTTTGAAGATTTCCTGATGAAATATGATGCAGAGATAGTTTAGAGCTTGGGAACGGACATAGGCAACCTTTTATCGCGAAAATTTAGAAGGGGGGGGGGGTAGGGCCTTGGGATGAAAGTTTGTTATCTTTGAAGATTTCCTGATGAAATTTGGTACAGAGATAGTTTAGAGCTTGGGAACGAACATGGGCTACCTTTTGTCACGAAAGACTGAGTTAAGGGGGGGGGGGGGGGTTATAGGGGATGAAAGTTTGCCGGTTTTGAAGACATCCTGATGATATATTTGGTACAGACATGGATTAAAGCTGAACATAGGCTACCTATTGACGCGAAAATGGAGGTATGGGGGGGGGGGGCGTAATAAGGATGAAAGTTTAACAGTTTTTAAGATATCCTGATGAAATTTGGTAAGTACAGAGATGGATTAGAGCTCGAAAATGGACAAAGGCTACCTGTTATTGCAAAAAAATGAATTGAAGGGGTGGAATAGGGCTAGAGTATGTAAGTTTGACAATTTTGGAAATATCTTGATAAAATTGGTATAGAGATGGATTAGAGCTTGGAAATGGATATGGGCTACCCCTTATCACGAAAAAAGGGATAGAAGGGGAAGGGGGGAAAGGGGAATAGGGCTATGGGGTTAAAGTTTCTCATTATTCAATGGCACAAAAAAGGGGGGAATATGGCATAAATAGTAACAATTTCTTTTAAGATGTTCTCATGAATTTGGTACAAAGGTGAATTTGAGCTTCGGAACGGACATAGTCGAGTAGCAAACCAAATATAGAAGCGAGTGGAGAGGCGAGTAGATACTATTATAGGGACGAGTGGATAGGCGTGTAAAGATCGAAAGTCGAGTAGAGTCAACTACAGGGGCAAGTAGATATGCGACTAGAGAGCCAGTAGAGAGGCGAGTATAGAAACAAATAGAATGCAGTAAAGGGTTGAGTAGAGAGGCGAATAGGGAGGCGAGTGAAAAGATGAATGTAGTGGCGAGTAGAGATCGAATAGAGAGTTGAGTAGAGGTGCGAGTAGATAGGCGAGTGGGGAGAGTCAAGTAGAGAGGTGAAAAGAGAATCAAATGGATGGGCAAGTAGAGAGGCCAATGGAAAGGCGAGTATAGAGAAGAGTACAAAGTCGAGTAGAGAGGGGAACAGAGAAGTTAGTAGAGAGTCGAGTATAAATTCAAGTATAGAGGCGAGTAGAAAGTCGAATATAGAGGCGAGTAGAAAGTCGAGAACAGAGGTGAGTACATAGTCGAGGACAAAGTTGAGTAGAGAGGCGATCGGATCAACACTAAGCGATAACCGACATCCACGCGGGCGGAGCCGCGGGCAATAGCTAGTACTCAATAAACACGTGTATCATACGATGTTTTTCAACATTCTTGTGAATAAAATAATATTGGCCCTTGCTAGTTTCAGGTAGTAAACTTTCCATAACGTTAAGGGCTTCACATCAACCACATCAAATATCGGTCGTTGTACAATATAAATCATTTTCTTCATAACTAGTACTTGTAGGCATTTGAATTAATAAAGAACTATAATTTTAAAAGTGAAAATTGTAGTGAAATTTTTATTCGCAGTAGCGTGAAAGATTAATTTGTTTTGCCATAGACTAAAAGAGTTTTTTTTAATTTGTCGCTGACTAAATCGGGAAATCTTAGTTTTTACAGAGAGAACAGTAGTTATATTAAAGGTTAATTTATTGAAAATTTTGTTTATAAAATACGTACAAGTGAAAACTATCTATTTAAATACGAAGTTGCATGAAATGAGCAAGTAATAAGTATATTTATTTGTATCATTGAACACGACCTTTTGTGTATCGAAACTTTTTTAGGAAAATAGAAACTGAACCAATAAAATTTTGAAAAAGAATCCATAATTCACTTGTGGTGCAATTAAAGCCAATTTATGAGCAAGTGTGTTGAAAATATATTTTTATTTAAGAAAAGTAGTGGTCAGATACGATAATGTAACATGACCCAAGAGCAATGTCCGCAAGTAACCGTGTACCGTACGGGGCCGGCGCGCAGGCGCTGCGCTACTCGTTCCAGACGGCGGACCGCGTGTGCTTCGTGATGGAGTACGCCAACGGCGGCGAGCTGTTCTTCCACCTGTCGCGCGAGCGCTCCTTCAGCGAGGAGCGCACGCGCTTCTACGGCGCCGAGATCGTGTCGGCGCTGGGCTACCTGCACGCGCGCGGCATCATCTACCGCGACCTCAAGCTGGAGAACCTGCTGCTGGACAAGGACGGCCACATCAAGATCGCCGACTTCGGCCTGTGCAAGGTCAACATCACGTACGGGCGCACCACCAAGACGTTTTGCGGCACGCCCGAGTACCTGGCGCCCGAGGTGCTGGAGGACACGGACTACGGCCCGGCCGTGGACTGGTGGGGCGTGGGCGTGGTCATGTACGAGATGGCGTGCGGCCGCCTGCCCTTCTACAACCGCGACCACGAGGTGCTGTTCGCGCTCATCCTCAGCGAGGAGGTGCGCTTCCCGCGCGCGCTGTCGCCCGCCGCGCGCGCGCTGCTGGCCGCGCTGCTCACCAAGGAGCCGGCGGCGCGCCTCGGCGCCGGGCCCGACGACGCCGCCGAGATCATGGCGCACCCCTTCTTCGCCAGCATCAACTGGGCCGACCTCGTCGCCAAGAAGGTGAGCGCCAGGACGGTACGATCCGTACACGTTCTGTACTGTGCGACTATTCTAACCACGCTCGTTCCTCCCGACAGATTCCGCCCGCGTTCAAGCCGCAGGTGGAGTCGGAGACGGACACGCGCTACTTCGACTCGGAGTTCACAGGCGAGTCCGTGGAGCTGACGCCACCCGACGGCGACGCGGGGCTGGCGCGCATCCAGGAGGAGCAGTTTCCGCAGTTTTCGTACCAGGACATCTGCTCATCCGCGCACTCCGCGCTCTCGCACCACTCGGCGCTGGCCGACCGGCGCCAGTAGCCCCGCCCGCGCCCCGCCCCCGCCCGCCGCACGTAAGTACTGAGGCACCTCGTCCGCACACGCACGCACATCTATACACACACATACACACACGCACATCTACACACACACAAACACATCTACATGCGCACGCACGCACGCACGCATGCACGCACGCACGCACGCAAGCACGCAAGCACGCACGCACGCACGTACGCACGTACGCACGCACGCACGCACGCACGCGCACACACACACACACACACACATACACACACACACACACACACACACACACACACACACACACACGCGCACGCACGCAAGCACCCACCACACACCACGCACACCTACACGCACTCACAACCACGCACACGCACACACACATCCACACACACACGCACACACAAACACACACACGCACGCACACACACACTCACACACATACACCACGCACACGCAAACACACATCCACACGCACACGCACACAGAACTACACGCACGCACACACACACACACACACCACGCGCGCACACACACACACACACACACACACACACACACACACACACACACACACACACGGAAATTTGTTCGTATTGAATAATGACCGCCGCCGGCCGCTCTTCTTTCAGTGTGGATGCGATTCCTTTATTTATTTACTTATTATTTCATCTTATTTCTTATCTCCAATCAGCTTACAACTATCACGTGCCTGCCAGACAGTGTGGCAAGTCGACCTCGTGCCTGTTCGGCCGCGCTCCCGGGGGTTAGGTGCGGGGGAAAATAAAACTCATTTTAAAATTTACAGTATTAATATTGTACTCAGTTAAAGTAATACAAATAGGCTGAATAGTCGGAAACCGTCTCATATCTCACAAATAATACAACAGACGAGAGAGCGAGACGACTCCTGGCGGGCACAGGCGCCCTGATGATGTGCTCACAAGGCACTGGTAGGCGGCGAGTGGCCGCAAGCGAGGGCCGGCGGCGGGCAGCGGGGGACGGGCCGCCATGTGGCTCACGACTGTTGTGGCCGGCAGGTGGCGCGGGCGGCGCGGCGCCGCGCGGCCCGGCGGCCAGCTGCGGCGAGTCCGACCCGCCCGGCGAGGGCCACCAACCCGGCGAGGGCCACCCACCCGGCGAGGGCCACACGCCCGGCGAGGGCGACCCGCCCGGCGAGACCGAGTGGCGCGATGCGAGCCGCGCGGCGCCGCCGCTCATGTATTTCCTTTTGTATATATTATTAAACGTTAGGATTAAAGCTAACATGTTTTTTTATTTTCACTTACATATCCCCTGTGCCTGTGTGTGACAGTTTCTGTAAGCCTGCGTAATATATTTCCTCGCGTACGTCAGTGGAAAGCGAAGAGATATGTGTGGCGCCCGCCGCCCGCTCGCGCGGCCCCCTTACTACGCGTAGATATCGAGTATCTTTAATAAACTTTAAAAACGTTAACAACGAGTAACTATACAAGGGCGCTCGGTCGTCGCGGTGCGTCGTCGGGCGAGTCCCGGATATGCGTGAGCGCGGCGGACTGGCGCGACGACACCTCGCCCCTGCGTGCGGACCTGGCGTGTCACTACCGCACGCACCAAACGATGCGAGAGGGGCTCGCCCGGGGCGCGCCGCGTCTTGACCTTTGCCTGGTCAATAGAAGACAACATTGACTTTCGTTTCAAATGTTCTATTTTAAGTATACGTGCCCCAATCAATCGCGGTTTTGTGACCCAATTATTGGTCCAAATGCGTGTTCAATGGGATGCAAATATCTGAACTGAAAGATCGCGCTCAAATTTCACGGGTGGCGTGATTTCATCGCGCAAGCATGTGTCAACATTCGTTTCTCACATGGCAATATGACCGTGCCGAGTGGCCACTGCCATATTCAATTCGACCCAAAATGATATTCATCGCTTGTCACAAAAAGAGAAGGTCTACCGTGCAGTGGAAGGATCCAGTCAGCACATCTGCCACAT
Organism: Eilema caniola; assembly: GCA_949126895.1. Classification (NCBI taxonomy): domain Eukaryota; kingdom Metazoa; phylum Arthropoda; class Insecta; order Lepidoptera; family Erebidae; genus Eilema; species Eilema caniola. Next base: position 25,206,701 of record OX421475.1, read on the forward strand.
CAAGTCGGAAACAGAAAACTCGATTCAAAAACCCCTGCTCTTCTGGAAGACGCGTGCCTCAAATTGAATAGGGTTTTAGAACGGGTTTTAAGTAGTATGATGATCCTGTAAAGCTGCTGCCTATTGCACACAGAAAAGGACAAAACGTGGCCGCCTGGCGCCCCGGAGCGACTTCCGAAATGCTTTGAATATCAGCACGAAAGTAGCGTACCGCCGAACTGTGCTCCTTGCCGGTGCACAAGATATAGCAATCATATAAAAATATTTGGTCGTCCACGTGTCGTCTGCGAGTGAAAACAAACAGTGGAAATATTGCTTCTTGAAAAGATTAGTCGTAGCTTATCTTAATTTCTAGTAGGTACACATTTTTACAAGTTCGTTCTCCTCGCCCGCCGGGGCGGCGGGGCTCCGCGCGTAAGGCCTCGTGCGCACTCGCTCGGGAGCGAGGTCCCGGGCTTCCTCTGCGACTGGTCGCGGGCTCCTCGCCTCTAGCCGCGCGGGCCGAGCCCATCGCTCAGCGACGTGCTTAATTGAAAAACGTAGGAACAGCGCTGCTCTCGGCGAGCGCCGCGGCGCGCTACACGAAGTCGCGCCGCCGCGCCGCCGCGCCTCCAGCCGCGCCGCTCGCCGCGCCGCTCGCCGCGCCGCTCGCCGGGCCGCTCGCCGCGCCGCTCGAGGGGCCGCTCGCCGCGCCGCTCGCCTCGGGGCTGGGCGGCGCGTCGGCCGGCGGTGTGGGCGCGGCGCCCTTGCGCAGAGCCTGTGGAACAACAGTAATGTCAATTGTCTATAAAGCTGTAAAAACCATTTTCTCAAACATGCTTGGAAATGTGAACATTATTTTGACAACCTTCTTCGAGATAAATCGAAATTGCTGTACATGCGAGCAGCGGCCAGCAAAAGTTGTATGAAAATCCATATCTGTCGTGTTTTAGTGGCCAAATAAATTACTAAACTCATATCTGTCGTGTAATTTAAAAATGGAACCAACTTTTACTCCGAACCATGGCAACCAAAGAGGTAACTTGTCCAAGGCGTTTTTAAATATAGAACTGGCTTGCAAATATAATGTTGTTTATTAAGAAAAATAAAAAACAAATGAACATTTCGCCGCGTGGTAAATTACTGTTGTTCGTTGTTCGTCATTGATTTTGAAAGTAGATAACTAAAAATTCTGCCTAGATACTACTTAGTTTTAATTTCCGCGCATTGTTTGAGAAAAGCACTATACAAGCCTTGGCCACAACTGAGCGTTGCCGGACTCCGTAATGCGTGCGATCGTCCGGCAACACTACAATTGGTGGCCGCGGCAGTAATGTACTATTTTAGGACGAGGAAAATAAAAACCTTTTCATCGAAAATATTTGCTCTCCAAACTACTGTAATTGAAAACAAACCTGACGAGTCGGGCGAACCCCGTACCCGTCACCCGTGTTCACCCCTTAACAGGGTTCACACGACGTCCTAGGGAACTACTGTGTTCGGGTCAATCACCGAACAAATAATCATGTCAGCGAAATTGCGACACCGCGCGATATGCATTGAACATTTTATGTATTACCTAAGTAAAACAGTCAGTACGCTTTCGGATTGCATATCGTGCGCGACTCAATCTTATCCCATTCACCTCATTAGTTTTAATCGTTATCCTAAGTGTATTACTGAAATATACCATCTTTATTATCTTTAACCGTGGTTTATCTTGATCTCACCCCAAACATACTGCGACCGCCCCTTAACGGGGTTCACACGTTTTACCACCTAATCCTGAATATAGGATAGAATTTTTGGACTCTGACATAGGACACGTCGATTTAACTTCAACTCGCCTGATGGTAAGCTGAAGACAAAGTCTTGGGAAAGACGGTCACTAGTTCCATTAATAATATACATACACTTTATTAATAATAGAAATGTTTTATTAAGACTAGGTACATACAATATTTTAGTGTCACCTATTTAGTCACTAAATTAGTGCGAAGTAGGTACGGAACTGTTGCTGATTTTTACCAAAGAATCCAAGTTTGCGGAATATGACGATAGTTTTACCCTATGGTCTGGTTCCACTTCAGGTCGGTTTCTACGTTTATTATTAAGTAAACTAGTCGTTGAAAACCCAGCTTTATTTAAATTAATATATCTAAGTATGATGCGTCGAACGATATTTGGTACATATCCATACTAATATTAGCGCAGAAAAGGGGGTGAATAGGGGATAGATAGTAAGAATTTGTTTTTTAATAATAGGGGTTAAAGTATGCAATTGCCGTTTCATTGTAATAGGTACTTCGAATTGACATAGAACCTTCATGGTTTGAGATTTTTGAGTGAAACTTTTTCCACATGGTACCCATGTAGTTCTTCATTTAAAAATGTGCAACATTCGATTATCGACTTTCAGTTGTTTTTTTTATTTAGCTTAGACAAGAAAGATGGATACTTCGAAAATTCGAGTGATTTTTGAATACGAGTTCCGACGCGGAACTAACGCGGCAGAAACAGCTCGCAATATCAATGTTGCGTTTGGAGAGGGGACTGCCAATGAACGCACCGTGCGATTTTGGTTTAAACGCTTTCGTGATGGAAACATTGATTTGAAGAACGAACCACGAGGAAGGCCGTCCACACGGGTGAATAACAATGAATTGAAAGACATGGTGGAAGCCGATCCGAGCCAAACTACCCAGGAATTAGCTGCATGGTTTAACGTTACCTTACCAACAATATTGACTCATTTGCGTCAAATCAATAAAATAAAAAAATGTGAAACATGGGTACCTCATGATTTGACTGATCTGCAGAAAGAAATGCGTGTTGAAACTTGTGTTGCCTTGTTGAATCGATACAGAAATGAAGGAATATTGGATCGAATTGTGACATGTGATGAAAAGTGGATTCTTTACGATAACCGTAAGCGAAAAATGCAATGGCTGACCCCAGGTGAAACGCCACAACAGTGTCCTAAAGCAAAGCTTACCAATAAAAAGGTAATGGTAACTGTTTGGTGGTCTCAGCATGATGTTATTCACTATAGCTTTCTACGATCTGGTCAAGCAATAACGGCAGATGTCTACTGTGCCGAACTCCGAACAATGATAGCAAAACTAGCAGTGAAACAGCCCCGACTCATGAATCGATCTTCACCATTATTGCTCCATGATAACGCGAGACCTCATACAGCACGAGAAACCGTTTTAACTCTACAGGAAATGCAATTAGAAACTATCCGTCACCCTCCATATTCGCCAGACCTTGCTCCAACAGACTACCATTTTTTTCGTGATTTGGACAATTTTCTATGTGATAAAAAGTTTTCTTCTCAGGAGGCAGTACAAATTTGTCGAATCTAGATCACCAGAGTTCTATCGCAAAGGCATAAATGACCTTCCTACTAGATGGCAGCAATGTATAGATAATAATGGTAATTATTTTGATTAAATAAATACGTTAAATTAAAAAAAAAACCAATTTCAATTTGTCAGTACAAATCGGCAATTTCATACTTTAACCCCTAATATATCCTCCTGAAATTTGGAACAAAGGTAAATTAGAGCTTCGGAACGGACATAGTCGAGTAACGAGCCAAATATAGAAGCGAGTGGAGAGGCGAGTAGAAATTGTTATAGAGACGAGTGTAGGCGTGTAGAGGTCAAATAGAAAGTCAAGAAGAGTCGACTACAGGGGCAAGTAGATATGCGACTAGAGAGTCAGTGGGGAGTCGAGTATAGAATCAAATGGAGTGCAGTAGAGAGGCGAGTAGTGAGGCGAGTGGAGAGACGAAGTTAGAGGCGAGTAGAGATCGATTAGTGAGTTGAGTAGAGATTCGAGCAGAGAGGTGAGGAGAGAGGCGAGTAGATAGGCGAGTGTGGAGAGTCAAGTAGAAAGGCGAAAAGAGAATCGAGTGGATGGGCAAGTAGAAATGCGCGTACAGAGGCCAATGGGAAGGCGATTATAGAGGAGAGCACAGAGTCGAGTAGAGAGGGGAGTAGAAAAGTCAGTAGAGAGTTGAGAACAGAGGTGAGTAAATAGTCGAGGACAAAGTCGAGTAGAGAGGCGAATTTAATGCTCAATAGCCTCGGCTCAACACCAAGCGATAACTGACATCCACGTGGGTGGAGCCGCGAGCAAAAGCAAGTTATTTTCATAACAGGGCAGGAATGGTGCGGTCCGGTATTTTATTTTGATGGCCCGGTACTGGATCACGACCCGGCAAATGGGAAACGCTAGAATAGAGAGTTGAGTAGAGAGGTGAGCAGCGTCCCGGCTTCGAACGGGTGGTAAAAACGTTCCTGTAGAAATCCAATAGGTATAGCCTATGTTACTCGGGGTGAATTTCGCTTTCCAATGGTAAAATAATTTTTGAAATTGGTACCTACAGTAGTTTTTGAGTTTATTATTTATAATATTGTGGGTAGATGGAGATTTAGCGATCAAAGATGGCGGATTCGAAATTGACAATAAAATGGATAAGGGTGTCGTTTTCTGCGATTTTGGGGTTGCTGATTACGAATATATTACCTATTTAGCGATCAAAAAAGATTTTTTATTTCTTTTTACCGGTTGCTAATGAGAACATATTACACAAATTCAGATTAAAATATTACGTTTGTTTGATCATAATTGGTTGAGTAGAACTGGCCAAAAGGCGAAATATCACCAAAAGTCACAATAGCCGACATACACGCGAGCGGAGCCGCGGGCGTCAGCTAGTTGTTTATATAACCGTGATTTGATGTGCCTTGAGAGTACAAAGATACTTAGTAGGTGTTGAATAAATATTGCAGAAATGAAATAAAATGTACAAACTAATGGGACAACCCTGACAAAACCGCAAATGTCGGCATTTCCGCAAACATGAAAGGCGAAGAAGTACTGTAAGAGGGTACCTTGGGGCGCCGCTTGCGGGCGCCGTCGGCGGGCGGCTCGGCGCCGGCGCGCGCCACGTCGGCCGGCTCGGCGCCCAGGCGCGTGGCCAGCAGCGTCAGCAGCTCCTCCACGCGGCCCAGCTGCGGCAGGGACACGGAGTGGTATGAGGTCTTACTTTAGAGGGTCACAAAGAGACTTTTCATGCATCTGTTCCCTATAAGTAACATAAGTCACAGTGAAGAGCCGGCAGGGGGCGTGCTGGCTCTTCGTGTCCGTCAATGGCGTTGTGAACACTGTTAACTACTGGGAATGCTTTGTTCTATTGTGTTCACTGATCTGTAATAGTACTCGCTGGACTGGTGATCGGTACCGTAAAACGGGGTTATTAGGGATCCAGGGGGGACTAGGGACGAAACTGGTAAAGTTTTTTCACTCGCAATATTTTTTACCAACCCATTCAATTTTTGTCAAGTTTTTGTGAGACAAAAGTAGATTATTGAAACTATCATATGGCAACACTGAATAAACGTCAAATTGGCTGCATTTCATCAAACCGTCACTTGAAAATAACCTATTGTGGGGCCGGTTTTTTGTGTGTCGCATAACTTCGAGTTAGTGAGTTACTTAAATATGAAATAATACAAGTGTAAAGTGTTTCGGGATATTTAGTGTATTTACGTCACTAACACAAAAAGTAAGTATCCATTTTATCCTTTATATAATATTATTTTAATAAAATGGAAAGGTGTGGAGAAATCTGATGTTTTTGAGGTTAGTAGGGACATTTCAAGTGTACATGCAAACGGAAGAGGGGTTAAAAGGGATGAGATTGAGTAGAATAAGAACGAGTTCTGAATAAATAGGGACAGGATTTTAGGGTTGTCACTAAGTAGGTAGGTAGTAAAAATGATTAAAAATCATTTAGGTGCCTGATTTGGTTTATTTTAATGCTTTTATTAACTTGTTTTTCATTTTATTCATATACCTAGGTGTTGTGACAACATATTACTTATTTTAAACAGAGTATGGACTTACGCATTGTTTTTTTTTTCAGATATGCCTCGCGTTTTTAAGTGAATTTTGAGTTGAGACCTTACCATTGAAAGTAAATAGTCCTATTAGTTTAAGTTTAGAAAGACTTCTTTATTTTATTCATTTACCTACTAATAAACCATCGCAGAAAATAAATGCATTTTATTTTTCTTAAAAAAATACATATTTTCGTCGATACCTAAAGAATACATAAATAAAAATAATAAGTAGGTAATTATTTTTATTTACATCCACTTTTGAATTGAAAAGCCTCATATTTTGAAGTCGGTTGAAACAATAGGCTTTATATTAAAGTTATACAAGTGCCAGCCCTGCAGGGCTAACATGCGCGCGTCGTCAAATATCTCGAATCGAGATGAGGTATCATCTCGAGTCTTCTCGAGCGAAGTAACGCCGACATATTTTGTCGCGTCAAACTTTTTCAATTGTTGTCTATGGCATACACATTTTTTAAACATTTATCCGATAAAATCGGCCCGATACGGCCATTTGCTCGAAAGCACAGACTAGTTAGGGATGCTAGGTATGAAAAAGAGAAAAAATAGTGCAAACAATTTTCGACCTTATTGACATGACATGCTATCGATTTTTTTTTCTTATATTCGTGATCAGCGTCGTCAATTAATGCGAAAAGACACGTAGCAAAGGAAATGTCATTAAGGTCGAAAATGGCTTGCAGTCGATGTTTTAGTCCAAAATGAACCGAGCACTAAAAATGTTTACACGAGATAACTTCTCGTCGACCAAATGAAAGACGGTAGACAAAACATTTTAATTTAAAAAAGAGAAAAAATAGTGCAAACAATTTTCGACCTTATTGACATGACATGCTATCGAATTTTTTTTCTTATATTCGTGATCAGCGTCATCAATTAACGCGAAAAGACACGTAACAAAGGAAATGTCATTAAGGTCGAAAATTGCTTGCAGTCGCACAAAGGTACTAAATTTTGATCCAAAATGAACCGAGCACAAGAAAAGTTTACACGAGATAACTTCTCGTCGACCAAATGAAGGACGAGAGACAAAACATTTTAAATGTCAAAATTCGAGTAAATAAGGGCACGTATGTTACAATTTGCAGACACTAAGTAGGGATGATTTCTCGAAGTCGAGTTATGTCGACATCTGACAGATCGCCATGAAATTTGCCAAGTTACGAACAGTCGATATCGACATAATACGGCAAAATGCCTCGAGAAAGCTATCTCGTGGCGCGCATGTTAGTCCTGCTGGTAAATTTCTCTATTGGCTCTATTGCCGTCCCTATTTACCCCAATTAACGGGTGAATAGGGATCGCATAGTTTTTACCGGTTTTTCAAAACCTAATAGCTAATTGGAAGATTTGATTGCGACTCATCCATTTCGATCCTCATACAGCAATAAAACCATAGAGAAATGCTTAAGAATTGCGGCTGAAGTTCGGATTTGTCCCTATCCACCCCGTTTTACGGTACCCATAAATTGTGTCCATTTGAAAATCGCCATATTGGCGCTGATGGTTGCGGCACGCAGTAGTATAAGTGTACTTGGAACTAATACTAATCATAGACAACAAATTGTCTTGGTATCGATAATTTAATACAAACGATGGGTCTTATGTATCAAATAATAAATTAAAATAAAATAAATAAACAATTAACAATATGGCCATTTTAGACATTTGTTATGGCAAACGCATAAATAAAAACAACGAACAACGTCTATTTGCAAAATAATTAGTTCTCAGTACACTCACGGTGGCGTAAACTGTCATTTTGTATGGAATAGCCAGTCCAGCTAGTTATACAGGTCAATTGTGGTTGTTACGTGTTGACGAACGCGACATTTAGTTGTAGGTACTGCTCCCGCTGGTCAATGCCACTGTTAACAACTAGTATTTTTTTTTTTACTTTGAATGTCAAAAAATTGCACTTTTCATAGATAATTGAAAAATAAGTAACCGTTATTAAAAATAAAAAGTGAAGAACTACCTTAAAAAGTTAAAGTAAAAAGTTTGAACACTAAAATGTTATTATCTTGCTGAAATGTATGGGAAACGTTTTTGGCGATTCCTGTCTTTTCTAGTAATCAAAGCCAAAATGGTCTATTAAAGTTTTTTGATCCAAACATGAAATAGGATAAATTGGCATGAAGAAAACAATTTTCGACTTTTAGCATTTGTCTTGCTGACTGAGATAGGTACCATTTTTCCAAAATCTGTGAATACAGTTCAAAATATCTCAAAAAGTTAGAGAAGGTCTCCTAAGAACATTTTGCTTTAACTACAACAGTTGAGCTACCCTGCCGCGTTTAAAATACACCCAATATACCTATTTATTAATACCGTTACAAATACCTTATTTTTTTTTAATAGGTAGTTCAGAATGTTCCGAACGTGCAATATATAATATTTCGTATCATAAAAAATAACTTGCTTCATGTCTGTCGCATTCACTTCGCAAACGGCTATAACATTAAACAATATCGTTAATTAAGTTCTTAAAGAATTATCAATTTCAATTATAACTAGTTAATTTAAAACTAAATTTTTTATATTTTCACTTTTTATACCCCTAATCTATACGGAGAACGAAAGTATGAAGTACTGAGAAAAAAAAAACCAATGGAACAAAACATTCCCAGTTGTGATAGTGTTGACCAGCGGAAATAAGCCTGGAGAATGAAAGTGTGAACAAGCTGGAATAAAATGTCGCGTTCGTCAACACTGTTAACCAGTAGAACAACACATTCTCAATGTGAATAACACCCACTGCAAGTACCACGATATTCTCACGTCGCGGCGCCGTGTTCCCTACACCCGAGGGGGCCATCTCGAAATAGGTAGGCCCATGGTCATTGGGGGTGCGAGATAAATGCTTAATTGAGTTCTTTTTTCTTTTTTAAGTTCACTGAACTGGACACACACTACATTATAATGGACTTAACATGCGTTTTTAGTGTAGGTCAGTGCCTGTCCTTCTGGAAGTGAACACTGCATGCTCAAATAAATAAAGTTAGGGATACCTTGTTGCACAATTATGAAGCTTTTCTAAAGGTAGGACACGACGGTATCTCCCGTCCTAACTGAGCAGTCGACTGGGGAAGTACCTTCGACCCACAGAATACCGCGGTTTTAATAACCTTGTGTTGTGTTCCCGACGGTGAGTAGGGTAGCCAGAGCTCACTGGAGAGGTTCTGTGTCGTCAGTGGGAAGACCAAAGGCTTAAGATACCACCGCTGACTAGTGCGGATGTGAAATGTTGGCGCGGCGGTCTGGGAGACCCGGTGGGAGTGGACCGGGGACCCTTCTTCCACCCGCCTTCTGCGGTGGTGGGGAGCTTTGCTTTGTCTTCTGCGCTGACGGCACAGACTCTCTATACCCCCCCCCCCCCCCCCCCTCTTTATTATGGCAATAATAAAGAGGGGTATATAACTAAATAACAAAAATTACATCTAAATAAATAAATAAATAAAAAATTAAACTGTTGACGCGAGGTGTTGTCATATGAACGAGGGGAACCCGAAGAAAATCGCGTATTATTACGATTATTTTGTTCGTGCCCCTGAAAACCACTCGATCGCGAATTATTATTATTATTACCATTACCACAGTGGTATTTTCCACGGGGGTGTCCGCGAAATGAAGTATTGGGACGCCTGAGGTTCATCCATAGCAGTCCTAACAGCTTCCGGTAAGTAAATAAACTGTCGAGAAGCTATAATTGTGCTTATCACATAATCCGTCAGAAAAACGTTTAATGGCTAGTTTTTCATTTAGTGATTTCGAAACGACGTATGCAGTAGGTTTGCCTTCAGACTGGGCTAATAAATAATTTTTCTAGCTCGTTCCCGAAATCCTGGATTGATCGATTACCTTGTTTGCATTGGTGTAATCTCCGTTGGAGACCGACTGCAGACTGTTTTTGAAGAAGAAATTTTCACATATCAGCTAAAAGATAATTAGACTTCATACGAAGTTATGCACTTGGCGAAAGTCTAGTTTTAAGCACAAATTCTGTTAACAGAGTGTTAGATGTGCCTGTAATAAATTTGCTATATAACTCAATACTATTAATTAGATTTTTAGTTACCGTCCCCTGTCCTGTCATTACCGGTAGGTAATAATGCAATAGCAGTTTTTAAATTAAATTCATTTCCGGTACCTATTTATTATTTATTTATATTATTCCGGTACCTATTTATTATTATTATATTTTTCGGTTCAAAAAATGATAAAATTTTGTCATATAAACTTTTTTTTTATTTTTTTATATAGGACACGTCAATTTAACTTCACCTCGCCTGATGGTAAGCTGAAGGCAAAGTCTCAGAAAAGAGGGTCACCATTACAAACATGTACCATGTTAACAATGGTGGCACTCAGCTTGACGGCCTCATCAGATGCTTTTTCATGCCCCGCTTAAAGGACCCGGGACTGTAGGAAGAAGGAAACACGTGAGCTGGCAAGGAGTTCCAGGTCTTAATGGTGCGACAAAGAAAGGAGTCACCAAACCGCTTGGTTCTTGAGGGAATATTCTGCACCGTATACGGGTGACATCTAAGCCCTGCTCGTGTTGTCCTATGTAGGAAAGGAGAGGGCGGGACCAGTTGGAAGAGCTCATCAGAACATTCACCATGGTAGAGACGGTAAAATACTGCCAAGGATGCAACATCTCTACGCATCTGCAAAGGCTCAAGGGTGCTTGTGACCTCGAGATTCCCAATAATGCGGACCGCACGTCGCTGCAACCTGTCGAGAGCATCTAATAAGTACTTTGCGGATCCATCCCAGAGATGCGAGCAGTATTCCACGCAGGACCGAATTTGGGTCTTGTATAGAAGACACCGCTGCTCCGGCGTGAAAAACCGTCTCACTCTGTTCAAGACTCCGAGTTTACGCGAGGCTGTTTTGATGATACTCTCGATGTAGTTTTTGTTATTAAGTTTGCAGCGAACATCCATACCGAGGATAGTCAGGTTGTCCTGCAGTGGCAGTGGAGTGCTCTGAAGAGTGGGAAGGGGAAGGAAAGAAGATACCTTTGCTGTGAACGCACATGCCTGTGTCTTCTTGGCATTGAACTCGACCAGGTTCTCAGAGCCCCATTGGGAAATGTTGTTCAGGATCCGGTCAAGCTCAGTGACAAGAAGCTGCCTTTTATCTGCGATATCCGACTGCTTATCCGCAGGACGTCCATGATAACTCATGTGCAAAGTGCTATCATCTGCATAGCAATGAATGCTGCCGGTAGACAGCATGTCATTGATATGCAGAAGAAAGAGAGTAGGGGACAGGACGGACCCCTGCGGCACACCAGCATTTACCTGCAAGAACTCCGAGGCGCGTCCATCACAAAGGACGCGAATACGGCGATCCTGCAAGAAGCTAGCAACCCAGTTGCATAGTCTAGGGGGCAGACCGAAGGCTGGTAGCTTGGAAAGAAGCGATTTGTGCCAGACTCTATCGAAAGCTTTGGCGATGTCAAGATCAATTGCCAGTGACTCGCCGTGCTTGTCCATAGCCTCACCCCAAAGATGGGTAACATACGCCAGAAGATCACCCGTTGACCGTTTCGGCCTGAAGCCATATTGCCGGTCATTAATTAGGGAGTGATCTTCAAGGTGACGCATGAGCTGTTTGTTAATTATGTGCTCGAACACCTTGCACAGCACTGAGGTGATGGCTATGGGTCGATAGTTAGTCGGGTCTGAGCGATCCCCTTTCTTGGGGATCGGCTGTACATTCGCCTCCTTCCAAGCCGAAGGCACTGTACCCGAGCTGTAGGACAACTGGTACAGCCGCGCAAGCATTGGAGACAACTCCGCTGCACATTTTTGCAGAACCACCGCCGGAATACCGTCCGGACCACTGGCTTTCCGTACATCGAGTGACTGCAGCACTGCACGGACATCGCGTTGCCTGATACGAATATCAGGCATTGCATGGTCACTGATCGGTAGTGTCGGTGGCTGCATGCCACAATCATCGATTCGGGAGTTGGCCGCAAAGAGATTAGCCAGCAAATTTGCTTTCTCTTGCGACTCATGGGCCTGGGATCCATCGCGGTTGCGCAGCGGCGGCAGCGAAGGCTGGCAGAAGTTGGCTTGCACGGCTTTGGCCAGTCGCCAGTAGCCACGGCTGCCCGTGGGATGCGCTACTAGTTCCTGACCAAGCCGCGCTATGCGCTGGGCATCCGCTCTGATATAAGCCCTCTTGCAGACCTTTGTGGCTCTATTGTACGCCGCCTTGAAGTGGCCCACGTTAGGATCGCACATAGCGCGCGCCCTCACCCAAGCGCGGTACGCGGACTGTTTATGATTAACAGCCTCCGCGCACTCGCGCCCGAACCAGGGGCGGGCTCTGCGGGCACCGGCGACATCAGTGTAGGGGAAATAATATTCCATGCCCAGACTGATCTCACTGGCGACAGCAGTTGCGCCCTCAGATGGGTTCTTACCTTCAAAGCAGCGTTCAACCCACGGGATGGATGCAAAATAGTCACGCAATCCATCCCAGTCTGCTGACGAGTAGTGCCAGAGACGCCGTTTCCCCTGTACGGGTCGTGGTGGCGCTTTAATGGGCACCTTGGAACGGACCAGACTATGGTCAGATCCGCCTAAAGCGGCACTCACCGAAACACTGTACTGGTCCGGGCGACTCGTCAGCAGAAGGTCCAGCAGAGAGGGCTCATGGTCCGACCTTTTTGGTATTCTAGTAAATTCGTGTACCAGTTGGGTCAGGCCATGCGCCATGGGCCCTGCCCCGCTATCGGTGGCCCTCTATTTTTTATATTTTTAAATAGATGTTTTGTTCATCTATTTAAAAATGTAATTTATAAGTAGTTTTATTATGCATAAAGAGATAATAATAAATAAAATACTTATAAAGTAATAGTTTTACATACTTTTAATATATCGCTGACCAGGACGCGATAGGTATGCACGTAGATAGGCTTCATGTGAAGCCTATATACAGTTCGGGCTAGTGGAAACACGCTATGCTGGCTGGCACGGAGTGATAGATGTCTTGCTGTTTGGGCCAGGCTTATACCCTGGACTCCTCTTGAACAACCTTCTAGACTGCACTGGTACTGGTGGTAAGATCCGCGCGTGAGATGACAGCTATGTTGTTTCCTTTCAGCTCAAGTTGTATTCTTTGACTGAACTGCCTATTGCATTTCTTGATAATGTAGTAGGCAAAATAAAAAGTACAGCGTTGATCAGCATCTCCAAGAACTCGAACCGCTCGTGGTATTGTGTTGTTGTAGCAGAAGTAGCTCCGTTCGCGTTCTGTGCGATGACAACTTGAGCTTTCGACGCCACTTTTCCAATAGTATGGTGATTTTTTTTTCCAACCCCTTCTTCTATAATTCTGGCTCCAATGGCAGGGTCGCCATGTAATATTGTGGTCGTGATTGTCAGGAGGAGTAAAATAAAAGGTATATGTTTACTTCAACGTGTCCATTAATTGAGTGAGCCACACACAAGTTATGCATGTACTCGACATGGAAAGTGCTAAGTTGCACTTTTAATTATAAGACTCCAAATGAATCAACGATTCAGCTAGCGGTGAAGATTGCCTGTCATGCTGGAGTTCAGCTGCAACCAGCTCAGATTGAGTCAGCACACCGCGTTCAGCCCATGCAGAAAATTGATGGCCGCCCAAAGCCTATAGTCGTCAATCCGCCTTGAAGGATCAGATTATTTCAGGGCTGCGTACAACTAAAGGCATCAGTACACGTGACCTGGGCCTGAGCGGAGCGGAGAGAAGGATCTTCGTCAATGAACACCTCACCCCAGAGAATAAACAACTTCTGAGCGCGGTTAAATCCCGAGCAAAAGACAAGTCGTATAAATTTGTGTGGGTGAGGAATTGTAATATTTTTAAGGAGAAACGAAGAGTCACCCGTGGTCAACATATGTTCAGCGAGAGACTTACAGAAAATAGTTTGAACTTTTTAAAGCAATGGTCTTTGCCTATTATCTTAGTGCTCGTCGCTGTAGTTATAAACAAATTACTTAGTTATATTGTTAATTATGTTCAAATTTATTCAAATTCAAATTCAAATATTTATTTGCAATAAATAGGGTACATAGTGGTGTTATATTATCATTATAATGACCAATCCTATTTAGCCATCACAGTGGCGTGCAAAAATTTAACTTATATCTAATTAAATTTAATTTTATTAAATTACAAGCAGGTATAATATAAGACTGTCTGTTATTACGCCATATTAACAATAGATAAGATTAGCGGAATCGATACAATTTTTTATAATTTATTTTTATTAATAATAAAACAATAATTGTTAGAAAAATAGAATAACCTCCTCCAATATATTGACCTACAAAGTCATAGTCAAGTTAGGTATATAATAATTAATTATTTTTTTAAATAATCAAATAAAATTAATACGACGATGAATTATAGGAAAATTATCTAAGGCGGGATATCTATGTCATTATTTAATTAATTCTGTCACTGAGTAGTAACTCTTATCAATCAGCCATACCATTAGCTGTCTACAATATTTATTTACAGGCAGGGTTTTAAATTGTTTAGGTATTTTATTATAAATCCGTCCACACATGGCATAACAGTTTTTTAAATACATGCAGGTCCTAGGGACCTTTCATAATACTATTCTATCACGATTCCTGGTACTCCTGGGATAAATGTCATGTGCAGTTTTAAAAATTTCAGGATTCATTCTAACGAACTTGGCTGCCTCCAAAATGTGCATTGATGGCAATGTGAGAATTTTGAATTTACCAAACAGGGGCTTACATGATTCCCATGGTGGTATTCCAGCAATGGCTCTGATACACTTTTTTTGTGCTAAGAATGCTCTATCTATATCTGTTGAGTTACCCCATAGAATTAGACCATAATTTAGCACCGAAGACACATAACCATGGTATGCAGTCAGTACCGTTTCGTGAGTAGAAGTCTTACGTAATTTGTAAAGCACATAGACAAATTTGTTTAACTTGCAACATACTCTACAAATGTGTGCCTTCCAATTTAGATGCTTATCTAAGACAAATCCCAGGAACATGGTTTCTTCAACTTCATTGATTTCAGTATCCTTATAGGCTATTTGAATTTCTTTATTAGTGCTTCCGTATGTACTAAATTGTATAAAATTTGTTTTTGATAAATTTACTTGAAGATTATTGAAATTGAGCCACTCTATAATTGATTTTATTGAAATATTTATGTCCACAATATATTCATTTATGTCAATTTTATTTTTACATGTCAAGATTATAGAAATATCGTCAGCAAATAAAGTACAAGGACACATCGTTACATCTGGAAGGTCATTTATATATAATAGAAACAACAGCGGACCCAATACGCTGCCCTGAGGAACGCCAAACTTATTAATTAAATAATTTGAACGGAAAGCCTGTAGTTCACTGTCTGCATTAATATTCGTAATTTCAACAGATTGCTTTCTATTATTAAGGTAGTTGCGTACCCAATTTAGTGCGGGTCCTCGAATACCATAGTTTTCGAGCTTAGACAACAATAATGAATGTGAGACAAAGTCGAAGGCCCTAGTCATATCAAAAAAGACCACTGTAACTAAACTACCTGCATCTAGGCTATCTACGATATTTTTGACAAGATCAAAGCAAGCTAGGGTCGTAGACTTTCCCCTCTGAAACCCATACTGTTCTCTTTTCAAAATATTGTTTTTATTTATGAAGCTGGTAATGCGTTTATGAAAAGCCAACTCGAATATTTTAGAAAAGACTGGGACGAGAGTTATGGGTCTATAATTTTCTACCCTTTCTCGATTTCCTTTCTTATTATAATTGACTTTATAATTGACATCTTGAGAACATCAGGAAAACAACCATCAACAAAAGATAGATTAATCAAGTGGGTAAAAATGGGTGTAATCTCAACGGAACAAGATTTTATCACTTTCGTCGCGATTTCATCATACCCTTCAGCGTTTGTATTTCCAAGAGACATAATAAGGTTATACGTTTCATTAAGATCAAATGGTTCCAAAAATATACTACTGCTGATATTTGCTCTACATGTATTGCGTACACAAGGTTGACCGATTTGATTTGTAGAATTAATAAAGTATTCATTGAACTCTTCTGCTATCGCAGAAGGACTGTTTAGCATAACATTTTTATTATCACAGACATTCTCTCAAGGTTTGACTTTTTAGGTGCTTCTGAAGCTTGTTTTATTAACTGCCACGATGTCTTACAAATGTTGTTTGAGTTCATAATGACCTTTTTATTGTAATTTTTTATTGATTGGTCGATGCACTGACGAAGTAAGCTAGAATACTGTTTATATTTATTTTTATTTTCTTTTGTTTTTCTTTTATAATATTTGTATCTAACTAAATGCACGTTTCTTTTTGCAATTAACTTTCAAGCCTTTAGATATCCATTTGGGTGTGTTAAGTTTGTTAGATATCTTTAACTTTATTTTAGGAAAACACAGTCTATAAAAGAGGCAATTGGCAAATGGCTTTATTCAAAACAAACACTGTATTACACACATCTCGCATTCCTCACACACACTTTTACATTTAAATTTACATTCAGTACTAACCGTAATAAGCTCTCAAGTAGCCTATTGTTTGAACTTGCTAGCAAATTAAGTAGGTATGCGTTGCATAAAAAAGTAGGTATTTTTATATCTCTTATTTTATTTCTTATTCATCATCATCATCATTTCAGCCGAAAGACGTCCACTGCTGGACAAAGGCCTCCCGCAAGGATTATTAATTTCTTATTCACCCCTATTAATTAAGGCTAAGTTCAGATGAACGCGCGAACACGCGCGCTGCCGCGCGGTTCACCTGCTCAAATGGCGGCGGGTTGCGCGCGCGCGGTGCGTTGCGGTGCGCGCGGGCACGCGCGGTGACGCGCGGTCATGTACACAACATCTTCAACCGCGCGCCGAGCCAACCGCGCGTCGTCGCGCGTTCATCTGAACTTTGCCTTATACTACAATTTTAACCGATAATTATTGCGTATATGCTTGTAAAGTTATATATTGGTGCCTACATTTATGTACTCGTATAATCAAATATAATGCTCTCTGCTAAGTTAAATTTGTTTTATCAAAATGTTCGTGGCTTGCGCATGAAAACAATGCAGTTTAGACAGAATATACTTACGCATAACTATGATGCCATACTAATCTCGGAATCATGGTTAACAGATGGTTTCTACAAAGGTGAACTCTGTGACGATCGTTACGACGTTTTTCGTTGCGACCGTAACAATAATAGGTACGTCGAATAAAAAATCCAGTGGTGGAGTAACGATCTTTACTAGACATAAGCATAACCTAAACATAGGTGTAGTATATAAACCACCCGATTCTAACCAGCCTTCGCGCCTGGCAGATTTTACTGACGGCGACCATTTTATACTAGCGGGCGACTTTAATCTTCCCAGTGTAACCTGGTCGCCTATGGGGCCAACAATTCATAAACGTGATTCCATTAATTTGCAGGAAGCAATGATTGGCTTCATTAATGCATGCAGTGTATCTGGTCTCAATCAGCTTAATTACCACAAAAATTGCTGTAATAATATTTTGGATTTGGTGTTTAGCGATAAACAAATAGATATATTACGTTCTTGCTCGGCCCTTGTAAAAGAAGATATTTATCATCCCTCTTTATATCTAGACGCATCAGATCTCATGATACCCTGTTTTAAATATCAATCAACATCTAAACTTAGTTTTTTAAAGCCGACTATCATAGTATAAACAACTATCTTCTTAATATAGACTGGGGCACTGTGCTAGATGGAGATACTATTGATGAAATTATTGAGCAATTTTATTCTCGTCTTCAAAGAGCCATAGATGAATACGTACCAAAAAAACGATGTATCGCCTCGAAGAAATACCCTGTGTGGTTTTCGGGACCGCTAATACACATAATTAAAGATAAATTTAAAGCACACGAGCGGTGGAAATTGTACGCCCACCCGAGAGATTATGATTAATTTTCTATTTTGCGAACTAGGCAGAAAAAGATCCAAAAGAAATGTTACAACGCATATAAAAACGCATACAGTTCCACCTTAAAAAGATCCCGAAAGGCTTATGGTCCTACTTAAAGTCTTTAAGGGCTAATAACTCAGGCTACCCGAATACTATGACATTGGGTGACAAAACATTTAGAAACGAAAGTGACGCATGTACAGGATTTAATGAATTTTTTGAAAGTGTGTTTCAAAAGCCAGCATCATCATATGACCATAACCTAAAGTTATACAATGAGCCAAACGATATTGTTTGTAGCCTAAATATTTCCGAGTTTGCTGTCCTCAACTTGTTGACATCCGTGGACATTAATAAAGGGCCAGGTAACGATGGTATCCCACCGATTTTTATAAAAAAATGCGTTAAAGCCCTCTCAAAACAACTTCTAAAAAATGTTTACGCTGTCAGTTAACGTTTTTGGTGTCTTTCCTGAAATTTGGAAAAAAGCAACAATAGTACCTATTCATAAAAGCGGTTCACGGAGCCATATTGAACATTACCGTCCCATTTCAATATTGAATACATTCAGTAAAATTTTTGAAAAGGCTAAGTATATACCAAACTATTAGTATGACTATTTTTAAAGCAATTCCAGCGGAACAGCATGGATTCATGAATAGGCGATCCACTGTCACAAATTTGACCGTATTTACAAACTACGTCTTTCGTAGTATGGACGATAGGAAGCAGGTTGATGTGATCTACACTGATTTTGAGAAGGCGTTTGACAGAGTTGATCACATCATACTTCTTCACAAACTACACGCATTGGGAATACGTGGTGACCTTCATAGATGGTTCAGTTCTTACATCTCCAATAGAAGATAGGCAGTAGTAATTGGTACTGCACGAAGTGACTATGTTACCATCAGCTCTGGTGTTCCCCAAGGTTCGATCTTGGGTCCCCTGATGTATAATGCATATCTTTTTGACATAAACACCGCTACCTCAAACACTAAATTTATAATGTTTGCCGGTGACAAAAAAATTTATCTAAAAATCGATAGTATTGAAGATTGTAGAAAAGTACAAGATGATTTGAATGACCTGGGCAACTATTACATAAAAAATAGAATTTCTGTCAACATAGATAAATGTCTACAAATTACGTTCACTCGAAAAACTAAGCCTATTCAGTTTGTTTACTATATGAACAATGTTCCTATTAAAAAAGTTAATTTTGTAAGTGACTTAGGAGTAAGACTGGACTCAAAAATGATGTTAGCTGAGCACATCGATATTATTGTAGACAAAGCATACAAGCAGCTAGGATTCATCAAACGCGTGTGTAACTCTTTTCAAGATATCGACTGCATTAAGGTTCTGTACTTCACTTACGTTCGAAGCATTTTAGAACACGCTTGTAGCATCTGGTCACCAAGTTACATTATCCACATCAAAAGGTTAGAATCCATACAAAATAAATTCATCATTTTTTATGTTTTAAAGATCATAGGAAGTTTGAGACCTACACTGAAGCTTGTAAATATTTCGGCATAGATTCTTTAGAGCACCGAAGGAAACAATACAACATTGTTCTATTGCACGATATAATATCCGGGAAGGTAGATTGTAGTGAACTCCTATCTAATCTAGCTCTGCAGACACCGACCCGCCGAACACGACACACATCCCTATTCCGTGTTCCACATGTCCATACAAATTACGCTCAAAATTCTGTCCTATATCGAGCGGCCCGAACGTACAACAAAAGTTATTCTAGTTTAGACTTGTTCTACTTATCTAAAAATGCCCTAAAATATGAAATTAAACAATTGCATCGCTCCTCCTTAGCAATTCTATAATTATAAACCTAAATTGATTAAATCTAAATTGATTTGCCTATTGAACATTACGACGACACACGCACACACACACACACACACACACACACACACACACACACACACACACACACACACACACTCTTATCCCCCCCTCGCCCCTTCTCCTGCTCCTTCTCCTTTTCATTCCTCTACAGAATGCGAGATAATAGAAAATATATTAGTTGTAGAATATGTATTTTTTATTTTTAACTTATGCATCTTACGTCTCTATTTGTATCCTTGTATTTGTGTATCTAATTTAACATGCTGTTCATTATTCAATGTTAAATAGTGTAATCCTGTGTTGGCCTTATTTTAAGCTTAATTGAGTGGATTGTATTCTATGTAATACGCTGTTGGATTACCGAAATAAATAAAATAAAATAAAATTTCCGTAAAGTGCTTATGTACTAATGGAAGCAACGATCCACAGATACCCGTGTGAGCCAGCTTTTGAACAAGTCGATTGTGATCAACCACATCGAAGGACTTCGAGAAATTCTTATAAATAGCGTGTGCTTCTGTCTCATTTTCTACTGCTTCGTTAATACTAGAAACATAATAATCCATGAGGTTGGATGAGGTTGATCTGCCTGGCACCCGTGCTGAATTATAGGTGATAATACATTTTTACTGGGATCAGCTTTTGAAACACCTTCCACCTTACAGCCAAGTAATTATGACCCGGAACGGCGTGCGGCCTTCACGAGTACGACATCACCACCACCTGTGGCCGACAGGGATGGTATCCGTGGGGTTTTCGCACGCAAAATTTATAAATAAATAGGGAAACCTGTGTTAACGTTGAAGACTGTTGTAGGTTTCGAATTGTCGCTGATAATAATATCTACGTTTGTGTAGGTTTACCTTTTGTTGTAATCTTTGCACTTCTGTTCGCACGTCGCGCCGCAGCTCGGCCAGCGCCGCGTCGTGTGGCGATGGCAGGGGTGTAGTGGCGAGTGCGGGGGAGGGCGCGAGGGAGGACGCAGCGGCGGGCGCGGGCGTGGCGGAGGACGAGGCGGCCGGCGCCGGCCGTCGCTCCTCCAGCTCCTCCTCGATCGTGTCTTGACGCGCGCTCGTCCCGCTCACGCTCAGCGCGCTCGCTGAACGGGCTTTCGCGAAGGACGCCTGCGGTGGGAAAAGACCAGCGTCACACTCACTCTCACACGTAACCTAGTAATCGCAATATCGGGTGCAAAGTTCACCTTCAGCATGAGTGCAGCGGCAGACGGCGCCGCGGCGGTCGGGGCGGGAGTTGGCGTCGCCGTCGCGTCCGCGGACGGGCGGTCGCGCGCGCTCAGGCTGCGCGTGAAGGCGCCGCGCGCCGGCTCGCCGCCCGCCGCGTCCAGCGAGCCCGTGGCCAGCAGGCGGCCCCACTTGCCGCGCGCGGCGGGCGCGGCGGGCGCGGCGGCCGCGTCCCCGCGCTCGGCGTCCGGCGCGGGCGGCGCGGCGGGCGCGGGCGAGGACGCGGCGCGGGCGGGCGCCGGGCCGGGCGCGGCGGCCACGCTCCGCTCGCGGCGGAAGCGCGAGAAGATCTTGCGCACGAGGTGGTCCTGCGCCTGCTCCAGCTGCGGCTCCCGCTTGCGCCGCTCCATGAGCTCGCGCTCGCGCCGCACGTCCGCCACCTGCGACGGCACGCGTGGGTACAGGGCGCCGGGAGCTCCGAGGGAGGGGAAGGGAGTGGCTTGGACCTCACCTTGCGGAATATCAACCGATGACGCAAATTGTAGGTAAGCGTGAGGTTGCGCGCGAAGCTGTTCGCGAAGGCCTGGTAGAAATCCAGCACCTCGAGGAGGCGGTCTCGTTTGATCGTGTGCAGGTCGCAGTAGGTGAGCGCGCGAACGTTGGCCGCCGACTGCCCCACGGCGCTGTCTTTCCAGAACGAGTCGCCGAACACGTCGCCCTTGCCTGGAACCGAGAGAGTTGGGTTCGGTGGGGGGCCCGGCGCTCAGGCTCGCTCAGACGCCCTCGAGCGGGGGCCACTCACCGAGGATGGCGACGACCTCGTCGTCCTGGATGACCTCCAGGCTGCCGGTCACTATGAAGCACAGCGAGTCGATGGACTCGCCGGTGTGGTAGAGTAGGTCGCCGGGCGCCGAGTGCGACATCTGAAAATGCATGGCGAGCGCCCGCAGACAGCCGTCCGACGCGAGCCGGAACGCCGGATGTTCGTTGAACACCTTGCGGTTGAGGTGGACGCAAATATCGGCCTTCATGTCTTTGGGGCAGTAGTTGAGCACCTGCGGACAGAGGCAGTAAGACGCGCAGGCCGGGAGCAGGCCTTGTCGGCTAGGCGCGAGTGTACCTTGTCGGTGTCGAGCCCCTTGGTCATGGCCCACGTGGACACGACGTAGTCCATGACGCGCTCGCTCAGCGCCTTGGGCACCTCGTGCAGCTTCATAAACTCCCGCACATTGTTCAGCATGTCGTGGTACTTAGCGGTCGCCGACGTCATTTGCTGAATGATGGTGGTGACGTGGCCGAATATGGTCGCGTACAGCAAGGCTGCCAACATTACAAGGCTGGGGGTTGAGCGGGGAGCGCCACGCGCCACGCCGCACATATATATGTTCACCTCATCGAGCTGCAGCGCTCGGTGCGGGCGCTTGGCGCTCCACGGCTCGTCATCTTTGTACATTGCACAGATTGTTTGCGCGAAACACCTTACGAGTCGTCTCATTTAAGTGCAATGTGTATAAGATTTCAAGTTCGAGGACATTACCTACCTAAACCTAAACCGCTTGCAAAGTGTGTGATCGTATACAATAGTCGAAATATTTTCGCACATTCTCCTAAAGACCCCAGATGTACGAAAAATGTTTGAGAATTTATTCTTAATCTGAACCGTAGTGCCACTCAAATACCTATGTAGGTAGGTACTTCTCCTAGCTGACGCTTCTAGGTGACGGCGCCGCGACTCTCAAATTGTATTCTCTCAGTGAACTGCGAGTACTGCGACCTTGCCGACGACATAAACTGTCATGACTCTTTTGTCTCGGTTGTCTCTGTACCATATAACCTGATTTGAGCATCTTACGCTCCGCGACCCTGGTACCGCTCTAATGGAGACCGTACATGCTTCTCCATGGAAACACGTATGCTCCACGGTCCTCTTACGAACATTGAGCGAATATATAGTCACCATTGCTATTGCATATATTTTACAAGAAAAGACGTCTAAATTCATTGCTGTTGAATGAATTTTGAATATCACCATATACCACCCCTTTTAATTCCATTCGTCAATGGCGTTGTGAACACTGTTAACTACTGGGAATGTTTTGTTCTATTGTGTTGTTACCGTGTTGACGAACGCGACATTTTTTTGTATTGCTCCCGCTGGTCTGGTAGAATTGCAAATGAAACTGCTGTCTTAACAGCCTACCATGGCTATGTTACCTCCACTTTGCGATACGGTGTACCTACTCTTTTGGGATAATGTCACAAATGTCAACGACGTATTCATAGCCCAAAAGAAATGTATACGAGCCATCTGTAAAATGCATCGAACAGATACGTGTAAACCACATTTCCAAAGCCTCAATATTTTGACTCTGCCATCTCTCTATATATATGAAGTAAATATTTTTGTAAAGTCTAATATGCATTTATTCAAGCGCGTAGAAAGTCAACGTCGCTCAGAAAAATTGCATTTGGTGCCATCAAAAACGACTTTCTATTATAGAAGTGTATATGTGATGGCGCCTAAAATTTATAATAAATAAACAGATGATATTAAACATTGTAAGAATATTCTAGGATTTAAGTCAAAACTTTTTAAATTACTATGGACCAAAGCCTATTATTCTGTGAATGAGTACCTAAACGATCAATTTTAATTTTAATTCTTACGGTGACTCAAATAATGTGTTTAGGTATCTATTGACATGCTTAATATTTTGACATTTTCATTTACTTGACATCTTTATTCTGACATGTTTTTTTTGTTATTTTATGCGATTATGATCTGACCTAATTAACTTATTGGATTCTGCACATAATTATCTATTTTATGATTTTATTTAATATTTTGTATGCCTTTGGCGGAACATAGCTGGGACTAATATTACTTATAACATCTATTCTGTAACCTATGCTTCACGAAATAAATGAATTTGAATTTGTCAATGCCCAGTCGCAGTGGTCAGCACTGAGCTACCTAAGTACTGGCAATATTTTGTTTCACTGGTTAACAATGATGTTGATTATATTATTAATATGCGTTGGTTAAAATGCCCGGTTCATAGCATTCCAGTCCACAGACGACTCCGGTGCTGGAGTGTTACTGAATAATGTAAGCCGGCACTGGAACGTTCACACATCAGTGAGTAATCCAGTCCTGTGACAATAGGTGGTCTACTATTTATTCCAGCTCGCCCATTTCAGTGCCACTGACATAGTGCAGCCCCTCTAGACAAGTGGCAATTCGCTAGCTGGCGTTTGGTGGAATAGAATGACGAATATATGGGATTTGACGTACATGACAGTCGTTAACGCATGTCAAATACGTCAAATCCCATACATTTGTCATTCTATTCCATCAAATGCCGACTAGCGAATTGCCAATTGTCTAGAGGGGCAGTACTGTTTTGGAAGTGTGCCGCTGGATTGCTAGACTTGCGTCACTCGCGTGAACCGGTGTACTAGGTAGGTCTGCAAGAACACAAGAGTCAAAAAGTAACTTAAATATTAATATTAATTACTTATCACATCACATAAACTTAAATATTACTAGGTACTTATTTACCTACATAAGTATTTCTGACAAAAAACCAAAATTATCATTACCAACCAACAGCCGACCAATGGCGTAGGTCAGCTTTTGTAGTGGTGGCAGTAAACGCGCCCGCCACGCAGGAAGCGGGGTTTCGACTTCCCCTTAAAGCAAATATTTGTTTGCACGAATAAGTCTGTTTGCATTGGTCTGGGTGCTTCCGTACGTCGTTGGTTCCGGCTGCCATACGAACCTCTATGGCAGTCCTCACAGGTATTGGGAGCCCCCGAAAGCCCCATAAGTCTAACTACTGATAGTGTGACTCTGTGATAGAAACATTGAACGCAGATGGCCAAGCTAAAAGCCAAATAGCTACAGACTATGGCTTAGGCCAGAGTCATAATTTGGTTACCACGATGTACCAACCTTCCTATGTGTAGGGTGACGTGCGGTCGTGACAAGGCGACTTGAAAACTAAAGTATCCCGGATACGAATACTTTAGTTTGGAATTCGCGAAGTGTGCGCATGCGAGTGGCGAGTGCGACATTGCATACACGAGGAGACTGCAGGTACCTACATGCTTGTAATATGGGTGGTGTGCTGTAGCTTCAATGGAAATATTTGTTCTATGAATTATTTTTTCTTCTTTTATGAATTACTTTTTCTTTTTTATGAGTTCTACATATGAATAGGTATTATCATACAGAGATACACGCCAACCGATGCACTTATACACATATGACGTAGGTCTGTCACCCTAGCAGTGGTAGACCAAGGCGGGGCGCGGCGCGGGATGTGCTCCTCCCCATACCGGGGGTAAGATGGGGGGCTCCGTGGTCCCCACACACGTTAAGGGTCAGATTGGGAGTGACGGCCCGGTCGGCCGGGGTACGAGCGACTTGTCGGGAGTGGGCGGGGCAGCCACTGACGATACGTCACTTCAGGTTAAAGTCACATTGACTGACTCCCATTTGGACGTACGCGCCGCCGGCGTGTGTGCGTTGGAGCGTGGGTGTACCTCTCAGAATTGTACTGATTTCTTATATGATGATAGTACCTGTAGTTTATCTCAGTGCTGCGGCTCAGTGTGCAGTCGGATTGGATGCATGGATTTCAATCCGTTTCGAAATTCAAAGCTGGAAGACGTCCACTCCATTGGCATACAATGATCACATTCACGACATAATTTTGGAAGACGTCCACCTCATTTGGATTGATGGACGTATCGTCAGTGGCTACGGCAACCAACGAACCACAGATGATCCCCCCCCCCCTCCCCTGACCTGCGTATTGCACCTGATAATTTTGATAATTTTCGAATTTTGGTCACATTTACTGTAACTTAATTACATAAACATATAATATCTATTATTATAATACCTATCCACTCTGACACATTACAACTGGTTCAGGTAGCTGTTCCTAACCCCGTAAGGTGTTTCACGTGAACTCTAGCAACTACCTAGGTAGGTATATCGACTGAAGCGCGAGCTGCTGAGTGTGAGGGTTACGCTTACGGATCATAATTACTAAATGATGTATAGGCACCTACATCCCGTATGTCCACATCTATGTGTCGCAGCCAACTAGCTTGATCAGCCGCTCAATTAACCGCCTTTATTTTTTTTATTAACTAAACTTTAACTAAACGTCGCGCGCGACGCCGTTCAATTAACGGCCTGAATGATATTAAGCCGTAGCGTTTCTTAAAACATTTAATAAACTGGTTGGCTAATGCTTGGGCCATGCATACGACAGGACACCACCACCACCCGAAACTAAGCGGTTGATTAAGCTAGTTGGCTGCAACCTGCGACATACACACGATATTTAAAAATAGCAAAAAAAAATTGTAAATTTTATCTGTCTGCTTTTCTGTCCGTTTACAATTTCCAAAACGGCTGGGCCGATTTTTCTTTGGATAGCTGAACCAGAAAATTCCCTCGTCCGAGCTCCCCCGTTCAGGGGAGCCACGGCCCCCTCAAAAACCGTTTGATACCACTAAGGGAGTCAAGGCCAATGTCATAAGACGTAACTTTGGCTACTTTTATTTCAGTAAAATGCTGAAGGTGCCACGTAAAATAAATTAAAGCCCAGTGGATGGAAGTCGGCCTGGACGGAGTCTCTAGCATAGCAGTCATGACTTGGAATTGGCAATGAGTTGAATTTGATAACGTGTATGTACACAAACAAACGCACAAACACACCTACAGACACCTAGGTACTCAAACAACAGTGCTGACACTTACTACCGAGCTTATTACCCACATCCTTTTGTTTAGGCCGAAGGGTAAGAATAGGTTAACGTCATTTCCTATCCGCCACTCAAGTAAATGTAGAAATAATAATGACAAGAGTGAAACACACAGGTGTGATGTGTAAAACCGCGAGACGCATGCGAGCACGAGCCTTGTGACCACACAAGTGACGCGCGGACGACGCTTCGTGGGCTTGCACGAGGGACGGGGCGGGGGCGAGGCGGGCTAGGTGCTGCACGGACAGAACAACACACACACACGGCACACGTGTAGTGCACGGTGACGGTCGGGCGGGGGATGAGGACTGGACGGGGGGGAGTGGGGCGCGGCCCCCGGGGCAGAGCGCTGCGCGGGGGTCGCGCCGTGCTCCGGCTAATAACAGAAGAATTCCGGCACCTGCCACGATCATCATGCAGATGGTGAAGATCTTCTCGTTATCGGTCTCGGCGGCCACGTTGCCGAAGCCCACGGAGGTCATGCAGGTCATGGTGAAGTACAGCGCCGTCACGTACATGGTCTTGCGCGAGGGCCCGTTGACCAGCTCGGGCCCGTCTGACTCGTTGGACCACACGTACGAGTACGGGCTCTGCGTGACGTTGGCCAGCTTCCACAGCCACGAGTACTGCAGGCCGGAGTCGGCGTCGGAGCGGCCGATGCTGTACCACACGCACGCGAGCCAGTGCGCCACCAGCATGTAGAAGCACAGCAGCAGGATGAGCATGGCGGCGCCGTACTCCAGGTACCGGTCGAGCTTGCGCACCACGCGGCCCAGGCGCAGCAGGCGCACCACCTTGAGCGCGCTGAACAGGCTGCCGATGCCCTGCACAGTCACACACGACCGGTCGGTACTGGCGCCTCACACTCACCTGCCTGCTGGCACTCGCTCGCGCTACTCACGTCCTCGTCGTGGTCGAACGCGTTGAACACGTCGTAGGGCAGGCACGATAGCAGGTCGATGAGGAACCACGACTTGAAGTAGTTCTTGCGGATGACCTTGGGGTCGCTCACCACCTCGCCGCCCGGGCCCACAAACGTGGTGTGGAAGTTGAGTACGATGTCGATGAAGAAGATCACGTCCACGATGGAGTCGATGACCAGCAGCGACACATCCTCGCTCGTCTTGTTCTTGAAAGCCACGTTGTAGGGCACCATGATGGCCGTGTAGAAGGTGAGGCACAGGATGATCCAGTCCCAGATGGCCTTGAAGGCGCAGTAGTGCAGCAGGATGTGCGGCGGCGTCTTGGGCGCCTCCTGGCGGTACTGCGGCAGCACGTCGCCCGACAGCGACATCACCTGCCACAGACACGCACGCTGTGCACAAACATACTGCGTCAGCCGGCGCGCGCCACACTAGCTTGCTGTCTGGCCGAACATTCGTTAGTGTGCTTTTAATACCACTATATTTTTTTGGTTACTTCTAAAATATTATGATACCTACCAAATTCATGTGCTTAACTAAATATGTAATTAGATAATGAATCAATATTCAAAAGCCTGTTTGTAGACCAGTGTGAAATGAAACAGCTAGAGCAGGTAGGTACGCATTACCTTGCCTTTCTACAAGAAACCGTAGCGAAAAAGTTGAGAGTTACTTATGTACTTAATTATGTACAAAGCCAAACAAAACTAATCTACATGTTTCTAATGAACCTGTCTGAGGTAGGAGGTTTGTAATTGATTACCATCAGCTAAAGCAAAAGAGTAGGTACACCAACCACCCCAGAGCATTTATACACCCTTTGAGGCATTTCTTTTTATTTTTCATATGGGACATGTCAATTTGACTTCGCCTACTCTGATGATAAGCTGAAGGCAGTCTCAGGATAGGGGGTCACCATACAGACACGTAGGTACCAGGGTACAATGTTGGCATTCAGCTTGTCGACCTCACGCCGCCCTCGTTAGGATTTGTTGTCCGTACCTAGGTACCAACCTACCTGCTGATCTACTAGCGGACTAATTACTGGTTTTAAACGTTATTTACGAAAGTTACTCGCAATAGAATCACATCAGAACCACTTGCTTAGGAAAGACATCTAGGTAGCTATATTTATAGTGTAGGTAGGCACGTGCACATTGTTGGCAGGTGATACAGGACAGGTCATACACTTACTACATTATATGCAGTGCTCTACTGTTCAGTAAAGCGATCAGTGGGTTAGGTAAGTTACCTCGGCGAAGGTTATCATTGAGATGGGTGACCCATATGGAAGACCTGAGCAACTCTGTCACAGTAGGCCACTAACCACACGAAAAGGAAAGAGATATGATTGGTTATACCTACTGCGTTATGCATCAACGAGCGTTTAGCAATAGCACATACATACATACATCGTAGTACTTAGGTAGGTATACTAAACACACTATAGCTAGGCACACACATACTAACTAGGTAGGTACTGTTATAGCTATAAAGGCGCCCACTCACTAACAGTCCGCCTGCAGTCCGCCTGCAGTTCCTGATCTGTCCGGCGGCCTGCAGTCCTAAGCCAATAGCGCCCACACACTAAAGCGATTTTGGCCCGCCGGCAATTCCCTGTTGTCAGTTTTGCGACCACACACTAGCAGTTGTGAGTCGTCAGTTTTAGGTCGTACGATCGCCTGCCGGTAATGGTCTTATATCAGTTACATAGAGAGTACGAAACAGTGCAAGCGATTTTCGACCTTATTGACATTTTCTGAATTACATGTTTTTTCGCATAAATAAATGCTGCTGATCACGAATATACGAAAAAAAACTAGATTTGTTGTGATGTCAATAAGGTTGAAAATAGCTTGGACTACGTTATTCTTATATAAGTAGGTACGTGCTAATCATTGTGGGAAATAGGTGTTAGCTATTTTGAACCATATGGACTATGTGCATAAGAAATATTGACGAGTATGTACAAAAAATGAATAAAATCTTAGTAAAAACTGACACGAAACGTCGATCGACAGGCCCGTTGTGCTCGTTCGCCCTGACGGCCTAGGACTGTCCGGCTTAGAACTGTCCGGAATCGTTCAGCGGCCACACACTATCGGATCGTAGTAGTCGTCAGTCCAAAATCGTTAAGGAAACTGTTAGTGTGTGGGTTATTGCGATTAACTGACAGATTTATATCGTCCGGTAAACTGTTAGTGAGTGGGCGCCTTAACACACATTGTGTTGCTTTTATTTTGTTCGGTATCAAATCGTGATCTGCGTAGGGCAAGAGCAACTTTAGCGGCTTAATTGTTGGAAGAATAGATACATGAAATGAGTAGTTAGCGATATCTAAGTATAGGTATACCTACTTAATAACAAGATAACGCTTCAGCCAAAATGAAATGTTATTAAGTAGGTATAATAATTGTAAAGTTTTGATTAAGTACAAGACGAGGTTCGACCACGACCCCGCCGGTAGAACATAGAATACTTAACTGTAGGCAAACTGCGTTCCTCCAGTCAAAGCTCACAGCGTGCCCTACGTAGCTCATGTTCAGATATACTTACTAAACCGGGCCCACCAACGCCAGCCATTCTAGCGGCAGGCGGTAGGCACTGCTGCAACTCGAATGTTTCGCTATCCGGTCTATCGACAAGCGTCGCTGGGTCGGTGCCCAGTGCCCGGCGGCAAGTGCATACGCGTGAACGAGGCACGAGGCATGAGTGACAGAGACAGAAGAGTGGTGTAGGTACAGTACAGTAAGAGTAGAGAAGAGCGTGCGTGTTTACATGGAGTGCGGTGGTACTGACATGCGCCAGGTGGCTCTGCCGCTGCGGCTCCTTGAGCGCGGGCAGCGCCGACACCAGCACGGAGCGCGAGCGCGTCACCGAGCGCGCCAGCTTGGCGAACTTGGACAGACCTGCGCACACACACACGCGCTCAGTGGGACGTTCCACCGGGCAGGGCCCAGGGGCCTGGGGCCGCCGCGGTGCTCACCTCCCTTGGGGTCGTCGGCGTCGATGGGCTGCTTGAGCGCCGTGATGTCGCGGAACGTCAGCAGGAACAGCACCACCAGCTCTCGCTCATTGCGGATGGGCGCCAGGTGCACCAGCAGCCACAGCGGGGTGCCTGCACCGACCGGATGAGACGCCTTACTTAAGTGGAACATGCTTGTACACACGATAATCGTTAGTGTATGGAATCTGAGTATAAACCAAACACACTGCGACCGGAAATAGTGCGCACCGTGCGTTTTGAAAGGAACTTCATCCCACGCACGCTCATGTTGTGGAATGAACTTCCTGCCGTGGTTTTCCCAAGCGACTACAATATGGGGTTCTTCAAGAAGGGTATTAGAAGGTATCCACAGGGTCGGTAGCAAGATTGTGATGCCCCTGGTGTTGCAAACGTCCATAGGCCACGGTAACCGCTTCCCATCAGGTGGGCCGTGTGCATGTCTGCCACCTAAGTTGTATACAAAAAAAATGTCTCCACTCCGCCTATTGGGTGCCTACAATAGGTGCTGCTGTTGCAGAAACAACATCAACATCTAACAGAGCCTAAATAACAGAGCCGCCAACTTGAACACTCATTTTCACCTCCAGCTTACGAACTGATTGCTGCAATGAACCTTGTCCGAGAATGAGGTGGACAAAGCCAGATATGTTCCGATGGGCCCCGGCCGAGGTGTGATTCTCCCGCGCAGCGCCTCGCTCACAGCGATGGTGAGGAGCGCAAGCACGCGAGCTGACGCCGCCTCCTAAGTAAGCACTGTCGGATCGGTTAGCAGCGCTAGTGGTTACGTACGGTTCTTCTTGTAGAGCAGGATCTCGAACTGGTCGGCGAGGTGGTGGTCGAGCGCGCGGTCCACGCGCTCCACGGCCTCCTTCTCCGTGAGCTCGCCGTACATCCAGGCGCAGCGGCACGACTTCTGCATGACCTCGGCGCGGTTGTAGCCGCTCATCTTGCAGAACGTCTCGTTGCAGTACACGATGGGGTAGTCCACGATCTGCGCGTTCGCCAGCAGGAAGCTACTGTCTGCTGCACACAACACAAGCACGTACATACATGGCTACGGTAAGGTACATCGAGTTGAAGTACTAACGGGTATATTACATTGGATAACGGAACAACTGACTCCTTCTGCAGCCTCGATCTCAAACCATAATTATAAATAGTTGAAATAATTTAATTGGTGCATAATGTCAGATGTCTTCGTTCCAATCGTGCCAATTATCCTATAATTGGCACGATTGGAACGAACTATTATAATTTGAGTTTAATCATTTGTGAATTCGTAATTATAATAACTTATGTTAAAAAATATAGAATGACATATTTCAGTTTAAATTTTTATGCATACATTTAAATTCAGAGTAAAATAATTTAAACTATGGCGTGATTCGTTATTTCTTCGAGACCTCGTAAGACAGTTACGGTTTATGTCTTGCTTTTTAATTTTAGTGTTGTGGCTATTTTGTCTAAGGTTGTTACATTTTAATCGTAAGAAGTGTAACTGTGCTGGTTACTTTTTGTTACGTTTTATTAAAATATGTAAGTAACAAAGACAGCAAAACAGTATTACCAAACTACAGAACTGAAATATTATAAAATTGCGCTCTGATCGATAGTTGTTCAAACAAAAGTAGGTAAACTTTATTGTTGTAATAAAAAGTTAAAATCGTGGTCGCTGGTATCCCCGGCGATACCTCTACCGTTCAAACGAATTCTCATACAAAACAGTTGTTATCACAGGTGTATCAATAAAACAGTTTGATTTGCTCTTGAAACCTTGGTTCTAAGATCATTTTGAGACTTTGTAGTTAAGATCATTTTGACGCTGACGCTGCTAAATTAAAATTTTCGGACATTACATTTCTTGTACTTTTAGGTTGGTATCTATGTTACCGGCAATTTGTATAATCCGGTATTCTATACAATGCCTTGGCCATGTGTAGAACGTCTAAAACTAGTACTTACTGGTGGTTTGGAAACCGGGTAGATTACCTTGTGACTTTTGTTTTTTTTTTTTAATGCCACTTTGGTGGCAGACAAGCACACGGCCCACCTGATGGGAAGTGGTTACCGTGGCCTATGGATGTTTGCAACACCAGGGGCGTCACAATCGTGCTACCGACCCTGTAGATACCTTCTAATACCCTTCTTGAAGAACCCCATATTGTAGTCGCTTGGGAAAACCACGGCAGGAAGTTCATTCCACAACCTGAGCGTGTGTGGGATGAAGACGTTCCTTTCAAAACGCACGGTGCGCACCATTTCCGGTCGCAGTGTGTGAGGATGAATTCCCTGCCTATGGCGAGTGGTGCGATGATAGAATGCAGCGGTGGGCATCATGTCAAACAATTCATCTGAGCACAAACCATTGTATAGGCGGTAGAACACACACAGCGAGGCAAAGTCCCTTCTGAGGCTGAGAGGTTCCACATCGCCTGTGAGTATGGGATTGTCGACAAGCCTCAACGCCCGTCTTTGCAATGAGTCGAAGGGGCCAAGCTGGTATGCAGGCGCTCCGGCAAAAAGGTGACAGCAGTACTCCATGTGGGGCCGAATTTGTGCCTTATAAAGCAGAAGTCGTTGCCCCGCAGTGAAGTACTGCTTCGCCCTGTTGAGCACTCTAAGTTTCTTTGAGGCCAGCTTGACCTTGTCCTCCAAATGGTTGCGGAACTGAACGTCGCTTGAGATGTCGACACCTAGGATCCCAATACTCGAAGAGATGGAAAGTGGTGTGCCCAGGAATTGCGGCGCTACAATAAATGGGGTTTTCTTAGCGGTGAATACACATACTTGTGTCTTAGTGGGGTTAAATTGGACTAGGTTAAGTCGACCCCAATCGGATACTCCCGAGAGAGTAATCTCGATTTCAGACACAAGTTGTTCGCGTCTCTTCTCCACCTCGAATTGAGGGATATTTGCACGACCCGTGTAACACGTATCCCCGGTGCTGTCGTCCGCATAGCAATGAATAGATCCATCAGACAGCATGTCATTGATATGCAGCAGAAACAGCGTCGGGGACAACACGGAGCCTTGTGGGACACCAGCGTTTATGTCCATGCGGTCCGAGCAGCTGCCATCGACGACGGCTTGGATACTTCTGTTGGACAAAAAGCTGGCAATCCATTCGCAAAGTCCCTCGGGGAGTCCGTAGCGTGGCAACTTCGAAAGAAGACCTCTGTGCCAGACCCGGTCAAAGGCCTTTGCTATATCGAGGCTGACCGCTAGTGCCTCGCCCCGACTCTCGATAGCTTGCGCCCATCGGTTTGTGAGATACACAAGAAGGTCACCAGTGGAGCGACGGTGGCGAAAGCCATACTGTCGGTCACTCAGTAGGTCGTTTCCCTCAAGGTATCCCAGGAGCTGTGCGTTAATCACACGCTCCATTACCTTCGAGAGAAGGGAGGTTATAGCAATAGGCCTGTAATTGGACGAGTCTGTCCTGTCGCCTTTCTTAGGCACAGGATGCACGAATGCAGTCTTCCACGAGGCTGGGACTTGTCTCGCGGAGTAAGAGAGCGCGAAAAGCCGTGTAAGTACTGGGCACAATTCGGAGGCACAGTGCCTGAGCACCATCGCCGGTATACCATCCGGCCCACTCGACTTCCGAACATCCAGGGACTTGAATTCCCGGCGAACCACCCGTTGTGTGATTTTAATTTCAGACATGAAAGTACCACAGTTGGGGACAATAGGTGGCTCGGCATTCCCGTCGTTCATCGTCGAGTTTGACGCAAAGAGATTACCTAAAAGATCGGCTTTCTCCTTAGCGCCATGAGCTAGGCTGCCGTCGGGTTTTTGCAGCGGCGGAAGGCAGGAATGGCAGAAGTTTCCCTCGGCAGCTTTGGCGAGTGACCAAAATGCTCGACTACCGGATGGGTAACGAGTAAGCCGCTCGCCAATTCCACCGATGAACTCAAACTTCGCCCTGGCAGTAGCTTTTTTACTGGACCTCGAGGCGGCATTCAATTTCCGCTTCACTTCAGCTATGTTAGGATCCTTATTGGCAAGTGCCGTGGTCCAAGCCTTATATGCAGATTGCTTGCGGTCTCTAGCTTCTCTGCAAGGCCTATTAAACCACGGCCGTTTGCTCGCTCCTGTTGCGATCCAACGGTTGGGAATTTAAAATAGAATTCCATGCCCGATAGGATCATTTCAGCGACTGCTGTTGCACAGGAGCTTGGATCCTTTGAAGTGAAGCAAAGCCGCCTCCACGGGTACGACGAGAAGAATTCTCGCAGTCCGTCCCAGTCTGCCGACTTGTAGTGCCAGACATGCCGCCACTGAGGTGGCCGCGGTGGTTCTGGCCGCGCGAGAGTCACTGGCGCCCGGATGACGCTGTGGTCCGAAGTACCGAGAGGTGCTTCCACAGTTACGGAGTACTCATCCGGGCGCGTAGTCAGCAGAAGGTCCAATAAAGACTCTCTGTGGGTCCCGACATCTGGTTTTCTGGTGATGGAATGCACCTGTTGCGAGAACCCATAGGTCAGGGCAAAGTTGTGAGCAGCCCTTCCCGCAAAATCAGTCCTGTGAGACCCCAGCCACTCCACGTGGTGAGCATTGAAGTCACCCAAGAAAACTAAGTCCGCGGCAGGGTACTGCCCAATTACTCT
Source organism: Eilema caniola (assembly GCA_949126895.1). Lineage (NCBI taxonomy): Eukaryota > Metazoa > Arthropoda > Insecta > Lepidoptera > Erebidae > Eilema > Eilema caniola. Next base: position 25,241,981 of record OX421475.1, read on the forward strand.
GTCCGCCGACCGTTGCAGGTGCTCAAACAGTTGAGCCGTGCCCAGGTCACCGCTATGAGACGTGTAGACGCACGCATAGATACGGGTGTGGCCACCGTAATCCATACGTACCCATAGTGTGGACAGGTCCCTGTCTTCAAGGCCGTCTAGACGGCGACAACAAACGTCATCCCGGACGTACATGCATACCCCGGCTTTACTCAGGAAGTTATGCTCGAGTCTGTACCCGGAGTACATAAGGTAGGCTGTATCGGCCGGGCATGATATTTGGGTCTCCGTCAGAAAGAATAGGGTCGGCTTTGCTGTCTCAAGATGGTGGTGGACCTCGTTAAGATTGGAGTGGAGGCCCCTGATGTTACAGAAGTCCACTTTCAATGTGGACGAAGATGCCGCTGTATAACCTCTATTTCTTTTTTTTGTTATTGCCATTTTAAAGAAAGGGGGGGGGGGGTGGAAGGTATAGAGAGTCTCTGTGCCGTCAGCGCAGAAGACAAAGCAAGGCTCTCCACCACCGCAGACGAGCCAGGGTTGTGTGACTCGCTGACGCGGCGGGCAGAAGGGCCCCCGGTCCCCTCCCAGATACTGTAGCCGAGTCCACTCCGGTTTCCTCCTCCGGCACGATTACAGCACCGGGAACTTTACACAGGCTGCTAGTTCAGCCTCCTGGGGCGGAGATTATGTGTTCCCCAGGTTCAGGAACCGTACAGCCTGCGGGCGGCCAGCGGATAACCGTTTCACCAGGTCTCCCTGACCGCCGCGCCAACATTTCACATCCCCACTAGTCAGCGGTGGCATCCCAAGCCTTTGGTCTTCCCACTGACAACACAGAACCTCTCCAGTGAGCTCTGACTACCCTACTCACCGTCGGGAACACAACACAAGGTTATTATAACCGCGGTATTCTGTAGGGCGAAGGTACTTCCCCAGTCGGACTGCTCAGTTAGGACGGGAGATACCAATTGACTGTAATTATACTATATGTAGGTAAGTGTTGCACTAGTTAGTAGAAGGCATGTAATGGTGGAGCGACTTACGCTGCGACGACGAGCGGCGGATGATGTTCTCGAGGAAGGTGTTCTGCGGGGCCACCAGCCCCCGGCGGCCGCCCGGCATGCTCGCAGCCCGGCCGGCGCGCGTCACGAGCCGCGCCGCGCCTGCACACACCGCGCACTGTAGGGCCCCTCACGCCGCACGTGTCGCACCCAAGTTACACACGTAGCTCCCGGTAACTGAGACCCGCGCCGACACGTGCGCTTTTAGTCGGCAGGGGGTATACTTCCCCACCAAACAAAGAATACTGCAATAAATAGGAGTTATGGGCGTATGACCACGATTTTGACGTATGCAAGTCCCCCGTGGCACGTCGCCATCGTGGCCGGACTACACTATATGTCATACATAATATATCATTATATGGGTACCTAACTTAGGTAGAGTTCAAATTTCGATATCAAGTCACCATTTGCTTTTTGTGTTTAGAAGAGAACTGCGCCGACACCTCCGAACTGCCCCCGACGCGCGACGCGCGACGGTGTAGACTTAATCTACGTCACACCCAAATCAAATAATTCGTTTGTTTTAAACAAGTGTAAGTGTAAGTTTGTTGGATCGACCCAGAAAACGCTCTTGGCTCGGTACAACACGAGCTTATGTTTTTTGCATTAAAATGGTATCACTTTCCATCCATCATTTAGGAAATAAAAACTCTTACTATGGTAAATTAAAGTTTGTGATTAATACCAAGGACGGATACACGCAACCTTTAAATTATAATGTGAGTTTGTTCCAAGGTTGCTGTTTTTCAGTTTTCAATATAGTAATATTTATATTTTGTAGACAACATTTCCACACACGACGAGAAGTGGGGCTATCGGTTTAAGCTAAACGGTAAAAATACGGAGTCTATCCTCGCATTCGCGGACGATTTGGCAATACTGACTCGCAAGCCAAAGCAGTGCCAGGACCTACTGCGTAGAGTAGACGATTTCTGTACATGGACAGATGGAATGAGAACAGAACCTAGCAAATGCTACTGTCTATGTCTGGGTAGGCGGGGTATACTGTTGTGTGTGTGTATACCTGGTGTATACTTCATATGGCCCAGGGCTTAGTATAAGCGGGGAAAACGTTTTAACTATATACTCTATAAACACCTAAGAGTAACTAAAATGCAGGTCTTATCGAAATCTAAAGACGAAATATTAAAAGCCCTTCCAAAAGATAAAAATGCATCGGTGCTCGAATTACGCCTCCAGTTCCATAAAAAATTCGTGATAGGCTCGCAGACTGGTAAAGTGGGTCTAGGGTATATTCGAAGACAAACAGATAATGTAATAACAAAATCTTTTCTTCAAGCTAACGAAAACAACACCTATAAGGTGCAATGAACCTAGAAATGCAAAACTAATGGTTGACCCTAATAGGTGAATTTTGTATTTCCATAGCTAAAGTGGGTACCATAATATACGACTGGTCACCGGCCTTACTTAAATTTTACCTAAACGCATTCCAGTTGATCCTTCCCGACCAAAGCAATCTAGTCAGATAGGGAAAAGCCACAGATAAAACATGTAACTCATGTAGTGAAGCAGCTGGTACGGCTAGGCACCTGCTAGTGGGTTGTAGGACGCTATTAGACTGGGGTCATTACTCGCGCCGATAGATAAGGTATTGGAAATCACACGTGAGGCTGTAAGATTGGCGGTAGCTAGAGCGAAAAAAGGATCACACACAAAAAAAAAGAAATGACATTGTGTTTGTAAAGGAAGGCTGCTGAAAGAAATCACCCCAAAGCCATATTCAATTTTGAGGGCTGCCGTTGACTGGACAATACTCGTAGACACGTATGAGAAGCACTACAAAATACCGGAGGATATCTGTGCCTCATCATCCAGACCCGACATATTCCTTTTTTCACGATCGCATAGGCGTGCAGTGCTTGTAGAACTCACAGTACTGTGGGAAACTAATATACCTAAAGACCACGCTATAAAGACAAACAAATACTTTGACTTGACCAACGATTTAACCAAAAACGGTTACGTGGTTAAACTCTACGCCGTAGAAGTAGGAGCAAGGGGAATTCCAGCTAAATCCCTGCATAACTTACCTAAAGACCTCGGATTGCCAAGAGCTTCAGTAAGCAATTCACCCAAAGAGTGCTCAACACGCCTACGAGTTCGTTCGTCATGTCGTTCGGTTCGGATGAGACCGAAGGTGACAGTGACGCAAGTTCCATGATTCTTGGTCGCAAACATTTTCTATTAAAACTCGTTCATTGGCTCATAATCATTAAATGCTGTTACACGGCTGCAAAGCATGGCCGTCGCTAGAGCGATACGAGCAAGCGCTAAGTCTCTGAGGGGAGTATGCTGCGATTAGATCGCGTGAGAACCATCCTCGTTCGCAAAACGTCCGACAATGCCGCCTGCGACAGGAAGAGTAGGCCCAAGAAGTGTAAATGTTGTAAATACTAGCGCGCTGCGCGAATGTAGACGACTGCAGCTCCGCGGCATTGGCGACATTGGCAACTGTGGCACTGTGGACAGTACACGGCGACAGGTCATCGCCGGCCAAGTATCGATCTGTGGTGTTTCACAGCCTTCAGCCCCGCACGCCGCGCCACACGCCACGCGCGCGTGCGAGGCACCAGCATTGCTTTGGGCCTTCCGCTTTATTACCACGTGCCTACTATATTTAACATTGCTTGTCTATTATAGTTTATAGTTATAAAAGTATGCATTTGCAGACCTATTTACATACCTAAAGCGAACGAAGGTACATTACCTACATCATATATGTACCTACATTATATACTGACGCAGCAAACCTTGTCTGGCTGCTGTTGAACCAATAGGAGTAGGTGGTAGTAGGTCATGTTAATAATAATAACTTGGGGTGTAAAACATAGTTTACGATTTATAACTGATTCTCAGACCTAGCAAATATGTTTGAATGACTTTTTGTTGCGCAATTTTAATGCAATTAGTGTTATAACTATTCAAATCGATTAAGATAGAAAACAGTGAATTGCTCCGGTGGAATGAATATCGGCAGATGGCTCCCAGCGGCGCGCATCGCCCCACCATGGTAGGTTAGGAACATTTGGAACGCTTCTGGCGAGGCTTGGCAGCTCAGTGGTCAGAGCATTCCCACTATAAGGCACCGGTCGCGGGGTCATGTCCGGCCAGAGCGTGTCACTGTTTCCATTCTTAATGGATTTGAATAGTTAGCGTATTGATTGCTTCAAAATGTAATTAGCTTCCGACGGAAACGGACCCGCGAACAGTCCCACTATCCACTGAACTGCCGCGTCACACCAAAATAAACCCGTGCTGTGCCCCCTGTCCCTCTGACCATTGCGCTGGAAACGCGTAGCATCGGCGTAGCACAGGCGCATCGCTCCCGTAGCACTAACGTAGCATTAGCGTAGCGCTAGCGTAGCCCTAAGGGCAACAATGTTGCGTATCCTGGAACGCAATAAAGTTCGTACGTGTGTACGCGGCTGCATGGCAGTGTGACGTGGTGCGTGTGTGCGCACTCACGGCATTCACCTACATAATGGTTAATTAACTGAGTTAACCATTCAACCATTTGGTCCCTCATTTCTATTTCGTACGGAAGTTTCTTCGGCAACCCTCTTGCCGGGCGGGGGTGGATATGTCGGACCTGAACTGACTAAAGCCGCACAAACTCTTGGGTCCTCAGCTGCCGGGGTTTAAGATTAAACATATCCCTCGCACCCCGGCTGTGAGTGTGGGAACCACGGAATTGGGGACACTTGCCTCCGCAAAGCATTACTTGCTCGCAGTAAGGGGCAACGGCAGCCCACGTGCTCGCATTCCGCATCACATCTGCTAGCCTGGCGCCGAGCGGACTCCCACGAGGTGCTCCGTTTGCGTGTGCAGCCCTCAGGCGTGTTGAGTGGGGTTTGAACCGACGACACTCGAGGCGGCCGAAGTGGGGCGACCGGACTGCATATTGCACTCGGCCACCAAGTAAGTTGCAGCGTATGTTGAAATAACTGCCCGCTATGTGCGCCTCATGTCATCGGTGAGTGCTACGGAAGCTACGAGACACGATACGAATCCTCGAACATTGCATGCATTGGCTACGACAGGAGTGCACTATTTTTACTATCTTGCTACGCATTGCAATCTATTGGAACATACGGAACTAACTGTCTAGTGAATTGTTTGTTATTCTTAATATAAAAAAAGGAGGGCCAGACCGAGAGGGATGGCCCTGGGTCAGCCGGGGTGCGAGGGATATGTCGCATGACAACCTCACCTTCGGCCTAGCACTACGACCCAGAGACGGCGTGCGGTTTAGTCGGTTTGAGTCCAACATAACCTCCCCCTCCGGCTCCGGAGGGGTACCCACCCAATCCGTGGGGTATACCCGCACGTCAAAAAAAAACGGTCGTTGCTCGATACGACGACACTAGTGGCACCATTGTGACGTTTTATGCGACGTGCGTATTACGAACACTTCCGAACCTGCCACCGTGTTGTAAAGAGTTTCTATTCCGCATTTTTACAAGACATAGGAGCATTGACTTCTCCTGCTCTTCTCGTATTCCCGCTTTTCATATATGGTGACGTGATATCGCGATTCGCGAGTGATACCAACTGTATACTTTTCGTGAAAGAAATCTCGGCGGTGGGCCTTTACCCGAATGACTGTGAGCGCCGTCCACGCGGGCAAGCAGCCCCAGGTGTATGCAGTATGCACGAACCATCCCGATACCATTGCAGATGGTGGCATTGTGAATTTTGCTATCGAAGGGGTATTAGTATATCACGATTATAGATACATACCAAGTTATAATGGTGACACTTAACTTGTCGACCTCATCAGGTGCCATGTGAGGTACTATTATGTGCGTAGCAATGAATGCCGCCGATGGACAATATGTCGTTAATATGCAGAAAAGAGAGAGTGGGTGATAAGATGGAGCCCTGTGGTACGCCAGCATTTACCTGCAAGAACCCTGAAGCTCGTCCACCACAAGGGACGCGACTACGGTGCTTCTGCAGGAAACTAGCAACCCAGACTTGAGCCAGACACTATCGAAAGCATGCCAGTGATTCGCCATGCCTCGCTCCAAATAACATACACTTGAAGATTTTGGTTTTCGTTGACCGTTTTGTCATTTTTTCTAACGAGCGGAAATCCCATCGGTTCACACCAAAGGCTAAGCCAGCAGGGGTGGATATGCCGGACTCAACCCGACCAGCAGGGCTAACATGCGCGCCACGAGATAGCTATCTCGAGGCATTTTGCCGTTTTATGTCGATATCGACTGTTCATAACAAGCCAAATTTCATGGCGATCTGTCAGATGTCGACATAACTTGACTTCGAGAAATCATCTCTACTTAGTGTCTGCAAATTGTAACATACGTGGTCTTATTTACTCGAATTTTGACATTTAAAATGTTTTGTCTCCCGTCTTTCATTTGGTCGACGAGAAGTTATCTCGTGTAAACTTTTCTTGTGCTCGGTTCATTTTGGATCAAAATTATCGTACCTTTGTGCTGAAAATGGCGGTGCCATATTATAATTATGTTATAAGTATACATATATGAGGAACGGGAGAAAAGAAAAATTGAAAGGAAACCCGGTAACGGATCACAAAAAGACTAAAACAGCGACTGCAAGCAACGAAAATTGCCTTAACCTTAATGACATTTCCTGAGTTACATGTCTTTCCGCGTTAATTGATGATGCTGATCACGAATATAAGAAAAAAAATTCGATAGCATGTCATGTCAATAAGGTTGAAATTGTTTGCAATAATTTCATGCATGGTATCGAGATTTTTTTTTCTTATATTCATGATCAGCGTCATCAATTAAAGCGAAAAGACATGTAACTCAGAAAATGTCCTTAAGGTCGAAAATTGCTTGCAGTCGCTGTTTTAGTCTCTTTGTGTTCCGATATCGGGCCAAAACAGTGGTGTTGGCTCCGATAACCGATATCGTGCCGGACAATGTGAAAGAAAGATACATATCTCTTACATTTGACTTCCTCCGATATCGGATGTCGGATATCGGATATCGGATGAGTGTGAAAACGCTCTTAGTGAATCACCGTTAATCGAACAGTGAAAAGGTGGCGTTATATGCCATAGACAATAATCACTGTAAATCGGGGCCATTGTATGCCATAGACAATAATTTAAAAAGTTTGACGCGACAAAATATGTCGACGTTACTTCGCTCGAGAAGATTCGAGATAGTTGACGACGCGCGCATGTTAGCCCTGCAGGGCTGCTCGGCCGTCTCGGGCCATCAGTTGCCTGGGGTGAGGTAGCCTCTGGCATATCCCTTGCGCGCCACGATTAAGGGCCATGGCAGGCTCCATCGGGTGTCTCGCTCCCCCGCCTCCTACTCGAGTATTCCTTGCTCGTAAAAGTAGTCGCCGGCAGAACACTCTGCACTATCACTGTGAGTAATGTGCTGAGTGAGAGAACTAACACTCCAAGGGCCGCCATAAGGACCCGCCTCGTTATCTCTCACGCCGGGTATTCGGACAGTTTGTGCAGCCCCGTATCCTCGCTTGCACTACAGTGATGACACTCAGGCGTTGGCTCCTTCCTAATCCGATGCAGATAACTCTGGAAACATCAACCAGAACGTCCGTATCAGGCCCGGTACGAGAGGCCCCGTGAGGCCTCTTCAGCCAGACTCCATGACGGGTCTTACCGCCGCTGACACGGTGTGTGTTCTGAGCGTGGTTGCCCAAGTCATAGTTTCCACTTTTCCAACAAGTGCCGGTGGCGCAGTGAACTCATGGCCCGAATTTCTCCAGGCTCAGTTGCCCATCCCCGCCGCCGCGCCACCTTTCATTACCGATATGGCGCCGAAAGGGCTTTTGCCTCCTGGTCCCATGGTGGGCATCCTGGCAAGGAGACTCGCCCGGACTCCCTAATAACCCTGATGGCCATCACCTGCCGGGATGACTGTTTTGACCTGAAAGCTTATTGTCGGTCATTAATTAAGGAGTGATACTCTAGGTCTTCTTCATCTTCTTGGTGACGCATGAGCTGTGTGTTATTGAAATGCTTACAGTCGCAGCTATCGGCCCAAATGTCAAACACACCGACACACAAGTGCATACTAACTCTATCTGTTCAATAAATATCAGATCTAGGTACATTGTACCTACACATACCTACTATGCAAGAGGTATCCAATCATGTGACAAAAATCGAAAGTCAAATCTTAAACTTATAGTTGAAACACTTATCATTTTACAAACTATTGTTTAATAAACTACTCATTAGACAAAATGTTTATTTGGAAAATTTTCATTATGCCTTAACATCATTTCACAAATTGATTATTTTTAAAACATGTTAGTTGGCAAAACAGCGTAAAGCATAGATAATATTACATAAATGCATTGTTTGGTACATATTTTATTTACCAAATATTCACTTCAATACAATTTTTTTTTTCTAACACAGAAAGTATTAATTTTATTAATTAATTTATTTATAAAAGTAGCCAACTATTCAGTAGGTGTAGGTATGTCGCCGCCAACTAGCTTAATCAGCCGTCCAATTAACTGCCTAGGCAGTTCACTAAACGGCGCCTGTATGGCCTGAATGATATTTAGCCATCTTGTTTATTTCATCATTTATTAACCTGGCTGGCTAATGCTTAGGCCTTTCGTAAGATGGGGCACTACCTCGAAATAAGATAGAAAATTACACACATACATATACTTATAGACAGAGGTGTATTCACAGAAAATTAGTGATAGGTTTATTGTGATAGCTGCGCAATCCGACTTGGTTAGGTTAGGTTAGAAGGCTTCGTGGTTATTTTTTTTATAACCATGCACAGATAAGTCATTTTTCTATCTGTTTAGTTAAATGGCTAGGAAAGGAGTTCAACGTCATCGATCCAAGCTATTTGCCTAGCCGTTTAATTAAATGGCTGAACACCATTCAGGCCGTTCACTTTAGACAATGCAATAAAACGAAATTGTACGGCAATAGGTGGGTTCTTTAATAAAACTGTCCTAAATACCGCCTTTTGTGCGGTTTTCAACTATTTATCTATTGACATTATTTTGTCAAATGAACATTTTTAAAATTTTAGCAATTTTTGTTTTTTCAATATTTTCTAAGTAATACATTTACGAAACCAGTATAATGTCAAACAAAATTTTAACAATAGAAATATTTTGTAAGCAATATATTTGGGAAACTTGTATCTTGTCAAATGATTCTATTTAAAGTAATATGTTTGCGAAATGAAAGTTTGTCAAATGATTAGTTTTTCAAACGTTGTTTGTAAAGTGATCATTTGTCATACATACGTTGCTTATTTGTACCCATAAGCACAGAATAAGTAATGGTGCCTACTCCAGAAGCACTCCTACTTACATCGTTTGGCCGTTCATTGCTTATTGCATCCCCTAAAGTAGTTTAATTCTAAGGAAATATACAATATTACACAAGAGAAAATGCATCAACGGCTAAATCTTTTAATTTTGGACTTCAAATCAATATCTTGTAGGGCAAAAATAAAATGGCTTTTTGTAGAGTGAATGAAAAGCTGTAATGAAACTCGTTTCATTTAATTTCGGACTTCTACCAATCAAATCTAAAATTGAATGCCATTTTTTGGGTTTTGCTTTAACAGAATCGAGGAAGTGGTGCTGACACTTTGGGTTTCGTTTGAAAAATGTATGTAAATGGTAAATCACGTGCGCCAAGTGCTTCGATCCAGCTCCTCCAGCACTGACCCGTCCTAGTGGTGTACTATGCTTCCCAGTCAGTAGCTGATGCCCGAGTTCTGGCTTGTGAAACCTAAACATGTGAGCTACTATGGCTCAATCGTCTCCAAACCAAACAGTCCTACCTATTGGACCCCAGTTTACTTATAGCCTAAGATCCGTAATAGAACGACCTTCACACATCTCTTTAATGGATGAAAAGTTTTTGATATAAATTTTGGTATGTTATAATAATAAATTGTGGGTGGGTTGGCTAAAAACTTCCTGCCTTAAATTATTAAAACCGTTATTCAAGCCAGATTTTTTGCAAACAACCCTATATCAACGTATTCGCAATGAAACAGCTTTCTTTGATATAACATTTATTTATTTACTTATTTAAAAGATAGGTGTAAATAACTAATGTCGACATACCTGTTGATACCTGCCAACTTAGTAGCTATATATAACCAGGAAACAATTAGACAACCCAAGGTTTGTATCTTCCATAGGTTTGTATCTCCTACTTTCGGTTGGAATTAAATTTATTTATGAAACTCATGACATGACACTGCTAAATAAAAAGTCATTTTTTTATTATTTAGCCAGGATGTTTTTAACCAACGCAACCGCAGTAGGTATTAAATGTAAAATAATAAAAAAATCATCCATTACACAGATGGGTGAAGGTCGTTCCATTACGTATCCTCTACTGTGACACACAATGTTCGGTGTAGTTCGTTATACATCGACCTGCTTGGTTCTATAAGAATCATCATCATTATCTTGCGCTAGTCCCGGTACTCCCGGTGGCCCCCGAGCCCTTTGCCTCGGAGTTCGGGGGCCGCGGTACGAGTTCAACCTACATTTTAGTGCATGTTTGTCGTTGCTGTTACCGCTTCTTGGTTTGGCGCCCACAGGGCTTTAAAGTTTTTCTAGTTTCTTCGATTGTTATTCCATAAACGAGATAGGTAGCTACTTGTGATTATGATATACGAATAGATATCTATTTACATTACATATAATACCTACGTAATGAATGAAAATGTATTAGCGGTCACGATATCATGTATTTAGGGAAGACGCTGGCGAACAACGCATGTGTACCACTTAACGTCGCAGGCCGCCTCGTCAGTTAGTCACGGACGCGGAGCAACAAACGTGGTGCCGTCGGGTTCACACTTATCTACTGAGCTGCGAGCTGGGTCGTGTAACTAGATACTAACTATGGTTAAGGAATGCCCGGCGAAGACGTTTATATAAGAAGTACTTGGAGGTAAGGCACAGCACAGTTCACGACGCAGTAGATATGATGCGAGGTGAGGGGCCCTCACGAAGGGCCCGTTTCCGCTGCATCGTTTTCGTGGCGAGTCACCTTCCCTCTATAATCCACTTACGGGCCGAGTAACTCACCGCTGTCGGCGGTTCCAGCGCTCGCATCGCTCGATAATGTTTACCGTCGACGACACGATGCACACGGCACTCGATCGACCGCGGCCAAAAGTTCACCGCCTCTGCATGCCAAAGTAAGATTCGACTCCCGAACGTCGGACGACCCTCCGCCGCGCGACGCCCGCAGACCGCTCGGCGCTCGGCGCACGGCACGGGCCTACCGGACTCCCAAACGGCACATCGAGCCCCGGCGGAAAGGCAATCTCGAGATAGGGTCGCGTACACCAATCGACCGTCGGACGTGAGCCTCTAGGCCGAGCGCTCGCTGCGAGGGCACGTTCCCTATGTAGCGGTGCGCGATGCACGCAATGGGGCGCGGGTGGCGGCGCGGCGCTCACTGCGGCCGCGGGCCGCCGGGCGGGGGCGGGCAGGCCCTCGCGCACGCGCGCCCCCGCCCCCCCCCCCCCCTGCGCATGTGCGGCGTCGCTCGCCCGCTCCTCTCCGACTCCTGTCAGCGCCGCCGAGGCGGCAGGACGACGGCTCGTCCGCCGGGCGACCGCGACACAACGTGGCGAGGCGTACGTCGTGTCAGAGAACTTCTGTTGTGTCTACTGCGGAACCGGTGCGATCATAGTATACACTCGTATTGAATGGCAACAAGACTAAATTTTATATACTTGGCTCAAAAAAATCAAGTCTCAAAAATTTCGCAACTAAATGCTCGATTATACGTGGATGGCGTCCCTATTGAGCGTGTGCAAGAGGCTAGGGATCTAGGCTTGTTAATGGACGAGGGGTTGAGGTTTGAGGGTGAATTTCAACAAATGGCATTTTTTTTATCATATCGGTGAACTTTTTCATTTATATGCTTTTTGAATATTTTTCAGGTTTTATGTAATCTTTATGATATCATATATCCCCAAATTTAATATCATCAATGTATCATTTAAGATTAAGGAGAAAATTCAGTTTGAATTTTGGTTTCCACCGACATGACAAACCGGCACCGATTATTTTTTCTGTACACCGATATGATAAGTTTATCCACCAAAATGATATGCATATCCAGCGATGTGATAAAATATCCAGCGAAATGATAATCTATCCACCTTTGAACGTCATAAAGGAAATAGTAGAAGGTACCTCATTTTTACAAGGGTGACTTAAAACTGAAGACCTGATCTGAAGAAGATCATATCCAACGAGAACTGAGTTCTTGGAAATCCAATCCATACTAATATTATGAATGCGAAAGTAACTCTGTCTGTCTGTCTGTATGTTACGCTTTTACGCCTAAACCACTGAACCAATCTTGATGAAATTTGGAACAGAGGTATATCAGAGCTTGGGAAAGGACATAGGCTACCTTTTATCGCAAGAAAGGGGGTTTAAGGGGGGAAATAGGGGATGAAAGTTTGTATGAAAGTTAGTCAGTTTTGTAGATATCCTAATGAAATTTGATACAGAGGTGAAGTAGAGCTTGGGAATGAACATAGGCTACCTTTATCGCGAAAAGAGGGGTAGAAGGGGGGAGTAGGGACATGGGGACAGTTAGTCAATTTTGAAGATGTCCTGATGATTTTTGATACAGAGATAGATTAAAGCTTGGAAACGAACAAAGGCAACCCTTTGTCGCGGAATAGGGTTTAAGAGGGGGGGGGGGGGGTTGAATAGGGGATAAAAGTTTATCCGTTTTAAATATATCCTGATGAAATTTGATACAAGTATGAATTAGAGCTTGGGATCGAACATAGGCTACCTTTTGTCGCGAAAAAAGGGGGTAGAAGGGGGGGAGTAGGGCCATGGGATGAAATTTTATATAAAAGTTCGTCATTTTTGAAGAAATCCTGATGAAATTTGGTACAGAGATAGATTAAAGCTGGGAAACGAACATATGCTTCTTTTTGTCGCGAAAAAGGGGGTTTAAGGGGGGTTGAATAGGAGATGGAAGTTAGTCAGTTTTGAAGATATCCTAATGAAATTTGGTACAGGAATGAATTTCAAGCTTAAGAATGAACAAAGGCTACCTTTCGTTGCGAAAAAGGGGGTTTACGCGGGGGCATAGGGGTGAAGGTTTGTCGGTTTTGAAGATATCCTGATGAACAGGGATGAATTAGACTTTGAACCCGGATATATGCTACCTTTTATCACGAAAAGGGGGGTAGAAGGGGGGAGTGGGGCCATGAATGTCATTATTTGTGAAATTTGGTACAGAGATAGGTTAAAGCTTGGGAACGGACATAACGAACGGACAACGGGTAGAAGGGGAGGAATATGGCAATGGGATGAAAATTTGACATTTTTGACGATATCCTGACGAAATTTGGTACAGAGATAGATTAAAGCTTGGGGACTAATATAGATAACCTTTTGTCGCAAAAAAGAGGGTTGGGAGGGGGGAATAAGGGATGAAAGTGTGTTGTGTAGGTGTTTATATGTATGTTCTTTTATGTTCTATTTTTTCTTTGTATACTTAACGAAATCACACGGAATCTACCGATATGATAAAACGACTCACCGAGATGATAAAATGATCTACCGATATGATAAAGCAGTCCACCGATGTGATAAAACAGTGCATTGATCATGAATCAAGAACTATGTTCTTATCATTTTCGGTGTAAATTATCATATCCATGGTAATAAAGACCACCGATTACAGCGATATGAGAACAGCGACGTGAGAAATTACACACTTTTTAGAAAATAAGAAAAAATGCATAATATCTAGGATAAATTCAATAACAGTCAGTGAAGCTAATTCACTTACCACCCCTATTAGAACCAAATAACAATAATAAAACTGCTCTTTACACTAGAAAGATGCAACCACCGATAGTATAAAATAATTGTCCGGGAGCAACTTAAATGGCATACATACGTTATTGGCTGGAATATGCAGCGATTTGACACCCATCCGTCCTGACTGCGCACTAGCACGCACTAACTAGAGAACTAAAATTGGGATCGGGACACTGTCGGACCCGTCGATGTAAAGTTAGGTGTAAATTACTTTTGTCCAGCGATATGAGAACATTTGGCAGGACAAGTGCGTTTGTGCCTCTCAGTAATAATAATCGGTAATTATGTAATAAAATATGCCATATATTACTAAGAAAACTAATATTCTATGAAATATAATAATTTATATATCTAACTTACTTATTTTTATTAGAGTATAAGCTTTTTTGTTTGTAAAAAAAGTAGAGGGACAGCACCGATGTGAAAAAAATAGAGGTTTATGTATTTATTTCTACCATTATATATAGTTCTAGCCAAAATATATTTTTGCCACAACCCAATAACTACCTATTGAATACTAAAAAAAAAAATTCAGATCAATATTCCTTTTTTTAAATACTAATTTCACCGAAGACAAAAAAAAATGCCGTTTGGGAAATTCACCCTTGAACGACATATTGCGGAATGCGTGACGACTGTTTTTACAGATTAAAACTTCTTTATAAAATGCGTAGCTATCTCAGTGTTGAGCTCCGTGAAAGGCTGGTCGATACCCTGGTGTTTTCCAAATTTAATTATTTGGATGTGGTTTACGGTCCTAGACTAGTAGAGGAAAGTAACCAAATAAGGAATAGTATCCTAAAATGGAATACCGCCATTTCTCGGAAACGAATACTCCTAGTTGCAAAAGACAGTGATCATCTGTCTCTTTCCATCATTATACTCGCATACAGGTTTCGACTTGACAGTCGGGTGTACGTTTTGGCCGCGGTGAGAGTGTTTTGTTTTGGCACTGTGAGAAAAGATTTTAAGTTACGTAAAAACTAAGTATTTCTCTCAAAACGTGATTGAAAATAATATTGTATATTATGACTATGCAATGATTACATGTTTATTTGATTATTTTCAAGGTTTTTTCTTGTCTGATTGTGTTTAGTAAAAAAATCTGATATACGTTTTGATTAGTTTGAAATTTCCGAATATGGACTGATGAAGAAGAAATACGTTCTGACACAGACAGTGAGCCTGATGCCGTCATAGGACTGGGAGCTCCTGACTCAGAAGATGCAGAGTGTATGTTCTATAACAGCCTGTTTTCTCAAGATACTCGAGGAGAGACATGGATCAAATGCCTCATGTGTGGGCTCTGGGCACATGGTGATTGCGCAGGTGCAGAGTTCGATACATGGATATGTGATTTTTGCAAATAAATTAAGTACCTTTTAAAATTGACCTTAGTTCCTGTATATCTCATAAAAGTAAAGTAAGACGAAAGTAATGGTTTTTGAAAGAGAAGAAAATATGACGGACTGTACGATTCTGATAAAAGGAGAAAAAGTGGAACAAGTGAAAGAATTTGTGTATTTGGGATCAAAGTTTACGAGAGACGGAAAGTATGACTGTGATATTCAACGAAGAGTGTTGGCAGGAAACAAAGTGAACGGGGCCCTGCATAACTTTATGAGCAGCCAGAACGTGTCTAAAAAGGCACGACTGGCTGTACATAGAGGAGTGCTGGTTCCAACACTTATGTATGGTAGTGAATGTTGGGTATGGCAGAAGAAGCACGAAAGTAAGATTAATGCTGCGGAAATGAGAAGTCTAAGAAGTATAGCTGGAGTGACTTTGGTAGATAAAGTGAGGAACAGTGTTAGGGGTTAAAGTATGAAATTGCCGATTTGTACTGACAAATTGAAATTCGTTTTTTTTTAATTTAACGTATTTATTTAAACAAAATAATTACCATTATAATCTAGGTATACATTACTGCCATCTAGTAGGAAGGTCATTTATGCCTTTGCGATAGAACTCTGGTGATCTAGATTCGACAAACTGTGTGAAAGCATTTTGTACTGCCTCCTGAGAAGAAAACTTTTTATCACATAGAAAATTGTCCAAATCACGAAAAAAATGGTAGTCTGTTGGAGCAAGGTCTGGTTATCGTAAAGAATCCACTTTTCATCACATGTCACAATTCGATCCAATATTCCTTCATTTCTGTATCGATTCAACAAGGCAACACAAGTTTCAACACGCATTTCTTTCTGCAGATCAGTCAAATCATGAGGTACCCATTTATCACATTTTTTTTTTTTATTGATTTGACGCAAATGAGTCAATATTGTTGGTAAGGTAACGTTAAACCATGCAGCTAATTCCTGGGTAGTTTGGCTCGGATCGGCTTCCACCATGTCTTTCAATTCATTGTTATTCACCTGTGTGGTTCGTTCTTCAAATCAAAGTTTCCATCACGAAAGAGTTTAAACCAAAATCGCACGGTGCGTTCATTAGCAGTCCCCTCTCCAAACGCAACATTGATATTGCGAGCTGTTTCTGTCGCGTTAGTTCCGCGTCGGAACTCGTATTCAAAAATCACTCGAATTTTCGAAGTATCCATCTTTCTTGTATAAGCTGAATAAAAAAACAACTGAAAGTCGATAATCGAATGTTGCACATTTTTAAATGAAGAACTACATAGGTACCATGTGGAAAAAGTTTCACTCAAAAATCTCAAACCATGAAGGTTCTATGTCAATTCGAAGTACCTATTACAATGAAACGGCAATTGCATACTTTAACCCCTATTATATGTAATACAAATCTGTCATTAAGTTAAGCGCAACCGTATGACTGATAATAAATAGGTAAGAATAAAAGTTTTTGATTTACAGTATTTTATTTTTTATAACACAAAAACAAAATGGTATTCCATATTTGGTAACTTTCCTAGTTAATACGGCTAACTTAATAAAAAGAGTGCAAAATGCGTGCGCCCGTTTCTGTTATAATATACCACCTAGAAGCCACGTGACCCCATATCTAAATAGGTGGAACATACTTAAAATGAAGTATAGAAGGGAGTTGCATCTAGCTACTGTTGTCTTTGGGGTTGTTAAGACAGGAAAACCGTTCTACCTGTACTCCAAACTTAAATGGCTCAATGAAGGCAGTAGATACCCTACATGAGCGTCGCGTCTGAACTTACATGTACCAAAACACAAGACCGCGGCATTTCAAGGTAGTTTTAAGTATTCGGCTAGCAAGATATGGAATATTATTCCTCCGCCTCTTAGGACACTCACAAACATCCATAACTTCCGGGTTAAGCTCAAAAACATACCTACTACTCAATGAGCAGAAATTTTGTGCATAACGGCGCTTGAGCCGCAACATAAGGCGTTTTAAGGGCGTCGCGCGTCGCAATGCTGCCAATGCCCTTACATACACGGATGTGGGAATGTAAACTTAAACACCTCGTTTTCGTATTTAGGATAACAATTATTGTTCACACATATTGTTTACATCTAATTTATGTAAACTGGGACTACCAATTTTATGGGATCCGCGTATATACAGACAGCCACCTGACCATTTAAACGCACACCCCACCCTGATACATACCTATTGTGAGATTTGTTTTGTTGTTTTTTTATTATATTTAATTATTGTATTGTTGTTAATATGCCTACTAAGTTGTGTGTTTAATAAATGTATTTTTCTTTCTTTCTTTCATAGATCAAAAAGACGATGTCATTAAAATAGTATTTACCCACCTACACGAATAATACTTACTTAGGTGTTATTGAGGCCAAACATGAACATATAACTTGTAAAGTAATGAACGATCTAGAGATAGGTAGGTTCCAACGAATATGTTTGAGAATTTATGATCTAGCTGTTGCCCGCATAGAATATTGATGCCGTTTTCTCGTTGCCCGTATTCCAGGAAAAAAGTAGCCTATGTGTTATCCCAGTCTCCCTATATTCAATCTCTGTACCTTTTTTTTTACGTGTGGGAAATCCCCACGGATACCCACCCCTCCGGAGCTGGAGGGGAAGGTTATGTCGGACTCGAACCGACTAAACCGCACGCCGTCTCTGGGTCGTAGTGCTAGGCCGAAGGTGAGGTTGTCATGCGACATATCCCTCGCACCCCGGCTGACCCAGGGCCATCCCTCTCGGTCTGGCCCTCCTCGGGAGGGGGGACCACGCGGTCCCCGACTCAACCCCGGTGAGGGGAGGCGCGCATCGTCCTACGATGCGCGCCGCCGCCGTGGCCTGCTTCTGCTAGGGTGACGGGCGGCTCCACCCGTCACCCTCAGGCCCACGCTTATGGGGGGCGGAGGTCGGTCTGTGTCCTACGCCTGACGCCCGAGCCGTCTTCGAGCGCGTGCAGCTTGACGGCCTTATCAGATGCTTTTTTACGCCCCGCTCAAAGGACCCGGGTCTGTAGGAAGAAGGAAACACGTGAGCTGGCAAGGAGATCAAGGTCTTAATGGTGCGGCTAAGGAAAAAGTCGCGGAACCGCTTGGTTCTTGATGGAATATTCTGCATCGTATGCGGGTGACATCTCTCTCAACGAGACTGATTGGAAGAGCTCATCAAAATATTCACCATGTTAGAGACGGTAAAATACTGCCAAAGAAGCAACATGTTTGTGACCTCAGTATTCCCAATAATGCGGACCGCACGTCGCTGCAATCTTACGAGAGCATCTAGTAAGTAATTTACGGAGCCATCCCAGAGATGCGAGCAGTATTCCACGCAGAACGAATTTGTGTGTTATAGAATGACATTCTCTATTTCGGACTCGAACCAACTACAGTCACACGCCACCGTCTCAGGTCGCATTTACCGGAGTGCAAGGTGACCTAATGAAACACTTCCCTCGCACTCCGGCTGCTCCTGGGCCATCTACAACTTAAAGATGGCCGTCACGCGTGTGGGAACCACACTGTCCCCACCCTGTCCCGGACATATTCTACATGAAATAGGATCAGCTGGCGCAAGAAATTATTTTTGACTTTTAGCTTTTTCCTTGCCACGATTTTACCAAAATCTGTGAATGTAGTTCGAAATATTACAAAAAGTTAGTGAAGGTCTCCTAAGAACATTTTGCTGTAACTGCAAGTTAAGGTACCTTAATAGTAACAGCAAATCTATCAAAATAAACATCTCTATCAATCTCTGGTATCCCATACATCGTTTTGGTCCTTCGAGCCGGATGTGAACCAGCGACCTATGGATACCTTAAACAAAAATATTACATTGCCGTGGGGGATTTAAAAGGAAGGGCGAGTACATACGAAGAATCCCCGGGGATCGAAACAGTGGTCTAGAGGAGTACCCGGGGATGTGCACTCCGACCGGCGTCAGTTCCTCCCGCGACAGTGAGTGTCGCAGCGGCACAGTGGACACGTTGCGAGTAGTAATTCTCAACCAAGCCTCAGGTATAAACTTGCAGGCTGCGAAACTGCCCGGTGTTAGCAAATGAGCCTGCGAAGTAATTTATAGCCTTGCATAGACATCCATACAGTGAGGAGACGTACATGATATGTCTTCACACTGTATGGATGCCCATGCAATACTAGTTTCACATGCTTGTTAAAAGGACAATGACCCATGCAGTCAGGGAGTCACTAACCTCATGGTCGTCAACCTACATGTGTGTATATATTTCTATACATCCCTTCCTGCTGTTGTAATGCTGTGGGCTGTGGTTTTTAATGTGATGACTTTTTGCACCACGTGCCTTGGGGAAGCTTGACCATCTACTTCCTACTGCCTGCCACGCTAGCTTGCAGTATGTCAATGCGCCACACTGAAAGCTTTTCTTGCATTTTTCAGGTGTCGCAGAACGGCGCACGCAGTGGCAAACGTGCTGTAGAGCCGGCGGCCAAGCTAAGTGCTCTTCTTCAACATCGCGGGCTGTTCCTTCACAACTATTGTCCTACAACTTGTCGTAGCTACAACTATAAGTTTCCTAATTTCTAAATTACAAGATAAATTAACTTAATTTTCTAATTGGCTGGAGAAATTTACTCCATGTATTGTATCATATTTATAATACACAATTATTAATCTTCATATTTTTTTTATTCTCAGTTCTCTCCTTTAGCCGAGGCGGGGAATCAGTAACTTTCAATACTTAATATAACTTAACTTAAATCCAGTTTTTGTAAACTCCAGTAAAAATCTATTTTTTAAACGTTTTAATGTGCCCCACGTTGGGCGCCAATATAACGAAGAATTGTTTGATAGCTACTTGATTTTAATTTAATTTGAATTCGATTGTTATTCCAGTCTACCTGGATAGCTGGTGAGACTAAAGAGATTAAAGAGATTAATTAAAACGTCGATTATAGTTTGGTAATCATTGTAATCAACGTTTTATTTATCTCCTTAGTCTCACCAGCTAGCCAGGTAGACACTATTACACATACCTATTTAATTACTTACTATTACAGCTTTCATTGCAATCAAATTCACTCTAAATTAAAATCAAGTATCAAACAATTCTTCGTTACATCTATACCGTGCGAAAGATTTTGTGAACTTTGAACTTCAAAAGATAATCACGAGCATTCCGCCGCGCAATCCTGGACACTTAAGAACGCGTGATTGCGTGACCATGTAAAGACGGCTAATGCCGTGTCGAGGATGGTCGAAGCCCCCACCGAGCGCTGCAGTACGCGACAGCTCGCATCGTGAATACGCACGCCGGAGCAACCACGGGCCGGCTTCTGCGTCACTTGTACGTACTTGTGTTAACAATTGGGTATTCGACTGAGTCATTGAATTAGTTACCGGGTAAAACCCCCCTCTTATTAATAGAGATCGATGCGTGAATAGAAATATAGTGGTAAGTTAATTTTTTTTATTTTCTTTCAAGTGAAGCCAAGTGTTCAATGTAGAGTTTGGTCAACGAAGGATGGTCCAGAAACACGGTGGCAAATTTGAAAAATGAAAAATAATATAAAGATTGTCTATGCATCGACAAAACGGAGTTGATACTATGATTTATTATTCACTAGCTGTTGCCCGCGGCTCCGCCCGCGTCGATGTCGGTTATCGCTTAATGTTGAGCCGACGCTATTGAGCATTAATTTCGCCTCTCCACTCAACTTTGTCCTCGACTATGTACTCACCTCTGTTCTCGACTCTACTTTCTACTCGCCTCTATACTTGAATTTATACTCGACTCTCTACTGACTTCTCTGTTCCCCTCTCTACTCGACTTTGTACTCTTCTCTATACTCGCCTTTCTATTGGCCTCTCTACTTGCCCATCCATTCGATTCTCTCGATCGTGACTCTCCCCACTCGCCTATCTACTCGCACTTCTACTCAGCTCTTACTCTACTCCCTTTACTGCATTTTATTTGATTCTATACTCCTCTCCACTGGCTCTCTAGCCGCATATCTACTCGCCCCTGTAGTACACTCTACTCAACTTTCGATCTTTACACGCCTATCCACCCGCCCCTATAACAATCTCTACTCGTCTCTCCGCTCGTTTCTATACTTGGTTCGCTACTCGACTATGTCCATTCCGAAGCTCTCATTCACCTTTGTACCAAATTTCATGAGGACATCTAAAAAGACATTCTTACTATTTATCCCATATTCACCCCCTTTTTTCCCCTTCCCCCTCCCCCCTTTTATCCCTTTTTTGCGCGATAAAGTGTAGCCTATGTCCATTTCCAAGTTCTAATCCACCTCTATACCAATTTCATGAAGATATCTTCAAAATTGTCAAACTTACATACCCTAGCCCTATTTTTTACCGCCTCCACCCCCTTTTTCGCGATAAGCGGTAGCTTATGTCAATTTCCAAGCTCTAATCTATCTCTATACCAATTTGATCAGGATATCTTCAAAATTGACAAACTTCCATCCTCTAGCCCTTTTCCACCCCTTCAACCCCCTTTTTCGCAATAAAAGGAAGCCTATGTCCATTTTTGAGCTCTAATCCATCTCTGTACCAAATTTCATCAGGATATCTTCAAAAATGGCAAACTTTAATTCTAACCATCTAGTCCTAATCCCCTCTCCCCCTTCTTGCCCATTATTCGCAATAAAAGGTAGCGTATGTCCGTTCCCAAGCTTTATTCTATATCTGTACCAAACAGGATATCCTAAAAAAAGACAAACATTCATCCCAAGGCCCGAATCCCCCCTTCTACCCCCCCTTTTCGCGATAAAAGGTAGCCTATGTCCGTTCCCAAGCTCTAAATTATCTCTGTACCAAATTTCATCAAGAAATCTTCAAAAAAAGACAAACTTTCATCCCATAGCCATATCCCCCCCCCCCTTCTACCCCTTTTTGCCATAAAAGGTAGCCTATGTCCGTTCCCAAGCTCTAAACTATCTCTGTACCAAATTTCATCAGGAAATCTTGAAAAATTACAAACTTTCATCCCAAGGCCCTAGTCCCCCCCCCCCCCCTTCTACCCCTCTTTTCGCGATAAAAGGTAGCCTATGTCCGTTCCCAAGCTCTAATCTACCTCTGTACCAAATTTCATTAAGATATCTTCAGAAATGACAAACTTTCATCCACTATTTCTCCCCCTTAAACCCCCCTTCTCGTGATAAAAGGTAGCCTATGTCCGTTCCCAAGCTCTAATCTACCTCTGTACCAAATTTCATTAAGATATCTTCAGAAATGACAAACTTTCATCCACTATTTCTCCCCCTTAAACCCCCTTTCTCGTGATAAAAGGTAGCCTATGTCCGTTCTCAAGCTCTAATATACCTCTATACCAAATTTCATCAAGATCGGTTCAGTGGTTTAGGCGTGAAAGCGTAACATACAGACAGACAGACAGACACAGACAGACAGACAGACAGAGCTACTTTCGCATTTATAATATTAGTATGGAGTATGGATTTTTTATAAGGTGCGCATAAGATCCAGCCTGCCTTAGTATTATACTAGTGCTTAATGATAAGTGTGTTTCATTTAAAGTTATAGCGAACTTCGAAAACACATAGATTGACTAGTCATTGCTTTGACAGACAATTATTAGACAACACACACCTTCGAATTACCACTACTTCGATAGACAATACTTAGACAAGACACATCTTCGAATGACCACTATTTCGGCAGTTTTTTTATCACTATCCTATTATTGGGTGGTTTAAAAAAAAAACCACGAAGATTAAAGCGGGAGCTCTGCTCCGCTTCACTTCCTCCTTAGCCTTCTAACCTAACCTATCCGAATCGGGGTTTTAACCATAATTAAGTAATTTGAAGCATAAAAACCAAAGAAGAAAAAACAGTTACAATTTAACGAAAGACTAAAAAAAAATCTGTCGATGTAGTGATCATTCGAAGATGTGTCTTGTCTAATAATTGTCTGTCAAAGCAATGACTGGTCGATCTATGTGTTTTCGAAGTTCGCTACATGTCGAAGTATTGTACTGTCTAAATTCAGTCCGTAAGTGATGCGGTGGACCTTTCAAGTTAACATTAGACTCAATGCCCCATATTGAAATAATAGTTACCGGCCATGTACAGTATTGGACAATTTATTTATTTATTTATGAATCATATAATAATTATTCAGAATTGAAAATAATCCATTCACTTTGCTTCGAGAGTTAATCGAAAATGATAACTTTATATGAGTATCAAGGCGGGGAGATTGCGGCTCGCTCGCAAGGATAACGCCACAATAGTCGAATATCGTTTATTGCACGGCGGCGCGTCGCTGGCGCGTCACTGGCGCGTCACTGGCGCGTCACTGGCGCGTCACTGGCGCGTCACTGGCGCGTCACTGGCGCGTCGCTGGCGCTTCACTGGCGCGGCGCGGCGCGCGCCACCACGCGCACGGCGCGGCGCAGCAGCACGGGGCGCGCGGGGGGCGCGGCGCGGGGGCCGGCGCGGGGCGCGGCGCGCGCGGGGTGCGAGGCCACGATGACGCGCGCGTAGGGCTGTGCCCCGCGCCGCGCCGGCGCCACGGGCTCGTCGTCCGCGAACACGATGGGCAGGCGCATGATGTCGGCGGCCGCCAGCTCGGGCGGCGGGGGCGCGGGCGCGGGCGGCGCGGCGCGGCGCGGCGGGAGCAGCGCCAGCGGCGTGGCGCCGGAGCCGCGCGACACGACGCGCGCGTCGCCCGCCAGCTCGAGCGGTTTGTCCGTTCTGTGGGAGAGGCCGTCCATGAGCGCGGGCCGCCGTTGCGTCGAGCGAGATCGAACGTGCTCGACTCGAACTGTCATCGGTTACGTTACGTTTACCAGTGGTCTGAAGGAACAGGTTGGGACCTGTTCGGGCGGGTGACTGTTTGAGCTAAAAGGGCTAGAGGCCAAACAAGTAGTCATAAGTTTCGATGACAGTTGAATGACAGTTGTCACTTTATGTCAAACTGGGTCTCAACGTCTGCGTCGGAGCAGAATTCGTCTTGGGAGGATTATATTTTTGTGGGACTAATATTTCGGGAATTTGTATACTAAATCTGTGAAATATATACATATCCGGGAGCGCGGAGTGTATAACGAATTGTTTCGGGTGGAATTACGTCCGGAGACGTTAATTCGCGGGCACGTGGATGCTGCCCAGGGAACATTGTTGGTGCCGCCGTCGAAGAGATTCACGACGCAATCGGCTGCGTAAGGGAGCCAGCCAGGGCAAGTAAACACTGTACAAACGCATCACACAAACAAATACACACCTCACATACAGACACGCCTTGGAAGTTCTGCAGGTGCTGGGGTGACATCACATGGGTAATTAAAAATATTGTCACATTAGGTTAGGCAATAAGTACAGCGCTGCGTATCGCAGCCAGTTAGGAGTAGCAGAGGGCTGTTATCTCCAACACGGGGGATATAATATTCCATGCCCAGACTGATCTCACCGGCGACAGCAGTTGCGGCCTCAGATGGGTTCTTACCTTCAAGCAGCGTTCAACCCACGTGACGGACGCAAAATAATCACGCAGTCCATCCCAGTCCGCTGACGAGTAGTGCCAGAGACGCCGCTTCCCCTGCGCGGGTCGTGGGGGCGCTATAATGGGCACCTCGGAACGGACCAGACAATGGTCGGATTCACCGAAACACTACTGGTCCGGGTGACTCGTCAGCAGGAGGTCTAGCAGAGAGGGCTCATGGTCCGACATTTTTGGTATCCTAGTGACCTCGTGTACCAATTGGGTCAGGCCATGCGCCAGAGCAAATGCATGGGCGGCTCTTCCCGCGTGGGTTATTTTGGCGCAGCCCAACCAGATCTCGAGGTGGGCGTTGAAATCCCCCAAAGACACCAGTTCAGCGTTCGGAAACCGCTCCTGCGCATCATCTGCCGCCTGACTCAGGTATTCAAAGAGTCGAGTTGTCTCGGTATCTCCTGTATGGGAGCGGTAGAGGCACACATAGATCTGACTCGTAGAACCATGGTCTGTGTATCCAAAGGGTGGAAAAGGACGGGTCCTCTAGGCAATGCAAACGACGACAACAAACATCCGCCCTGACATACACACAATCCTGCAATGGATCAAGGGCCACAGCGGCTCGCGCGGCAATGACGCTGCGGACGAGCTTGCTAGGAGAGGATATAATATATAATACCGATCCCCTTTGCATACCTACGAACCATCGTAAACAAACGAACGATAGATCAACACAACAGATACTGGACAAACCTGGAAGGATGCAGGCAGGCCAGGGAAGCAATCCCTGTGCTTGAACATAGACTGACCCGGCGTGTTCCACAACTGTCAAAACAACAACTACGCATGGCTACAGCTGCCATCACGGGGCACGGCTCCTTCAATAAACACCTTTTTATTTTAGGGATAACCGACAGCCCTCTCTGCAGAGCCTGCATGAGAGAGGAGGAAACAGCGGCACATGTGCTCCTACACTGTCCTGCAACCGCCACATACAGGGCTAAGTACTTCAATAATACAGGTACGCTCCGGGAGATCACCAGCAGTGTGAAGAGCCTGCTGGCGTTCTTCAATGAGTTGGGGTGGATCGAGTGAAATGCCCACCCTCACGCAAAAACCGCGCCATGATGTGGAGTTGCGGATACCAGCCCGTGTTACCATACCATACCATTCCATACACACACACACTCCGGCTTTTGCGCGGAAATTCTCCTCAAGGACATAGCCGGGGTAGAGTAAGTAGGTCGTGTCATCAGGGCGGCGTATTTGTGTCTCCGTAAGAAACAGCATTGCTGGTTTCCCCGTCTCCAGGTGTTGGTGGATGGCGTTGAGGTTTGTATGGAGCCCACAGATGTTCGTGGACTCAACCTCAAATAGCGAGATCGAGGGAGAGTTTTTTGCCGCTGTGTAGACCAATCTACTGTAATTATGTGCTGCCATGAGGATGAAGAGGAAAGGCGTAAAAAAGTGGCGATTGTTGTCGCAGCACCGCGTGACAAAGCGTGGGATATTGGTTTTATCTATGAATGTGAGGTATGGCGACAGCCGACGCGCCGAACGGAAGGCCCCCCCGTAGTCTTTCCACTGATAGCACAAAAACTTTCTAGTGTTTTTGTGGTGAGTTTGTGAGTCGATTCGATTACGGAGTATGTCAAGTGGGTTTTCGAAACTTTTCGAATGCAGTTTTGCTTTTCTTTTCGTTTGTTGCCGTCGTGCGGCGCCGCGTACCTGGCGGTGGCGGCGGGCAGGTGCGCGTACTCGGCGTCGTCGGCCGGCGGCGGCCGCGCCACGCGGCGCCGGCGCGGCGGCGGCGACGGCGCGGGCGACGCCGCCTCCGCGCCGCCCCCGCCCGCCTCCGCCGTCTCCAGCGCCCAGCGCGCGCACTCCTCCTGCAGCATCGACACCAACTATTACTTTCATAGTAGTTCAAAAATCACCAACTCTGGTAACAGAGCACACGAAATAGTCACAAGGGATTCCGCTCCGGCTGCGTATTCGGTCAGCCAAGACGGGTACGTAACTAGGGTGCAGAAAGTAGCCACGGGACACTCACCGCGACGGCGGCGTCGAGCGCGTGCTGCGGCAGGCTGTGGCGGCGCCGCGCGGCGCGCGCCAGGCGCAGCGCGGCGTCGGCCCCGCGCAGCTCCAGCACGCGGCGGCGCGGGCCCGCCAGCGCGCGCAGCGCCGCCGCGCCCGGCGCGCGCGCGCCCGCCACCAGCAGCGCCGGCACGCGCAGCGCCAGCAGCGGGTCGTCGGGCGCGTCGCGCCAGCCCTCGGCGCTGGCCAGCGGCAGCGCCAGCAGCAGCGCGCCGCGCACGGCGGGGCCGGCGCCGGCCGCCAGCGCCACGGCCAGCGCCGCGCCCGCGCCCGCGCCGCCCACGATCACGGGCCGCTCCCTGCGCACGAGTGAGTCTTTGTCATTTCATTTCAGCTAATTTCCCTGACCAGCCATCGAAATAAAGAGCTGATTATATCCATATTGAAACCTTTTTTGCAGAACATGTATTTCTGTGTATAATCTGTGATATGGGTAGTATTACTATTATTTTGTATCTGATTTACAAATTACTCGACGAGGCGCTTGGCAATAACTGTTTCGAAAAGTTTGCCCACCTCGTCGAGCAGCACTATGGGCCGGTACCCGGACGGCTCGTCCGCCCTTCTTGCGAATGAGGACCAGTTTCCCTGTCCTCCACATCTTCGGAAACTGACCCTCTCAGTCGGGGTTCGAGGCGTCTTCCCCTAGAGCTAGAACCCACGCGCGGCCTTGAATGCCGTCGGGTCCCGGGGCGGTGCTTTTCTTGACCCTAAGCCTTTGCACCGCCAGCTCTAGTTCTACCCAAGTGACCTCGGGCACGTCGTCGTCAATCACCACACTGGGCGCCGTAGGCGACCGAGGCGGCGGAGTCATCTGCGGCGGAACATGTTCCGCTCGCGCCGGGAACAGGGATTCCACCACTCCTCCGAGCAGAGCCGGCTCGAGCACCTGGGTCAGCGGAGGGGCCCGGGGGCGCAGCTTTTCTCTTACCATAAGGTAAGGCCGCCCCCATGGGTCCCGCTCCAGCGTCTCCAGGAGCTCCCGGTAGCAAGCGGCCTTTGACCGCTTGATCTCCGCTCGGAGGGCATTCCGGGCCTCCCTGTATCCCTCATGAAGCTCCGCCATTCGGGGCTCCGAGTCTGCGGGACGGCTACGCCTCCTACGGAATCGGGCCCACCGGCGGTGCGTGATCACGCAGGCTTGACGCAACCTCGCGATCTCCGCATTCCACCCCGACGCCTCGATTAAATAGGCTGGAGCTCTAGGCATACCCGCATCGCAGACACGTGTCATGGCCTCCCGGAACCATGCCGCTTCATCGTCTATGTCGACAGGCCTGTCCGGCGCAATGGCCCAGGCCTGTACGATGGCGGCCTCCAGGAGGTCCTCCCGATTCAATCGCCCTAACACCCAGCGCGGCTCGCGTTGGGCCGAAATGACTGGCGCATCGCTCGGAGGAGGGGAGACATCAAACCGAACGTATCGGTGATCCGATAGTGTCTCCACCTCCGCCCCGCACGCCTTCCCAGTCCCGCACGCGGAGTGACAGGGAAGCGCTCGCGAACGAAAGATCTACGATCGAACTGCGCTCCTCCGCCACAAACGTGGCCATATACGTGGCTTCGGCCCCGCGATTCTGGAGAACTAAGCCGAGAGAATCGGCCCAGCTCTCCAGAGCCCTGCCTCGCGCGTTTGTGCGCCGGAACCCCAGGCCTGAGACCAGGCGTTGAAGTCCCCGAGCACAAGAACCGGACGAGGCGTACAGGCATTGACGACGTCGGTCAGCCGCTCCTCCAGCGACCGCCGATACTGCCCTATGAGTCGGTGTGACCTCGGCGTGAAATAAACGGCCACGACCGCAATCTCCCCCACCCGCGCCGCTACGATGCCATGCTCCCTTGCGATCACGACAAGGGGAGGGGCACCCGCAGCGGCGTTATGCTCCAGTGCCGCCGATCCATCCAGGTCGACCACCCAGGCGGGCCCGAGGGGCCGGTGAGTGTATGGATCGGCGACAGCGGCGACGTGGATGGACCACTGTGCCATGCTCTGGAGCAGAAGTGCCTGAGCATCGACACCGTGGCCCAGGTTCGCCTGCAGGATGCGGGCCCTATGGTCAGCCGGCTTGCCCTCCACCGCACACCTGAAACAGTGCGGTGGAGCTTCGCAATTACCGGCCCTATGACCGGGTTGGCTGCAGCGGAAGCAACGGTCGCCGACCGTCGACTCCGCCTTGCTCTGGACACCCACGTGGCCGGCCGACAGGCACCTGAAGCACCTGTCCGGCCGAGCCTGCAAGAGCCGTACCCGGACTCCTACAACGCCGCCTACCGCGAGGATCCGCCGGTCGGCAGCCTTTTGGGCTGCTGCGATGTGGCAGCCGACAACTGTTGTCCCCTGTCCGCGACGGCCGTAGCGAATCGCTCCGACCTTAACCGCCTCCAGGGGGCAACCCCCGGCCTCCGCCACGGTGGCCCGAATTTCTTCGGCCGTGATGGAGTCGTCGAGGTCCGAAATGCGCAGTTCTGCGCACCTGGTGGGCCTGGACACCCGGAGGTCGGCCACATCCAGCGTCTCCCTCAGCCTAGCCGCGATGACATCGGCCTTGGAACCACTGGAGGCGCCAGGGACGTGGATGAGACGGGCATCTGTCCGAGTGTGTGTCACTCGGAGGGTCCCCGCCACATCGAGGGCCCTCATATTAATGAGGCCCCTCGCCTGTTTCACCAGGTCCACGTACTGCACGCCCCTCTCCGTCGCCTCCGGTGTCATCGCTAAGATGACAGCGGTGGTACGGAGGACGCGCAGCCTTCCTGACACTCCCTTCGCAGCAGCTTGGGCCTTCTTGGCCCTTTTGGCTGCTTTTTTACGGGCGTTCCGCGAATTTTTTGGCCTCACCGACCACCTCCTAGCTCCCTGCCAGTGCAGAGCTACTTATTATTTTTCAGCCAAAGTAGGCGTCCCCTTCCAAACGTTTCGAAGGTAAGTCAGATCTTTTGCAGGCGACCGCTTAAGAGTCGCCTGCACGGTCGCACAGACAGCGGCGATGCTCGAGGCGAGGGGTGATCGTTTACTGAACCGGTCGTCTCGAATTTGGCCACCAGAGTCAATTGTGAGGGGCCACCGCGTCTGCCGCAAAACGGACGCAATGCGTGTAACGTTTGCACTAGCGAACAATGATTTTTATAATTAATTTAAATATCATTTGGATACCGTTGGTCACTCTTGAATCTCGTCGCGGTGATTAGGCAACGGTGACCGAGGAACAACAGATGTGACTCACCCCGCCTCGGCCAGCGCGTCGGCCAGCGCCGCGCGCATGGAGCCCGCCACCGCCGCGCACCACGCCTCGGGCGGCGCCGCGTCGGGGGCCGCCGCCGCCAGCGCGCGCACGTGCAGCAGCGCGCCCAGGCGCCGCCGCCAGCGCCGCTCCTGCCGCGCCGAGCCGCCGCCCAGCCACAGCAGCCACGGCGAGCGCGCGCCGCCCAGCGCCGGCGGGCAGCGCGCCAGCGGGCAGCGGCGCGGCGCCGGCGCCCGCCCGCCCGCCAGCCGCGCCGCCACGCGCGGCGCCGCGCGCGCCAGCTCGCCCAGCAGCGCGTCGTACAGGCGCCGCTCGGCGCGCGGCAGGTAGGCCAGCAGCGTGGCGTGCAGCCACGGCGCCGGGCGCGCCTGCGGCGGGCCGCGCGCCTCGGCTGCGGCGGCCAGCGCGTGGCGCAGGCGGCGCGCCGCGTCGCGCGTGTGCTCGCCGGCGGCGGCGGGCGCGGCCAGGCGCGCCAGGCGCAGGCGCCGCAGCGCGTCGAGCGCACGCTCGGCGAGCGCGGCGTGCGCGGCGCTGGGCGCGAGCGCGGTGACGCGCGGCTCCCAGTCACACTCGTCACCGTCGCCGTCGC
This sequence comes from Eilema caniola, assembly GCA_949126895.1. Lineage (NCBI taxonomy): Eukaryota > Metazoa > Arthropoda > Insecta > Lepidoptera > Erebidae > Eilema > Eilema caniola. The sequence continues at coordinate 25,272,662 of OX421475.1, forward strand.
CGTCGTCGGCGGGCTCGACGGGCTCGGGCGACTCGAGCGACGGCGGCGGCGCGTCGAGACGCTCCACGTCGAGGCACTCGTCGGGCGGCGGCGCGCGCGGCGCCAGCAGCACGCGCAGGTGCGAGGCGGGCGCGTGCGCGGCGCCGCGCGCGCGTGCGTACGAGTGCTCCACCCACACGCCGGAGCGCGACTCCTGCAACATGGCGGCGGGTTGGCGGGCGCACGCGGGACGCGGGGCGCGTGCGGCGGGCGCGGTACGTACGTGCGGCGGCGCGAGCGCGTGCACGTAGGCCACGAGACGCTCGTGCAGCGCGGCGGCGTCGGCGGCGGCATCGTCGTGCGGCGCCTGCGGGAGAGCGTGACGTTTAGCTTCAAGTTCACTGTAACCGGAACATCCGGGCACTCAAAACAGGTCGGAATCGTTCAGTCTCAAATCAAAAATTAGGTATTTAACTAATTTTGGAAACCTGTCTAAAAAGACTTTTATTTTATGCCTCTTACATTGTAAGAGGCATAAAATAAAAGATACATACAATAAAATAAAAGATACATTGTATCTTTTTCCCAAAAAAACATATTGTATTTTTTACTTTTCAGTGTTTGTTTTGTAAGAGGTTGCTGTTAAAGTAGTGTAAATAAAACACCAAGATCACACCTATCACTTAGTTTATTAATCAAACAGCAACTTCATTAGTTAGTTAAATTACTGCTTAACCAATACTAATATTTAAATTTATATTTTAAGCACTGAATGTCACTAATCACTTTACTAAATAATTATGACCCCTAGGAGTCTAGAGCACTGCACAAGTTAACACTTTGGCGATCCTGAAGAGACTGACTCGAGCTCTCTAATGTAATAACCACGAAACAGGAGGGGATGCACCGGCGTGAAGCTGGGTGCACGTTGAGTGGTGGGGAGAGCGGCTCTGTTTCATGCTCGCTAACTTCACATTGTTTTGCACGGCGCCAACAGTAGTCATAATTTTTACCCCCAATTAGTGAATCTTATCCAGCATGCCTACGACCATAGTGTTTGAATTTCATTTAAATATTATCTCCCAATAATATTAATGTGAGATTCATGCTATATATAATTAAGGAGGGCTGCTGTCTACCTACACAGTTCAAGACTTGGCAATTCCAGCATGTCCTTGCCAATCAGAGTAATCTGTGTACATACATAAAAAACAAGATTAAATTGAGAATCTCCTAGTTTTGGAAGTTGGTTAAAAATGGGTCCTAATAAGCGAAGTCATTATGTGCAACTTTTTTATGAAAAACCAATGTTCACTGCATGGGCACGTCATCATAGCAGTTGGTCAATATTAGCAGAGTCATAATAAACATGTTCTATTGTACGTTTTACCAATTCATATTTCTGTAGGAGAATTAGGCCTCAGGTAAGGCACAGAGGTAACATATTTAGATTCAGTTCTGATGAAAGACAGTTGTAGATCGTACCTTAGTGATTGTACTAAGTGAGTTCGACAAATGGAAGTGCGATTAACGTTTGTGTGACAAAACTGTACTCACCTTAGTTCGAATGCACGATAGTGCGACACACTGTAGGTCGACATTACTCTAGTGCGACAAACGTTTGTGTATGTTGTTACTTGTTGTCAAGCCTGGCATCCTTATTAGCAGGAAGATTTATTAATAAATCAATAAGTACCTAGGTATAAGTTAATAATAAAAATATCAAAAATTCAATTAAACTACCTACTTGAAATAAACTAATAAATATTGTGCTAACGGAATTCCATCTTATGTCATAATAGTTTTTGTCCTAATTGGTTTTTTAGCATACTATATGTGTTATTAAGCATATATTGTATATCCTAATGTTTTTATTCATAACATTGATATGCATAAAGTTGTAAAGCATATTGTTTATTTGTCTAATAGTTATTTGGTATAATGATAAACGCCTGCTAACATGGTGCTAGCAAGCTGGCATGGATCTGGATGCAATCTGGACTTTAGGGCACCCCGACTCGGATAGGTTACGTTAGAAGGCTAATGCGGGGGCGGAGCGTAGCGAAGCTCCCGCGTTAGGCCTTCGTGGTAATTTTTTTAAAAACCACCCAGAAGTAGGTGCTCCGCGTAGCGGGGCTCCGTCGACCAATTAGGTCAAAAGAACATTAGGTTAAATGAACTTTGATGCGCCTACAAGTTTGACGAGAGCAATGTATAAAATAGTGTAATAATATATTGTTAATAAAATTTTGTAGTGTTTTTTCGAAAGTTATGGTAATGCGACAATGATTTGTCGCACTACCGTAGTGTCGAACTACCATGATGTTGAACTAGTGTCGCACAAACGTTTGTCGCACTAGAGTAATGTCGACCTACAGTGTGTCGCACTAGCGTGCATTCGAACTAAGGTGAGTCGCAGTACAGTTTTGTCACACAAACGTTAATCGCACTTCCATTTTTCGAACTCGATGTAGTACACTCATCCTTAGTGGTACAACTATCTTCTGTGTGCACTACAGCACTGGTAACAGTAGTCATTTAACATAACTTGGTTGATATGTGATATGCTGGATATTAATTTAATCAATATGAGGGCATTGACCGCCTCTGTGGGGTAACAGTAGTAATGCCGATGATGTTAAGCCATCGGTCCAGGTTACCATACCAACATCAATAGCAATCGTTACAGGTAATCAGAGCCCTAAAAAGTCCAACTACTTGTGTAACCGCAATAATTCGATATCGCCAATGATGTACTGGAGTGAAATGAAACATGAAATGGATAATAATATGGCATTAGCATAACCTACACACATTAAATACAACCATTAAATTCCTTTAGATCATTACCTCATGCGATAAGTCCCCCGTGTCGAACGGTGGACACAAGCTGCCTGTAGCCATCACCATTTATTCTGCAGTCAGGGCACCAAACACAGCCGGAAGGAGTCTTCGTTCGATTTCAAATTTTATTGTCATCACTGCCTATATCGTGTTGTGTTACTTAACACTGTACACTGTATTTACTGGAATTCAATAAGAAGTTATTAGTGGGTACTTAACTAATTTTAGATATCTACTACTGAATGCTATACAGGTGTAAGTAACCGCGCAACAAATCCTAGTTTTTATATATGTCTCATTGGTCACTGTAAAAAAATTAACATTCCTATTTTATTACCATTTGTTCTGAGTTTGTTATTAAACATTTGCTATTTTAATTATTTATTTATTGCTTATTGAAGCAGCTTCATGCGAAGTTGTAAGTATCAGTATATTGAAAGTTTGAAACCACTTACTGACAGAAGATTGACAGTGACATTTGGCATTTGGCTTGGCAGCAGCGTTAAGGATATTTTTTTATTGAATTTAACTGCAATGGATACAAGTCATTAAAGCACAAGAATTTTTTTTTAAATTATTTTTAATAGGTTCTGGCATGATTAACAAATTATTGGTTAAATCATGATCCAATAAATATATTTTTAAACACGGGTGTCGCAGGAAATAAAAAGGCGCATAAGCTTAGAGTACAAATTTATTTCCCGGCCCTCATTTAGGTTCTCGGGGGTGGTAGTGTTGAAGTGTCAGTGCTATTCCGCTACTGCCAGAGAACAGGCTGGTCACTTAGCTTGGCGTGAAGCTGTGGTAGATGTCTGGCACGCCCCACGTGACCCCGCACTTGGCTGGCTCTTGCCGTAGGTAATCGTAGAACGTAGCAGTTTTTTCTGGTAGGGAGTCGCGGGAACAGCCTGCAGTGATTTAGGCGCACCAGCAGCTACGACCCTGTAGACCTAGGACCCGAAATTCGGGTCCGTAGAATATTTACAGGTCTCACCCAGTGGAGAACCAGTTCAGCTTCCCGCGGCTACCGTGCTATCAAACTATAAGTAAGTATATGTCAGTTATCAGATGGATGGATACAGATAACCGCGTAGTAACAAAGAAACAATAAGTGACCTCTTGCAATCGAGGCACGCTTATATACCTCCGATGTGCTGGAATATTCTACATTTTCCAGAACACGTAATAGCTCACTCTGCTACTTGCCACCAGAGGCCGCTTGTGAATCAATTAGAAAGACCACACCCTCGTCGCCTGAATTGCTAACTACAAGCTAATATCCTCTACTCCACTTACTGCAGCAGTTTCACGTGTTGTCACTAGCTGGCGCCGCGCTACTGCCAAATTAGTTATCTTATACAATATCACAGTATCTCCCCCATAAGATAGCATTTGCCCTGGTGAAACCTCAGGCAAATGCGTGCAACCGCCCACGGTTGCCTCTGTACCCTTCCATGCCATTCTCCCTCCGTACCCATACACACCGATCATATCTTCACCCTACTTTATCTTCATGCGACTGAGAAATACCCCTACCAGTATGGTGAACGCTCATCCTTGTATCCCGTAGGTATCCTGTCTTGCCGCGGGAGGGACCCGCAAGGACCACAGTGTCTGCTGCCCTAAACCCCAAAGTAACCATCAACCACTATCCCAATAGAGACCGCTGCCTACCGCAGAGACAGACGAATGCCCCAACGGGATCTTGATTGATCTCCTCCTTCCTTTCTTGGGCCCAAGAAGACCCGGAGGTGTCTGATGGACTTCCGTGGCTTCAATAAGGTGAAGCCCCGAAAGCTATGGCCTCGCACACAAGTAGAACCATCATATTTTAGGTTAAAAGAGCATAAGTTAAGGGGACGTTCCCTAAACACGATATTGTTATACGTGGAACTATTTTTACTAGAACTAGCTCGCACCGAGCGGTTCTCTCTCACTGCAGGTGAAGTATACTCTACCCGGTCACGACCCGAAGGATCATCATCATCCGAACCTTCAGATTCAGAATCACTGCTGGGTTCAGTCACTGCGACGATCTTCACAAGCCTATCACGAATTTCAACAAGTTCAGGGCAATCTAGACCACAACGAGCCAGCCTAGTTAGCAGATAGTTTGCCCTGAAGGCTACCCTTATGCGACAATTCTTATTAGAAGCAAAGTCACCTGACTGAAGGGCCTCATCTAGTTCCGAGACTTTAGGTATACAGATCGAAAGCTCCGCAGCTGCATCAGTGGGCACCGCAGCTTTCGCCTTGATGCTACCCCGACGGACAAGTCGGTGTGCCATTTTCAGCTCACTTCGAAGGCCAACCACCAACGCATCCGGTGCCAGGGCACGCCGTGATTGCGGCGGTAAGACCCGCATGGTGGAGTGGCTAGAGAGGCCACACGGTAGCCTCTCGTACCGTCAGACGCAGATTATCACCGGGCACGGTAGCTTCGGGTGGTATCTGCATCTGATGGGTATAGAGAAAACGCCCGAGTGCCATCACTGCGACACGAGCGTGGACTCGGGGCTGCACACGCTCACCGAGTGTCCGGCGTTTGAGACGCCGAGGCGGGAGCTTGTGGCGGCCCTGGGGGTGAGAGTGCTCACGCTCTCCACCCTGCTCGCGGCGATGGTCCGCTGCGCGGATGCGAGGGCGGCCAGCGCCTCCTTCTGCGAGCAGGTCATGCTCGCGAAGGAGACAGCAGAGCGCGGGCCTGAGGGTGACGGGTGGAGCCGCCCGTCACCCTAGCAGAAGCAGGCCACGGTGGTATACATATATATACTATATATATACACCGGGGTATGTCGCATGACAACCTCACCTTCGGTCTAGCACTACGACCCAGAGACGGCGTGCGGTTTAGTCGGTTCAAGTCCGACATAACCTCCTCCTCCGGCTCTGGAGGGGTGGGTATCCGTGGGGATTTCCCGCACGTAAAAAAAAAAACGCATCCGGTGCCACTGAAATACCTATGTGAGACAGCTCTTTAGAGAGTTCATCTTTTCTCAAATAGTTTTTATTTTTGCATCTGTGCCATGATGTAAAAGTTTAATTACGACAGTTAAATAAATAATAATGTACATGACACAGACAGGGTTCAAGCACAAAGTATTAAACAGAAATTACAAGTAAGTTCCACCAAAGTCTATGATATCTAATAATATACAGACAAGGTTCAAAATATACAAGATGTCAAACAGAGGTTTATAAGTAGATATCAACAAGGTGTTTGATATTTAACTAAAGGTTTAAATTGATTGGCATAATTTAACATAAATACAGGCTGACTAATAGAATTAAAGGTATCTATCTGTTGAGAACTCCTGCTAGTTTCGCATTAGCAATGTTTGTGAACCCCGTGATACCAACTGCATTGATCTTGTACCTATGATTTAATAAAGTACCTAAATTTTTGGTGCTTATGGCACCGGTTTTGCAAAAGCAGGTACGAAATCGAGGCAAACTCGTTAGCCGATACTAATTATAAGTTTTAATTGCACACAACATATAATTTACATACACTAACAGTTAAAGATATAGTTAATCAATAAACAGACACAGTTTATGCACTAGAGCTCACAGTTCGTAAATACAATTATTCCCGATCACGTTATCGGGCTCTCTTGCTACAACCAAAGAGTACGTGCTCGCGTTGAGACGGTCTGGCTGGGAATGAGCGAGTAGGAACCGTTTAGCTGCGCGCCGGCCAACGCAAGCGCGTGCGCCACAAGGTCAGGTGAGTAGGGAGTGTAAGTAGTAGGTACAGTAGGGTATCTATGTGTTGTATTATAATGTGAGTTGGTAAAGGTTAATTAAATAAAAATGTTATATATACAGGGTGTAATCGTTAAGTGTGTCCAGGCGATTATTCCGTAACTATTATAGATATCAAAAAACTTTAAACTGATATCGAAAGTACGTTACCTAATGAATAAAATGACATCAATAACTTTTTAAAAATCAACGAGAGGTATCTAGAATTTTGACATTAAACACTCCCATACATTTAGTATGAAATTAGTAGAAAGGTTTTAGTTTCCTTATTTTAAGTGATCTAGTACCCATTTTACCTTAATCATATTTTATGATTACGTATAATATGACAATGATGATTTTCAAATAGATACATGTGTAAAATAATTATCTTAGGTACCACTTGAAATTAGTAATAAATCGTGTTTTAATATCCCATTAAGTAATTTGAGCTAACTGAAAAGCAACACACTACAAAAAAAAAGATACTCCTTGGTGTTCGTTCTAAATTCAAAACTTTTATCTCGGGTTGTTGTTCCCGCCAATTTATCGTTGTTTTTTTTAATTTGCGTTAATAATCGTGATTGTTTCATTTATTGATTGCAAAATGGCATATTCCAAAATAGAAAAGAGAGAGAGAAATTTACTACAAATATGATTGCAACAAAAGAGCGGCCATTATCGCCTACAGAAGAGAGTACCCAGATAGAGAAGTCCCTTCTGGTGTACGTACCTAAAACCTTTCTACTAATCTCATACTAAATGTATGAAGTGCTTAATGTCAAAATATTAGATACTTCTCGTTCGATTTTTAAAAAGTTATTGATGTCATTTTATTCATTAGGTAACGTACTTTCGATATCAGTTTAAAGTTTTTTGATATCTGTAATAGTTACGGAATAATCGCCTGGACACACTTAACGATTACACCCTGTATACGTAGATAAAATGTAAATTATAAAATGTATAGGTGAGAGTGGCGAGAGCCCGCCACAAATTCAATGTCACTTTTAAGCTCAACGCCACTGAGGTAAACAAATAGAGTGGCAAACCAGTACAAATCGCCGCCACAAAAAGCAATGCTACTTGTGAGCTTAGAAGCGCAACTACGAGAAAAACTACTTAACTATTGAAGATGATGAAGGTAAATATATATGTCTCACTCGCACACGTGGCATGAACACCAATGTCGCTGGGATTAGACAAAGACAAAAGTATTAACATGTGATCGTGGGTCAGTGTTTACAGACGTATGAATATTTACCCACGATAATATAGAATTTCTAAACCAATTTTGTAATAAAAATCATTAATATAATGTTTATTTTTACCAGACTGCGGGTTTCGATTTTGAATGGTATGTAGGTATGTATGTATCTACTAGTACATTATGAAACAAATTACTTATATTTGAAAATAGTTTATAATTAAGTAAAACGTATATGTATGTAAATATAAGCCTTATGATTTTTCACCTTCGAAAATAAAATGTGTCAAAGGAAATCAACTGAATATATCGACCTTCAAGACTCGTCCATTAAGGTAAAAGCACCAATGGCCGACATTTTATGGACAAATCAAACTTCAATAGGTATACAAAACTACTTAATTTATGTTTTTAGAAGAATGGTCGTTACGTCTTTTCTCAATTCCTACAACATTATGACATTAACTTTAGCAGATAAAATCTTTATAAACTAACATATTTTTAGTTTAAGTACAATTATATAACACTTGATCCTTATCACCAAAAGTGGACAATCACATAAAACTGTTTGAAATTCTAACCATAGAAATACGGCAATGGTCTAAGTAGGTCAAGAATTTACTTATTTTTAACATCCCTCCCATCATCATCATAATTAAAAAAATCACATCTATTAAAAAAATTAGTTCCCTTAACAAAAATCTTAAGTTATAATGGTCTCTACTTCAAAATTTGCCTGCGACAGTGTTGCGAATTTTTGAACATGCTCTTTATTTTGGTTTAAACGCTTTCGTGATGGAAACTTTGATTTGAAGAACGAACTACGAGGAAGGCCGTCCACACAGGTGAATAACAATGAATTGAAAGACATGGTGGAAGCCGATCCGAGCCAAACTACCCAGGAATTAGCTGCATGGTTTAACGTTACCTTACCAACAATATTGACTCATTTGCGTCAAATCAATAAAATAAAAAAATGTGAAAAATGGGTACCTCATGATTTGACTGATCTGCAGAAAGAAATGCGTGTTGAAACTTGTGTTGCCTTGTTGAATCGATACAGAAATGAAGGAATATTGGATCGAATTGTGACATGTGATGAAAAGTGGATTCTTTACGATAACCGTAAGCGAAAAATGCAATGGCTGACCCCAGGTGAAACGCCACAACAGTGTCCTAAAGCAAAGCTTACCAATAAAAAGGTAATGGTAACTGTTTGGTGGTCTCAGCATGGTGTTATTCACTATAGCTTTCTACGATCTGGTCAAGCAATAACGGCAGATGTCTACTGTGCCGAACTCCGAACAATGATAGCAAAACTAGCAGTGAAACAGCCCCGACTCATGAATCGATCTTCACCATTATTGCTCCATGATAACGCGAGACCTCATACAGCACGAGAAACCGTTTTAACTCTACAGGAACTGCAATTAGAAACTATCCGTCACCCTCCGTATTCGCCAGACCTTGCTCCAACAGACTACCATTTTTTTCGTGATTTGGACAATTTTCTATGTGATAAAAAGTTTTCTTCTCAGGAGGCAGTACAAAATGCTTTCACACAGTTTGTCGAATCTAGATCACCAGAGTTCTATCGCAAAGGCATAAATGACCTTCCTACTAGATGGCAGCAATGTATAGATAATAATGGTAATTATTTTGATTAAATAAATACGTTAAATTAAAAAAAAACGAATTTCAATTTGTCAGTACAAATCGGCAATTTCATACTTACATCATATATATATATATATATATATATATATATATATATAATCCACCATTAGTGCTTTTACCTCATAAAAAACATCTATTTTTGATCTAAGTATTCCTAATGTTCTTATACAAGTATAATATCCTAGTATACCTACTGACAATAAAACATACGCGCGTGCGGTGGCCCCTTAACTCCATACTCACCTCAATACGAGGCGCCTGCGCTCGCGTTAGACGGTGCACAAGTCAACTACTCTAGGTCTAATCAGTAGCAGCGAACGTCTCGAAGGGTAGGTACGCGTGCTTCTTTGTTGTTGCGAGGGAACCCGAGAACGTGATGCTATTTGTATTTGTATTTTGACATTATTTAACGTGTGTGAAGGTCATTACTATAAGACCTTGTTGTAAACTGATTTGTGTTCAACGTATAAATAGCCTAAATTATGTATGATCTCAATATAAATTTAAAGGTACTTGGATTATGCACTCGCGAGTTTACTTCAAGTCCCCCAAGTAAGAAAAGAAAGTATTATTTTATAATTGACATAATTCCTAATTCTCCCAATAATGTGGGTAAACCAAAACGATGTTTTAGTGGTAACACTGAATGGCAATCATAATTATTAATTTTAAAACTGGATTATAGCGGTATTTGCGTCAATATCAATGTTTAAATAGTATAGTTACGCGTGAAAACTAATTCCTTTTGATTTTTGTGCATGTAGGACTTAGAATCACAAGATGTTACTGCGCATTTCACCATTTTAGCGCGCTCGGTTCTGTTCGGACGTGTGACAGAACTGTGTGACGTCGACTAAACTGAAGTCGCCTCAGATATGACCTGCTTTGGGTTCGTGGTGAGATGGCTGATATTGAATGAAAACGACTTTACGACTTATTATTTATTTTGTGAGACACACACACTTGAGTTACATGATAAGGAATGAATGTCGGGCGCCGGTACTGTGCGGGGACGAGGGCGCTGTCATAGACAATCATAGACAACATATTTATTTTAATAGACAAATATACAACATGCCCTTTTTTCTTTAAGAAAAAGAAATGACAATTTATTTCTTTTTTGACACTTGACGTTGACACTGGCTTTGACATATGACATATGAATATAAACAAAAAGATAACCTTACTTTTCTAAACAAAGTCACGTTAAACAATTAACATTAAATTATTTAAAATTACCGTGATAAAAACATATATTGAAGTGTTTTCGTGCAATTAATACAATTAGAGTCTACATTTCAACATATTATCAAATTGAATTACATTCTATTAGATTACTTACAAATTATTGTCATGTCAATATTTAGTTTTGTAAAAGTGTCTATTGTGTACATTATTACAGAAATTATAAATCCAGTCTTTCTATTTTCTTAAGCAATCTACCTCTAGAGCTATATTTTATTTCAGCTGTTGCATCGTCACTATTGCGACTTTGTGACGGTAAAATATTACTACTTGAGCTTGCTTGAGGTAAAGTACTTGTTTCAATTGTTTCAATAGGACTTGTAAGTATGTTTTCTAAATTATCTAAATTATCAGAGGACGACAATGATATAGGAATTGGATTCTCGCTTTCATATTCACTGTAGTCATGTAAACTTTCAGGTGAAATAATGGTATCATCCATATTTACAAATTCGGGTGACTTACATACATTTTGGGACTGACTTGACTTAGGACTCTTTTGTTTTTCTGTGTGACAAGAATAGTTTGATTCAAGCGACATAAATGAATCTGAGTCATTGCTAGACTCTTGACTTTGACTTTGATACTTTGACTTTGTATCAGGACTTGACTCACATATTTGAGTATAGAAGAATGTACAATTATCATCCTCCTCTTCTACAAAATAAGACTTTTTATTTGACTTATTATGTTTTTGATTAGATTGACTTGAACTTAATGACTGACTTGGACTTATCAACTGACTAGGAAAAGTTTCCTTAAAGTGAACTTTTTTATCACTCTCTTGTAAGACATTATTTTGACTTGAATTTTGACTATTTGACTTATATTTCAATCGAATATGTTGGCTATTTCTACGGTAAGTAGTATTATAACAATCCTTGACAATAAATGATCTAGGATATTTTGTTTTTGATACAATAATTCCTTCAGTCCAAATTATATCTTTAGGATTTTTCTTAAAATAAATTTTGTCATTTATGCGAAATTCAGTATAACTTTTACAATTTTTATCATAATAAAATTTTGATTTTTGTAAACTAGTTTGTTTCTTTTGATAATGTTCAGAATGCTTAACAATCTTAGGTCGCAAGTTTTTAATTTGACTAGGCAGTTTAGATCTTAAAGTTCTAGACATTAACAATTGTGCAGGCGAACTTAAATTATTCCTAGGTGTATTCCTATAGTGTAATAATCCTATGTATGGATCAGTACCAGAATAATCACTTTTTCTGAAAATATTTTTTACTATTTTCACAGAGACCTCAGCTAAGCCGTTAGACCTTGGAAAATGCGGACTAGAGACAATTTGTTCAATGTCCCATTCATACAAAAATTTTTGAAAATCAATGGAGTTGTATGGTGGACCTCCATCTGAAACTAACTGCATGGGAATGCCGTGACGTGCGAAGATAGACTTTAAATGTGTTATGACATTAAATGATCGACTATCTTTATTTAAATTGGCAATTTCGATGTAATTAGAATAGTAATCTACTACAAGTAAATATTTTTTACCTTTATATTCAAACAAGTCGGTAGCCAATTTTTGCCATGGATACAATGGTATTTCATGGGATAACATAGGTTGTTTTGTTTTATTTGCAGAATAAATAGCACATGACTCACACTGTCTAACTTTATTTTCTATATCCTGATTAATATTAGGCCAATAAACTACTCCTCTTGCCAAGTTTTTTGTCTTTTCAATACCTTGATGACTTTCATGTAGTATATTCAGAATTTCTGATCTCATAGACTGTGGAATAATAACTGAACTATTTTTGAAAATAATATCATTTATGACATGGATTTCCCCTTTGATATTCCAGTATGGTAATAACAAAGTATCACAATGTTGTTTGCAATTAGGCCATCCATTTTTATAGTATTCAATTAATTTCTGTGAAACTAAATCCTGTTTAGTATGAGACAAAATTTTTTCAAGTTTTTCTGGAGAAATAGCTAAATTAGAGGTCAAAAAATTCACATGAATATTAATATTTGAGTCTAAATCTTCTAAAGAAACTAATTCTTGGTTAAAATTGTTATCATTTATTGGGGCACGTGACAAAGTATCTGAAATATACATTTCTGAACCTTTTGTGTATGTAACACTTAGGTCGTAGGCTTGCAACGTTATCATCATATGTTGTAATCTAGCTGGCACTTCGGATAAAGGTTTTTTGAATAAAGTAACTAATGGTTGGTGGTCTGTTTCAACCTGAATAGGTTTGCCATATAAATATTGGTGGAACTTTTTACATCCAAAGACTATTACATACAATTCTTTTTCTATCTGTGCATAATTTATTTGACTTTTATTCAATGACTTGGAAGCATATGCTATGGGGTTTTTTCCATGCAAAATTACTGCACCTACTGCATTCTTAGAAGAATCGACTGACAACCTAATTGGTTTTTTAATATCATAGTGGACTAAAACAGGCGACTGACATAATACTGATTTTAATTTTTTAAATTGTTTTTCATGTTGGTCTAACCATTGCCATTTATTAAATTTTTTGAGAAGTTCTCTTAGAAGAGAGGTTTCTTCTGCAAGATTTGGAATATAGGAACCTAAATAGTTAATCATTCCTAAGAATCTTTGAAGCTCTTTGACATTAGTAGGACTTGACATTTTTGAAATTGCTTCAACCTTCGACTGATCAGGCGAAACACCTTCCTTATTAAAAATATGACCTACATAGCAAATTTCTGACATACCAAATTGACATTTTGATTTGTTGAACTTCAAATTGACTTTAGAGGCACGCTCAAATAAAGATTCTAACCTTTGATTGTGTTCCACGACAGTAGACCCAAAGACCAAAATATCATCTACAAAGATAATTACACCAGGCAAATCTCCAAATAATTGATTCATAGTCCGATGAAAAATTTCACCAGATGAGCTAATTCCGTAGGGTAATCGCAAAAATCTGTATCTTCCGTAAGGTGTATTGAAGGTACAGAGATCACTACTATCTTCATCTAAACAAATAGTCCAATAGCCTGAACTAGCATCTAACTTTGAGAAAATTGATGCACCCGCAACTTTAGATCTTAAATCATCAAATGTTGGATACGGGTAGTAAGGACGTCTAATAGCTGTATTTAAATTTCTAGGATCAAGACATATCCTTAATTTACCATTTTGTTTTTCTACCAAGACTATTGAGTTAACCCATTTAGTTGGTTTAACAACTTTTTCTATGACTTGTAATTTTTCCATACTCTCTAATTCCTCTTTAAGACGTTTTTCTAAAGAATATGGTATTCTACGTACCGGGCAAATTTTAGGAGGTACATTGCTATCAATGTCTAGATGAGCTTTATATGGTAAACAACCAAGACCCTCGAATGTTTTAGCATATTTAGAAACAATTTGTTGCACTGATTTGTTCTGAATTCCATAGATTCTTTTTACAATTCCAAGTTTTTCACATGAATTCCATCCTATAATTGTTTTACAGTCACATTCAACCACAACAAAGTACAATTTTGTTTTTATACAATTTTCAAATTCACAATCAATTTTACATGTACCTACATTTGGCACTAATTGTCCTGAAAAGGTGAATAGCTTATTATTTGTTCTAAAAATATTAATTTTACAATGAGAACAAGACATAATTTTATTCAATGTGTTCTTACTAATAACATTTGTATCAGCACCTGTATCAATTTGACATTCAAGTTTATAATCATTACAGTAAACATTTATTAACCAATCTTTATTATTATAATTAGAATTTTGAATAGAATTTATTATAAACTGATTAGAAAATACCTGTGGTTCTGCGTCATTGCATGAAATATTGCTCACTTTATGATTGTTACTTTTTCCTGGCTGCCTGAAAAAACAAAATTTTGCAAAATGTCCTTGTTTTTTGCATATTGAGCAAATTTTTTCAATTGCTGGGCATTTGTGTCTGTGTACTTGACCACATCGAGTACAGTTTCTATTCTGTGACTTATTTCTGTTGTTGGATAAACACAACTGATCTCTTGTTCTACTATTATTTCGAGAATGACTATTATTTCTATTCTTTGAATTATTTCTTTGTCGTGACCTTGATCTTCCCCTGTAATTTTGATTTTGTGTGATTCCTTGTATAACCTCATTTTTATGTTCATGATTTAGCGTTTTAGATCTTTCTTGTGATAATTCTAAGCTTTTGGATATTTTTGTTGCCGACTCTATAGTCAAATTTTCTTCTTGTAGTAGCCTTTCCTTTATATGAGTGTTTTTAATACCGATTACAAACATGTCTTTTATCAATGATTCTTTTAGATCTCCAAATTCACAAGATCCACTTAAATTATTTAAAATCGTTAGATATTCATCCGTAGATTCATCACTTTTCTGGTAGCGTGTAAAAAAATTATATCTCTCTACCGTCAAATTAGAGTGTGGACTAAATTTCTCATCAAATTTCTTCAGAATTGCCTCGAATTTGGTTTTAGTTCTGTCCAAATTGAAGCTATTAAAAATCTCTATGCCATCATCACCAATCGCATTTAGGAAAATCGCAGTCTTTTTATTGTCTGTAAATTTCTCAAATTCGTTCGCATCCATGAAAATTTCAAAACGTAATTTCCATTTTTTCCATTTACTAGATGGATCCTCAGTATTTTGAATCGTTAACGGTTTGAGTTGGACAAGAATTCCTTTGTCTGACATGACGACTATGACTTGTATTTTTTATTTTTTGAAATTCTTACTTTTGACTTACCCGCGATTATTTTTAGTTCCAACAAGCAACGTTTATGACACCACTTCTTATATTACTTTAGACACCACTTTTGACACCATGCTTTGGGTTCGTGGTGAGATGGCTGATATTGAATGAAAACGACTTTACGACTTATTATTTATTTTGTGAGACACACACACTTGAGTTACATGATAAGGAATGAATGTCGGGCGCCGGTACTGTGCGGGGACGAGGGCGCTGTCATAGACAATCATAGACAACATATTTATTTTAATAGACAAATATACAACATGACCGTGGTCAGATCCAAGTCAGATCTGTGGTGGCATTGATTTTGGTGCGGCCATTGCTAATCTAGTGTGTATATATCAATGCTCAACGCATTAACACATAGGTACCTACTCGCTGCATTTTTATTAAATATCCCAATAATTCCCTACATATTGGTCCATTACGAGCTGGATTGAATAACCATCAAGAATCTGAATTTATTATCAAGGATATTCATTAATTAGTGGAATTATTAAGAAGATAATTAAGCTGCAATTGAGATATAATTAATGATTAAACGAACTTACCTGTAAGTGAAGTTCTATCATAATTATACGAAGAGCTTTGTCCGAAGATATTAGCATAGATCACTGTAGTACCACATACAATGTCGCCATATCGCACTGAAGTTGAGGGTAGTATTCGTTTACCTACACTCTCATTTTTTTTTCTTTTTTTGTGGGTAGTCCAACCTTTCTCCTTCCCCGGCAGCCAATAGGCCGTCATTTAGTTCAGAGAAAAGACAAGTTATGTTGATATTGCAATGTAACACGACTTGATCCATGCAAGAGCGACCGTAGAGTCGGACCATGCATGAATGTCTTGAACCTCAAAGAAAGGCTTTAACGCCTCCAAAACCGCGCACATCAAATTAGACAAAAGTACGGCGGCTTCAAGTTCAAGCCTAGGCACTGAAACCCTACGCAAGGGAGCAACCCTAGATTTTGCACAACAAAGTTGAACAAAGGTAGAGCCGTCCGAACCCACAGTACGACAATATATGACTGCACAATAGCCACGCTCGGAAGCATCGCAGAATCCATGCAACTGCAATGACACGAAAGATTTTACTATCATTCGACGAGGTATGATAACCGACAACAACGACGATAATTGTGATTGAAAACGATACCATTCGGACGCGATATGTGATGGTACATCCTCATCCCACGAAACACCTGAGTTCCAAAGAAATTGCATGAGATACTTGGCATAAAATGTCACTGGACCAAGAAATCCCAAAGGGTCATAGATTCGAGCGATATTCGATAAGATAATCCGCTTAGTACATCTGGGACTCTCGTTACTAGCAATTTTAAATTGAAAACAGTCAGATTGAGGACGCCACAAAAGTCCTAATATTTTAAACGACAAATCAGAGGAATCTTTGAAATTTATAAAATCCTCTGAATAAACCTCTGAAGGAGGGAGACCTTCAAAAAAGGCACGATGATTAGAGGTCCATTTCCGTAAATGGAAACCTCCCGACGACGAAATATTAGTAAGTTCCAATCGCAACTTTATAGCCTTCTCCATAGAGTCGGTTCCTGACACGACATCGTCTATGTACAGGTCCCTACGGAGGACAGCTGCACCTTCGGGGTACGTGTTGGCAGAATCTATGGCCAATTGAGCCATAGACCGAAGAGCTAAGTAAGGAGCTGAAGAGACGCCATATGTCACTGTACGCAGACGATAATCTCGTACAGGACCGACGAGGGATGGACGCCATAAGATGCGCTGATAATCTTGATCGTCACGAGTTATCAATATTTGTCTGTACATCTGTTTCACATCACCAGTGAAAACAATTGCATGCCAGCGAAATCTGACTAACAGATCAAAGATATTAGTTTGTAACTTAGGACCAGACAAAAGCGCGTCATTTAACGATTGGCCATTGGCGTCTTTGCAACTTGCATCAAATACGACACGGAGAGGAGTACTAAGGGACTCAGGTCGAAGCACACCATGATGTGGTATGTAATATCTACCAACATCCGACAAAAGAGGGTTATCAACTTCTTCCATGTGGCCACAAGCCTCATAATCTTCCATGAACTTGATGTAATCTTCCTTGAAATCAGGATTGGAGTTAAACTTACGTTCCAACGACAAAAACCGTTTGAGAGCAATCTCACGAGAACACGAAAAGGTAGGTTTATTCATAATATCGACGAAAGGTAAAGGCACTATGAATCTCCCATCACTATCACGACGATAGTTTTCGACAAAGTAATTTTCACACATTTCATCCTCCCTCGACAATATGGGATCACTAGGATTAATGTGTTCTAATTCCCAAAATTTCTTAAGAGAATTATCCAATGACAAATTCGAAAGCGCTAACGATAACGACAAATCAGACTGTTCATTACTCGAAACGAATAAACAGTCTTTATTACGACGACAACGAGAACGAGAAGTATGTGACCGATTGTCACAGCCTCCTAACAGGATCCAACCGAAAACAGTTTGGAGGGCTTTGGGCTGACTCGAATTCCCGGCTCTGATTCCCGGCAGCAGTGATGAAGTGAAAATCTCAACACTCAACAATAAATCCACCGGTCCAGGGGTAGAAAATTCAGGGTCAGCTAACGACAAATTTTCTATATGAGACCACGCTGATATATTTACAATTTGATTAGGTTGATCTGTGCAAATCGAAGGTAAAACTGAGGCATTAAATCTAAAATGTGTTTTCAAGTCCAAAGATTTTAACTCACAATTCAAAGAACCATAAGTTTTGGTAGTGGACTCACCGATGCCACTTACCGATCCTTGACTGTTATCAATCCTCAATCCCAGGCGCTTAGCACATGTCTCCGATATAAAATTACATGCACTGGCAGAGTCCAATAGGGCTCGAACAGGTTGATAATTACCAAAACCGTCTTTTAATAAAACCTTGGCTGTCGAAAACAAAATAGTATTATTATTTGTCAATGAAGTTAAAACAGTATGATTATTGGCAGGATCAACACTACTATCACTCACCAAAGGAGGTGTAACATCAGGAGTCGATTTATAAAAATGAAGTAACGAGTTGTGAGAATATGAACACACACTACAACGCGAAGGGCTATTACATTGTTTCATTTTGTGTTTATTCGAAAAGCAGCAAACACACAATCCTTTACTTTTTACTAACTTGAATCTACTATTAGGATCCAATTTTAAAAAGGATTCACATTGTTCAATGTTATGTTGAGCGTTACAAAGTTCACAACTTTTACTTGAAACTACTAGTGTTGACTTCGGCCTTTTAGAAGTATTATTACTGACACTATGATTCAAAACGACAGATTTAATATTCACAGATGTCAACTCCAAGGCTCGGAAGTGCTTTTCGATAAATAACAGAAGATCTTTATATTTAGGAATCTTATCAGGTTCAGATTGTTCTAATTGGAATGCTTCGCGTGTCGACTTGTCAAGCTTCGACCATATTAAGTAGAATAGCATAAAGTTTTCATCGGGTAATTTATATTTCTTTAATATCGATAAGTTTTCACTAAAGGTTCGAAAGACACGCTCTAATTCAGTGGCCGATTTATTCTTAATACTTTCACATGATAATAATTTCTCATAATAGACTATTGCTATTTGACGCTCTTTGTTATAATATTTTACTAACGTGTTATATGCATCTATATAGCTTTCATCTGAAAGAGGAAAATTTTTAATTAAATTATAAGCCGAACCTTGAACACTCGACAGGAGGTAGTGCAGCTTTTCAACATTAGATATGTTTCTACGATGAATTAAAGAATCATATAACTGTATAAATGATACCCAATTATCAATATTTCCATCGAAAGGCTTTATACTAATTTTAGGTAACTTTGCAATGGCACTACCACTATCTGTATTCACAGGCGGCTTAGTATCACCCGAATCTACTTGCTTCCTAAGTCTCATCTTAATATCTTTCATTAATGCTTCGAAAGTGGCCGACACGGAAAATTCACTTCGACGAAAATGTGGAGATACTGAATTTACCACTTTTAGCTGAGCGGAATGAAAATGATCAGCAATTTCCTTAAGATCAGTTTCCGAATAACCTATCAAATCAGTTTTTGCCATATATTCCAACCTCATTAAAGCATAATCACGGGCTATTCTGTTGGAATCAACGGTCTGATCGCCGGCAGGATCTTCAGTATCACTTTTGGACATCCTTATAGTTAATTAATACACGAAAACTAACGAAAACAAATGTAAACAAACGAATAATTAACTAATTCCTTGCAAAATACAACTTCGAGAATTGTCAAAATCAAATCAACCGAATGTTGACACTTGACATTGACATTCGAATGAATGAACGAAAATATTTACCGGTAAAACCGAAACGAAACTAAGATGGCAACACAACAACCAACCTCAATCAAGTGCATGCAAAACGGAACGCAAATGGCGTCGCGACTCGCGGCAAATCGTTACTTGTCCCTCAACAAAGAAAAGTTTTGCTAACTACCCTACGATAAAATATTAATTGTCGATTTTAAGCAAAATTATCGAAATTACGACAAAAATTATGGCATTTATGCGTTGCCGACGCTGAGACGTAAGATGTTATGTCTCTTGTGCCTGTAATTAAGCTGGTTAACTTGCCCTTCAAAGTATTATTATGAAGAAATGGACAAGTCGGTGGTACCACCCCAGGCGGACTTGCACAATGTCCTACCACTCTGAATTATGATAAAAATACGAAACAAACGACAAAATCGACAAAATGAACGAAAATAAAGGCCGCCTATCACGAAATATGCGGTTCGAAGAGACCAAATGTAGAATTTGCGTACTCCGATAAATTATATCGACAAATTAGTGGACTGTATTATACATATTTTTACACATAATTGTGGGGGAGAAGTAACGATTTGTGCGCTAGAAAAAAGGAATGAATAAAATAGAACTTACAGATGCAGATTCCGCCGACTACCTCCAAACTTACCCAAAGCTTCGTTTACCACTGTTCACCGGCTCACGATCCCCGAATCCCAATGGATAGACTAACAATGGGTGTGAATATAATTTAGAACACGTTACTGCATCTATTTTAACTCTGTTAAATTAATAATTTGAATATAACACTATGATTGAGAGGGGTTACTGTGCGCCTTCCTATTTTACCGGCCGACAACGAACAGAATTATGAACTCAGTGTTGCCATTTCCTAAACTATAAAATCTGCCAGAAAATGACACTAAATGTTACCAGACGAAAACCAAAACTACCAACGAAAGTGAACACAACGTAAATATTTATGGGCATAAGGATTAGGGTGGGTGGGATGCTAATATCTTCGGACAAAGCTCTTCGTATAATTATGATAGAACTTTACGTACAGGTAAGTTCGTTTAATCATTAATTATACTCGAGCTTTGTCCTCAATATTAGCATAGATCACTGTAGATGTTGAGATCACAGGTACGGTAGGTACATGAAAATATCAACGTGATATGTTAACTAATAATGAAATTACAATCTTAGATAAATCAAAAAATGTGTTTTATTATTATTTAACAATTAACATCTAACATGATAGTTAAATTACTCACGATCTCAATTAGATTTAAGGAATCGTTAACAATAGTTCTTGCAAAAGAATCATTTTTATTTTGTTGCAAAATTATTCGATCATAAAATCGACCAAAGGTTTTTGAGTTACCGCTCCAACCTGCGGTTTTCCTAATTAAGTCTAAATTAACTCCAAGTTTATTTGCCTTCGACGTGGCAGCATGTCTGGTGCTGTGGGCAGTAAATACATTTACATCAATACCGCATTCCTGAAGAGTACTCTTAATCCACCTGCTAAGAGTTTGGGAAGAAACTGAGTTATACGGTTTCCTTATACCTACTGATAAAAAGACTGGTATGATTACCGCGTAAGTTTTCTGTAATTTTCAAGTATGTATTTAATGTCTCTACAGGGCATATTTCGGAACGATCTCGAAAGTAAGGCAGAATCAGTTGTGGCTGAGGTGCACCAACGCGGGATGTTTTTACTAAATCAGGAATTTTTATACAAATTTTATCCGGAAGAAATTCTAAATTACTTAAATTGATTTTAGATAATGTCTGGACTCTATGTGCAGTTGATAAAACAAAAAGAGTTTTTTTTTTTACGTGCGGGAAATCCCCACGGATACCCACCCCTCCGGAGCCAGAGGGGGAGGTTATGTCGGACTCGAACCGACTAAACCGCACGCCGTCTCTGGGTCGAAGTGCTAGGCCGAAGGTGAGGTTGTCATGCGACATATCCCTCGCACCCCGGCTGACCCAGGGCCATCCCTTTCGGTCTGGCCCTCCTCGGGAAGGGGGGGACCACGCGGTCCCCGACTCAACCCCGGTGTGGGGAGGCGCGCATCGTCCTACGATGCGCGCCGCCGCCGTGGCCTGCTTCTGCTAGGGTGTCGGACGGCTCCACCCGTCACCCTCAGGCCCGCGCTCATGGGGGGCGGAGGTCAGTTTGCGCCCTCCGACGCCCGAGCCGCCTTCGGGCGCGTGCAGCGATGTCAGCGAGCCTCTCTCGCTCATCGCGCCGCGCCCGCTCTGCTGTCTCCTTCGCGAGCATGACCTGCTCGCAGAAGGAGGCGCTGGCCGCCCACGCATCCGCGCAGCGGACCATCGCCGCGAGCAGGGTGGAGAGCGTGAGCACTCTCACCCCCAGGGCCGCCACAAGCTCCCGCCTCGGCGTCTCAAACGCCGGGCACTCAGTGAGCGTGTGCAGCCCCGAGTCCACGCTCGCGTCGCAGTGATGGCACTCGGGCGTTGGCTCTATACCCATCAGATGCAGATACCGCCCGAAGCTACCGTGCCCGGTGATAATCTGCGTCTGACGGTACGAGAGGCTACCGTGTTGCCTCTCTAGCCACTCCCCCATGATGGGCCTTACCGCCGCAATGACGGCGTGCCCTGCGCGTGGTTGCCCAAGTCGTCGCTCCCACTCGGCCACCATGACCTGGTGGAGCCGGGATTTCTCGGCCCGAATATCCTCGGGCTCGGGATCGAATCCCCGCTCCCGCGCCTCCTTTCGGAACTTATATAGTGCCGAAAGGGCCCTCGCTTCCAGGATCCACGGTGGCGATCCGGCCAGGAGACTCGCCGCTTCGAAGGATATCGTGCGGTATCCCCTGATGGCCCTGGAGGCCATCGTGCTCTGCGCCGTACGGAGCAGAGGCAGGAATCTGGCCTCCAGGGTGTCCGCCCACACGGGGCACCCGTATAGGGCCATGGACCGCACGACACCCGCGTAGAGTCTCCTGCAGGAGGACTCTGGGCCCTTCAAGTTGGGCAACAACCGGCCCAAGGCATTCGCCGTGAGCACCAACTTGGGGCGCAGACTTCGGAAATGCTGTCCGAAGTCCCATCGACCATCAAGCACGAGCCCCAGGTATTTCAACCGGGGCTTGATGTCGATGGGAGTACCTCCCACTGTTAGGCTGGCTCCCGGGCCTGGCCTGCGCCGAGGGCCATGAAAGAACATGGCCTCGGACTTGTGCAGAGCCACCTCGAGACCCAGCCGCCGGATCCTGTCGACGACCTGAGCAACCGCGGTCCTGGCCCTCAGGGTCGCTTCGCGGTGTGTAGTCCCGCTCACCGTCACTAGCGTGTCATCCGCGTAACACGTGACGGTGGCCCCGTACAAGCAAAAAGAGTAGCAAGTTTTTTAGATATCCTTTCTAAGTTTAAATTTTCATTTGGATACCATTCGCCTAACCGATTAAGTACTATAGATGTGTCCCAAGTAGAGTTATACTTAGGCAGCGGTGGCCTTAATCTAAAAACACACTTAAAAATCGTTTTATTCTGTCATCATTTCCTATATTTTGGCCAAGAATTAATGACAGAGCCGACCTACAGCTGTTTAAGGTACCATATTGAGCTCCAGACTCGTATAACTGAGTTAAAAAGTAAATCACTATTGGTACAGACGCAGTATACAACTCAGATTCATTTGATTTGCAGAACAAAAACCATTTTTTGAGGCAGGTGTCATATTGTTTTAAAGAACTGTCAGATAGTGAGCTCAACATGATGTGAATGGAAGAAGGATGTACACTTCTTCTTAGTAACGACGTCCGGATAATATCCCTGCAACCAGGGTAGTCTTGTGATGTACATCTCGGTTGCTAGAATGGGAAATAATTAGATGTTTACTAGGTTTGAAAAACAAAGGTTCAGACACTAGAAGATTTCTAAATAGGGGGTACCACGGTTGTGTGGACCAGAGTGGGACGACAAGAATTCCAGTAGCTTTGTCATCTATAATCTTTCTTAAGCATTTTAAAATAATAGCAAATGGAGGAAAGCCATTGAAATAGAACTGTCTCCAAGAAGTAGTGAAAGCGTCTACTGCAAACGCATCAGGGTCTCGGTGCCATGATATATATCTTGAACACTTCCTATTTAACCTACTGGCGAAGATGTCTACTTGCGGTTGGCCAAATTGGCGTACAATCTTTTGAAACGCTATGTCAGATAATTCCCATTCTATGTCGGGGTGTACACGACGGGACTCTGCGTCGGCTACACTGTTGTCGACGGAACTTATGTACGAAGCAAATACTATAATCTCTCTTTGTTCGCACCACTGCCTTAATTTCCTTGTGACGGTGGTGAGGTGAGGGAACTGCACACCACCCATGCGGTTTATGTAAGAGATCGCTGCGGTGTTGTCTATTCGTAGTAGTATATGACAGTTGTTATAATGCTTCGCGAATATTTTGAGGCCGAAAAACGCCGCCAAAAGTTCTAAGTAGTTAATGTGTTTTGATCGTTCAGCCTCTGACCACAATCCGCTCGCCCTTTCCTCACCACACGCAGCGCCCCACCCCGTAGTTGAGGCATCACTAAAAATCGTTAAACAAAAGTCATTTTGTTTAATCTTATTAATGGGGCTATTAATGGCCCGGGACCACCATTCGAGATCTGGCAATATAGATGGTGGTAAGGTGATGTACCTACTTATCATAATTATCGCCATCTAATAGATTTAGATATTTGCATCTCTCTAGGTCCTTAGTGTAAAGCCAGCCGTATTCGACGGCTGGGCAAGCAGAGGTAAGTAAGCCTAATAAACGGGCAAATTCTCTTAATTTACAACTGTAACAAGTTAATTTTCATTCTTAGCAGTACATAGATTTCTTTGTTCCAGAGCCACCTAGAGTGTCTCACGGGAACTAGGCATAATTGTTTGGCAGTGAAACTTCTAATCTTCGATTAGGTGTGTTCTAGTTCTCACACTCGACCGGCGGATGGCGCTGGTGTCCTACAGCATATTTCAATTTTTATAATTGCACTCATTTATCATTTTATTTACAATTTAACAATAATAAATAAATGGGACTTACTTTCTCAGAAATTGTGACATATTCGTGAACAAGTCATAATTATAATAAATGTTTGTCATATTTGGTCTAGTCGTGTCTGTGGCCGTCAGCGGCTGATTAGTTTGCTTGTCTATTGGCCGCTAATGAGTTAGGTCGTGACCAGCAGAATTTTGAGGTTTGTTCACGAATATTCGATGGATTCGGGTATAAATAGGCCTGCGCCGATCCTCAAGCGAACTTCTATTTCAATCTTCGTAGCTGTCTCTGAGTAAATAAAATCTGTGTCTATTTCTCGTAATAAAATTTGTTTGGTGAAAACCGTGGTCCCAGATATTCTGGTAAGTTTTTTTTGTAATTCTATGTTTGGGACCGATGGCGGGCCTGTATGCATACTCACGGCTTAAGAGTGGTCTGTTTTATACAGGGTCGCTGGTCTGAGATCGTGTGCTCCTCTGAATTCGCCCTTCTCTGATATATATCTACGGCGGGCTTCGTGGTACAACGGCTGCTGTGAGCTGCATACATCGGCGAGAGGTCTACCCCGAACATCCCTGAGGCCATCCATCTATCACCCAAGGCCAGTACACTGCCGCCTTGTGCCTATTATCTGTGTAGCCATAGCCGTGTAGTACCATCTGTAAAACCTGTGAATGTTTAGTAGTGTATCCTAGAATTCACGTGCCTACTGTGTGTGTCCGTTTGGCCATACTTCTGCCTACTGTGTGTGTTCGTCTGCCCATACTTCTGTATTCTGTGCCTGTCTGTCTACTTACTTATCTATCTAGATACTTCATACTTCTGTCTGCTGTGTCTGCCTATCTACATTCTCACATATTTATAGAATAATACTGTACTTCTCTTTGTCTACCTACTTTACAACTATATATTTCTGTGTGTAACGCGATATTATCAAATATATGTGTGTACAATCCTGATAACCAGCTGTTTTCATTGGAGCCCTAGCTACCCTGTGCACGCACCTCTCTAGCTCTGTGAAAAAGGCGCCCTGGGAAAGAGTTCTCTGCATCAGCCCTTGAGCGAGCCGGTGAGTACCCACCTGAGCAAATCAGTGGTTACACAACGATCTAGAAGAAGGAATTTATGAACTTCAGATTTTAGTTTATCAATTTTTTCTTGAGTCAAACTAACTTGTAAGTTATGTGAATCTAAGAGAAATCCCAAAAACTTGCATATGTTTGTAGGATAGAGGTTACTTTTTTCAATGTTTACTATAAAACCTAAGGCTTCTAGGAGTCTTCGCGTATCTGCAATATTTTGTAAACAGCCGTCAAAACTATTTGATATGAGTAACATATCATCTAAATATATTGTGGAAATATAACCACAGGAACGGAGCAGGCTCACTACTGGTTTTAATATCTTTGTAAATAAAAAAGGAGCAATATTGAGGTCAAATGGTAAAACATTAAAATTGTACAATTTGTCCCCAAATTCAAATCGGAGATACTTTTTAAAATCATTGTGTATACGGATAAAAAAATACGCATCTTTTAGATCCAATGTGCTCATAAAACAATTTCTAGAAATTAATTTTAAGGCGGTTCGCAAATCTTCTAATTTAAAGTGTTTCGAGTCTATAAATTTGTTTAATGCTTTCAAGTTCAGGAGGCGCGGGCGGCGCTGGCTTCCCTTGAACAACAGCGGCTGCACCAGCTGTGCCTGCCCCGGAGCGGGTGCGGCCTGCGAGGCGCGCGGCGGATTCGGTGCATCTTTACTACTCGTTGAAGGCCGGTCTGAAATCGATATGATTCAGACGTGAGAGTCATCCTCAAAGCTAGTAAAGTGACAGCCCCTAAAGCTGCCCGCATTACCGCTTTATAGAGAATATGATTGAATGTGGTTTTCGATAAACCACATTTTTGTCACAACCATTGTGACGGAGAAAATAATGTAGTTAAAGCTTTGTGACAATCCCAAAAATTGCCCGCCTGCTTTGGTGTGAAGTGACAATCCCACAGATTGCCCGCATCACTAAATTTCTTATTACATTTAGTGAAGTAATAGCCCCAAGGCTACCCGCAACACTAAATCATATGTGAAATTATTTAATATCGTGTAATCAATTAAGTGATAACACCATAGGTTACCCGTAGAATTGATGTTTTTATCAGACACTGATATTGATATAAGTAGATGTACCAACCTTGTTGTTTGTCACGGTCCTGCTTCGAGTAGTGTGAGTAAAAAGAGGCCCGGTCAGCACCATCAGGTGACGGTGACCGCGATCGTGACGAAGAACTCGAATCCGATCCAGAGTCGGAGCTGCAGCCGCAGGGGGCGCAGGCTCGGGTTCGTGCGCGCGTGAGCCAGCGCGGGACCCCGCGCGCGAGCCGGCAGGGGACGGCGCACGCGACGAGGCGGCTGACGACGACGACGATCCACTTCCAGGAGGTATCGGACTCTGGCTTCTCAGTTTCGTGTTTTCTTTTTGCGTGCAGGAACACTCTTTCCAATTCTTTAAACTTTTTTGCCATATGTTCGTAATCGTATTTACTGGGTTCATTTCTAGCGCGCTTACTCATTTTGAGTAAGTTTGAGTAGAAAAAACTTTGATCGAAAAAAACACTTATCACTGCACGGCACAAAAGAATATTCGAATCTTGCGACGTGGCGAAGCACTGAAATGTGAATGACGGCCTATTGGCTGCCGGGGAAGGAGAAAGGTTGGACTACCCACAAAAAAAGAAAAAAAAAAAGAGAGTGTAAACGAATACTACCCTCAACTTCAGTGCGAAATGGCGACATTGTATGTGGTACTACAGTGATCTATGCTAATATTGAGGACAAAGCTCGAGTATAATCGAAAGATATGTAGGTATGTCTTCATCTAGTGAAGGTCTACATGTTATTGCTTTATATTCAAAGTAAGCAGTGCTTCCACCTTTAATAATCCCATAAGCGATTCTGGCTATATTAGAGCAAGCTTCTGAAACTAATAAACTCAGCAAATTTCAATTTTTTTTTTGTAATATTTGATTGATAAAAGTAACACGTGATACGTTTATGTACCTACCTGCTTTGCTGGAAAACAGCGAAGGTACCTACCACAAATGCCATTGAAGGATGGTTTTGCTATCTTTATTAGAAGATTCCGAAGACGAAATGAGAATCCGACCATTTGCGAATCGCGATTTCGAAAGTGGTGTCAGACAAATAATCTCTCCTCTCTCTATCCGAGTGCCATACAGGGTGATGCGGTGGTGAGTAGTGTCCACTTTGTGGAAGTCTGCGTATATAACACCTATGGGGCTTTGCCCGGTTGTGGAAGAAATAACTTGAATACGAGTAGGTTGCGTATAGAAGATTTAATAGCACAGTACACAGAAGAAATAGTTCACACACAGAGAGTAGAATAGTAGTAGGAAGATAGAAGTTGATAGTACAGTGAACAGAGTACGAAATGGATAGACACAATTATAACGACTTGTTAATATGATAAAACGGTAGCGGTAGGTCTTAGCGGGCGACACAGGTTATTGGCGTGAGTGATCATGGCCGACTGAGCTCGCCAACGGGCGCTCGGGACAGCGACGGAGGCCGCAAGAATATCTATTATGAACCTGCGCGTTCCCCGTCTGTCCGTATGTGGAATAATTAATATGGATAAATAAATTACATATGAAATGGGTAGAAGAATGTGAGTGTACCTAATATTGAAGTGTCGACAGATATATATACATATACATATTTATATTGTGTAGTAAATGTGTGCAAGTGTGTATGAATAGATGATGAATAAGTACGCTACACACCTATTCTGAAAAAAGGATAAAAAGCCGTCGTTGAAAATTACAGACCAATATCTAAGTTGTGTGTATTCGCTAAAATTATGGAAAAAATCGTTTACAGACAAGTATATTCAGCACTGAAACTGAACTTTAGTTAATACCACCACGGTTTCCTAAAAGATCGGTCGATTACGTCAAATTTGATCCACTGTAGCGACTTCCCATTAGATTCTATGGCTCTGGCTTTGACAAAATTGACCACAACATGCTTTGCAAGTTATCATCTATGGGTATACGGGGTATTCTCTTCAGATGGTTCTTATCGTACGTAGAGAATAGATGTCAGACTGTGGTGCTGAATGGATACTCATCAAGAACTAGATATATATCTTCAAGAGTTCTACAAGGATGTGATGTCTGTCTGTCTGTCTGTCTGTCTGTCTGTCTGTCTGTCTGTCTGTCTGTCTGTCTGTCTGTCTGTCTGTCTGTCTGTCTGTCTGTCTGTCTGTCTGTCTGTCTGTCTGTCTGTCTGTCTGTCTGTCTGTCTGTCTGTCTGTCTGTCTGTCTGTCTGTCTGTCTGTCTGTCTGTCTGTCTGTCTGTCTGTCTGTCTGTCTGTCTGTCTGTCTGTCTGTCTGTCTGTCTGTCTGTCTGTCTGTCTGTCTGTCTGTCTGTCTGTCTGTCTGTCTGTCTGTCTGTCTGTCTGTCTGTCTGTCTGTCTGTCTGTCTGTCTGTCTGTCTGTCTGTCTGTCTGTCTGTCTGTCTGTCTGTCTGTCTGTCTGTCTGTCTGTCTGTCTGTCTGTCTGTCTGTCTGTCTGTCTGTCTGTCTGTCTGTCTGTCTGTCTGTCTGTCTGTCTGTCTGTCTGTCTGTCTGTCTGTCTGTCTGTCTGTCTGTCTGTCTGTCTGTCTGTCTGTCTGTCTGTCTGTCTGTCTGTCTGTCTGTCTGTCTGTCTGTCTGTCTGTCTGTCTGTCTGTCTGTCTGTCTGTCTGTCTGTCTGTCTGTCTGTCTGTCTGTCTGTCTGTCTGTCTGTCTGTCTGTCTGTCTGTCTGTCTGTCTGTCTGTCTGTCTGTCTGTCTGTCTGTCTGTCTGTCTGTCTGTCTGTCTGTCTGTCTGTCTGTCTGTCTGTCTGTCTGTCTGTCTGTCTGTCTGTCTGTCTGTCTGTCTGTCTGTCTGTCTGTCTGTCTGTCTGTCTGTCTGTCTGTCTGTCTGTCTGTCTGTCTGTCTGTCTGTCTGTCTGTCTGTCTGTCTGTCTGTCTGTCTGTCTGTCTGTCTGTCTGTCTGTCTGTCTGTCTGTCTGTCTGTCTGTCTGTCTGTCTGTCTGTCTGTCTGTCTGTCTGTCTGTCTGTCTGTCTGTCTGTCTGTCTGTCTGTCTGTCTGTCTGTCTGTCTGTCTGTCTGTCTGTCTGTCTGTCTGTCTGTCTGTCTGTCTGTCTGTCTGTCTGTCTGTCTGTCTGTCTGTCTGTCTGTCTGTCTGTCTGTCTGTCTGTCTGTCTGTCTGTCTGTCTGTCTGTCTGTCTGTCTGTCTGTCTGTCTGTCTGTCTGTCTGTCTGTCTGTCTGTCTGTCTGTCTGTCTGTCTGTCTGTCTGTCTGTCTGTCTGTCTGTCTGTCTGTCTGTCTGTCTGTCTGTCTGTCTGTCTGTCTGTCTGTCTGTCTGTCTGTCTGTCTGTCTGTCTGTCTGTCTGTCTGTCTGTCTGTCTGTCTGTCTGTCTGTCTGTCTGTCTGTCTGTCTGTCTGTCTGTCTGTCTGTCTGTCTGTCTGTCTGTCTGTCTGTCTGTGTCTGTCTGTCTGTCTGTCTGTCTGTCTTAGGTTTAGGTTTAGGTTTAGGTTTAGGTTTAGGTTTAGGTTTAGGTTTAGGTTTAGGTTTAGGTTTAGGTTTAGGTTTAGGTTTAGGTTTAGGTTTAGGTTTAGGTTTAGGTTTAGGTTTAGGTTTAGGTTTAGGTTTAGGTTTAGGTTTAGGTTTAGGTTTAGGTTTAGGTTTAGGTTTAGGTTTAGGTTTAGGTTTAGGTTTAGGTTTAGGTTTAGGTTTAGGTTTAGGTTTAGGTTTAGGTTTAGGTTTAGGTTTAGGTTTAGGTTTAGGTTTAGGTTTAGGTTTAGGTTTAGGTTTAGGTTTAGGTTTAGGTTTAGGTTTAGGTTTAGGTTTAGGTTTAGGTTTAGGTTTAGGTTTAGGTTTAGGTTTAGGTTTAGGTTTAGGTTTAGGTTTAGGTTTAGGTTTAGGTTTAGGTTTAGGTTTAGGTTTAGGTTTAGGTTTAGGTTTAGGTTTAGGTTTAGGTTTAGGTTTAGGTTTAGGTTTAGGTTTAGGTTTAGGTTTAGGTTTAGGTTTAGGTTTAGGTTTAGGTTTAGGTTTAGGTTTAGGTTTAGGTTTAGGTTTAGGTTTAGGTTTAGGTTTAGGTTTAGGTTTAGGTTTAGGTTTAGGTTTAGGTTTAGGTTTAGGTTTAGGTTTAGGTTTAGGTTTAGGTTTAGGTTTAGGTTTAGGTTTAGGTTTAGGTTTAGGTTTAGGTTTAGGTTTAGGTTTAGGTTTAGGTTTAGGTTTAGGTTTAGGTTTAGGTTTAGGTTTAGGTTTAGGTTTAGGTTTAGGTTTAGGTTTAGGTTTAGGTTTAGGTTTAGGTTTAGGTTTAGGTTTAGGTTTAGGTTTAGGTTTAGGTTTAGGTTTAGGTTTAGGTTTAGGTTTAGGTTTAGGTTTAGGTTTAGGTTTAGGTTTAGGTTTAGGTTTAGGTTTAGGTTTAGGTTTAGGTTTAGGTTTAGGTTTAGGTTTAGGTTTAGGTTTAGGTTTAGGTTTAGGTTTAGGTTTAGGTTTAGGTTTAGGTTTAGGTTTAGGTTTAGGTTTAGGTTTAGGTTTAGGTTTAGGTTTAGGTTTAGGTTTAGGTTTAGGTTTAGGTTTAGGTTTAGGTTTAGGTTTAGGTTTAGGTTTAGGTTTAGGTTTAGGTTTAGGTTTAGGTTTAGGTTTAGGTTTAGGTTTAGGTTTAGGTTTAGGTTTAGGTTTAGGTTTAGGTTTAGGTTTAGGTTTAGGTTTAGGTTTAGGTTTAGGTTTAGGTTTAGGTTTAGGTTTAGGTTTAGGTTTAGGTTTAGGTTTAGGTTTAGGTTTAGGTTTAGGTTTAGGTTTAGGTTTAGGTTTAGGTTTAGGTTAGGTTAGGTTAGGTTAGGTTAGGTTAGGTTAGGTTAGGTTAGGTTAGGTTAGGTTAGGTTAGGTTAGGTTAGGTTAGGTTAGGTTAGGTTAGGTTAGGTTAGGTTAGGTTAGGTTAGGTTAGGTTAGGTTAGGTTAGGTTAGGTTAGGTTAGGTTAGGTTAGGTTAGGTTAGGTTAGGTTAGGTTAGGTTAGGTTAGGTTAGGTTAGGTTAGGTTAGGTTAGGTTAGGTTAGGTTAGGTTAGGTTAGGTTAGGTTAGGTTAGGTTAGGTTAGGTTAGGTTAGGTTAGGTTAGGTTAGGTTAGGTTAGGTTAGGTTAGGTTAGGTTAGGTTAGGTTAGGTTAGGTTAGGTTAGGTTAGGTTAGGTTAGGTTAGGTTAGGTTAGGTTAGGTTAGGTTAGGTTAGGTTAGGTTAGG
This sequence comes from Eilema caniola, assembly GCA_949126895.1. Taxonomy (NCBI): domain Eukaryota; kingdom Metazoa; phylum Arthropoda; class Insecta; order Lepidoptera; family Erebidae; genus Eilema; species Eilema caniola. The sequence continues at coordinate 25,304,754 of OX421475.1, forward strand.
TTAGGTTAGGTTAGGTTAGGTTAGGTTAGGTTAGGTTAGGTTAGGTTAGGTTAGGTTAGGTTAGGTTAGGTTAGGTTAGGTTAGGTTAGGTTAGGTTAGGTTAGGTTAGGTTAGGTTAGGTTAGGTTAGGTTAGGTTAGGTTAGGTTAGGTTAGGTTAGGTTAGGTTAGGTTAGGTTAGGTTAGGTTAGGTTAGGTTAGGTTAGGTTAGGTTAGGTTAGGTTAGGTTAGGTTAGGTTAGGTTAGGTTAGGTTAGGTTAGGTTAGGTTAGGTTAGGTTAGGTTAGGTTAGGTTAGGTTAGGTTAGGTTAGGTTAGGTTAGGTTAGGTTAGGTTAGGTTAGGTTAGGTTAGGTTAGGTTAGGTTAGGTTAGGTTAGGTTAGGTTAGGTTAGGTTAGGTTAGGTTAGGTTAGGTTAGGTTAGGTTAGGTTAGGTTAGGTTAGGTTAGGTTAGGTTAGGTTAGGTTAGGTTAGGTTAGGTTAGGTTAGGTTAGGTTAGGTTAGGTTAGGTTAGGTTAGGTTAGGTTAGGTTAGGTTAGGTTAGGTTAGGTTAGGTTAGGTTAGGTTAGGTTAGGTTAGGTTAGGTTAGGTTAGGTTAGGTTAGGTTAGGTTAGGTTAGGTTAGGTTAGGTTAGGTTAGGTTAGGTTAGGTTAGGTTAGGTTAGGTTAGGTTAGGTTAGGTTAGGTTAGGTTAGGTTAGGTTAGGTTAGGTTAGGTTAGGTTAGGTTAGGTTAGGTTAGGTTAGGTTAGGTTAGGTTAGGTTAGGTTAGGTTAGGTTAGGTTAGGTTAGGTTAGGTTAGGTTAGGTTAGGTTAGGTTAGGTTAGGTTAGGTTAGGTTAGGTTAGGTTAGGTTAGGTTAGGTTAGGTTAGGTTAGGTTAGGTTAGGTTAGGTTAGGTTAGGTTAGGTTAGGTTAGGTTAGGTTAGGTTAGGTTAGGTTAGGTTAGGTTAGGTTAGGTTAGGTTAGGTTAGGTTAGGTTAGGTTAGGTTAGGTTAGGTTAGGTTAGGTTAGGTTAGGTTAGGTTAGGTTAGGTTAGGTTAGGTTAGGTTAGGTTAGGTTAGGTTAGGTTAGGTTAGGTTAGGTTAGGTTAGGTTAGGTTAGGTTAGGTTAGGTTAGGTTAGGTTAGGTTAGGTTAGGTTAGGTTAGGTTAGGTTAGGTTAGGTTAGGTTAGGTTAGGTTAGGTTAGGTTAGGTTAGGTTAGGTTAGGTTAGGTTAGGTTAGGTTAGGTTAGGTTAGGTTAGGTTAGGTTAGGTTAGGTTAGGTTAGGTTAGGTTAGGTTAGGTTAGGTTAGGTTAGGTTAGGTTAGGTTAGGTTAGGTTAGGTTAGGTTAGGTTAGGTTAGGTTAGGTTAGGTTAGGTTAGGTTAGGTTAGGTTAGGTTAGGTTAGGTTAGGTTAGGTTAGGTTAGGTTAGGTTAGGTTAGGTTAGGTTAGGTTAGGTTAGGTTAGGTTAGGTTAGGTTAGGTTAGGTTAGGTTAGGTTAGGTTAGGTTAGGTTAGGTTAGGTTAGGTTAGGTTAGGTTAGGTTAGGTTAGGTTAGGTTAGGTTAGGTTAGGTTAGGTTAGGTTAGGTTAGGTTAGGTTAGGTTAGGTTAGGTTAGGTTAGGTTAGGTTAGGTTAGGTTAGGTTAGGTTAGGTTAGGTTAGGTTAGGTTAGGTTAGGTTAGGTTAGGTTAGGTTAGGTTAGGTTAGGTTAGGTTAGGTTAGGTTAGGTTAGGTTAGGTTAGGTTAGGTTAGGTTAGGTTAGGTTAGGTTAGGTTAGGTTAGGTTAGGTTAGGTTAGGTTAGGTTAGGTTAGGTTAGGTTAGGTTAGGTTAGGTTAGGTTAGGTTAGGTTAGGTTAGGTTAGGTTAGGTTAGGTTAGGTTAGGTTAGGTTAGGTTAGGTTAGGTTAGGTTAGGTTAGGTTAGGTTAGGTTAGGTTAGGTTAGGTTAGGTTAGGTTAGGTTAGGTTAGGTTAGGTTAGGTTAGGTTAGGTTAGGTTAGGTTAGGTTAGGTTAGGTTAGGTTAGGTTAGGTTAGGTTAGGTTAGGTTAGGTTAGGTTAGGTTAGGTTAGGTTAGGTTAGGTTAGGTTAGGTTAGGTTAGGTTAGGTTAGGTTAGGTTAGGTTAGGTTAGGTTAGGTTAGGTTAGGTTAGGTTAGGTTAGGTTAGGTTAGGTTAGGTTAGGTTAGGTTAGGTTAGGTTAGGTTAGGTTAGGTTAGGTTAGGTTAGGTTAGGTTAGGTTAGGTTAGGTTAGGTTAGGTTAGGTTAGGTTAGGTTAGGTTAGGTTAGGTTAGGTTAGGTTAGGTTAGGTTAGGTTAGGTTAGGTTAGGTTAGGTTAGGTTAGGTTAGGTTAGGTTAGGTTAGGTTAGGTTAGGTTAGGTTAGGTTAGGTTAGGTTAGGTTAGGTTAGGTTAGGTTAGGTTAGGTTAGGTTGTTGTTTTTTTTTTTTTTTTTTTTTTTTTTTTTTTTTACAGGTGTGTGCCTAGTGGGCCTACCGTCCACCCGCGATGGGGTGGCCCGCGAAGCTTCGACCTATTCTTCTCTTCCCTCACAAAATGAAGGTCATTTGCTAACTACTCTAGTGTGTTGCATTAATAATTCGACAGTTCCCCTCTTGGGGTTCTCATTTTTATTTAATATAATTACAATATTGAGTACATTTCCAGTTATGTATAATCTTACTATCTATCTAATACAATTTGGATTTACAAACAATAAAACAATAAAACAGTGTATAATTATGGATAAAATGGTGTAAAAAAAAATATAAGATGGTACAATTGGAATGACTAGGGTCTAAAAATTTATTAAAATTAAAATGACATTAGATTAAAATAAAGTAAAATAAAGTAAAATTAGAATTTAAAATTAAAATTGAAATATAAAATTAAAATTAGTATTAAAATTCAATATATACAACAATAATTAGATTACAATAAAATTGATTAAAATACAATTACAATTACAACACAATTTTTTTAAAAATACCATTATTCAATAAAAAACCATAATTAAAATAAATCCACAATTTAAAAGATAAAAATTTTGCACTCTTCTATGGAGTACTGCACCCCTCTCCGAACGACGTATTTGTCGGTGACGTGCTGGAACCGCCGTATGCTGGCAGCGCGGCGCGCTTATCATACGGCGTCCAACACGTCACCCGTCCCTGTTCCTGCTCATACAATTCTTAACTATATGGGTGCAGTACTCCAGAAATTGTTCTCTCAAGTTATCATCTTTGAAAATTTCTGATAATGCTTCTGCCCTCACCTCTTTGCCCATTCTTTGCTCTAGATTATACCGGACTACCCCATTCGCAGGGCAGTCGAACAGGAGGTGCGAGACCGTTTCGTCCTCAGTCGGACTACAGATGCACGATGGGTTCGCCCTGCACTTGAATCTGTACAAGTACGAGGCGAACGCACCGTGCCCCGTGAGGACCTGCGTGGTCTCATATGTGAGCTGCCTTTTCAGGGCAAACTTGTACGCGGTGAACACATCAGGGAAGAACATTTTCGTGCCGCTGGCTACCGTCCCGGACTGATAGCGCCGGTTCCACTCGTCAAGCGCCCGGTTACGGATCATGCGCTTGACGAATGAGACCGGCACCCTGTCGTATACAGGTCGGACCTTGGACCGGAGCGCCGCGACTTTCGCCAGCTCGTCGGCCCTCTCGTTCCCCGCTAGGCCTGCGTGAGCCTTGACCCAGTACAGAGAAACCTCTCTGCCTTGGGTCAATGCTTCACGCAGGTTCGCCCTGGCTTCGATCGCCAGGGGATGCGGGGAATGGCTGTTTACAACAGTCTCGAGGGCCGAACGAGAGTCGCTTAAAATGGCAGAAGCTCCTCGGTGCTTAACTGCAAGCCCCGCGGCCTTGCATATGGCCAACAGTTCCGCCTGGTAGACAGTGCAGTACGGCGACAGGGCAAGCTTGACGGCTTTGGTTTCGGTGTCACCATTCCATATAGAAATGGCGGCACCCACCTTGCCGTCAATCTTGCTCCCGTCAGTATAGTACCGCACTGCACTGTCTACCTGCTCGACCTCTTCAGCGGTCGAGAGGCAATGGAACTGCAGGCTCATATGGTCGGCCGGATGGGGCCTGTCCCGGAACGGTGTCGGTGTCTCTATTTGCCGATCCGCTAGATCTGGCAGGTCAGCCCCCCGTCGGCACTCGTACAGGGCGGCATTCTCCCTAATACGAATGTCGAGGGGGAGCAGCCCGGCCAGAGCTAGGGCGGCGTTTAGAGACACTGTCCGGTAAGCCCGGCAGAGCTTCTGCGCGAACCCGCGTTGCACGGCCTCCAACCTCTTCCGCGTTCCGACCTTGTTAGTGGACGGCGCCCAAACGGCGGCGGCATACGTGATAATGGGCTCCACGGTGGCCGTATATATTATACGTACCACCTCCGGGTGGAGCCCCCAGCTGGACCTGGCGGCTGCCGACACACGCTTGTAGACGTTCAACGCCCTTTCACAAACGCTTCTGACATGGGCGTTGAACGTCAACTTGCTGTCTATCAGCAGCCCCAGGATCTTGATCTCCTCCACCGCGGCAATGGCGACTCCCCCCATGCTCAGGCGTGGGGTGTCATAATTAAGTTTATTGGTTAGCACCATTGCACTGGTTTTGTGCGGTGCAAACCTCAACTTATTCATGACACCCCACTCCCGCACGTATTCGAGCGCTGAATTGCCGCGGCGTTCGATCTCCGCTGCGGTGGCACCGGAGAAGACGAGTACTACGTCGTCGGCAAAAGCCTGGCAGTACTCGCCTCTCCGGGTCAGGCCAGCAAGCAGCGGGTCGATGAGGAGATTCCAGAGCAGGGGTCCCCCTATGGAGCCCTGCACGCAGCCTTTGCTGCACTCCCTGGTGTGTTCAGCCCCCGCGTAGCGGACCGTTACCCGTCTCTCGCTCAGGTAGCTTCGCAGTATGGCGTCTAGTCGTGGTGGGCACTTGGCCCTCGCCAGCGCGACCTTCACCGCGGGCCACCAAGCGCTATCGAAGGCGCCCTCTATGTCTAGCGAGACCATCGTGACGAGTTTTTTCTCACGAATTTCAGCTCGTACGTGGCTCACCAGATCATAGAGGGCGTCCTCGGTGCTGCGCTGTGCGGTGAACCCGTACTGGCGAGGGCAAAGTGCCGGCGCCAGATGGTGGCCGAGTCTTCGCACCACCATCTTCTCGAGTATCTTCCCCATGACCGGAAGCAGCCCTATGGGTCTGTACGACCGTGGATCCTGGTAGTCCGACTTCCCAGGTTTGCGGAACGCTACCACGGTCGCCTCCTTCCAGTCCTTCGGGAAGTACCCGAGTGCGAAGCACCTGTTGAATAGTGATAGATGGAGCTCCATGTTGGACAGAATGGCCCGCGCGCATATATCTGCCGTGAAACCCTCTGCCCCAGGGGCCTTTTTCGGATTGAAACTGAGCACCGCTGACCGAAGCTCCTCCTCGGTAAAGGCCGGTTCATGATCATCATGCACCAGAGCCTTTACCGGGATTTCGGCTTCGGCCCTGATGCTGCGGTGCTCCTCGGTTTCATTGTCCTGATGGTCCCTGGGGAAGAAGGTCTCCGCTAACACGCGCGCGGAGTCACTCTGGCCGACTGGAACTCCATTCAGCGAGAGCGGCAGCTCTTCCTCCCATTTGCCTGTCCTGCGAATCACCCGATAAATCCCCTCCCAGACCCCTTCCCTTGTCTGGCGCTCACAAAAGGCTTTCCAAGATGCTATTTGTGCTGCCTTCACCTCTGCTTCGTAGAGGACTTTGGCCGCCACATAATCATCCACGACGCTTTGCCGACGCGACTGTGAGGCCCAATGGACTCTGCGCTTCTTGGTCGCGACCGAGCGCTTCATCTGCTCCAACTCGGCGGACCACCACGGAACCTTGTATTGGCCTGATGGTTTGAGCTTGGGCATCGCAGTGTCGCACGCCTTCGCGACCGACCCCGTGTGTCTGCGTATGATATCGTTTAACGCACCCGCATCGCCAACTGACCGGATATCTTCTGCAGTAAGCTGGTTCAGCCCACACTCCTCGCTGAACTTACTGCAGAAGTGTTCCCAGTTGGCTTTGCGGGTGTTGTACACACGGGTCGTGCGTTCCACTGCGATGCCTTTCGCTCTACGTAGTTTAATTTTGAACATTATTCCGTTGTGGTCCGACGAAGTCAGGTCCTCGACTACCCTCCAGTCCTCGACCAAGGAGAGCAGGTCCGCGCTGCAACAGGTCACGTCGATAAAGCTCGTAAAGCGTCTACCCCTTCGCACGGTATCGAACGTTGGGGTAGACCCCTGATTAAGTATGTGGAGGCCAACCTCCTCCACGAATGCGGAAAATCTTCTTCCTCTTTTATTCGTTTTGGTGTCTCCCCACCATACATTCCTGGCGTTTGCATCCCCTCCAACAACCATCCTGGACCCACCAAGGGTCCTCTTGATGGAGGCCAAGCGCTCCAGATTAGGGGCCATCCTCTCCTTCTTGTTGAGATAGTACGATACGGCGAGGACATCCCAGGCACTGGTGCGTAACCGGACCACCACAACATTGGTGGTGGTCATGTGAGGGAACTGTTCAACGCTGATGTCGCGGTTGAAGACTGCGACAGCAGCCTTCACAGTTCCCTCACCGCGATTCGTGCACTGGAATATCCTCACCCTACCGTACTTCTTCATTTCCTTGATGGCCCCGACGTATGGCTCCTGGATGAGGGCTACGTCCACTCCTCTGCGCTGGGCCTCCATCATGAGCTCCTTGGTGGCCAACTTTTTACGTTGGAGGTTCACTTGCACCACGGTGTACAGTGCGGTACTGTCTGCAGCATTTGGGACGCCCGCGGCCACCTTAGCAATACGCTACCCCCTGCCGACTTATGGCGTCCCACTTCTGCCTAACTGGACAGTCCGCACTGAACGCCGTGTGAACGCCAGGTCCACACTTTGCCTTTGCGCAATTTATGCACGAGGGGCCATCCCCCCCGGCCACCGCAGGGCATTCCGCCCTTCGGTGCGGCCCCCCGCAATAAGCACAGAGGTCCGCGACCTCCGTGCATCGGGCCCTACCGTGGCCGAACGCAAGGCACCTCGTGCACTGTATGAGCGGGGAGTGGTCCTCAACCCGCACCTGCTGGATGTCCACATGGACCCTACCAGCCTCGATAAGGCGCCGCCACAACTTTGGGTGGACTTGGAGGACAGCGTGGCACTCTAATGCGTTCCGCGCTGACCTCCTAAATCTCACCACGGCGGCGGTCTCGGTGGCCGATAGGCCTTCCAGCAGGTGTCGGTTTTGGACCCGAAGAGCAGACACGATATCCTGGTCCGAGTTGTACTTTAGGAGGTTGCGCAGCACCACCAACGGGTGCCGCGCTGGGGCCTCCCTTACTTGCATCCTACTTTCAGCCTTCTCCATCCGCTCCTTCGCCTTTCGCAGGTCCGCCTCCGAAGCACAACTCAGGACCACCTTTCCGTCTCTGACGGTCCTCACCCTGTCGACCCTTATACCTGTTTTAGTGGCGTCGAGTGCTTTCTTAATATGCTCCACTACTTGGGCGCTGGTGTTCTTTTCGGCGGACACCACAACGGAGTAGGACGGCCCAGCTGTTTTGGGCCTTGCAAGGACCGCGGCGTAGGTGGGGGTTTGCCCCACCGACGCCGCGACCGTCTGCCTGGTTTCTTTCACCAGTTCTTTAATTTGTCCCACCTCGCTGTGGTGCCCCTCCAGCGCCGCCCTTGCCTCTTCCATTTTGGCCGACAGGGTGGCCATCTCTGCTTTGTGAGCCGCCAGCAAGTCCCTATGCTCACCCAATATTTTATTTAGGCCCACTAGGCTGGGCGCAGGTCCTTCGCTCACCCGTTTTTTGGCACCCGATAACCTTTCCGTCGCCTCCGAGGTGGGGGGGGACGCCGACGTGTCCTCTGATGCCTCAACCACCAGCTGGCATAACTCGTCGACGACCTCCTCCACCTCACACTTCGTCGTCTCCTTCAGTTTTGTGCCTTTCAATATGGTGCCGATCCTATGCTGTAGGGCCCTAGCCTGCGCGACCCATTCCGATCCGGTGCTCTTGGGGGTTCCCTGCGGACTCCTTCGCACGCCCATGGGTCGCTCAGGCTCTGGCCCCTGGCCCTCCAATTTGCCCACTATCTCGCCCACGCTTCTCCTTTTCTCCGGTACGCTGGCGCCAGCCCCAGCACCACTTTTGGTGCTGGTGCTCGCGTCAGCGTCCAACAACATTCTATTAACCTTTCTTTCTTTCTTTTCTTTGACCACTGTGGCCTGCGAGATAGTGGGTGGGCGCTTCGACGCCCCGGGTGAGCGACCTAGTACCATATTGGACCTGCGCTGGTTAGGGTGGGTGTAAATGGCCCTACTCCTAACCTAACCCTCGTGTGGGTGTAAAAGGCCCACACTAATTAATTTAATTTAAAAAGCCGCTGATTAGCACGATCTATATATGAATTTAAAAATATAAAATTTACGCCGAATACGGCTAGTCGCGACACGTTAAACTTATACCTAATGAATTATAAAATAATGTCTACACTTGACAGTAATGTCAAGGTCAACAATAGTTAGCCAATAGGCAGTAAAACACGGGCACAAATGAAATAAAATTAAAAGTTAAAAGTCAAAAAATAAAATAAAATAAATGAGCCAATAGGCAGTCAATAGTCAATTAGATAATAAGAACACAAAAATAAATATTTTAAAAATTACCCAATAGGGCAATAGGCCAATAGGCGGTCACACACAAGAATAAAAATACACTTAATCTAGTTAAAAATTACCCAATAGGGCAATAGGCCAATAGGCGGTCACACACAAAGTAATAGAACACACAAAAAATATAATATAAAAGTCAAAATAAGCAATAAAAATGGGCCAATAGGCGGTCAAATAATTGTCAAAAATAAATTAAAATTAATAAAAATATGCGTAGGGCCAATAGGCAGTCAATGTACACGTATAAACACAAAAAATTTAAAATTAAGTCAAAATTGGGGTAGGGTGGTGGGTGGACAGTACCCACAAAACCCCACAAAAATACACAGTATATAGTCAATACAAGTTAAAAACAATTAGATGAGCCAATAGGCAGTCGACACAAACACAAAAATAAAATTATAAGGAAAAGAAAAAATTTTTTATCAATGTGGGGAAGGGTGGTGGTGGGTGGACAGTACCCAAAAAATAAAATATAAAGCCCCCCGTAGGGTCCGTCCGGGGCGACCGGCGGATAGCCCTTGCGAGCCCCGTCCAAATGAGCCCAAGGACGCCCTATCCCGGTACAGCGGTTATTTTTTAAGAATTAAAATAAAATAAAATAGGATAAAATGAAATAAAATAAAATAGGTAAAATAAAGTGCTAAAATAAAATAGGATAAAATAAGATAAAATAGAATAAAATAGGATAATACAAAATAATAAAAAATAAAATAAAATAAAATAAAATAAAATAAAATAAAATAGAATAAAATATATTAAAATGATATAGAGTAAAGTGAGATGAAATGAAATAGAATAAAATAGAATAGGGTGACACAATGTAAAATAAATAAAATAAATTTAAGTAAAATAAAATAAATTAAAATAAATTAAAAATCATACAGTAAAGTGAGTTAAGCTGGAGTAGAATAAATTAACATGGAGTGGAATAAAATAAGATAATAAAATAAAATAAATAAAATAAAATAAAATAAAATAAAATAAAATAAATTAAATAAAATAAGATAAAATAAACTAAGATAAAATGAGATAAA